>JAUMJK010000467.1:0-1200000 GCA_033558105.1 Coccyzus lansbergi
GGACCCGGAAGGGGCGGGGCTCGTCGGAGCATTCGGGAGGGGCTGGGAGGCACGGTGTCCGCGGCGTGGGTGGTGCTTCCGGGAAAGTGGGAGGTGCGCTGGGCGCGGCCTCTGTGCGCTGGGCGTGGCCTCGGGGAGGTCGGGCTCGGCGGGTTCCTCCGGCCGCAGCGGAAGTGTGCACCAGCACGTGATGACGTCAGACGACGGCGCCGGGGGCGGGGTCGAGGCGGGCGGCAGGGCCATGGCGCACCGGTACCTGCTGCTGGCGCGGGGGAGCGGTCGGCGCCGGGGGCTGCCTGGGGTGTTGCTGCAGCAGCTGCTGTGCGGGAGGGGCCCTCTGCGGGTCAGTCCTTGCCTGGCGCAGGTGAGGGGCGGCGCGCGGGCCGGCAGCTGTGACCGCGGGGCTCCCTGGGGCCGAGGGCTCCTCGCTGCGCCCCGCGGCCTTCCTGGCGGGGCGGCCCTTGCCTACTCAGTGCTCGCCCTGGTGCGGTGTGGGCAGCCAGGCCCCGTAGGAGCACCCTCAGACGCTGCGGGAGGCCGCCTCCGGCCTTTCCCGGAGAATGAGGCGGCACCCGGGAGCTGTCACTGGCCCCCGCCCGTGTGGCCGGGCTCACAGTGGGTTTTATAGTGATGTCTTCCACCTAAGATAGCTTGTGGGGCGGTCGAGGGGCTGGAGGGACAGCATGGCATCCACAGGGACTTGGACAGGTTTGAGAGGTGGGCCTGTGCAAACCTCATGAAGTGCAAGGTCCTGTGCCTGGATCGGGTTATTCCCAAGCAGAAATATAGGCTGGGCAATGAATGTGTTACGAACACGTCGGAAGGAGAGAGGCTAAGGGGTGCTGGTGGATGTGAAGGTCAGCATGAGTCAGCCATGTGTTTCTGCAGCCCAGAAAGTCAGCTGTATCCTCGACTGCATCAAAAGCAGTGTGACCAGCAGGTTGAGGGAGGTGATTTCCCCCTCCTTGTGAGACTTCACCTACAGTACTGCTTTCAGTTCTGGAGTCCTCAGCACATGAAGGACGTGGATCTGTTCACACAAGTCCATATGAGGCCATCATGGTGATCTTAGGCCTAGACCACCTCCCATGTTATGTTGGGCTGAGAAAGTTGTACTTGTTTAACTTAGAGAAGAGAAGGCTCTGGGAGCACCTTATAGCAGCCTTCCAGTACTCAAAGAGGCTACAGGAAAGATGTGGAGGAGCTTTTTATAAGGGGGTGCAGTGATAGGATGAGGGGTAATGGTTTTAAGAGGAGAGAGAAAATTTACACTAGATATTAGGAAAACCTTTTTTTCTGTGAGAGTGGTGAGGCACTGGCACAGGTTGTCCAGAGAAGCCAGGGTGGATGGGGCTTAGTGCACCCTGATTTAGCAGGAAGTGTCCCTGTCCATGGCAGGGGGTTTGGAACTGGGTGATCTTTGAGGTCCCTTCCGACCCAAACCCTTCTATGATTCTGTGGTAACTTTATTGCTGTTTCAGAGTCACAGTTCACACTAGGTGGGTTCGTGGCTTTCTGCACACAGCATCTGTGCTGTGGACCGAGTGGTGTGTTTGGGGGCTTCAGTTGTCAGGGAGTGCAACATGCTGAAAAAGAGAAGGCAAGTGGTTGATTGTTTGCATTCTGGGATGGCACAGTTCAATAATGGTATGGATTGGAGCCTGCTGCTGTAGCATTAACTGATGAATCGTGGTGGCAGGGTGTTCTTAGGGAAGTGATTTAGACTGTCAGCTATTCTGTGTGTTACTCTTGTTGTCAACTCTGCCATATCAGAGGAATGACAAACCTAACCTGCTGTTTGGGAACAGGGATATCCTTAAGTCCTACCTTTTTCAGTGGCATCTTGGGCAGGTTGCTTCATTTTTCTGTAGCATATAGTGGAGAATGATTGTATCATTATGTTTTGAAGATTATCACTGGGATAGTGATAATCATGTGATGAATATACATAAGGATGTTAGTAACTAAGTCCTAAGTATTAATATGTGTTTGGCTTTAATATTGAATTTATTAATTAGAACAATAAATGAGATACTGTCAGCAGTACTGCTCATCTGTCAGGAAGCTAATTCTTGTTTCTGTCAATAAAATTTAATGAGTTCTTATTTCGAATAGAGCAGAAACTATGAAGACAGCTTTGTCTTCACTCTAGTATCTAGACACATGTATAAGTACTTTACATTTGCTTATCTTAAACTTCTATTTTCAAAAATAGTCTTGATGTTTGGATTTTTTTTTCCTTTTGGGAAGGTGTCACAAGGTTTGCCTGGGAAAAAGAACTTTAGATAAGGATTTTTTCGCTTTATGCACTCTGACTGAGAGAAACTTGGCTTCACAGTTCATAGCCCAAAACAACCACTGTAGTATTTGAGCATCCAATCCAAATGTGCTTTGTTTGCTTTCCCTCTGCGTCAGCAGTAGCTGTGCTTCTATCAGCTAAGCTTGCTGTGGCATTTATGTTGCCTGTGTCATGATCCATGTGATCAGTTTTCATGTGGATGATTTACAGTTTTTTTTTAAAAAAAAAAAAAAGGCAAAGCAAACCCAAGCAGTTTTAACCGATGTAGTGCGGTTCCAACGTCTTCTGTGTTTGCAGAATGCAAACTGCAGGACACTGCAGGTTTCATCGGATTGACTCACCTAGATCTGTCGGTAGTATAAAAGCAAGCTTCCCAGACTTGGTCAGGTGATTTACTGAATGTGCAATGCAGTCAGTTGCTCCCTTTTCTCACAAAACAACTTTAAAACACTCAGCTCTGCATATTAACTTGACAGGTGACTGTGGATTTATTCATGGAACTTAGTGTCTGTAGAAGCAATCCAGCAACAAGCTGGATTCACGTCTGCCCCAAAGTTCTATCTGCTCTCCCTTCCTTCTCTCTCATTCTCTCCCCACCCCTTCCCCAACCTGATTAAACTATAACTTAATTCTGTAATAAACCCATACTGGACTCGCTGTGCCAGGCAGTTGGTTTTAGCTTAAACATTTCTTTTAAATACGAGCAGTGGCTTTATTTAAGTCAGAGTAAAGGTTTCTGAATATTCCTGCCTCTTTGCAAATAAGAAGTAATCTGAGCTTGCTGAATAAATAACTCAGATTTTTTGGTGATGTAGGAAACCAGTAACGGTAGAAGAGGAGCTACTATTGCTGGACATGTCATTGAGTCTCATCTGTTGCTGCCACATTTGCTACCTGTTTGTATATGGACTACAAATGGGTTGATCTGTGGCAAGCTCTCGTTTTACTGCCCACACAGATGCATCCTGCTTGTCCTAAAGCTTCTTCTAGGAGCACAGATCTGTTGGAAGTCATAGTATATTTGACCTAGTAGCTGTCCTCTAGATTAGTTGCTCTCCAGACTCTCTGCACTATACATGCTTTTCATGATCAGCAAGATATCCTCTTGGATTTTCAGTATCAGACTTTATTCAAAGACACACAAAATATTGGCTGGATAGAGGAGCGTAAGAATTCTTAGCTCAGCCTACAGTAAAAGCTGTAGACATTTTGGTGTTCCTTGTGGTTCCAGCAGGTGGAAGTAGATGGCTGTTTGAAATAGGCTTAATGTATTTCATCATTTAATGAGAGGTGGAGGGGGAAGCTCATGGACAGAAGACTTCAGGAGAGTTAGGATTTGGTTAGTGATATGTTAGTATTTCTAGGGTGTTCTTAGCTTCTAATCTACGCTGGACGCTTTTAAGGCTGAGCTTGACAGGGTGCTGGACCATGTCATTTAAACTATGTATCACTTAAAAAGTTGGACCAGATGATCCTTGAGGTCCCTTCTAACCTGGCATTCTATGAATTTAATCAAAAAGAATGGGAGACTGAGCACCTCTATGGGGCAGAAGGGAATAGAGGTAGAAAGAAAGTCAACCTGTGGGGAAATCTTGATATTAATACATTTTTTTCCCCCTTAGAAACTTAGGAAGGAGATTTTATCTAAAAGATGTCCCCCTTGAAGAAAGAGGATTTGATTTCTCTGTAATAAAGTTGCAGTACTATGTTTTTAAGTATTCTGTTATGATGCAATCAATTCTTAAGAATTAGTCATTTTAATTACTTGTATTTCCTTTATTGTGCTTAAACTGCAAATAACACTAAGCAGTTTTAGAACAAGGTGTAATAGCCTTGAGTTTGTTGTGTTATAACTGTTTCCTTACCTACATAAGGGTGTAGTCTGCTTTTTGAATGGATGTTCCTTTTCTCTGTTGGTTTCTTAGCTGGACGTAAGCATTGTCTGTCGTGTTCTCTTCTTTTGGATTTAAGCAGGACTTTCATATTTAGAAGTTACAGGTTCTTAGCTATCTGGGAGAAGTTACAGAGAAGTTACATAATTCAGTGCTGTGTGGGTCATACTTGTACAATCACAGTAAATGTTGCATTTGAGTGTCATTTATCTGGTGTTACGAAATATTTCACATAGGATCAGTGTTAATGTTCATAGTTTGTAGTGTTTCATGCTTGATTTTTCACTTTTAATAAAGAATGCTGTATTTGTATGTAAGATGAAACTGCTCTTAACAAATAGAATAAAAAATTCACTGCTGTAGACATTGCTTATTTGACTGACTTTCCCTTTTCCATTGTTAACGTGCACTCTGCTCCAGAGTAATTATGTGAAGTCTGTGGTAAAGTTCCTTTTGTAAAGTAATATCCGACTTGTTGCAATTCAAGACTACTAGAAAGATTTCTGTGGCACCTTCTTGTTCGTATACAGTTATTTTTTTTATCTTTCAGCTCCGTGAAGAAGTTAGCACTGGAGTTACTACTGACAGAAGTACTGTTCTGGCAAGTGTAATTGCTGCTTGCAGAAGGCTTTTCTCTCAGCCTCCCAAAGGTGAGTATAACTTTGATTGGTAAAGTGAAGCAGACTGTATTCCTTGCTGAGAACTGCATTTGTGTGCCATTTAGGTTTATTGTCTGTGGGGAAGTAAATTCTTGTACTAACTAGCCATTAATCTTGAGATGGAACATTGATTCATGGGATTTTAAGGAGCAATTAAATAATGACTGTGGTTTGCTCAGCTTCATGCAATGCAGTACAATTTTCTGTTGAACTAAGCTTGTCTGTCTCTGGTTTAAAAGATAGCTTTAGGTTAATTAATATCTTTGATATTTTCTGGTCAACAGTAGCAGATTTATTTATGGGAACCTAGTAGAGCTTTTCAGCAAAAAGACAACAACAAAACCAGTTTTCCAATCTGTGTATCGCCAGCTGCTTTGCTGTTGTATATGTTCTGCTTGTGACTCCTGAGGTGTGATAACAGAATTGTAAATTAAAACATACTTACGAGCTCTTAACTCTTTCTTAATAGGATTTGAAAAATATTTTCCCAATGGGAAGAAAGCAAATGGAACTAAGGGTGCAGCTGGAGAAACAAAAGGTACAAAAACCTGCTTGTTTTCAGTTCAGTTGTGGAATCTTTGTTCACTAGATTTTAGCTTAACATTGTGAGTTTGAGTTTTGTTGGGTTTTTTTTGTTGATTGCTCAGGAAAGATGTTTTTGCACCAGATTAGTTTAGAAGTGTGAAACTGTGTGTTTTTATTAAATGCTATTTTGTCTTCATATCATGTATATCTTCTGGAATAGCATTTATTTTCTCTTACACTTCTGTCAGAATTGCTGTCCTTAATTCTTGTATTACTGTTTCCCATTAGTTGCTATTCATCATGTATTCAGAGATTCTTTCTGTAAATATTTCTCAGCTTTTCCTAGACCCAGCTAAAATACCCATTTTTTTGTATGGAATAACCAGAATTGTCATTATGGGTAAGGATCCAGAATCAGCTGTTTAGCCAGGACTAACCATGTAGTCTGCTGCTTGGAAGAGAACTTAATAGTGACAATGCTGAAAAGAGCCCTCTCTTTACAAGGAGGGGGGTGGATCTCTAAAATAGCAATAATAGCCACTCAGTTGTATCAGACTTGTCCATAGGATATGTATTATACAGGAAAGAGAGTGATTTGCTGAGTCTCATACGAGGTGATAGGTACAAGGTAATAGGAACAGCAGTTTTCCTTCCACTAGGCCTTGAATGGTAAAATGACTAGATGTCTAAACTACCAAGCTCTTGAAATAACTAGGGTTGCAAGGAGTGTGTGTTAGTTTGTGCTCTGTTTTGCCCTTTTGAATGTGTTGATGTGATATTTTGTTATGCTGTGCAGGCACCTCATAAATTGGCTGTGTGGAAGGATGTAGTTGCCCGTTGCTGTGCTGTGCTTGTCTCTGGAATATTAGAAAAGGGTGCCAGCCTGTGATACTGCCCTTTAAGAGGATCATAATATAACCAAAGGGGTGAATTACAGGAGAAGATGTTATGTAGAGCTTGTGGTTTCTGTTTTTTTGGGTTTTTTTCCCATCAACAAACCAAACAATCCACCTGCGCTCACACACCCCTAAACCCCAACAAAACCCTTGGAATAATCTTGCACATCTCGAATTAACGTAGTAGGTGTTGTGGGGTCTCCACAATGGGTTTCTTTTATATTTGTGACATTTTTTAGTTCTTGGTGCCCAAGCATCATCTGTTGTACAATTGGCAAACCTCTCCTGATCATAGCTATGCAAGATGTCTGTCTGCCAGTTAATGGCCTAGGTATCTGGTTTTTGTATAGAAAATGCAGTTTCTTACATCCTCTGATTACTGTAGCATTGCAAACTGGTTCATTTCTCAGATGAACTCTAACTTTAAAGCTAGTTAAAATAGTGGAGATTGGTATAAGATATAAAGATGTATTTTTTGTTATGTTTTATTTTTGTTAGAAGCAAAGCAAGCTACGGCCCGACAGCCTAGTGGGACTAGTAGTGGAGGAGGTGGCAGTGGTGGGAAGAAAGGTGGCAAGAAAGAAGAAACTAACTGGTGGACCAGACTACAGAAGGTAATAAAACTTTAACATTTCTTTATGGCACTAACTGCCTTGACCACATGAAATAACCTTGTGTTTTGCTTTTTAGGGCCATATACTGGTGGCCTAAATCTTCCTTAAGCCTTCTGTGCCTAAGTGTTTGATAGTAACTGGCTCTAGGTGGCTCTCCACTCTATGCCTTTCATAAATAACTGTTTGTAGATACCTTCAGAGGTATCTAACCCTGGTTCAGGAACTCTTATGGAGTTTTAAGCTATAGGAGTATGGTTGCTAGTGGTCAGTATTCTCATAATGAACCCTCAGGCCTTTAAAAGCTTCATGTTTTGTTTCAGGGTGTCAGTTTGTAAAACTTGCTGACCACACAACATTTAAGAAATGTAGTTTATGGTTAGCAGTCCTGACCTTAATGGAATACATACTTAAGTTTCTCCTTTTGAAATTTATATTTATTGTCACTTGCTGTGGCACAAAGATAATAGCATCTGGCTATACAAGAGTATAAAGAATATTTTTCTGATTTTACTTGGCAGGCATGATTTTTTCCCCATTCTTAAGTTTGGTTTGGGTTTTTTTTGCCTCCTTTATGTTTATAGATCTTGGATGTAGTCCTGGAAGAAAGGAAAAATTCTTGTAGAGTGGAGAGGAGAAGGGTCATATAAGAGATGGAAAAACTTTTTTTAAATATAAGTAATTCATAGATCAAAGATGTTTAATTACCATTTGTAAAACACTTAAAAGATTTTCTACAGATGTGGTGATTCCTGAGAATTTGCTGAAGTGTGTTCATACAGCAAAATACTGCTTTGTCTGATATTCTCTGTGGTAACCTTGAGGGCAGGGAGTAGAAGCCACGAACAATACTAGAACCTGCTTGTTATCTTCTTACTTTATTGCAGACTCTAAACTCCTTTTTTTCTCCATATCCTAGGGTGACATTCCGTGGGATGTCAGGGAATTTCGGATGTATGTAGTGGGAAGTTCTTTTTTCTGGACGATGGTTGTATATTACTTTTTCTTCAGAGTCCCTGGAAGAGAAATCACCTGGAAAGACTTTGTCAATAACTACCTTTCTAAAGGAGTGGTGAGTAGTGAGGGGAATGAAAATGGAAAATCATTGTGTTGAAGGTGTTCATTTCTTCTTCCCTGCTCATGCCTGTATTCCTGTATCTCTGGGTTGAGAACTGGCTCAGGAGTAACTTCTGAGAGAGAAGGGGATCATCTTTCATCTTAATCAGCTTCTTGAGCTGATGTTCTGAGTGGCCATATGAATTTTAGTGTCAGTTTAAGAGTGAGAGGGAATGGGCAGCTCAGGACAGAACTTTTTGGTTGAGTAGCTTGTGTTGATGCTAGTTTGAAGAAGCAGGTTAACCACAGCCTCTCAGCATATGGTCTTGTACAGGTAAACTGGCCAAATGGGTTAAGCAGACATGCAGGCTGCCCTTGGAAGAAACTTGGTTTTAACCTTAAACACTTGGAACCCACCTCTCTGAAAAAATGTCTCCTGCTTGTTTCGTGCATTAACAGCAGTGCAAACAGGAAGGTGAGGGTAAGAAATGGGAGAACGCATTCCAAGGACAGTAAATCGGCCTAACTGTTTTGTAAAATAGCCTCCTTTCTTTTTCTCTTCTCTCCTTCCTACCTGGAGCCACTACTGGGGCAATCAGTTTTTATCATCAGTATCCTGTCTCTCTGTTCAACTTGACTGGTTTCCACACTTGGAGTAATAGGTTGGTTATGCCCTGAAGTTCAGGGGATCGAGTGTTTTACACAAGCCTTTTCTATCCCTGGAGACACTAGCTCTTGGCTCTGTTACCTCCTTATTTGTAGCTTTGCCTGCAGGTTAGGAAAACATTAGCTTACTTCCTCCTCTAGGTTTTGGATCTGAGGTTTTATGTTAACAGCATGCTTCCTAGCCCTCCAAGACTTTGGAAAAGTGCTAAACAGGTTGTTAATAACTTTCTTTGTCTTACTGATCTATGCAGAGCTGCTCTGTGCACTTCTTCCCTTCTGCCTAGACTGCTTTTGACAGTTATGTGTACATCTTGTGAGAAACTTACTGTTTATATTTGTCGTGAAGCAGTAAGACAGTAACTCAGTAAAAAGATTAATATAGCTGTTACAGTGAATGAAGCCTAAACCCTTCTTGCAGAAAAGCATTATGAAAACGAGTTGTTGCACAAAACCAGGTCTCTTGGGTCTTTGTAATGCTGTTTGTTGCTATAGTGGTGGCCAGTTAATGAGGGGAAGACATCAGCACAATCAGTGTTACATCCTTTTCGAAACAAAGATGTTCAGGGGGGTTTTCATGAAGTCAGGCTAGATCTAAAGTGGCTTCTTAGCTCATGTTTTTCCTTCAATTCTGCCAGAAGTGGCCACATGTATTGCATTCAGGGAGACACTGTAGTAGCCTGTGTATAGTTCAGGCCCAACTTGTAGAACACTTCAGACTCTTTAGAGATGCTTAAACCAGTTCTTTTATGGAAAGAGGAAGACAAAATTGAAAGAAACTTCAGTTACCTTCTGAAGAGATCCTGTCAAATTTTAAAGACTAACTGTTGAGGCTTTTGTCCAAAAAGAAAATGCTTGATAGTATACGTCTGTCATCCTGCAGCTCAGTTCTTTATTTCAGTTAATATGGTATTTGTTACCTCACGTGAATTCTTCTGTATCTAATTGATGTTGTTTTGTTTAATACGGTAGCACAGGAAGCCTTTTATATTAGGGAAAACGTTTGCAAGAGGAAAGTTATGTTTTCCCTCATTCCATTCAGTTTAGTCTGTTTTGGAAGCCACTACAAGAATTTGGAGTTGAGATCTATTGCCTTTGGTGTATGACCATTGAAATAGTTAAGTCTTGTTTAGCTATTTCACTGTACTTGTGATTTGAGCTAAGATATGGATTGGGTTTTTTTTTCCTTGAAATAGGGCATGAGGTCATCCTTTCAATCTAAATGTTAATGTGCCTGTATTCCTTGCTTACTGATTATATACATGATTCTTCATGCCATTCCTAATGGCAAACTGTAGATTGTGGAACCATCCTGATCCACAATGTGAATTTTATTCTCGTTACTGGAAAAAATAATGTGTTCATATTTGGTATGTGCCGCTCTTAGCTGTGATGGAAGTTCAGTGATACTACGCTCTTAACACAAGTTTTGTCCTTTCTTCCTACAGGTGGACAGACTTGAAGTGGTGAACAAGCGCTTTGTTAGAGTGATCTTTGTTTCAGGAAAGTCTCCTCATGAATGGGTAAACGCTTTTGATACATATACATGAGTCATTAGAAACAGCAAAGCAATCTTTTTAGGTAAAGTCTCATGCAGAGAACTTAGTGTGGAGCATTAATAACCTCTTAATCTAAAACATGTTTTCTGCCTTACTGGTACTTGATCCTACATCATGTGTTTTTCATTTTACTGTTTTTTCATTTTACTGTTTTACCACAGATATCTTAAAGGTATGGCAGATAGTTCCTTTCCAGCACCGTGCTCTTAATACAAAACTGCAAACAGGAAGTGTTGAGAAGTTGCTAAAGATTCTCTATTTCCAATTTCCATCTGCTCAAGAAAATCCCAGACTACTTAATACATTCCTCTGGATCTCTGTTCCTGACTCCTTTTAGCCAGTTATTTGAAAAACATATGAGCAGCTTTGTCAGGTTACCTCTTCCTAGGTGGTAGAGTTTTTTTAACTGATTTTTTGAAAGAAGGTCTGCAAGTCTCTCCAGGGTAAAGTGAAATCTACAGCAATTACTTAATCAGTGTGTTTCACTCTGAGTTGAACACCTACTCTTTAGCCCACATACCACCACTTGCCTTAGTTTCCCAATCTGTTAATGCCTAGGACCAATGCTTTGGTTATTTTTTTCCTCCAGTATTGGGTAAGCAGGGTCAAGTCACAGGGCAAAAGGGGAGGTTTTTTTGAAAATATAGATCAACACTAATTGAAAGTAACATATGGCGTATGGACTCCAGAAGTATAGAACTGCCTTTGTTAACCAGAAAAATTGAGACTTTCAGATGAAACAGTAAGTTATATGGCTGCTGTGTTTCTGGTTCAGTGTCCTGTATTACTCTGCATAGCACCTAAAGATCTTCTTCCACTACTTCATGTAGAAAATGCCAGAATTTCAGTCTATTTTCAGTACTCCAAAACTACTGGGTGTATGGTTTCTGTAGAAGCAATAAGTATGTTCAGGCCAGTAGGCCTTAAGGGTTTTTTTTAGGTGCATTTTACTTCAGTTGTACACTTTACAACTTTAAAACTGTATTTTAGACTATGTTCTGAGAACTGCTTGTGTATGTGTTAGAAGTTAGCTTGTAGTGGAGCTGACATAAGACAGGGCATTTTGTGGTGATCTCTGCTTGTTTTTTACAGCAGTACGTCTGGTTTAATATTGGTAGTGTGGACACTTTTGAACGGAATCTTGAAACTGTGCAGCAAGATCTTGGAATAGAAGTGGAGAACAGGTTGCCTGTAGTCTACTCAACAGAGAGTGATGGGTAAGAGGTTGCTTTAATAAAAGTCTCTTCGTAAAAATGCTTATCTTTACAGTAGAAAAGCAAAGCTGTAAGTAATGCACCTTTATGCTTCACTAGGTGGCGGTATTATCAGAACAACAATAATCTTGGATTTATTTTTGAATGTTAAATGTGAGAGGAGCTGTTCAGTACTTTGTGTAGAAATCCATATCCTCTTGTCCTAAATATAGCTTCCTATTATGTAAATGTTTGTTTGCAATTAGTCTCTCTTTCTTTTAACCCTTTCCTCCAAGTGACTTGGACTAGAGCAGGAGTCAGCCAGGCACAACTATAAAGCTCCAGAGATGGCACTCATGCATATTTTTAGATGGACAAAATATGGCGTAGATGCACAGCATATTGACTGAGACATAACAGGCACTGATTTCTGCCCTTAAATTGAGCAGAAGTCAAACTCTGTGGCCTTGCAAAAAGGCAAGAAATTGGTGATTTAACACCAATAAAACACACCAGTGAAACTCACTATCCTGCCGATTGGCAGGAGCTGGAATATGCATCATGCTTTTAATCTTCAAATTGGTTAAGAAGAATAGTGCTGTCATTAGATTTGTGGCATTGTTGCCTCCACAGTAGGGAATAATGGCTCCAATATTAGATTTGTAATCTTTATTTTAATCTTAGGTACCTGGGTTTTATTGAACTGGGCTTTAGAAGAGTCTAGATGTAGTTTTCTGAATTGCTGAGAGTTGTAAGCTTTCATCCCAAGAACTGATTTCTTTTTCATCCAAGTTTGAAGATGATTCCTGCTAGTGCCTGTGAAATAGGTTTTGTACCATCAGGAAATTCAGCTTGGGATGTAGTCACTTGTATTACTAATGCAGAAAGGTTCATTTGCTGCTTCTCTTGTGTTTTCATTCTTGATACTGTGGTGTGTGTTTCAGCTTTTGGGGTGGAGGGGAAAGTTTTGTTTATTCCTGCAATGTGTTTTACCAAGCTGCTGCTACTGACTTTTTGTCTTGATGATAACAGAAAAAAAAAGTAGCTTTAGCTCTGGACCACCCTGCAACTTCAAATACAGGTTTTCTGTTCCCTGTCCTTCTACAAAACTGTTTCTCCCTCAGTTCTTTGTTTCTGTCTATTGGGACGTGCTCTTATAGGTGGTCCATAAATAAATCTGTTGAGCCTTTATTTAAACAAATCTGGGAAAAAGGAGTGGACAGGGCAATGTGGTGTTTATGTGAAGAGGCTGCTTCTCAGCCTGAGGATTTTCACAACAGACTGGGATATTGGTACATGCTACAGTTTCAGGCAGAATTTCTTTTGAAAATATAATCTTACTCTTATTGCCTTAGGTCTTTCTCTATTTCCTTCTTGTTTTGATGTCTTAGTTTTGCTTCCCTATGACTGTAGGTTTTTGCTTTGGTTTTTCTGGTTTGGATTTTTGTTTTTGATTACTCATTGCCCGTTATCTTCCACTGCCTGCCCTCTAACTGTTTAGCATAGCTCTGTACAGGACAAAAATCCTAACACTAACACAGTCCTCACTACTGCAGTATCTTGAGCACTGGACTGATTTTTCTGTGGCAAGATCTTGAAGGAATAGCTCACAAGAAGTTCTGTCAACAGTCAGCAAAATCAAAATGCTAAAAAAAAGTGCTACTGTAGTTATTTTTATAATTTAACTATTTGCATGAGCTGGTCCTTTGAATTTACCTTTGAAGTAGGTGAAGTAGAAAATGAGCTGCTTCTCTTTACTAGGTAATGCAGTTTTCCTCTGTAAAACTTATTGTCACTTGATGTGTTTGGTTTAAAAACAAGCAAAATATAAGAAAACTGACTCCATAACTGTCACTGCTTAAACATCAAGTGTTAGTCTCTAAGATTATTAATTTACATTTTCACGGAGTTATGATGGAAGGAGGACAGACAGTGAAAATTTAAATTCAATTCTTCCTTTAATTATAATTTTAAGAAACTTTTTGACCTGTTTGACCCCTGTAATTCAGAATGGGGGTTTTTTTCCTCAAATTTGTTTTGGTTATTTCCCAGTCTGAACAGCTTGCAAAAATGTAAACTTAGGACAGATATTCTTTTAACTTGTTAAGTTTGTTCAGGTTTGCTTATGATGGAACCAATGCTTTTTACATGTTATATGAATCATAGAATCATAGAATCACCAGGTTGGAAGAGACCTGTTGGATCATTGAGTCCAACCATTCCTATCAAACACTAAACCATGTCCCTCAGCACCTCGTCTACACGTGCCTTAAACACCTCCAGGGAAGGTGACTCAACCACCTCCCTGGGCAGCCTATTCCAATGCCCAATGACCCTTTCCATGAAAAACTTCCTCCTAATCTCTAGCCTAAATCTCCTCTGGCGGAGCTTGAGGCCATTCCCTCCTGTCCTGTCCCCTGTCACTTGGAAGAAGAGGCCAGCTCCCTCCTTTCTACAACCTCCTTTCAGGTAGTTGTAGAGAGCGATGAGGTCTCTTCTCCAGGCTAAACAACCCCAGCTCTCTCAGCCGCTCCTCATAGGATCTGTTCTCCAGCCCCTTCACCAGCCTCGTCGCTCTTGTCTGGACTCGCTCCAGAGCCTCAACATCCTTCTTGTGGTGAGAGGCCCAGAACTGAACACAGGATTCAAGGAGTGGTCTCACCAGTGCCGAATACAGAGGGAGAATAACCTCCCTGGACCTGCTGGTCATGCCATTTCTGATCCAAGCCAGGATGCCATTGGCCTTCTTGGCCACCTGGGCACACTGCTGGCTCATGTTCAGTCGGCTGTTGACCAACACCCCCAGGTCCCTCTCCTCCAGGCAGCTTTCTAGACAGACTTCTCCTAGCCTGTAGCCCTGCATAGGGTTGTTGTGCCCCAAGTGCAGGACCCGGCATTTGGCCATGTTAAACCTTATGCCATTGGACTCAGCCCAGCGGTCCAGTCTGTTTAGGTCCATGTGCAGAGCCTCCCTACACTCCAGCAGATCGACACTTCCACTCAGCTTAGTGTCATCTGCAAACTTGCTAAGGGTACACTCAATGCCTTCATCCAGGTCATTGATGAAGACATTGAACAGGGCTGGACCCAGCACTGAGCCCTGGGGAACCCCACTTGTAACTGTCCTCCGACTGGATTTAACACCATTTACTACCACTCTCTGGACCCGGCCATCCAACCAGTTTTCTACCCAGGAGAGTGTGCCCCTGTCCAGGCCAGAGGCTGACAGTTTCCATAGCAGAATGCTGTGAGAAACTGTGTCAAAGGCTTTACTGAAGTCCAGGAAGACCACATGCACAGCCTTTCCCTTGTCCAGCAGCCGAGTGACTTTGTCATAGAAGGCGATCAGGTTGGTTTGGCAGGACCTGCCTTTTGTGAACCCATGTTGGCTGGGCCTGATCACCTGGTTCTCTTGCATGTGCTTCATGATAGCACTCAAGATCACCTGTTCCATGACTTTCCCTGGCACTGAGGTCAGACTGACAGGCCTGTAGTTCTCTGGATCCTCCCTGCGACCCTTCTTGTAGATGGGCACTACATCAGCCAGCCTCCAGTCCAGTGGAACCTCCCCAGTCTTCCAGGACTGCTGGAAGATGATATGCAGTAATGTATTTTTGTAGTAAATGATGTTTTCTACTTTGTTTTGTTTTTGTTTTCTTCACAGATCGTTCCTTCTGAGTTTGTTGCCTACAATCCTGATTATTGGTTCCTTACTGTACACATTAAGAAGAGGTCCTGCAGGCTTAGGTCGAGCAGGCCGTGGAATGGGGGGACTCTTCAGTGTGGGTGAAACCACAGCCAAAGTCCTTAAGGATGAAATAGACGTTAAATTCAAAGATGTAGCTGGCTGTGAGGAGGCCAAATTGGAGATAATGGAGTTTGTAAACTTCCTGAAAAATCCCAAACAATATGAGGATCTGGGAGCAAAAATTCCAAAGGTAAGGCAATGATGACTTGGCAAATAAAGCATTTTATTCTTTTGGTAGTCCTCAGTATTCTAAGTTGGGCTAGGAATGTTAGTATGTGCAATGCTATCCAGCTTCTTTTTTCTCAGTCAGAAAAAAGAGTAGGCATTAAGCGGCAACTGTATAATTGTGGTGCAGGAAGATTTGCTTTGTGCAATACTTCATCTGTTCACATAGGTCAGAAATGGTACATACCGTGCGTATTAAAGAGTTGTTGTTTGGCTGTGCTGTCATGGGAGCCAATCTGATGATATACCTTATTTTTTTAATTGTCAGTCAAAGAAAGCATTGTTTCTGTAAATCGGGAAAAGACAGCATGGTGATGTAACTAATTCTTTTATTTCCTTTTGCTGGTTTAAATGAGATGAATCTTCAGTTTGTTTCCCTGCACATTTTTGACTGTGGTGGAAGAGACATCATGACATGTAGATATTTTAAGTAAGATATTTCATAGGTTTACGTTACGTTTCCTTCATGAGGAAAATATACCTTTTTCTCTTGCAGGGGGCAATTCTGACAGGTCCTCCAGGTACAGGGAAAACACTTCTAGCTAAAGCTACAGCTGGAGAAGCTAATGTACCATTTATCACCGTCAATGGCTCAGAATTCTTAGAGATGTTTGTTGGTGTGGGTCCAGCTCGAGTAAGTCCTTGGCCTGCCTCTTTTGTTTTGGTATTGGTTATTGGAAGGGCGTTGTCAAGTTTGGGAGGCAAACAGTCTGATTATAGCTGAAGTTCTTTCATATCTGCAGATTACTTACAAGTGAATTATGGAATTGTTTGGTTGGAAAAGACCTTTGAGATCATTGAGTCCAATCATACCTGTCTGCTACTAGACCATATCCCTGAGCATCTTATCTACCCGTCCTTTAAACATATCCAAGGACGGTGACTCAATCACGTCCCTGGGCAGCCTGTTCCAGTGCCTGATAACCCTGTCAGTGAAGTCATTTTTCCTGTTATCTAATCTGAACCTCCCCTGGTGCAACTTGAGACTATTTCCTCTCATCCTATCATTAAGTGATGCCAGATGCTTGTCTAAACCCAAGAATCATATATGTACCTTTCATAAAATACACTGGTGCAGTTCATTATCTGGTTGCAGGCTCTTGGGACCTTAAGGGTTTACCTCTTTGCAGGACCATAAGAAAACTGAACTGAACTATCCAAGCTCTGCTCTGGTGTAAATTTATTAGCTGTGTCAGAAATATGTAGCTCATTTGATTCCTGCTATGGGAATGTCTCCTCCTATTTCTTTGAAGAACTTTATTCTCTTTGAAGTGTTGCACTTTTAGATATACATAGTTGTCTGGGACACACAAAAGAACTTGTTGAAATAGGAGCCTGAGGGTCATGGAGCTAATAATTTATTTCTGGAGATGAAGTGATGTAAATAAGTGTATATATCTACATAACACTTTCTTTTGCTCTTTTGCATTAGAATAGCTCATTAAAAACGTATTAAGTGGAGGAATTGGCTCTGTTCCAGTATATCCATTTTTCTTTATTTTATTATTACAGCTACATTACAATCATTTTGGTTTTAGTCTTATCTTCTCTTGCCTATGAAAGTGGGACACTTAAATTTGCTGACAAATATTTTGTAAAACAAGTTAATCATAATATTTTACAAATGAGGTGGGTAACACAAAAGAATAAGGTTCCTTATAATGTCCAAAATTTATACTGCATTTCCAACAGGTCATACCTTCACCTGTCTCCAACCATCTTGCCTTAAAATGTGTCCTGCAAGGTTGCACGCTTTTGGAAGATTAAGATTTGCTTGTTGCTGAGTCTGCAAACAGACCTAAGGAAGCGTACCATGTTTTTTAATGATGTTTTAAGAGTGATTCTGCTACAATGAAAAGGATATGCTTTATATAACAGGGAATGGCTCTTACCAGATACATGCAGACTTATGTCTTGTAAAATTCCCAGGAAGAATCATTTTGACTAAGTCCTGTAAAGCCCTGAAAAACTGCTGGTTTTTTATATCTAGTAATGTGAGAGGTTAGCAGATAAACTCTCCAAGATCTGGTCTTTAGTTTCTCACAACCGTGCATGCATGTGTCTCTTGCAAGCTTAGGTCTCTCTTCATGGTCTTTTGCTGGACTCCTCTCAGTAACATAGGTGGGAAAAGATAAGTGAAACCATGTAGTTTTGGGCCTTTGGAAAAGGGAAGGGAAGGGGAGTAGGTAACATGTGGAGGTAGGCATAGAGCTTGGAACTGAGAATAACGGGAGGTGTTCAGGAAGTTAAAAGAAGCAGCTGGTTGGGAATGGAGACTTCAGTGAAAATGCCAAGAAAGACTGGAAATGTGTAAGGGAATGGAGAGAGTGGAGGGGAGTAGAGAGAGTGTAGACAGAGAGTGAAGAAATAGATGTAGAAATGGATGAAAAGGTGAAAAAAACATAGACGGTGGCTGAAAAAAGTGACTGCTTTAAAGTCGGAGGGTATAGAGATCTTGATTGTGGATGCAAGATGAGTGCAGCCAGCGAAAGGGAGCGTGCTGTGTGGAGCAACTTCTCTGAGTACAACAAGAAAAGAAAATGATCCGTATCCTCTGGGAAAGTATCCTGATATCCTGAAATAATACTGGTATTTGGAAACTACATTGTTTTTAGTTGTCAATACATACCTGAAATGTCTTAAAGCGAAGTGACATAACCTTTGTCTTCTGGTCTAAGCAGGTGATTATCAGCTTGTACTGCTGAGCGAAATCTGTTGACGTGACAGTTGCTGCTTTGGCTATGAATCAAAGTTTTAAATCAGCTAATAATTGCTGATGTCTGTAGAAAACTACATAAAATAGTGTTTTAGTTTTACTTCCTATGAATTTAGTAAATAGGACAGGAGTTAATGATGCTAAATTGATTATTTGTAAATTAGGGTGTGCTAGAATTAAAACTGCTTATGCAGCCTTGGTTCCTTTGTGATGTTTGGGATTTTTTTAGTGTTTATGCATAATGATAATTTTTAGTTCCATTTAGTCTGAAAAATAGTTGTGTATTTCTGAATATCTCTCTTTCCAACCAAAAGATAGTTCAGCTTGAGCATCTGACAGTTTTTCTTTATCGTGTTCCTTTGTGCTTTATTCATTGCACCTTTTTCAAATTCTGTTTATGAATCAGAATGACTTTCAGTGGTAGAGCTTGCTGTCCAAAATGTGTATCTTCACATCTGCTGTACACTGTTTGTCATCAGAGAAATCTTCTTTAATTGCATCTCTTGCATGACAAAGTAGTAAAGCTTTGAGCTGTATGTAATTCCTGCTTGGGCAAAATTCTTCCCTAATTTTTCATTTCCTGTTTGCTCCAGTTCGATTCCTCGGTTGTAGATCTGATAACTTACTGAACTGTTCTTAATGAGGTCCTTCAAATATGTTTGCAAGTAGAGGAAGATTGTAATGTTGCATCTGAAAGTCAAGCACATTGTGCTTTTACTACTGCAGTAGAATTTGATAGGTAGTTTTGTATTTTAAATCTGAAAGTCTAAAAAAAAAAAATTAGCTATTTGCTCATGTCTTGGCCATTTTTCCAGACTTCTAGCAGTTAATTTACTTCCTGAATAAATATTTGGAGGTGAATCCAGTTTTCCTAGCCCATGTAATGGGGAGATAGGGTGGCTAAGAGTCAGTATTTGTAACAGCATATTATTAGAGTACAACAATAGGCACTTGTAAGTAAGCCTAAAGTTCAGTGTAGGAGCTACATCACCCTGTTCTAGCTGCAGGAAAACTTTTCTTGGTATGAAGAACTACAGTGTGGTAGTAGGCCCATTGACCTTCCAGTACTGCTTGTAATAAATAATTACGTTATAGAAGAGCTTAAAAGGGAAATCTTGCTTTAAATCTCTGAGGTTTGGAGTCTTCTAGAGCTGAAGATATATCTGTTACTAAGGAAAAGTGGTTATTTCTTAAGATTTTAAGTTGTTTAATGTTCTTAAATTCTGCATTGAGAAAGGATTTGTCAGCCACTGGGGTTCCACATGAGTGATTCCTGCTGAGCAGCCGCTACAGCGTAACTCGCTATTGCCTTGGGAGCTGGCTGGAGGCTTTGGAAAACTTGTTAACAACCATACTCAATTGCAGCGCTGCTGTTACTGATGTACTCCTTCCCCTTAGACCCACCTCCAAGTTCTGAACAATTATAAGCCATGCTGATACGTATTCTGTTCTCCTATTCAGGTTAGAGACTTATTTGCTCTTGCTCGTAAAAATGCCCCGTGCATTCTCTTCATTGATGAAATAGATGCAGTAGGAAGGAAGAGAGGAAGGGGCAACTTTGGAGGACAGAGTGAACAAGAGAACACACTCAATCAGCTTCTAGTAGAGATGGATGGTAAGTATTTAACATCTAATACTACGTTATGATAACGAGGATAAGGGAGAGAATTAATACACTTGTTCAGACCTGCTAACCAGGATTTGGATTGTAGCTTAAATATAATTTGTTTCCTTGCTTCCTAAGATGAAGATGGTGACTCATTTTGCTGCAGCCTGTTTTGCTAAAATTCATTCAAAAAAAAAAGAAGCGTCATTCTGCATTTGATAACTCTTCGTTGTAGTTGAATAGGACAAAAACAATTCTTTGCATGAGACCAGTCTGTCTGTTTGGGATAAAAAAAAAACCCAAGCAGCTTGCCATGCTGATTCTGCAGTTTCCTGAGCAGTTAATCTATTATTGCATTTTGAAGATAAAGTAGGATTTGATATAGTAATTCACAAAGCAGGCCCAAGGCCATTTTTTTGCTTGTTATGAAAAGCAGGACAATGCTCTAATAAACAGAAGTATTTTCAGCTTTAAGGTCATAGAATCATAGAATAACAAGGTTGGAAGAGACCCATTGGATCATCGAGTCCAACCATGTTACAAGGCACTACAGCCACAAAAGAACCTTCCTACCATCCTGCCACAGACAATGAAATTGGAGTGGACGCTTCTTTCCCCACTAGCAGTTCACAAACCAGTCTTTTCCTACAGCTCTGCACTTAAAATTGCCAGAGAAGCCTCCTTTATTAAAAGTAACTCAGTAACCCCACTTGCCATCATGTTGTGGTCTCCTACTCAGCTAAAGCGCACCCAAATCAGTACCAACCTGCCAGGATAGCTTTGTGTGCCTGGAATTCCTGGCCCACAACACACAGACAGCGGTCTGTGAAGCACGAGTTCTCCCAGAGCCCTCCCAGCTCGACTGCCAAGCAGCACTCTTCATGTTCATCGTGTTCTGGCCAGAGATGTTAACCAAGTCCTGTACCACACTCACTGAACTGTCATTTCTGATGTGGTCCTGTAAAGTGGATAGTCTTTTTGTTCCTGTTCTGTTTTTTTCTTGGAAATTATACTTACACATATTTCTCCTTATCATATGTCTTCAACAGGATTTAATACAACCACAAATGTAGTAATTCTGGCAGGTACTAACAGGCCAGATATTTTAGACCCTGCTCTAATGAGACCAGGACGCTTTGACAGACAGATTTACATTGGTAAGTTTTATCTGCAGCACTGTATATTTTTATGTTTGTAGAGTACCACTGAGATCACTGCAGCTTTTTATATATCTAACTGTTTTGCATGCATTTGACTGGAATATATATTAGAATATATATGTTAATATATATGATAGAATATCTTTGTGAAAAGTGAAGGCATACTTTTTTAATCTTAAAGGACCCCCAGATATAAAAGGAAGAGCATCTATTTTCAAAGTTCACCTTAGACCTCTGAAATTAGACACCATCTTAAATAAAGATAACCTGGCAAGAAAACTCGCATCTCTAACGCCTGGTTTTTCTGGTAAGTGCCTCCTAATGCCACTTCTGCATTTACTATATAAACTGTAGATATTTTATTTCCCTACTACTGGTTTTCTTGTACCTGATCTTTTTGTTTGCTGGTACAGCATTAAATTCTTTCATAGAATCATAAATTGGTTTGAGTTGGAAGGGACCTTAAAGATCATCTAATTCCAACCCCTGTGCCATGGGTGGGAACACCTTCCACTAGATCAGGCTGATGTCTGAGAGTTCTAAGTTTTGCCTGCCTCAATCAGGGTAACATCCCAAATGACACTTAATTTTAGCAGGAGCAATGCAGAGAGTTCTCATTGCTACAGTTTGTGTGCATACTTCCTTTTAATACATTTGTTGGATTCTTTGAGTGCTGCTGGAGGAGTCCTGGGTTTTGTGGGCTTTGTGTGCCCATTTTGTAGGGTCTTTCTGTTTCTGGGTGTAGAAATTTCTCCTTGGAAAATGCATTGTGACCTGGTGTTGGATAAGGAATGGATGTGAGAACCTTCATTACTTGCTTGTAATTTAATCCACTTAAAATTTGTGTTGAATGGTAGCTGACTTCTTGACTGTTTTTGCGGTCTGTATAAAACTGTTTTTCTGAGGTCTGATTGTCAACATTCCTGGCAACTGCAGTGGTGATGTTTAAGATAAGTTATCTCAGTAGAATTACTGCAAATAATCATCCATTTCTGCTTAACAAGAAGTGGATGGCTTGAAGCTGGTAACGTTGAATGATATCCTTTACAGATACATCAAGGTCAGAGCTATACTGGACCCATGTGTGGGAAACGGATTCTGCTAAATTTATATTCATCTTAAGTAAAGTCTGTTGCAGACAGAAAACCTATAGAAGGTAGAATTTATTAAACAAATACTTCATTGGGTAAGAAGTTCTTTTGGTAGCTGTCTACCTGAGAGAAAAATCCTGATGCCTACAACTGTAACACATGTATTTCAATATGCCTGAAAGAATTATGCTGTATGTAGTTAACTATTTCAGAGAGCATTGCCTTTAATTTTCAAGCTCTGTGAGAATTTATAGAGATCTAATTCTAGATAAGGTTATCTTTATGCTAGATTTTCAATAACTAGGAAAATGATTGGTAATTTCTGCCTTCTCTGCTCGTAGGTGCTGATATTGCTAATGTTTGTAATGAAGCTGCTTTAATTGCTGCCAGGCATCTCTCGGATGCTATAAATCAAAAGCATTTTGAGCAAGCAATTGAAAGAGTTATTGGAGGTAGGTGAATTGCATCAGTTGTTCGTAAAAAATTGTAATGTGACAGGTGACTTCCTTTTCTTACATATAGAAAGCCATGCTTGGGATCTTTCTCCTGTTCTTTAAGGTTGTCTATTTTTTTCCTCTCAACACACTTGAGATTTAGAAAATAAGCATCCTGTCTGTATTGTTAATGTCTAATGGAGAAAAGGATAGGGAGAGAGACTTCATCAGGATGCTTTTCTAATCTTCTGGATGTCTGTTTGGATTTAGAGTCATAGAATCATAGAACAACCAGACTGGAAGAGACCTATCGGATCATTGAGTCCAACCATTTAGCAATGCTTCTAACTGCTCTTATCCTGGAATAGCTTAGGTGGGAAGCAATTTGATTTTTAAATCACAAGTGTTTTATTTAAACATCTGAATCTTCTTAAGAATTTATACTTTGAAACTAGAAAATCCAAGGTTACAGTAAAAAGGTTACAATATACTTGAAACTAGAAAGGCTGAGGGTACAATAAAACCTGGAAGATGCAGATTTCTAAAAATTGCAGTTTGGGGTTTGGATTTTTTTTTCTAAAATCTCTTTCCGTAGAATGTTTACCAGGCATCTGAATATTGCTCACCATTTTTCTAAAGGAGATTGGGACTTTCAGTGGAGAAATGTATGTCTGAAATGGTTAATCAAATTTATTTTATAAAGGTTTGGAAAAGAAAACTCAAGTACTGCAGCCGGAGGAGAAAAAGACAGTAGCGTATCATGAGGCAGGGCATGCAGTTGCAGGATGGTTTTTGGAACATGCTGACCCACTTTTAAAGGTAAAGGAAACTGATTTGAACTAGTAATTGAATAGTAGCATGGACAGCATCTTTTTATCTTCTACATACATCCTCTCTGTGTCATTCCCCCCACAATGTTGAAAGGATATTAAAATATCCAATCTTGCAAAAGTCAGTATAAGCATATAAATTTTAGAGTACATTTTTGGTTCATTTATAGTATTTCTTAACTGTTCCTGACTTAGCTGTGCTAAATTTGTAGTATAAATGTTCTTGGAAAGTGAAAGGGACCTAATCTTCCCATAAGTCTGCCTGTCTTGATAGCTGCTTTTTCACTGAGGCTTTTAGTACAGATCAAGGGTTTAAGTTAATCTTACCAGGTTATGCAGGTGTTTATTAAAATGATCATTTAGTGGCTGATTTTAGTTTTAAGTTGCTTTTTGGGTGTAGAGCTTGGCAAGTCAAAGGAAGGACCACCCCATCTCCTAGACTTGCTTTAACTTTCTTACTTTTGCTTGGCTATGCCCTTAACCTTATCTGACTCTGAAGCTTAAAATTCATCTTGTACAATTTACTGCTGGAAGGAAGGACAGAAGTAAATGTGGAAACTCCTCCAGCTACTTGGAACACTGAAGATGTAGAAATGCTGTTTATGTTACAGAATACTTAAAACCCTATACAAAAGAAATTCTCCAAAAGAATTGTAGGTTTTCACTGAATTATTCTAAAAATACCATACAGTCTTTAGAAAAGATATGACTGAGGTCTTACCTTTGTTTTCCAGATATTCTAGTAGCTGTCATCGCAGTTTAGAGCTAGCTAGAACTTTTGAGGGTAAATTACAATGATGGCAAAGCTGTAAACAGAAGTAATGTGTGAATTAAACTTTGAGAGTGAGTATGGTATAGGTTGTCGTGTTAAAAATTAAATCAAACCAAAGAATACTTTGTTTATTTCACACTATTCTGTTACAGCATTCTGGTAATTTTGATTGTAGGTATCTATTATCCCACGTGGTAAAGGACTGGGTTACGCTCAGTATCTACCCAAAGAACAGTATCTTTATACCAAAGAGCAACTACTTGACAGAATGTGCATGACTCTGGGAGGGCGTGTGTCTGAGCAGATCTTCTTTGGAAGAATTACAACTGGTGCCCAGGATGACTTGAAGAAGGTGACCCAGAGTGCATATGCTCAGGTATGTGCAGGGGGTGGGGTTTCTTGCAGTTTTCCTTATCTGCCACCTAGCACCACTATTTTGAAAGGATGCCATTTGAGTGGGTTTCTCCCTCAAAAATCTGGTTTCAAAAGGTACTATGTGACTAACCATTCTGCTGTTGCTGTACAGACGTGCTGATGACTTGTGTATTTTGTTGTAGTCTTACCACAGGGGTCTGTGCATTTGGCTTTGATAACTATCTTACATCTGCCTGCAGGAACATACATGCTGCAGTTGGATTCTAATACTTGTGGAAACTGTATGTTTTTACAATGGAATTTAGTGCTCAGGTTTGATAATCTGATCATACTTTTATAACTGCCCAGTTTGAAGACAGTTTGGATTCACATGTGTAACTAAATCCAGAAAGCTTTGTATTTAAGCAGTATTTGCTCTCAGTTAATGCTACTGAAATTAGTTTTATTAACTAACATAGATGAGTAATTTGAAGTTTTATTGATGTAGTGACTCACCTGAGCATAGCCATGTGCTGCACACAGGTGCTTTATTCCATTTCCTGCATCAGCACAAAAGCTGTCATTTTATAAGACACTCAAGAGGTGAAAGAGAGACATTTTAGAGTACCCTTCTCTTCCCCTGCACACCAGTTACCCCACAACCCACTCACTAGTCTGTGGTGTGTTCCAGAAGTAAATGTGTAAGGAAATGCTGTTAATGTTAATTTTTGGGGACCTTCAGTGACTCTTGTTCAATTTTAAATGAAAAAAATATGTAAGTATAGACCTCTGTTCACATTTACCAGACATTGTCTCCAGAGAGAACTGGGGGCTTAAATAAAGTACCAAACATTTCACAAGGAAGCAGGTTAAAATTCTTGGTTTTAATGCTGAGATCTTTTTGAATTCTGAATATTCTTTGTCTTGCTTGTACTTGTCTTGCAAGGCCAAGTAGAGAACTGCCACTTCAGTAACAGTCAAATTGATAGTGGTCATGAAGTGCAGTAGCAGCCTGAACTTATTTCTGCCTGTGCTGAAGTAAAATGCAACTTAAACCGCCTATATTTGGCAAAAAGAGGAGTAACTCTTCAGTAATGAGTAAAGCAAGATAAGAATCACTTTCTGCTTTATAGGAAAGTGTCTTGGGATGAAGCGTAGAATATGATTTTTATATATGATACAACAAAATCTTCAAGACCCTTTACTTTAATCATTGAGTTAACTTATCTGTATGGGGGAGTGGATTATGCTATTCTTTAGAAGCGTTTTGAATTGGAAAAGTGCTGCTGTTTCTGGTAATGGAAAAGAGGTTTAGTACATAGGGAAGGCTGAAGTGGTTTTTTTCTGTAATATTAAACAGCAAAGCATTATGTACATCATGAGTAACCACCTTTAAATGGTGGTATTTGGGTGTTTGACTTTAATAATTAAAATAGAATAAGTGAAAATCAACTAAGGTAGTTTAGCTTAGGTAGACTTGAGTTTCAGAGGACAGTTGTTTTTAGAGGAAAAGATTAGATCAGAGAGAAATTACCTCCTCCTTTCTGTTTTGTTTACCAGATTTGGCTTCGACATAGCCTAAAATCTTATTCTCTCTTTGGTTAGAATTTTTTTTTTTTTTTTTCATTTTTTTCCTTTTTTTTCTTCAGATTGTTCAGTTTGGTATGAATGAAAAAGTAGGGCAGATTTCCTTCGACCTCCCTCGTCAAGGAGACATGGTGTTAGAGAAACCTTACAGTGAGGCAACTGCCAGATTGATAGATGAGGAAGTACGGTCGCTTATTAACATTGCTTATGAAAGGACATTAAGTCTTCTGACTGAGAAGAAAGCAGAAGTGGAGAAGGTGAGCATTGTAATATTTTTAACAGGAACATGAATTGAACTGGATAGATGAAAAATAGTGACTACATATAAGGAAGTTTGCTCAAAAGCTGTTCAATGTAATCTTGAGTATGTGTCACAAGACTTAAGTAAATAGAAATCTCCATTTGTGTTGGAACACCTCTGAGGTCTTCACGTGATTTAACATCCCTCCAACCTTATATGGTCAGTATTTATTTGCAGAGATGGAGGGATGAGTCTGTCTACAAAAAAAGGTTTTAGTAGATGTACTAGACAAGCATGAAATTTAAACCCAAACATGTCATACTAAAATTCCAATTCATGAGGCTAAAAATCTCTTTCAGAGAAGTAATGTATAACTTCCTTTCACTGAATTCCTTTTGAACATTAAAAAAAATAATATTTCTACCATGTTCCTTTCCTGCCCCCTCACTGCTTGTGCTCTGCCTCACTGCAGGTCAGATTCCCCTTGTGTGTTTTCTCTTCCTCAAGGCCAGAAAGCCTGATACAGTAAAAGGATAATCTTCCATCATAGGCATCTTGAGAGGTTTGCTGACAAGACGACAATTTGTGTGGATTCAGTAAATGGTGGTGTAGTAGGTGACAATCCCAAAAAAAAAAAAAAGATCACTTGTATGGTTTATGCTCAACAATGTGCTCACTGACTCAGTGTAACAAACTACATTTGTACAATATTGTACAAGCATTTTATGGTGCTTGTTAACTTGTAAGGTAATAGCAGCCCAGTTGAAGCATCTTGTCTGGTAGGAAGGGAATGCTTGTCTTCATCTTCCTTCAGGAGCAAGAGATTGCCTTTCTGAACAACAGCAGCAATAGTGGCCCATAGGGAGGGCACTTTGCCAAACCATAAAAGTACAGTTAGAAACTGGTATTTGTTACCTAAATACTCACAGGGGAGAAAAATCATTCATTAAGTGAACTCTGTGCTACCTGGTTTTTCTATCAAAACTAATCAGTGCTGAGTTTGGTCCCAAACTACCTTAAACTCTTCCAAAGAGAGTCAACTTAGGTATTTTATATGTGATGAATGTAACTTGCTTTTAATTTTTTTGTGACTGACTTACTTATTTTATATGTGATAAATGTGATAGATTTGACTCGCTGCTCTTCCAGGTTGCCTTACGACTACTGGAGAAGGAAGTGCTTGATAAAAGTGATATGGTAGACTTGCTTGGCCCAAGACCATTTGCAGAAAAGTCTACTTATGAAGAATTTGTTGAAGGGACAGGAAGTTTGGATGAGGATACTTCATTACCAGAAGGCCTTAAAGACTGGAACAAAGAGCGTGAAAAAGAGAAAGAGGAAACAACAGATGAACAGGCTGCTACACAGATCACAGGAGGGCTGCTATTTTAACTGTCAAGTGTGTGGTGATGTTGACTTGCACTCTGGAAGAGAAACAAGCTTTCACCTAGTTTGTACTTCAAAACAAACAAATATTTATTCAACCAAACTGTATTACGGATGGGTGGAAGAGTGACCTCTGGTGATGCTCCCAATTTACATATGTGATATCATCAGTTCCCTGGTAAAAAATGATCAGCTTCCTTTTGTCAACTGAAGAAATACACATTGGATTTGAGCTGCAGTGGAATGCCAGAACTGAGCCTCTCAAACTTTGAAACACAAACTTCGTGGCACTGGTCTCTTTCCTTTTTTTTTTTTTTTTTTTTTTTTTCTTTTTTTCTAATGTATGTAAGCTTACAAAAATTAGTGTTTTGATTATTCTTCTGAAGTATACCTGTATTTGACCTGTTTCAAAAAAAAAAAGAATCGTCCAAAATGCATTGTTGAATGCTCAGCCAAAAGTCTGGTCCTACAAAGCCCTAGCTTTGCAAAACTATCCGCTCTTTCATCTGACCCTTTTCCCCTACACCTTTCATTTTGATTTTAGAGTGTTTGTCTACAGAAAACTTGGCGTGGAAAGTTGGCAGTGGATCTGGTCACCCACTTAAACATCTTAAAAGCTACTCATGGTTCAGTGTCTTTAAGTCTGAAAGTCCCATTTGGCTCCTGCAGTTTTATTTGTCAGTTTTTTACAGAGTTCTGTAAGATATTAAACATATGAATGTGTTGTGTAAATACAGTTTGAGTCAATAAAATCAGTACTTTTCTGAACAAAGCTTGTCCTTTTTTTTTTGTTGGTTCCTTGGTATAGAATTCAGACCAATGCAAAACTTCCTAAGTTTAAAGTTTGGTTAAATTAAGGTAGCAAGATTGGACTTGCAAGTACAAAGACCAGTAACCAATCCAAAGGTGCTAAATCAGATTGACAGTTTCATAATGGTTTGCTTAGCCTGAAGCTATTTTATTTACCTCTCCACTTAGTTGAATACAGTTGTCTTAGAAGCAGATCACTCACTATACTGATTGCCTGCTGCATACTGAGTGTTTATTAGTTGGAGAATTCAGCTGTTAAGAAATTAACTGACTATCCCAGAAGAAAAGAGGGAAATATTTTTTGGGAGTTGGAGCGGTGATTAAGTGGGAAAGGAGAATGAACCAAGTTTCTCTGCTGGACAACAAACCCTTTAAGGCTTCTAACTGACAGAGGGTAGATTAAGGGAATCATTAGTGATTAATTCAATCTGACAGTTTTATGATATATTGGAAAGCAGTAGGATGACAAAGGAAAAAGTTAGCTCTGAAAGATCAGACACAAGCTCTTTGCTTGAGTTGCTTGAAGTAAAATGTTTATGGAAATTATTCTTTTGGGATTATTTTTTTCCTTTGTGATTAAGTTGTTGCCATCTCTGATGTTGTATGGCTTTACAGTGAAGAGGAACCAGGGAATCAGAGCAAATATAGCAATTTAGGGTAAATTTATGGGGCATTTTTAATTGTTAGGGACACACAGAAGTGATATTTATTGGATTTTTTGTTGTAGCATGAGTGATACACAGGGAAGTATCCTGAATAAGACCAGACTTCAGCTCCTTTATTATTTGAATCAAAGCTTAGAATGATTTATTGCTGTAGTAAACTTGTTTCATAGAAAAAAAAGGAACTTAAATCTTGCACACACGGTCAATCAGTGGCTGTTACATTTATACTGTATTAATGCCTTGTTTGTTCTATTTGCCTCCCCCCACATTTAGCTGAACACCCCTTGTTTGGCACAGGCAATTTGTAGCCAGTATCAAGCACCAAATATGGTTCATGTTGTAAAGGCCAGAACTCTGCCTCTTATTCTTCTCAAAGGCCACCAAATCTCAGCCAACAATCCCACCCCCCAACCCCCCCGAAAAATACCCAACTCTAACTTCACTATGGCACTACCAGACTGTCAAAGAACTACCTCCTCTCCAGGAAATATTTTCTCTTACCCTGTTTGGGGTGTCTAATTTTTAATTTAACTTGTTTGGTTGTGGCATGCAATTAGTAAGTGTGTGATAACTTAAGGAGAAGGCAGATCCTTTTGCCCCTGTTTTAGAGCATTAATTTGCTTTGTCTAGTGTTACCTCAGGAAGTCTTAATATTTTGTGCCAAAAGTGGCAGAATTTGACTCTTTGGATTTTGGAATCAAAAAGGATGGAGGGGGGGAAAAGGCCATTTCAAGAAGAAGGCTGGGTAAAGAGGACTGTTATCTTCCTCCTACTCATAAAAGTAAGACTTCACCTGCTTTAACATTAATCAAGAAAATCAAGTTTAGTCTGTGCTGTGGCTGCCAATGAGGCCAGATTATTTTTTGTTGCAAACCTGTTGAGAGATGCTACTTCAGCTAGGCTTGCACAGCACTTGGGGAGCTGCTGACTTCCCTGTTCCTCCTAATGCTGGAAGAAGAAGCAGGTTCAGACCCTCCTTCTCAGCTTGACCCTTTTCCCAGGAGGTGACCACCTTCTCCTAAGGTGCAAATGCAAGAGAAGAAAAGAAAAGTAGTAATCTCAGACTGCAGAGAAATCAAGCGTCTACAGTGACTTGGTTAAGGCAGCCTGTGCAGGGACTGTCATATCTGTACACTAAGGGTCTACCTGATTCCTTGCTGGCTTCGGGCAAAGCAATTTTGTAAAGCAGTTGACCCATCAGGTTCAATTCCTGTTTCTGCCCTGATCCCGCTCCTGCTTCCCATGGCACACCCTCCCTGCTCCCTGTTTTCAAGTGGTGTCAGTGGTCAAGATTGCCATCTTTTCCCCTCATCCTTGTCTTGCCAGAGGTGTCTGAGCTGTACTGGGAGCTGCACTTTTAGCTCTTCCCAGGTCTGGCTTGTGCTGGCAGCCTGCTTCTAAATATCTGGCCAGGAACAGAGCAATAGAGAGAAAATAAAATGGGTTAGGCACAGAAAAAAAGGTACAAGACACTAGGTTGGAAAATAAATAACACATAGGTGAGGAACATGAAGAGGAGCAGAGTTAAGTGGGATTTGGCAGGTGGGTTTCAGAAGAGAAGTTTCCGAGGAAAAAGGAGGATGTTATTTGAAAGGAAGTGCAACTGAAGGAATTGTTCACCAAACGTGTTACTAAAACAACTTCCAGTTTTATGTCACGAAAGGAAGAGATTATACTTGTTTGCCTGAAGAGGAACAGGCAGCATTTATGCTTCCCATTACTTCCTTACTGGTCCCATGCAAGCTGGTCCTCTGGCAATCTTCCCACTACAGGTTCCCAGGTTCATTTTGGTTTTGGGGTTGGTTTTTTTTTGTTTGTTTGTTTGTTTTTTCCTCCTTAAGATCAGATGAAAGAGCCGTCTCCTTTCTTTTCCAAAGTGGGCATTAGTTTGCTTCCACCACCTCCACGTATTAGAGAAATTCACATCAAACAGTTGCAAGTAGACACATGTGAAAGAATGGCTGCAAGTCAAAGCAGGATCAAAGCAAATGTTGTCAGGTTTGGATTCCACAGGTTCAGAGTCAATATTCTGGATTTTGAGTCAGTGTATGAAAAACAATAAAGAACAAGCCGGTTCACCAAGGAAATAATTATTTAGAAACTCCAAGATTCTGGGCAGTTTTTAAACTATTAACTACTTTTTTTTATAGTGATATCAGAATTTATGGCTGGGACATGGTAATGAATTCTGTATTATAACACAATGCAATTCCACAGGCTGAAGACCATTTGTTCTAATTCAGAAGCTATGCTAGTCCTTTAATTGAAAAGTCTGTGTCACAGCTGTATGATGGCAGGCTCTGAACCTGCAACACATTCTCCTCACTCTTGACCTGATAGCCTGCCATTTACAAAGCATCAACTAAACTTCTACGTTTAATGGCTTTATTCACCATTGTCCTGGTTTGAGCTAAAGTAGTATCACTTTTCTAACTTCAGCTCAGCCTTGTCTAACTATTTTCTGAACGTTAACTGCATGTTTTTCAGTGTCTCTCTCTCTAGAAGTGTTAAAACAAGGCACCAGTATGCAGAAAGGTCATTGCTTATACTTATTCCTGCAGTAACCAAGCCCATCATTAGGCTACTGGAGTGTCATAAATCTAAGAAGAAAGGTCTCCTCTGCAGGGAGGGGCAGACAGGACAGGTGACTAAAAACTAACCAAGAAGAGTATTCCATCCCACATTAATCATCCTCTCTATAAAACTGAGAGAACACAAGGGTCTCACTCTCTTCTGTGATGGCCGATGTCAAACAAGGACCTTGTCAGTCTGTGCCCCTGATCCTGGATCTATGCATTCCTGAGCCCAGCTCCCTACTAACCTTGGACCCTTTCCTTGGTGTCTGGTCTGCAGCTTTTGTGGTGACGTACAGTCATCGAGGGGTGGGGGCACAAGTTCACATATTTGTATGTGTTTTATTAATCTCTTTATTATTTCATTTCCTTAAAACTGTATTTTAGCTTCCAGCTCGCAGTTCTTTTTCCTCTTATGTCCTTTTTCCCTTTCCCTCACAGGGAAGGGAGCAAATTGGGAGCCGAAATTGGCTGAGCTGGGACTAAACTGTGACAACCATGGATTTTTCCTTTGTATTGCACAAAATGTTAATTTCTCTTTAATGCACCTTTTGGTTTAGTTTAATGTCACTCCATGCTAAATGCATAGCTACAACATATTGCAACATTTCGAAAAAGTATATTTAAAGGTGCTCTATCGCCATTCATAAATCCTTTTGGCATCGCTAACCATTGCAAGGAATGTGGTCCCCATGAATTTGCTGACTCCACTGTGATCCTTAAGATGATGTGCCAGGCCCTCCCAAGCACTGCCTACACACCGATGCCAAAGCCAGTTTGGTTGGTATGTTCTAACAACTATTTGTTGCAATCCATGAAGCCACTTCATACGGAAAACTTGTACTTGGTTCTAACTAGTTTAGTTCCGTTTCTATGTAGAATAAAACTGAGCAGACAGCTTCAGCTTGTGATGTGATTAACAGCTGCCAGATATACTTCATAACCTACTGTCTCATTCCCCAATCCCCAAACCAACAAATGTATCATCTTCTTAGAAACAATGGAACTTTGGGAAATAGACGATGTTTGTAATGGTCTTTTCTAAGCATTGAGCAACACTTTTGCTTAAAAAGTACTTCTGAAAGTGGGAAAAACAAAGAGCAAGAGTTCAGAAACATTTAAAGTTTGGATTTCCGGAGGATTTCTCCTTTGTTTGCTTGTTCTGTTGCCTAGAAACTGACTTAAATAAGAGACTCCACGTAGACAGAGTGTTCTCTGGTAGAAGTTCTCTAATGAAGAAGAGCTGTTTAATTGACATGGGCAGAAATACAAAGCATGCACAAAAAGCTAATGTCCAACAGTCACTGTGTCAAGGTGGTAAGCCAGATGGGTAAGACAGCTTTCTGTTTCAGCCTTAGTGTAAGAAAAGAAATGATTGGTCATCTTTCTGTTTCCCCAACTCTTTTGAAAATTATGCATAAATACTTTTATTTGTACTCTAAGCTTAATTTGTCCAGTGATTTCAACCTATGTGTTAACAAAACATTCCTAGCACTTATAGGTGTGCTGAACTTGTATACCTACGTAATGAGATATACTGACACAAAGCCTATGTCCGCCCTTCACCACGTTCCGAGAAGTATCTGAATTTCAGCCTTATGGGCTCGGTGGAATGGAGTCAGAAATAGGACCAATAACAGGTGATAGCCAGAAAGACAGCAGACCAGGAGGATATTGGGGTACCACTTTAAACCCCAAGGTTCCTTAAAGAACATATCACAAATTGATAGATTTCATTATTTCCTAGACATAAGGAAGAAATTCTTCACGATGAGAGTGGTGAGGCACTGGCACAGGTTGCCCAGGGAAGCTGTGGTTGCCACATCCCTGGAGTTGTTCAAGGTCAGGTTGAATGGGGCCTTGGGCAGTTTGGTCTGGTGGGAGGTGTACCTGCCCATGGCAGGGGGGTTGGAACTAGATGGTCTTTAAGGTCCCTTCCAACCCAAACTACTCTGATTCTATATAATCTGTGATTACTCAGCAGCAAAGGATGAAGTCACATAGCATAAATCCAGCCCCTGGCCTGCAGCTCACTGATATTTATGTAGCATTGACTACCCAAACTATTCTTGCTTGAGAAAATATTAATCCTTTTTTTATTTTGTTTTTAGAGGACTAGGGTCAAATATCACTGATAGTAGCTACTGCGTAGCATAGCTAAAACCTTTTCCTTCTTTTTATTATGAATCAATTTTGTTCCTGGCAGTTCAGCATTGTACACCCAGTAGAGAATGAATACTTCAAAGCGACCTGATTTTCTTAGTCACAGTAAGATGAAAACAGTGCAGCTCTATTTTGTAGATTTTCATGCTTATCGCAAGTCTTCTCTTGTACATCTTTAGGGATGACAAATTGTGGGGGGAAAAAAGATACCAAACAAGCAAGCTCTGTGTTCAGACTCTTGGGCCAAAGACTTAACTGAACGCCTTCTTTTTGTCTCATGGTTAGAAATGGCTTGATTTCCAGAAATGCTGAATGTCCTTGGTTCTCAGCGACCTCAATGGACTCTGAAAAGCACCTATAACACCTGAGGCTCACGCTCCTTTGCTTTTTATAGCCTAAATAAAGATTTATAAGCCTATTCTGAGAATTTGGCCCACAAAATAGTGCACCGTATTTATTTATTCGTTGATTTCTTCTTCATCATCTTCAAATGCTTCCTCCCCATCATTTGCTGTTGCTTCTTGGTACTGCTGATACTCTGAAACAAGATCATTCATGTTGCTTTCTGCTTCTGTGAACTCCATTTCATCCATTCCTTCTCCTGTGAACCAGTGGAGGAAGGCCTTTCTCCTGAACATGGCTGAGAACTGCTCCGAGATCCTTTTGAAGAGCTCTTGAATAGCAGTACTGTTGCCAATGAACGTGGAAGCCATCTTGAGGCCGCGAGGTGGTATGTCACACACTGCCACCTTGACGTTGTTTGGGATCCACTCCACAAAGTAACTGCTGTTCTTGTTCTGGATGGCCAACATCTGCTCATCAACCTCCTTCATGGACATGGGACCACGGAAGACGGTAGCCACTGTCAAATATCGCCCGTGCCTCGGGTCACAGGCTGCCATCATATTTTTGGCATCAAACATCTGCTGGGTGAGCTCTGGAACAGTGAGTGCTCGGTATTGTTGGCTGCCTCGGGCTGTCAAAGGAGCAAAGCCTGGCATGAAAAAGTGAAGGCGTGGGAAAGGGACCATGTTTACTGCCAGCTTCCTGAGGTCAGCATTTAACTGGCCTGGAAATCGTAGGGACGTAGTTACCCCACTCATTGTAGCTGAAACCAGGTGGTTTAAATCACCATATGTCGGAGTGGTGAGCTTCAGGGTGCGGAAACAAATGTCATACAGAGCTTCATTGTCAATGCAGTAGGTTTCATCTGTATTTTCAACCAGCTGGTGGACCGAGAGTGTAGCATTATATGGCTCCACCACTGTATCAGAAACCTTTGGAGAGGGCATGACACTAAAGGTATTCATTATCCTGTCAGGATACTCCTCTCGTATCTTGCTGATGAGTAGGGTTCCCATGCCAGACCCTGTCCCTCCTCCCAGGGAATGAGTGAGCTGAAATCCTTGCAAACAATCGCAGTGTTCACACTCTTTTCTTACTACATCAAGTATGGAGTCAACCAACTCTGCCCCTTCTGTATAGTGTCCTTTAGCCCAGTTGTTTCCTGCACCAGTTTGTCCTAAAATAACATACAATGGGGGAAAAAAAAATTATTAGTAAGGTTTGGTATTTACATGCCAAATGGAATCACATTGGCAACAAAAGCTGCTATAAATCTGTTGGGTTGGATACCTGTGCTTTTCAGTTTTACTTATAAATACCTCTAGAAGTGTCTACGTAAACTTTTTACATAGCCTCCTCTTGCTTCAAATCCCTGGTAGTTTTCATTTATGCCATAAGTTGGGTTTTTTTGTCTTTTGGTATTTAACTTACCACAAATGGCCTGGAGTCACTCCTTGTTTTGAAAGCTTTCACACTCCCAATCCTGCTTATTCCATAAACACAAAATGACTGTTTAATATTCAAATACTCTCTGTTTATAAGGAGCGTGATGTATACAAAGAACTAAATCACAGATACACATTTCTAAATGAAAGGTTCTTGGACTGCTCCTGTGAGACAGAGGCATCATCGTCATTCAAGGATAAGGCTCAGCTTCAGAAGACCTATTTAAGTTATATCAAGATCTACAGTTTTTAATTAATGGTTACCTAGCCTAAATGAAACACTGATTGACAGAAGCTTCAAGAAAGTTACTTCAAAAATGTGGGAATTATTAAGCACCTTTTAGTTTTGACTGGTTTCCTTACTAACTCACTGTTCTTCAGGATCAGCAAAGAAGCTTATAAAAATGGATTACTGATGTTTCATGAACCCCTTGTTTTCTCTCCGTGGCTTCCATTTTCCTTTTATGAGCCACTCAAGTTTATTAAGATGGACAGTCTGGATCCTTTGCTATGTCAATATTTTGTTACTACTTGGATAACAAGGAGGTTTCAATGGGGGGGCTGATTTTAACACACCCATGCCTCATAGTGACTACTATATATAGCAGTGCTGAACTCAGTAGCACTCTCATGAGTGGTGTTCAGAGAGAGCGATAGATTCAGAATTTTGGTATGAGGCTGTCAGCTTCTGCGTTGTGCTCCAAGACCTTCCCCTTCCTTCCTATTACCATGTCTCATTTCAATCTACAGCGCACTGTGTTGGTGCCAAACATATGAATCACGGAAACTGCTTGCTGGAATATTGTTTAAATATGATGCACTCAATTTTCACTGCTTAAACGCTTGGTTTCCTCATGATGTATTGGGTTACTTAATGCATTGTTCTATATGTTGCTCTATTTTTCTCTCTTTAAACCTAGGGAACTCTGCACTTCCTGTCCAGCTGGGCAAAACATAAAGTAATATCCTTCCAGAATTAAATATGCTTGTAAACGCCTGTGGTCTGCTTGAGCAGATCCCCCATGACAGACAGGACAGCACACCAGGCTGCACACTAACAAGCAAACATCATTCCAGAATTCAGAAAGACCCTAACAAAACCAAATTCTAAGTTACAGTTTTCCCCTTGTGGTAAACACCATATAGTGCTTCTCCAGTGAGTAGTGGGATAAGGAGAGAATAGGACAGAATGAAGAATGGGAACAAAGAACTAGGTAAGAGGAGAATTGAGATTACTCCCACAAACATGGAAAACATGTTTTTTTGGGGGGAGAATGAGTAGAGACTGATTTTACGTGCTTTTGCTTAGACGAAAAATGCCTAATACAGAGGTGGACCTGTCCTCCTTTAGGTCCTCCAATGTGCTACACTCCCTCAGTCTTCACTTGAAACACACAAACCCCGGGATGCTGCCTGTCTCTATTGCACTAATACCACCTTTGTATTTAAACTGCTGAGTGTAACTGTAGCAGCGGCTGCCTACACCAACACAGATGGATTCCCTCCAGCCCACAGCTATGGGTTGCTCTCCCCTGGCAACACCGCACTGGCAACTCAGCCACCTCTCCTAGGGTCTTTGGGAATTTCACTTCAAATTTTCTGCTGTCCGCATTTATATGTCTGGGAATTTGATGCCTTCAGACCCACTGGATCTATAGAACTGTAAGACCACCACCACACAGAATACATACAACAAGCCCTAGAAGCTCCAGATTTCTTACATGTGGCAATAATGGTCCTGGAGATACCATGGCATTGTATCATCTGCCACACCCCCCAGAAGACTTGATCATGACCTTGTGAAGTCCTGCTGCATGCCCTCCTCTTATCAAATACCTACCAGACCTCTGAAAATCCTAGAGAAGCACATAAAATGATGTAATTCCACGAGGACTAAATCTTCAGGTGGCAAATAAGCCTGTGTCTGCAAAAATCGGGACTTGACAGATCTTATGCCAATCCTGGAAGCTCTGCATTGTATGCAGCCCACTTCCACTTTTTCTCACTATGTATTTACTAGGATCTAGAGAAAGTCTTCACAAAGCAATCCCACAACATATCTGCAGTCTTGGTACCTCCAGATCCATCTCCCACTATTTCTTTTCTCCAGCACACTGTAGGGTTATCACATATGTCCAGATTGAGCTACACACCCACAGAAGATATTGTTTAATGGTAAATTTATTTTTTAATCCCTAAAGATGGAAATATTTCCTGCAATCTTCTTTCACTCCCTTTCCTCTCTTCACTGCTTGAAACAAAAGACAAAACCTGGGCAGAGAAATCAGTAGCTACACACTAATGCCTAGGAGCCCAGTATGAACAGCCTTGCTGCAGAACACAGTATGATTTAGAGAAGGAAGGATTGCTCCTTTGGCTAACAGCCATTGTGGGATTGCCCCTACCAGTTCAGAAAACTTCAACTGGGGTGGTATCTTACAGCGCAAAGCTAGTAAGAGTGTACACAAAAAAATAATGACAAAATGTACAAAGAAAAATTGGTTAACAAGAGGAGACACGTCAGAGTTAACAGCAGTTCCTGGTGGGCAGTTGTATGCTTGTTAGAAGGCCAAGAGACCTTTCACTGCAAAATCTTTCTAACTGCATTTCTTTAACTTTTAGTTCACTACTCGGTCAACACAAGGATAATTTTTGTGTTCATCTCAATCTCCTGCTGGTCTGAACTCAAATTACTGTATCTGGAGTGTATGATCACATACTCAATACACCTGAATGAAATCCTGACTGACAGTTCATGCAGATGGTTATGCAGAGCTACAGACTAGAAGAAGTCTGTCCAGAAAGCTGCCTGGAGGAAAAGGACCTGGGGGTGTTGGTTGACAGCCGACTGAACATGAGCCAGCAGTGTGCCCAGGTGGCCAAGAAGGCCAATGGCATCCTGGCTTGGATCAGAAACAGTGTGACCAGCAGGTCCAAGGAGGTTATTCTCCCTCTGTACTCGGCACTGGTCAGACCACTCCTTGAATACTGTGTTCAGTTCTGGGCCCTTCACCGCAAGGATGCTGAGGCTCTGGAGCGAGTCCAGAGAAGAGCGACGAGGCTGGTGAGGGGTCTGGAGAACAGGCCCTAAGGGGAACAGCTGAGAGAGCTGGGGTTGTTTAGCCTAGAGAAGAGGAGGCTGAGAGGAGACCTCATCGCTCTCTACAAGTACCCAAGGGGATGTTGTGGAGAGGAGGGAGCTGGCCTCTTCTCCCAAGTGACAGGGGACAGGACAAGAGGGAATGGCCTCAAGCTCCGCCAGGGGAGATTTAGGCTGGACATTAGGAGGAAGTTTTTCACAGAAAGGGTCATTGGGCATTGGAATAGGTTGCCCAGGGAGGTGGTTGATTCACCTTCCCTGGAGGTGTTTAAGGCATGGGTAGACGAGGTCCTGAGGGACATAGTTTAGTGTTTGATAGGAATGGTTGGACTCAATGATCCGAGAAGTCTCTTCCAATCTGGTTATTCTATGATTCTATGGCTTTGTGCTATGAAGATGGGGATACATGAAGGTATGTAAAATTAGAGGCAGAAAACATCTCCATCCAAATGAGCCCTAATGACCTGTAGTACAGCAAGTACAGAACTGCCAGCTTCTGCCACAATATCCTCTGTGGGCCCAGGCCAGATTTTTAAAAGAGAAAACAAAATGCTTTGTTGGCTTTTGACACATAAGATTACATCAGTAGTCAGGCAGCCATTCTGCACTATTCAGCAGGTTAGGAGGACAGTGCCTGATGCTGGCAGGGGCCTCTGTCAGATCCAAGTTGATCACATGCTATTGGTTCATTGTTATCTTGGCAGGAAGGGAGTAGAGTGAACAGGACTATTGCTAAAGACACTCTGAATTGATTTTGCTCTGGGTTTACTGGTGGTATGCCAAACTGTAAAGCTCCAGCTCAGGCACTTCCACAGGTCAGGTTAACTCACTTCCAGAGGGCTTGTGTGGTCCACACAGGAGAAAGGGAGTGAAAGAAGAAACTGGAATACAGAAATATACTTTGTAAAGCTACCTATTTCTAGCTTTTCTCCCCATACTGTAACTTAAAATTCCTTTGAAAAAGACCTTCAATGTCTCTACCATGGAGTGTACAGGAGAGCAATGAGGACAGCGTTGAAAGTTTTCAGTCAAAGGCTTAAAGAGATTCTATGGTTTCTTACTCTGCACCTCAACAGCAACAACCCAGACTTAAGTTTGTTTTATACCACCCAAATAATGTTTATCTTTGCCGTCTGTCTTTGGCATTGTTCCTTCCTTATGTTAACACAATATACCAAACTAAGTTGCAACTTAAGTTTGCCTTGTTGGGAGGAAATGTGTTTTGTGGCTAGTGCTGACTTAGAAATCAAAAGGACAAGAGCCCTCATGGTAGCTTTCAGACGTGCAGTTTTCAGCAAGTGGATCAATTAACTTTCACAGGCTGATTCTCCTTTACTGCAAACAGACTGAAAATGGCTTCTGTACTTCATATAGATGCTATAAAATTGAATCCTGGTAATGTGCATTCTTAATCTTAAATGGAAAGTACTACAAAAGTCCAAAGTAAAAAAGGAAAAGCCAAAACAACTCTCTTCAAGGACGCTTCAAAATCAGAAACTCCCTAAACATGACCTTGAGCTGCTCTGCATTATGTTGGAAAACAGCCCAGTAACAGACTAATGTGAGCATTTTCTATATCGCAGTTGGTCTTCCTCCACTGTTCATTATAATGAAAGGACCTACTGAAAAAGTTGAATTATGCAGCCTATAAACAATTTCACCCTCAAGCACTTAATGTGAACTGAACAGTAGTCTGGTTGGTTTGTGGTTGAAGTTTCCCCCTCCTCCATTTTTTGCAGAATTTCCATGCATTTTGTTATAAAGAAGCTTTCTCATAATTTCTCTGGAGTTCATATACAGGGAAAGCAAGTGTACTTTACCTAAATGCCATAGAAAATTTCCAGCACCCTGCTAACTGAAGGAATGATTACAGAATTACTTTTTCAGCTAAAAGGATTTTAGCAGACTTTCAGATAATTGGAATTATACTGTTAAGCTGTTAGGTTTTCTCAATACTATCATTGTGGAATAGGTGTTTTAATGCTTTTTAACCACTCACTTGCTGATCAAACACTTGTTGGATAGTTCTGGGTTTTAGAAAATGACATTCACATACCAAAGATGAAATTATCAGGCCGAAAGAGCTGACCAAAAGGACCAGATCGGACACTATCCATGGTTCCTGGCTCCAAGTCCACTAAGACTGCTCTTGGTACGAATTTCTGGGCTACAATAAAAAGCAAGCATGGCCTTAATGTTCTGAAATAAGCTAAGATAGTTACAGCTTTCAACACACAAATACATTACATCTCATATTATTAGTCTAATATAGATTGTACATATACAAATATCTCCTACACAAGAAGTCATGGTTGTGAAAAAACCCATCACCACAGGAACAAATTGATTCTGCTTGAATAACAAACATGACATTTTATAAGCTCTTTTTTTTATCAACAGATACAACGAAAGGATGATTCTGTTTAGTGAAAATAGTTGACATATAACAAACAAAGTAAATAATCTTTTCTGGGGTGAGTGAAGGGTTTATATGTTCAAGTGATCCTAACACATCTCACAAGCTTTTATGCTTGAAAGATTTACCAGAGCTACCTGGCTTAAGTGACAAACAACAGTATATTAGCACATCTATCACAAGCACAAAATAAAGAAACTATATGCAGTTGAAGTTGTTCAAGAAAAGTCAGGTAAATAACATGAATTAACATGAACTGGACAAAAATGAAACATTCGCATTTGCAGTCAATGGACCAAAGGGCACACTATCCTCATTTTTCACAGTTTAACACCTTCCGACATGGGAGTGATCCCAAACATTTGGTTACCTCTGGCATCTTACTAATGAATCACTGTTAAGTTCTCCATTACTTGTGCTCCAGTCCTCTCACTCATGAAATCGGAGACAGACTGACACAGATACAGGCTCATATAACCAACAGTTTAATTTGGGGAAACCGGTAAGACACATCTGATGAAATACTCACACATTAGAAAAGCAAACACCTACTACAGTGCTAAATAATAAGCAAACCTCCAGAACCTAAGGACAGCCCCTCGTGCCATTTCCCTCTGCCTGGGGAGGTAACACCCAGTTTATCAATTGATAAGAAAGCGTGTATCTGTGTATCGTGGGGAGAGCTGGGACCAGCCGAGGGGCACACTTGAGCAACATGATGCAATAAGGACTTCACCAACCTCACAAACTGGCTCTCCCAGATTTCTGTGCCCAGAAAGAACCCGCAGAGCCACCCCCACCCCTTCTCCCGCACCCCTCCCCATCCCACACTTACAGGATGACTCATTGTAGTAGACATTGATCCTCTCCAGCTGCAGCGCTGAGTCACCCACATAGCCTCCGGCCGGGTCAATGCCGTGCTCATCGCTTATCACTTCCCAAAACTAAAGGGAGGAAACAACCGCGGGTAGATTGGGAACTGCCCAGCGGAGCATCGCGGGGCCGGCGGGAGGAGCCCTGCCTGCCCTCAGCTGCCGGGTTCCTGGCGCCCCCGCACCCTCCCTGCCGGGCATTTCATGTTTTTATTACGTTTTAGTATGTTTGGAGGGGGCTGTTTGGAGTTCTGCCGCCCTTCCCTGCTTTTTTCAGCCACGGCCCGTGCGGTTTAATCAAAAAACTAATCACAGAATGCGTTGGGGTGGAAGGGACCTTAGAGATCATCCAGTTCCAACAACCCCTGCCAGGGGCACCTCCCCCCACACCAGGCTGTTCAAAGCCCCATCCAACCTGGCCTTGAACACCTCCGGGGATGGGGCAGCCACAGCTTCCCTGCGCAACCTGTGCCAGTGCCTCAGCGTGAACAAGTTCTTCCTAGTGCCTAATACAAACATTCCCCCCTTCAATTTACAGCCATCCACCCCCGCATTATCACTACAGTAAAAAGCATCTCCCCGCCTTTCCTGTCTCCCTTTGATACCGAAAATGCCGGCAAATAAACTCTCGGAGAGTCATTTTGGAGTTTCAGACGCAAGCCTCCTCCCTCAGGGCCGGGCAGCAATCGCCATCCCCCCGTGTGCAGCCAGACAGGAGCTGGGGCGGGATGCGTTTCCCACTTACAGGCACACGCAGGCATTTTCCCAGAGGTCTGATGCGCTTTCCGTTACTTCCCGAGGACTGATTCTGATGTTATCATGAACTTCACAACAGCCAAATCTGTCACCGATTGGGAGCTTTGGCTCCAGCTCAGCCTGGCCTTGCCCTGGAGATGGGGAATGGCTGCAGCCAGAGGTGATCCCAGCAGAGACACCTCAGCACAGGGCGTTACCGTCTCCAAAGAATAATCAGCGTCTGGGGAAACGCTGTTGGGGGAAAAAAACATGCTACCAGAGGAACGCTGTCTAACTTACAGACAATATAGTTCGATGAAGCTCAACTCTACTTTAATCAAAATACTCCGCTTTTTGTAATAGCGACCACTTCTTGTATGACCTTCAGGTGCTGGAAGGCTGCAATAAAGTCTCCCCGGAGCTTTCTCTTCTCCAGCCTGAGCACCCCCAACTCTTCCAGCCTGTTCTCACAGCAGAGGGGCTCCAGCCCTCGGAGCTCATAAAATTAAAAAAAAAAAAAAAAAAAAACCAAAATCAAACTCAAAAAGTCCTGTTTGGTGCTGGAGCTTCCCAGAGCCTTTTATGGTCACGGGGAGAGGGAGATGCGCAGCGAGCGCTCCTGGCGTCTCTCGGACGGCTGGGGGAGGAGGGGGGCACACACACAACCTAGCCCTCCCGAAGAGCTCAGGGGCTCCGCAAAGCCGTGAGCAGGCAGCGGCAGCCTCGTCGCCCTTCAGGCTCACCTTGGTCCCGATCTGGTTCCCACACTGTCCCGCCTGGATGTGCACGATCTCCCTCATGGCGACGATTGTCCCGGTCCCTGCCAGCGCCCCGCCAGGCGATGCACAGCGCCGGCCGAGCGGGCGGTGCTTTTATGGGCTCCGCAGCCTCCCTCCCTCCCTCCCTCCCTCCCTTCCTCTCCCTCTTCCTCCCCTTTTCCCCCTTCCCGCGCAGCTTATGGCCGCCGCCTCCCCGCAAACACCAGCCTCCCCCTAGCTCCCAGCCTCGCCCCGCCGGATGCCACCCGCCTGTGACAATGAGGGTCCCGAGGGGCTCCTCAGCCCCAGAGGAGGCTCCCGGCGCCGCTGTGCTCCTCACCCAAACCGCGTTTGCGAGCGGCGGTTCCTCCAACCCTCCAAGGACCTGCCAGCGGGCATCCTCGCCTTCTCCTTTCGCTCCCTGTCCTGCTGCCCTCTCGGCCCCAAAAGCCATGGATGAGCTTTCTCCGTCCCTTCCCAACTGCCACCGTCTTTCAATCGCGCTTTTCCTTGCGCGGTTTTGCCAGCAGGTGACAAGCGGCTGCATGAAACTTGCACCTTCAGGCAGTCTCCGTGGAGCAACTCCCCTGAAAGCTCGTGTATCTGTAATACAGAGCAACCTCTGGGGTATATGTAGTTTGAATGACTTGGGTTTTTGTTTTGTTTTTTTTTTTTTTAAATGAAAATGAAGATTTTCTTTCTCCTCCAGAGAGGAAACAAGTTCCCACAACTGTTATATCTTACCTTCTTTGTGATTCCTTTATGGAGCTTCTTCGTGGTTTCCCAGGCAGAGAAAAGCTGCCTAGCTTGGCTGCCTGTTCTAATGCCAGTGTGACTCTTCGTGGGATGCCACTTCTTTTATGGTATAATTCCGATACGCAGCCCTAGTGGGAGGCATTCCTCTGTCTGTGCACATCTTTACGTCCCCACTGTTGTGTGCAAGCAGCCCTGGGGCCAGAGTTAAAGAGCTTCATAATTGGCTTGATCAAAGGTGACCTGGTCAAGAATAATCATGGGTGTCCTCTCCAGCTTGAACACAGAGACAACCCCTATCAATCAATAAATAACCCCCAAATAGCCCAAAATCTGTATGTAGGCTGGGAAGTCACCGTCTTCTTGCCCAGCCTTGTGTTCTTTGACATGACCAGCATTAGCTAGACTATGTGTTCTGGGCTCCAGCCTTGCCTTGTAATGAATGTTTTCCAGCAGGGCTAGCAGCTTCTTGGAAAATACCTCTGAGCATCCTGTGCTTACCATACTAGGCTGAGTCAAATGTCTTTCTGACACCCATGAAGCAGCTGGAGGATCAGTGTGTTTGCTGTGCAGTCATCAGCACAGGATTGGATATTGTGGGCCTTTTTCTCTGCTGAAGGACTCAAATAAAGGCCCTTCTGTGTGCGATCTATGTTTTTGGAAGTGATCCACGAGCAAGAGTTTTGTGTAGTAGTCTGCATAGTGAGGTTGTCTTGGACTTTGCTTGAATCACTATGTCATAGAATGTGTCTTCCAGCCCTGGCTTTCCCTGCATCCTCCCACATACTGTTGTGTGGCTCATACTTGCCATCAACTTGCCATCATTTCTGCTGGTATGCCACGTTTTAAAATTGAGTTCGTTCCCAGGGTCAGCTAGTGGAAAGGCCAGATGTGTGTTCCTAATACACACACATGCATCCACCCCACTCCCCCACATGCATGCAGATGTGTCTGGCCATTCTAATTGACACAGGAAAAAACCCCAGCACTCACACAAACACAAACAGCACTAATGTCCTCATCCTCTTCCCCTCTTTGGCTGATCAGGACAGAAGCCCCTTAATGGAAAATAAATCTGTATTTGTATACATCTACACAATATGAAACCCTGCAGTAGCCAGTCTTAAGCACTCATCCTATTTCATAATTCACCCCTGAATCCAAAGTCTTCTGAGTTGCTGGCATCTGGAAATGTTATTCTCAGAGGCCCACAGCTCCACTTTAGTTGCTGGTATTCAGACTCAGAGACACACACACAAAAAATAAGGGTCCCTCTTCCTGTAGTTGGTTTTAGGATATTCACCCTATTCAGTATCTGGCCTCTGCAACCCCAGTTGCCTCATGGAAAGATACAAGTGTGCAAACAAAAAACTAGTCTGGTAGCTAGTCCAAGGTTGTGACGTTACCAGTAACTGGTCACCAGACACAACCACAGTCTCCCCAAGTAGCTGGTCCCTACTAGAGGGACTACCCTGGTCCCTCTAGTAGATACCTCAGAGATCCTCTGGTCTCTACTATCTTACCTGGACTTATGGCTGCTCCAAAACTTGACTTCCAGGCTTCTTACTCTACTCTACAGCTAGCCTGGCTTGCTGTTCACTAGTGACCACACACTGACATATAGATCCACATAATATTCATGCACTCTGGTCTCTCCAGTTGCTCCATCACAGACACACAGGCCTCTATGGCTTGTGGCCCTCATGCTAATTGCTGGCATTCAGACCACCATGTACACACATACACACAAAATATAGACCTCCTCTCACCATGCAAATAGGAGAATAAATAAAATGCAGTTTAACAAGACAAGCCAGACTGAGCTGATCAGGTACAAGGCATAGCCAAACAAGCAGACTGACCAGCAATCTGTTTGCACCCAATCAAGCCACTTTAGTACCTTATCCTTTTATTTTTCTGCGTCAAACCACCTTTATCTCCACTTTTCTTCACTTCTGATTCCTTCTCTAAACATCTCATAAGTCATCCGGTGCAATCACAGAATTGGTTAGGATGGAAAAGACCTTTAAGATCAAGTTCAACTGTAAACCCCACACTGCCAAGTCCACCACTAAACCATCTCCCTAAGTGACACATCTGCACATCTTTTAAATGCCTTTGGGGATGATGACTAAATCACTTATTTGGGCAGCCTGTTTCAATGCTTGACAAAGTGCTTAGCCCCAAAGATGTTTGGCCCCTCTGTGTCCTAAGGAGTCCCATACCCCTGCAAGCAGAATTCCCTCTCTGTAAAGTGATCCATGAAGCCTGTCTGATTGACTGATGATGATGAGTGTCACACCTAAGCCATGGGCTGATGCCTCTCTGGGAGGAACTGGGGCAGAGTCTGCTTTTCTCTGGCTCTATTGTTGGGGTTCCCTCACCTTCTACTGCTCGTCTGTGCTCTTTTGCATTTGTGGATGTAAGCCTTGAATCGCCTAACCCAGCAGTATATCAGATTCATTTGATCATCTGAATAAAAATGTGGTTTTAGAATAAAAATAATAAGAAAAAAAAGGACATAGGCCAGGGAGGGTGTAAAAGAAGCAATGAGAGCATATTGTAGTAGAGCCTTTAGTCCGCACGCTTCTTGAAAGACTGTGTAAGTTGTACCAGCCTATGTCTGCCATCTTCAAAAGGTTTGTCTGCTGTCCTGGGAGCAGCAGTTAGCCAAACACCATTTCGAGGCCAAAACTTCACCCAGTTTCCCACACGTACAAAGTTACCCACTGACGTACATGTAAGACTGTAGAACTGTGTGCATGATGAGGGTGAGCAATAGTTTAACCAACAAATTCACATCTCCCTTGTACAATTTTTATAACTATGTAAATATGTTCTAATATTCAGTCAGACCTGACTCAGCCTGCAGCTTCTCCATGGTTTATTTCTAGTAATCTGAAAAGAAGCAATACTCGTTTGTTGGTCATTGAATGTAAATGTACCTTCAAATCCTTTTCATCCACTCTTGTGTTTACTTAGTAGTTCAGCTGAAACAGGAGGTGAAGGTACCATTACAACCTGTGTCTACCAAAGCCTACACGTTCTCTCCAAGTTTTCCTAGGTTTGGTCCAGGATTTTAAAGGCACTTAACTGTTTCAAAATCCCGCTATGTAGTTAACTGCTGTGAATTACTTCTGGATGTATTTTGAAACCCCAGTATACACCTCTTGTAAATTTAAGGTACCTGAATATCTATAAAGATTTACCTCTAGGTGCTTCATCTGGCTGATTCATAAGATTCGTTATATACATAGATTAACATAGGAATACACTCTAAATATTGTACAATGGATTTTCACTTGTTGTATTTGGCTGTGTAGACTCTCTCTTGGATATCTGTAATATATAATGACTTCTAACCTTTTTAACTCATGGTCTTTTTTAATTCCCAGGCACTTCATAGCCTAATTTAATATTTAGAGGATGCTTTTTTTCTCTGTGCACAAAATAGGAAGAAAGCTTTTTTAAGATTTTACTTGCAGATTTACTTCTTTTATTGCTTTGCCTTTTTTCCTTCCTTTAGCAATTTTAACTCCACTTATGTTGTTGAAAAAAAAACCAACAAAAATCAATCCAAACCAACAAAACCTCAAATAATATATTAAGCCTGAAAAACTAGTAAAATGTCATGAGAGCTACAAACTACTTGCCCAATTTTGCAAATTTATGCTCCAGACAGACCCTTAAACCACCAGTTTACATGACTTAACATTCTTAAAGTATCTTCCTCACAGATGTGAAAGCAAAGTATTAAATAGTAAAAGAAGTCCGTGCTTGCATTTTAGGGAGTAGCGTGACCCTTTATAACAGATGGGGTGTGGATTAAGGAGTATCTGACTGGCCAAGTCTGGATTGGTTTGAGATTTCTAGCTGTTAAAAGCCTGGAACACTTCATTTCCACTGGAGAGCTCTTTGGTGCTCCAGTGTGATGGGCAGAGTCCGCGTGGTTCTTTATTGCTGTTATACAGTACTAACAAGGATCTTGGCCATCATTCTTAGCAGTGGTATCAGAGAGCAACAGCAGACGAAATAATCATATTGCTCCTGTGGGAGAGCCCCTCCGTCAAAAAACCTGTATTCATTCAGGGTTACTACAAACTAGTGGGGCTGCATGGGGTTGCAGAGCCTCCAGTGTTCTTAACTTCAGCCTTTCTCACGTACTCCTTCCTCTTGCAAAGGCTAAAATAGAAATGGATACCTACAAGAGAATGAATTTCACAAGGCAGGACTAAATGTATAAGATGCCCCTGCTACAGAGTAGAAGCATTTTCCAGTAATAGTCCAGGCAATAGACGTCTCCCACAGAGTCACATGGAAATTTGCTTTTATGCCCTGGAAAAACCCCAGCAAAATTCTTCTGTATTTAGCTGGTCATATGATATGATTGTTGAGCTGCTTCCTGCTTTTCAGGAAACACATTTGTGTTTATACCAGGGTTGTTGCTAGGACTATTTCTATTTACTGGAGTTTTTAAGGACTAGAGAGAAATTCATGTCATAGCAGAACATTTAACTTGATAGCTCCTATTCTCAACAAGGGTCCATCCAGTGTTATAAAGCTTGTTAGCACATACATTAACTGCCAGAGCAAAAGATACAATCCACATGGTGGATTCAATCTCACAGCTTGTAGCAGGCTAGTATATGCCACTAACACTATAGTAACCTTTAGGAGGAAAATCCCAGGTTGAATGTTGTTCCTTTCTCTCTCCTTTAGTCTGAAAATTTATCACATAAGTTTAAAAAACAGGAGGGAAAAAAATCTTGTAATTTTTTTTTTTTTTTTTTTGCCTGGCTTCCTTATGAAAGAAGGCATGGACCGTCATGATCTCTGCAAATGTGCATCCATGTATCTCCACCACCACTGCTTCAATTAATCAACCTGCTGTATTACAAAATCCAATAGAGGCATGTGAGTTCCAGTGACATTGCAGCTCCAGAAGAGTCTAGAAACTGCCCAAGAACCCAACAGCATGGTCAAACAAGTCAAAAGGCAAAGCAAAGCAGTGAGGCATCTACACAGAAGCATACAATCTAGTAAAGCTAACACCAGCATACATATTTATCACAGATGTCTTGCAGCATATGTGTTTTGCCTAGAAAAGCTGCTGCATTTCATATGGACCTCAAAAAGTGTCTTGCTTTGTTCCCCTCCATTAAACTTGTTGCTGTGGAAGCTGTGTTGTCACAGGCTGGACCACTGGGCTGAGACCAATGGCATGAAGTTTAACAAGGCCAAATGCTGGGTTCTGCACTTGGGGCACAACAACCCTGTGCTGTGCTACAGACTAGGAGAAGTCTGGCTGGAAAGCTGCCTGGAGGAGAGGGACCTGGGGGTGTTTGGGATGTTGGTTGACAGCAACTGAACATGAGCCAGCAGTGTGCCCAGGTGGCCAAAGAAGGCCAATGGCATCCTGGCTTGTATCAGAAACAGTGTAACCAGCAGGTCCAGGGAGATTATTCTCCCTCTGTACTTGGCACTGGTGAGACCGCTCCTTGAATCCTGTGTCCAGTTCTGGGCCCCTGACCACAAGAAGGATGTTGAGGCTCTGAAGCGAGTCCAGAGAAGAGCAACAAAGCTGGTGAAGAGGCTGGAGAACAGGCCTCATGAGGAATGTCTGAGAGAGCTGGGGTTGTTTAGCTTGGAGAAGAGGAGGCTGAGGGGAGACCTCATTGCTCTCCAGAGCTCCCTGAAAGAAGAGGGGAAGTTTAAAGAGGAGGGTAATGGCCTCTTCTCCCAAGTGATGGGGGACAGGACAAGAGGGAATGGCCTCAAGCTCTGCCAAGACAGGTTTGGGCTGGACATCAGGAAAAAAAAATTTCACAGAAAGGGTCATTGGGCACTGTAACAGGCTGCCCAGGGAGGTGGTTGAATCACCATGCCTGGAAGTATTTAAAAGACAGGTAGATGAGGTGCTCGGATACATGGTTTAGCGGTTGGTAGGAATGTTTGGAGTCTATGATCCTAGAGGCCTTTTCCAACCTGGTGATTCTATGAATTGACACCTATGCTCAAACATAGTACTTGGGGGGTTGTTTAAATGCTGCTCACCTGTCTGCTTTATAACTGTAGCTGTCAGTGGAGGTAATGCATTTGTGTTTTAGCCCACAAGATGTAATGTTAAAGCAGAGGTCACTGCATCAGGTTGGGTTAAATATGTTTATGGTTGAAATGTCTGAGACAGTGTGAAGCAACACTGGAGAAGTTCCACTATCTTGTCAAAAGAACCTGGATTTTTCACACGAATGTCTCACTGTTTGTCAAGATAAACGGAAAACCACTGTAACTCCAGCCCTGAATATCAATGTGTTAGAGTTCAGTCACCTTTGCACTTTCCAGCACTTATAGTCTTTTCATTCATAACACATCTTTTGTCCTTTGTAAATGAGTATTTTGTTTCAGCCCTTTTTTCTCCCTGTTCTTAGCCTCAGCACTAAAATAATGCATCCAAGACTTGTTGAAGAGTTGGTTGTAGAGATTTTTATGCAGCAGCTGTAGCAGCTGGAGAATAGGGAGGCATGTACCTGCCTGTTATTTCAGGTGGAATGTGTGCTTGGTGTGGCTGTTTTCAACTTCCATTTTAATAGGTCACTTAGTTACTTAAACAAACAGAGCCAGAATATGGACTGCACTGTGTGTTTGACAAAGTCAGTACAATATTCAGATTAGTGTTTTCTTACAGCTTCGACCAAGAGTATGGGAATAAAAAACTAATTCAGGAATTCATCTGCGTTCAATTCTCTAGCCTCTCTGTATATCGGAGATTTTGCAGAACTGAGTTGTTTGAAGGATAGAGTGAAACCAAATTTTCACTAGAACGTGTGCTCTCCATTATCTGTATCACACAGTGAGTGAATGGTACAGCTGTAGGAGGACAATGAACCTGAGATATCGCTGACTTGCAATTGGAGTTGAGTGAGCTCTGAGTAGATGCCAAGACAATGCAGAGCTTATCTGTAAATCCTAATGTTTTGAGCGTGAGAGATGTCAGAATGGGAACAAAATGGTCTTTTAACCAAAGTCATGCTAAAGATTATCAGGAGGAAAACATATTCTGATTAGATGAGTACAGTTGCAGCAGCTGGTCTTGATTGGAGGGAAGATCCATCTAATCTAGAATTATATATTTGACAGTAGCCAGTGGTGGGTGATAGGCAAACAGTATAGTAAAACTTCCTCTCAAATACCCTTCTACATCCTGGCAGCCAGTGATAAAGATCTTTTGAACCAAATACTGGATTGAGACCATCGCATTTAATAGCCCTTTTGAAGCATCCATTAAGTATATAACTGCTTTTTTAATCCATTCACTTTCAGCCTCCAAAGTCTACTGTGTCATTACCTGCCACACACAGCTGGATTCCGTTCTGTGAAGACATGCTTCCTTCTTTTGTAAAGCTGATGCCTTAATTCAGTGCCCTGTAATTCTTCTATTCTATTAGTGACTAACATTTCCTAGTGAACATTATATGTGTGTGTAAGATGGTTTTATTATTTGTTTTGTTCTTTCTTTCCCTGTCTGTCCAACACTCGCTAAGCTGAAAGTGTTAATTAATCTTCCTGTGATTGAGGGGGTCATTCCACTCCTGTAATATTCCTAGCTTATCACCCTTCTCTGTCTCTCAGCTCTCCTGAAGCCTCTGTGAAATGGGATCGACAGTATTGTTTAGCCTGGAGAAGAGGAGGCTGAGAGGAGACCTTATTGCTCTCTACGAGTACCTGAAAGGAGGTTGTGGAGAGGAGGGAGCTGGCCTCAAGCTCCACCAGGGGAGGTTCAGGCTTGTTTTTCATGGAAAGGGTCACTGGGCACAGGAACAGGCTGCCCAGGGAGGTGGTTGAATCACCTTCGCTGTAGGTGTTTAAAAGATGTGTGGATGAGGTGCTGAGGGGCATGGTTTAGTGACTGATGGGAATGGTTGGACTCATTGATCCTGTGGGTCTTTTGCAACCTAATGATTATGTGATTCTGTGTGATTCTGTATTCAAATTATGGCCACTGTTTTATACAGTGGTATACGATGCTTCCTGCTCTGGTCTTTATTTTCTAATTAGTGTTGACATTGTGTTTGCCCTCTTGATTTCTGCTGAGGTTTTTTTTTCATTCAACTATCCACACTACCTCCAAGATGTTTTCTGAGAGTGGTGACAGCTAAATTACATACCTTCACTGCAGGCTCAGATCTGGTATTCCGTGTGTTATGCAGTTATGGATATTACATTTAATCAGGTATTGTTTCATTCAAAACAGTATGAAATTCTTATGAAAATCAGTCCAACTGGTAGCAGTTTTGACTACTCTGGAGATTTTTATACAGACAAAAATATTTACCAGTTCATACTTTTTCCCCCCAGATCATTTAGAATTAAGCTGATCAGTTCCAAGTACAATCAAGAGATGTACAATCTAGAGTTTGTCTGAGAGATTTATTGCTTTTTCTGTTTTTTTCAGAGCACAAAGCAATTAAAAGTTAGTTTGCCTAATACAAACTACACCAGTCCTTTCCCCCTCACATGCTGCTGTACAGTTCTCTGTTGTAAGATATTTTACTCAAGAATTTTAAGGAGATTGAGCTGGATGGGATAAGATGCAGGTGCTCTTCTGCTTCAGCAACAAAAGACAAGAAACTAAGATTTGCAGTCTTGTCTAGGCTGCCTGTTATTTAACACTTACTAAGCAAAGTGTATATTTGAGATGAAATGTGTAGCTTTCCAAGTAAAAGTGATTCATCCCGTTGTGAGAAACACTTATTATGTAAGAGTAGATTTGCAGCTAGAATAAATTATAAATGGCTCTGGTCAGGTCTTGTATTTCACAGATGAGTCACAGTTTTCTTTCTTACACTTTTTCTCAGGTGGTGAGTGGTCCCTGGCTGCCACCCTCCTTTTGCTAGTGTAGATCCTGCTCATTTGTCACACGTGTCCAAACCAAGTCAGCTTCTAGCCTGCTTCACAAGTGATTCACTCAGGTTACATTTGTAAGGAGAAAAGCACTATACCTTGCAAGTCCATCAGGCCCAGGGCAAACAGCACAGCAGAAGCTACGAGTGGACAAAGCCTGGCTTATTTTTAACAGCACAGTCCACAGCACTGTCAAGGGTGGGTGGGTACAACCACTAAAGGAATGTGGTCACTACTGAATGCACAAAAGCAGTTGAAGCATCCTTCTCTGAGCAGGGTGCTCCAAGCACTACTGGTTGAGAATTAGGAAGGGAAGACAACATTGAAACACAGAAAACTGATCACTTTTCTTTTAGAAAACTATTCTGCAGCAGTGAGACTGAGGGTGTATGCCTGTTGCCTTGGCCCGCGATGCATTAGCAGCATTACCATATTCATGATTTAAAAGCTTATGAATGCTAAGAATGTAAGAGATCTGTTTGGCCCACAGCCAGGACTCAACCCACTGCCCGGTGGTGGTGAATAAACTGTTTCACAGTCTGTTTTTCAAACAGCATAGTATCAGAATGAGGGACAATAGGGGATGACAGCATATGTTGACTGCACAATTGAATGCCATTGCTTTGAGGGAAGGGTGTGGAGATGCAGTTGCTGTCCATGCATAAAAGATTTGCAAAAATACATCTCTGTTGTGTAAAAGTACTTCATTGTTGTGTCCTGTCTCTGTATTCAACAGGAGGTTTATAGAATGTGTTGCCTGTATGATCCATTAGGAATAAGATACAGCTGTAAGTAGGCAAAAGCTTGTTATTGTGTGGCAGCAGCTTGGTTAGTATGTAGGGCAGTTATGCTAAAAATGCTACAGAAACACGGAGGCTGACCATTTCTGTGCAAAAAGACTTACTATGAGCCACAGACAGAGAAATACAGCTGCACATTTTTTTTTAAAAAAGTTTACATTTGCTTATTAAAAAAACCCTCTCCCCCAGTTTTCTTCAGACATTAAGTACTGCTTTTGCTGGAATGCAGCTGAAGGGAACCTGTAAAAGGTGATGGAAGGCTACAAGATGAACAGCATAACAGGTTATGTGTGTAAAGGGGTCATCAGAGCAAGGCACAGAAAAATAGCAGAAGGAATTGAGTTCTTGAAGTTGGTGATATCTAGGAAATGGCATCAGACATAAAAAAAGATTTAGCTGAAGGAAAATGAGAGCAGTGCAAGAAATACTGGGAGCTTTCAAGGGAAAAACAGAGTTTCTCTATCAGCAACTGGAATTTTCTGGGGAAAAGAAAAAAAAAAAACACCATAAAAAAATTCCAATACCAAAAACCATCCCAGTCCCCCATACTCAAGCCCACCAAAATCTCCTGTTGGAGAGGGAGGAGTCATGGAAACTAAAAGTGACTTTCACCCATTAGAATGCTACTGCCTGTAGTAATTGCTGATGTTGCTACTGACAAAAATTGCTTTGTTTTCACTGATCACATCTCCTGTGAAAACTAAATACAGTACCATGTCAGGGCCAGATAAGATTAGGAGGCATCTAGAGAATTGTTTACTGAATTTAGTGGTCAGAGAAGTGAAATTCTATTCACATCCATACATTCTTATCAAGATGATATTCTGGCCTTATTGTAGTTCATAGTTATGCTTATAATGATGAGGAAAACCAGCTTGATTATTCCATCTGAAGATGAAATGTTTTTTTCTCGGAAACTGAAATAGCTATCTAGTTGCAGCAACTGTTTAATAATTTTTGATTTCAGGTAAAAAGGATTTATTGTTGAATAATCAATTGTTTTTGAAAATGCATTAGTTATTCTGGAAGACAGTGACTTTTATTTGGCAACCATGATTACTCAGACAGTTAAGTGCAGAACAGAACAACATTCTGCAACTGTTCTAGTCAGCTTTTCAAGGCAACTTACCTAAGTGGGCAAGAAAGCAGGAAATCTGCAGCTGGGACAGCACCTAAATTAAGCACATTTTGTACAGGAAGTGCTGAGATAATGCCATTTGCATTAAAACAGAAACTACTGTTGTTCTAGCTCAATAACAAACCAATAGCCTTTCTGGTTTTGGGCTCCCCACTACAAGACAGACATTGAGGTGCTGGAGCACATCCAAAGAAGGGCAACAAAGATGGTGAAGGGCCTAGAGAACAGGTCTTATGAGAAGCAGCTGAGGGGACTGATGTTGTTTAGCCTAGAGAAAACAAGGCTGAGGGAAGACCTTATTGCTTTCTATGACTGTGGTGGGTGCTGGTGTCTTCTTACAGAATCACTAGGTTGGAAAAGACCCCCAGGATCATTTAGTCCAACCGTTCCTACCAGCCACTAAACCATGCCCCTCAGCACCTCATCTACCTGTCTTTTAAAGACCTCCAGGGACGGTGAGCCCACCACCTCCCTGGGCAGCCTGTTTCAGCGCCCAATGACACTTTCCGTGAATTTTTTTTTTTCTGATGTCCAGTCTGAACATGTCCAAGTAACAGTGGCAAGGGCAAGAAAGAATGGCCTCAAATTGTGCCAGGGGAGGTTTAGAACAGACATTAGGAAAGATTTCTTCATTGAAAGGGTCATGAAACATTGGAACAGACTGTCTTTTCCAATCTAAATTATTCTGTGGTTCTTATACTTAAATGAGATAATCTATTGGCTTCTTTCTTATTTTTTCTCCTGATTTTTGAGATAGAAGAGCATTTGAAAATGCTACTTAATAAAGAGCAGCAGCAAACCAAGCCACCTACCTATGCAAGGGAAGATGCTTTGTAATTAGAAATGCTTTTAACATAAAGGATGATGGACTTCACAGTATAATTACAAAACATGTCAGAAATAATTATACTTAATTTTAAGACTTTAAAGGACTTCTTATAAGTCTGAGATTTCTCTGGGTCTATAATAGACTAACTATTCACATCATTAAGCTACTCTTTTCTTAAATATAGTTGCTTTCTGGGAATCTAAGCTTTTTTTTTTTTTTTAAAAAAAAAAACCACTCAACTGTATCACAAGCAACCTGTGACAATAGTTACATTACTTAAAAAACCCCAAACCTAATCTCTATATAACGTACATGGGCTTTTTGGAAAACTGATATTTTTTTTTTTTTATTTTAATGCAGGAACTGCAAAGAATGAATTTTTTTCTGGTTCTAGAGTCTATTAAGACATGCCATTGTTTCTAATGTTCCTTAACTGTTTTATAAAACAACTAACAGTACTACTTCAATATTCTCTTCCAAGTGATAATTAATGTTTATTAATAAATATTCCTAACTAAGGATACATTAAGAGCAGGGCTTACTAGGAATGATTCAGAGTGACAGGTAACCTTAAGAAAAAAACCAACATGCTTGAGATTTAATACCATCAATAGTTCATACCATAACAACTAAAAATACTAACCCCACCCTGTGTATAATGGATTTTTGTCTCTGCAAACAGAGCTGTGAAAAGCTACTCAAAAATTTCCAGAAGATTTCTTCCCAATTTTACTGGCAACCTATAGCAGAGGCAGCTGGGGCTTTGCTTATTCTTACTTTTAATGTTTTGTGCTCATGGTGGGCTAAAATTGGCTTCCTCCATCTCCTTAATAGGACAGGGGGGAAAATAAAGACATCTCACTCATGAATTACTGTCACAGGGAAGAAAAGAAAAGAAAAAAAAAAAAAAAGAAAAACTCAGCTCACAGTAGGTTTATTTTTATTCTTATTCTTGATTAAACTTAAAGATACTGAAAAAACAAAGAACTAAACCCACCTCTCCCTCCCCTATTTCCCAAGCTCAGCTTCAGTCTTTCATTCCTCACTCTTCTACCTCCTCTCCCTGTCCCCAACCAAAACAGGGTAAGGAGGGCCATGGGCAATCCACAACAGTTCCTCTCAAGTGCTCCTTCTTTCTCACACTTCTCTGCTCCAGCACAGGCCCTTCCCACAGATTACAGTCCTTCAGGAACAGAATGCTTCAGTGTGGGCTCCCCGTGGGCCACGGTTTCTGCCAGAAAATCTGCTCCTTCATGGGCTCTTCTCTTGTCAGGAACCTCCTTATGCATGAGCTCTCCATGGCCTGCAGCTTCCTTCAAGGTGTATCCAACTACTGTGGCATGAGGTCCTGCACAGGCTGAAGTAGGGTTAGCTGCTCCAGCATGGTTCTCCATAAGTTGCAGGTGGAAACCTTCTTTTACTGTTCGTCACCACAAGCTGCAGGGGAACCTCTGCTTGAGCATCTGAAGCACCTCATCCTCCATTTTCTGACCTTGGTGTTTGTAGGACTGTTTCCTCCCACATTTTTTTCAGTCCTCTCTTACAGCTGCAGTACAGCCTTTTATATATTTTTTTTTTGCACCCTTTCTTAACTATGTTTCCATAGAAGCACCACCAAAGTGGCTGAAGAGCTCAGCTTTAGTGCAGATTCATTTTTGAGCCAGCTAAAAGCAGAAGCAGCCACTGATCTTTAAGTAAAGAGGCCAGTCCCACAGCACCCTTCCATCAATAACCACTATAGTACTATTTTGTACTTTTTGGCAGCAAAAAATTCAGAGCCTGTTCTCCCACAAGATGGGAACTGTTCAATAGACAAGCTCTGCAAAACTGTCCCTTAAGCCACATAGATGAGGTACTTCAAAAGTGCACTAGACTTATCCCATGCACACACTCCTCCTGAAGACTAAGTTAATTCTAAATTAGACAAATTTCATATTTCTCTGCAATCAAATTTATGCTACTGCATCTGTAGGTAAATATCTGCAGGGAGTTTTTATGAGGCATTATAAAAGCAGATCATCCATCCTTACATTTAGTGAAAAATAGATCTCTAAAGACTTTTATCTCTGTACTTAGTAGCTTGCCATCTTTTTTAGGTTTAGTGTAAGCTAGAGAAAGGCATTCCTTTTGTATGAAAGAAAACACAGTTAGCAGTTTCTCTGAGACCAGAACGTGAGCCAGCAGTAAAGAGTTAAGAGCCACATACTAGTATCCACTTACTTCACTGCCACAGTTTAGCATTTGAAAATTGTCTGTACCAGACAACAGACACATTAAAATTCATGATTATTTCAGGAATAAATTTTTCTGGAAATTAATAGAGATAACATCCAAAGCTATCATTTTCTTTATTCATAGACAGTGTTCCTTAAAACTGGCACTACACATCAGAAAATACTGCCATCACCAACAATTTCTCAACCATCTCAAATGCTCATAGCAAGTTAAACTAAGCTTCTAAACTGTGAAGTGGCAAAATACTATCTTTCCTCTTAGCAAAACAGCAATCCTCATGTTTATAACTATCTTAACTATATATATGACAAGGTAAGGTAGAGAAAGCAGTGATAAACTAAACCCCACAAGGATACTAATATATAACTTAAGTGGCAAGTTAAATCACATTATTACCTCCAGTAAAACTTGAGGCATCAACTACAAATGCATACTTTGTACTTTGGGTTAAAACATTTGTTTTAATTAAAGAAGCTTGTGCCTTTAACTCAAGTGCTATCTCAGGAAGAAGGGATGCTGAAATTTAGAGTTCTAGTCAGTTACAAGTGATCATGTGTACTTATCTCCACTGTTAACATTCATAATTACCAACATTTCCTATATCATAGAATCATGAACACTCATTTCCTAAATTGTGAACACCTACCTCTCTACTCGCTGTACTGAGAAAACATCCAGCTCAAAATCCTATTTTTCTTTCTTTACCTTTCCCCTTCTCTGTAGGAAAGGCATTCAGGATGCTTCCTAGAGCATATTCAGTGGTCTAAGGAATTCACATCCTGCCTTTTCCTCTCCCCCTGGATAGAAGAGCTTATAATGCTCTTTCTCCTGAAAGAACATGAAGGTGCAAGAAAGCAGCAACTTTGGGGGTTTATGAAAGGAAGTAAATGAATCTCACACACACACACAAAACATACTAGATTCTACACTTTAGTCATGGAAAGCAATTTTGTTTTGCTTGCAGAACATGAACAGTGCCTGAGTCAACAAGATTGAGTACTTCAGTGAAAATTCCTTTTTTGGTAACTAGAGAGCACGACTTGGTGCATTGTTAGCTAGGGATGTACAATAACAGGCAAAAAGGGCCAGAGCAAGCAAGGAGGCAGTAAACATGTTTCACTCCTTGAACATGTCCCGGCTACCAGCCTTGGCTGAAACAATAACAACTGCTGATTGAACTTATGGAAAGAAAAATTAAAGCTAAAAGTGTCAAGTGGAAAAGCTACTAGGTTGGTTCTTCTCCTACAGTTAAGAGTCTGTGCTTTTAGTTTTTTTCATCTCTTGCTAGATACTGTATATGACTTGTATGCAGTTTTATGAAAGAAAGATACTGCTGAAGATTTTTTTTTTTTACTGTGTACCACACAGTAAAAGCCATGCCTCCTACACAGTTTGTAAAAAAAAAAAAAAAGTAGAAATCAAACTGGTTCCAACTCAGAGAATGAAAAACTCCTCCAGCTTGACCCAAAGCCAAAACTGTCTCTGGAACGAAGTCAGTGCAGTAGCAAATATCCTCTCCCAAATGCTAAACCCATGGCAAAGCCCAGATCCCAAAGTTCAAAAGCAATAGAACAATTTCAGGCATTTACAACTTCAAAGAAGCTTCTCCCATTTTGAGAAAATATCAAAGCTGAGTTACTTTGCTCAGCTGTTCACAATTTGAACTAGAGAGGGAGATGCTCTGAGATGCTGACTTCACAGCTCATATGACCTTCAGAAGCTCAAGTTTTAAGCATTGCAAAACTCATTCCAGGTTAGTGTTTTAGATGACTTCAGGTTCTTACATAATGCCATTGAAAGCTATGGAGTATTACTTCTGTAACAACTGCCTTCAGCTATAGAAGGCTGGAATTTGACACCTGCATAGCTCAGACTTGCAAAAGCTTTTGTATTACAGATGTTGAAGAGGCAACTCGCACAAAACAATATCAAACCACACAAGTTGTTTTGGCTTTATCATGTTGGTGCTCCCACCCTTAGCAACATAAATATTCTTAAGAGCAGTACATAGTTTCCTTTCAAGAAGCATGCTGGTTTTGACAGAATATATGGTCCTTAAAAGTTGAAATAATTACAGAGCCCTTGCACTGTATCAGTTAAATGCAGTTCCTTCTTGATGGTGTAGAAAGGCTTTGGCCAACAGTTATCATGGCAACAATCATTTGTAGGACAGGGTGTCACAAACAATATAGATTAAGTATAAAACTTCCATTTTAATATAATCTTTCCCATTACTCTCAAGACAGCTTATTGTGGTCTTCTGAAGGAAACCTGACAGTGCTGCAAGCTACAGGCATTCTTTGTGAGAAATTAGGAAAGAACCCATCCTCCCCTTGTCTGGAGCAGCATGACCTCCCCACTCCTTCAGCAAACGCTCAGAAGTACATGGGTAACAATAGACATCAGAAAAAACACAAGGTAATGATCTACTTATTGGTAATATCATTACTGAAGAGACTGAAGGTGGAGATCTACTGAACTTGTGTTAGCCCCTTTAAATCTTGGATTTACACTGCTTTTCATCACAAGAGGGATTTGAAAGATACAGCTCCAGCTAGCTAAATCACATCCCAAAAGAGAAGGCAAAAATGAACATATGAAGGTGAAGTTTGTATATGAAAGAGCGATATTCTCACATATTAGTGACTTTTGAAGTGAACAGACCCATCTGACTGGTCTGAATAGATCCCACCAACCATGATGTCTGGTATCCTCAGCCACCTGCTCATCTTTAAGCAGAATGTGCAGTTGATGCACACAACTGCTGGATTTCCCTCTCAGCAGTGGCACAGAGGGGTCCACATTGGTCTTCTTACTTTCATTCACATTGCATTCTTTCCCTGCCCCACTTGTTCACTCTGTCACCAGAGCTTCTCTTCCTAGGTGGCACCTGCCATCAGGCCAGACATACCTGTATGTGCTATCTCCTTAATAGCTTTCAGTCTTAAGCTTAATGTAACAACTTACTAAAATTCTTCATAAGTGAGCAAATGAAAGCCTCAAAAGACACACCTATGAACAACCAAAACTGGGCTTTTTCCCTTCAAAGGACGTTTCTATTTTAACACAAGAAACCTAAGACTGCTTGTTTTCCAGTTTTCTACAGCTGAGGAAAAGTTTGCTGGAAGCTCATACTAGCAGTTCACTGAACCACAGGAAACATTATGGACAAATGTACTTAAGGATTAACATCTCTGTCCTTTAATACAGTTCATCTTTGGAGACTATAAACTCACAAACATCCTGTTTAGAGCATGTGTCTGTTATGCCAGACTAGATAGTGTCCTTCTCTCCCCTGACCTCAACGGTACCAAAACCCGTGATCTTAGATGGACCGGTAGTACAACCTAGGACGTAGTGTCATCTTGAAGTCAAACAGTAAAACCTACAGAAGTCATGGTTTTGCTTGCAAACTCTTTTCATGAAACTACAGCAAATTATTCCATACTTCAGGCAGAACTGGGTATCAAACCCATTAGAGAAATACATCAGGTTCTTCAACTGGTATAAGCTATATTAACCTGAATTTTCTGTGGATTTCAAGAAGAATAGAGTTCTAATGAAATACTTTTGCTTGTTTTAATAGAAGTAAGGCTAAATTTTAAGCTTCTGCTTAGTAGTTGGATATTCTCCAATTAGACTTCATGTGTAGTTGTCAGTCACAGAACAGGATTCAGTTTAATTGCGTAGTTTCATCATTAACAGGAATAAATAAGTACACATCACCCTTTTGTACTTCAATGCCAGTTGGACACTAATAGCAGCACTGTTAAGGATTAAGCCCCAAAAGCCACAGACTTCTCCCCCACACTGCCCCACAGCCCAGTCTGTTTAGAAAGCAAACAGATAGCCATGATAAAAAAGCCCAAATAAACTATGTTCTGATGGGTGCAGGAAATATTCCACTGGTTACAAAGCATGAAAATTTACAAGTATACTTATTCTCCATTTTGAGTTCCTGGGGAAAGAACATGCCCTCTCTCTTTTTGCCCAATTCTTGGACATTAAGCTCCCATCCTCTTGCCATGTTAAAAGCCTGTGAACACCAAATACTTAATGAATAAGGCATACAAGCATTTCCAAACGGAGAAAAATATTTGTTCACATCAGTGGACTTCCCCCTAGCATAACACCCTTACAATCAAAACTGTCCAAGACAATGTTTTTTAGCAAAAGGATCCGATATCAGAAGTGCAGCTGTGCTCACTACTCCCGCTTTGGTCTTGTACACGTGGCATCATCATCATATTCACCCAGCAACTGCAACATATATGTTCCAGTACAGAGAAGAAACTGTCCAGTTATTTGTGCTGCATGGGACATTAGCTGAAGCACCTTCCTAGAAGAAAAACCACATGGAGAAAAGTAATTTGCTTTAAAAAAAAATATTAGGATGACATTACCCCTTTCTCTTCACCCACACCGCCTTTAGAAAGAGTTAGGTAGATGTGTTTAGAGAACTCTCTCATTCCTTCTCACCCCTGAGAAACTGGACATTTTTGCACCTTCTTTAGAAAAAGTACTTCTTTGTCCATTGATTAACAGAAAGCTACTGACATGTTGGCAGAACCAGAAAATGCATCTGAAGGGGGCTGTCATCCTGCTAGACAGCTACAATTACTTCTGTGAAGACATCTCTCAAACTACCAGAGCGCTACTGAAGACAACACCAGGCTCCCAGGCAAAGTTAAGGGAAATGAGGAGATGCGATGAAAATTTCCATCTAGGACTTACATATTATTTACCATAATCAACTAGTAATAAAGTATTGTATTAAGAATACTATAAGAACAGGTGTTGAAGATTAACTTTTATGACAAGAATACTGCTCAATAGTCCCAGGTCTAGCTCCTTCCATGGGGTTCAAAACCCAGTCCAGCTGAATCAACAACTTGTGTTTGAAATACTTAGAACACAGATTTGATGATAACTGATAATTAAAAGGTCACCTATTTTTGAGTATAGGCACAGACTAGATATAGGTATAATTTATGGAACAGCTTGAGGCTTTTCTTTGAAATTTAAAGGTGAATAGATGCACCCCAAGAGAGCAGATAAGTGACTTAAGACTGGAGAAAGAACATGACCTGTTGAAGCATCACTTCTGAGGGAGAACCAAACAAGACAACGGAGATGAATTATCATGGTGAACTTTTGAGTTAATGAAGAATAAGGAACTAGAAGCACAGGGAAAAACAAACTTTTCAGAGAAAGTATCTATTTCATAATGCTATGTTAAAAATAAATATGATGGTTTTGTGGTGGTCTTTGCCACTCACTGAGTTTATGACCTAACCCAGTTGTGAATAAAGCAAGCCTAGAGTTACCCAGTCTCTGGTGAAAATCTTTTAACATCCAGCAGCATTCCTACAGCATGAATCCACTACTTTGCATCTCAACTTTATGCCTTTCACTACACTGGATGTATCTCCAAGATACAAATCAAACTTGTTGATGGCTCAGCTTCAGATCTAATCATTACAGTTTATGCCCAACAGCAAAACAAGTGAAGCCAGGAAAATCAATGCTGTCCAAGCTGTGACCCTTAAGAATTCTCAGTTCACAGCTATTCTGTTTTTTTAAAGATTAAATAAGTATCAATATCCAAATACATAACACTGTGTGAGAATCAGTATATATCAATAAGCTAAAATCAGAGGTCTACATCATAAGCTATGGATCACCACAGGACTGCAGGGGAATAGAGAGATCATATTTGAAAGGTCATTTATCCATCTTAATTATATCTGCATCTTCCTTCCACTCTCCAAGAAACAGGGACATCAGTACTAAGAGTCTCATCCTCAGAAATTAAGTAAACCCTCACAAGCATGGAGCTGAGGTATTGTGGAAGTGGTAAATAAGAACTGGAATCATTCCAAACCTGGGAACAGATCAGTTTCTGAAGATGCAGAAGCCAAAGCAGCCTTCCTGTTCTGCAGAAAGGGAGGAAGATTTTCTCAATTCCTGACTGAGAAAACATGTGGCTGTGAACCCTCTGCTGCTACTCACTTTTCCTTTGAGCTTTACCAGAAGGCAAAGACTTCTTCCTACAAATTCTTGGCCCCCACCCCTGCAATGCAGTCAAAATCCAGTGCTTCAAAAGAGTAGAATATCCTGTACGTGGAGCCTGGGAAGCCTTTAAAAAACACTATAACCTTATTCATGCTTCCCACACATGCCATTTCAGTATGCCGTTCCCTCCACCAGACAGTACAGTCCAAGGAGCTTCACAGTTTTAAAGGAAGCTGCACCTGGTGCCAAGCTTTTGAGCAGCTGCAGTGTGTCACTTGCACATGACAGCAGTTGTCACTTAAGCCACAGAGCAAGTTATTTGTTGAACTGGACATTCGATCCTTCAGTTGAACACTATATAGGGGAAATTCACTAATCAGATCTGGCAAGCTTTGAGCTCCTCCCAACAATGAACAACTGCAGCATTTTAAAGTCCTTTCCCTTCAGACTCCACAGGTGGACTTGGGGAAAGGGCACTTACCAATTTGGAACTTGTTGGCAGAGGGACTACAAAAACCTAACATTATCTGCTTCCAATTTCAACAGTAAGTTGCAACAGGCCATCTTACCATTGTATTTGAGTACCCACGGTTTTCTCTTCAGTCACCCTGTTCTTTGCTAGGGGTCTGTCTTCCCACCCTGACTCTGGCACTTGTCTTACAGCTCAACTCTAACATCACAGTGCTCCTAGAAACACTCCGCAGCTACTTCAGCTGTTAGTCAGCAGCACTTTTCTCACCAGCTGCCCTGTGTTCCTGGCAGGGAGGCAGAACTGTCACTTCAAACTCTCCTTAGCATTTCAAGTCCCCCTGTTAATACTCATCTCCATAGCAAACAGCCAGCAATTACAGTTTGCTTGGGCTTAGGAGACTTGTTAAACATAGGAATTGGAGGAGTGCAGCTGTCCAAGGCTAAACCTTTGCTCTGAGGAAGCATGAATGAATCCAGTGCTACAGCTGGGCATAGCATCTATCTGGATAATCACTGCAACCAGGACCAAAGATGAGTCTTACATACAGTCACATCAGCTGTAGCCCAAAAGATTAAGCAAGACCACTTAAGCAGAGCGGGAGAGGTCACTCAGAAAAAGACAAGGAACAAGATTAGCATTACAACACTTAATATTTGCATCATGACAGGAGGGGCTATTTGAAGACTTTAAGCTAAGAACTACATATTGCTCAGGGGAAGTGAAAACCTCATTTACAGCATATACATCTTTTCTGTACAGAGCAGATCTGGTCCTCAAGAAACAGAATTCAGCAACATTAACACCATTGTGGCTCTATAAGAATTTGGAAGGTAAGGTAGAGATGTTCAGGGCTGCAACTTAAACAGCTGTCAAAGTGTGGCACCTCTGTGAAGGTGTCTGAGCTTGGGAGAAGTTTTCTTCCACCAGGTGAGGACACAGTTTTGACAAGGCACAGACATTCAAACAACACTTAAAAAGCAGCAGACAGGACAGGTATCATTTTGCCCCTACATAAGGCAGCATCTCCCAAATGCCAGTTCTACCAAACTTACAAACCACACTGCAGGAAACAGCAGTCCTTGTTAGGCTCCATTACTTTCCTTAGAGACCCGCTGACTTAAAAAGTGACATCAGAGTCTTACAGATTACAAATTCACATTAGGACAGCATACATTGTCATATCTCTTCCACTGCCTCCACGCAGCAAATTTGGCAACCAGGTATTGCGAAGTCTGAACAAGGCCTCTGTCATTAGATCTCAAACTTCTCTCATTTCATCCCCTTGAAATTGCCCTTTCAAACATTCCAAAGCTTCTTTCCCAGCCTCCTGTGTTCTTTAAACAAGTGAAAAGTCTCGGGCAATTTTCTCAGAAAATAAAAGAGACTGGACCTACAGTCTTGCAGTAAATACAAGCAGATATAATTTTGCTTTGGGGAAAATTTAACATTCCACCATAAAAGAAAAAGCTATAATAAGTCTTTACAGAAGTCAGCTATCCACCTTACAAAGGAAAAGTCAGCATACTGGCCAGCAGGTCAGAATTAATAAAAATACCAAGTTTATAAACACATATGCTTCACGAAACCAATATTGCCTGATCAGTAGTGGGACCATACTTACCGCAATATGCTTTTTGCTCCCATACATTTGATGTCATATGAAACTGAGTAGATCTCGTAGAAGGTTGCCTTGATGTTTAAGCAGCCAATAAAATCCTTTGGGTTCAGCTTATACAGATCAAATGTGATGTTGGCTACTCCCATTTTTTTCTTCTTTTGTCTCACAGTGGCAACTCCATTTCTTGTCTAGTTTAAAAAGAGGGAGAGAGCCAGTTCATACTGTAAGCCAGGAACCTACAGCAAGATAATCATTAACAGTGCAGCTCTTTAGAAGCAGCTTGATTATTCCAGCCTTTGGGCTAGTTCTCAAACAATTCTAAACTAGAATTAAAAGCATAAGCACAAGGAAAAGCAAGTCTGTAACTTAGGTAATTTTGTTCAAGTCCTGACCAGGCTTCTGAAGCTATTCCACACAGACACCAAAGTTCTTGAGTGATACAGTATTTCCCAAATATTTCCTTCCTATTATATAGCTTTTTCTTCAGGGTATACTGAAGCCACAGGTAATGCCACTGGACAATGTTCCTGCCGTTTAATTATCCTGGTATGTTCCAGCTGCTAGCTGAGGCAGGGCAGTTAGTACACAGTGAAATAGGTCACCAAATTACCAGGATGACATTAGGTAGGAACACAATACTGATAAGAATTCAGAAATAGCTGCAAAGATGACATCAGTGAAAAATTAGGTCCTTATTTCAAATCCTGGCTCATAGCACTTCCCTTTTCCTACTAAAGGAATAACATGGAGAGGAAACCACTACTGATTAGGCCTGGGGTTTTAAAGGAAACTAGAGAAAATGGAGACATCTAGTGGAAATATAGAATACTCTGCTCAGCACTTTCTGCTCAAAGTGAATGACTTCGCAGTTGCCAAGCTTTTTGTGCATGCTAAACAAGGCAATAAAGTTGTGTAAGACTGGGGCTTTTTGTACTTGTCACCCCAGCACTCAGACAGTGCCATGATAGCCCAGACTAAGTTAAACACTTCAGTGCATCATTAGCCAGCAATTTGATGCCTGTTTTACTCTGATAATCTCTGAGGTACAGCAACAGGTCCCCCTATCAACAGAAGTTCTGGACATCTACCAAGCATGCCAGCTACTTGTATAATATCCCTGCCTCCCCTCCAACTCAGCACCCAGAATATTTGGATAAAGTGTGATAGAACTTGTGCTACACTCCAGATGATTTATGAAGCTGCACCAGTCCTGCTGTTGTTCAGCATAGTCTGAAGACAGGCAGCATTCCAACTTGTTCTGCAGCCATGCCAGACAGGACATAGGGCAGAGCAAAAAAAAGCAAGACAGTCATATCCTGGCTGCAGCTTCTCTTCTGCTCTTGAAGTTCATGGCCCAGATGAAGCAGGTTGGTAAGCCAGTGAGACACCTTGGGGAGAAATCATGTACAAACTGCCCACATTGCAACAGGAGACCAAGAAAACAGGGACACACGACTGAGCCATCAGTGTATAAATGGAAAAATGGTAGGCCTGCTTACAACTTCTCATCAAGCCCTGCACCTGGTAGAAGAATTCAGATTATAGCTTTCTAGCAACAACCAACTGATTTTATATCATTAGAAGGCTAAAGCTATCTGATCTTAATAGTTCTTAAAATATCTTGAAGCATGCAGACTAACATGTAGGTTTTGATGACAACATTCAGCTGATGAAAGAGATATTTTTTTCTAACCTTCACTCAAGGCACTGTGTGAAGGTTAGAAAATTCACAAGGCAAAACTCGTTTTAGGTCACTTAACTTGGGCAGTTCCCACCCCCGCCACCCTGAAGCTAACTTTTAAAGACATTCTATTTTTAACTTCATGCAGCCAATGTCCTAATAACTTCTTTTATTTTAAAAAATATACAACATCCAGGAAGGCTCAACAGGAGCTGATACCTTGCCTTCTTTAGGAAGAGTTTTTCTTCTCCTCCTTCCAAGAATTTGAGCAGTCAGACATTCTGCAATCCACTTCTGTTCAAACAAGAAAGACAGTCAACACTTACTTGTGTCCATTTCTGTCCTTTTTCAAGGACCATGAAGTGTGTATTATCATCCAGGGAATTGAAGAATTCTTCTGTGTCCACAACCGTACCATCTTCCTCCAAAACCAGAGTAACTATTCCAGCAGATATAAGGAAGGCATCTAAAGTCTGCAAAAACACACTATATTTTAACATTCAAACGGTCCATAATATCATATTAAGGCTTTCTTATCTGACATTCTTCTAAACTTCCCCAACAGAAGAACAAGAGTCTGCAGGTTGCCTTTCTAGGATACTGTACTTCACTAAGTTTCAGCTAGAGTGATAATGCTTGCTATACCTTGTTGATGAGCTCCTGCAGACTGCTTGCAACAATTCCTTTCCGGCTGCTTCGGGACGCATTCGACACACGGAAAGGTCGCCCTGCAGGCATGAGAGGTGGGAACAGGGTCTGTTTTGTTACAGCTCCCACAGATGCTCCCATGGATACCAAAGACCTAAGACAAATAAAAATTCAGTGCATTTATAAAAACAGTCAAGTACTGTGAGAAAGAAGACTGTCAAGTTCAGTGACTTAAGTACACTATACAATTAATTCACAGGTCACATTAGACTCATGGAGCTCGCTTTCAAAACTAAATACAGATATGTTGTCTCTGAACCTTATCACACCACTGACATTTGAAAACACTTCTAAAATGAAAAACATTTCAAGCAAATGTGGCCTAGCCCAGCTCATGTTAAGGTCACAGTTACAGTGAGGCTAACAGGTTTTAACACTGAATTAGAAAGGCAGCAGTTCTTATTTGTGTTCAGCCACTTGATTATTCTCCTTACTTGCAAGTTAAACACTCAACAAGATAACATACAATACCTTTTTGCTCCTTAATACTGAATTGCTTGGGGGTGGGAAAGGGATACATCACTGTTTTGTTCTCCTACACAGGTGTAAAAGGTCAGCTTTATGTAGGAAAAAAAATCTATCCTCAGGCACCTTCACAAAGTGGGAGGGAGTGAACTGGCAGTCTCATTCTGTAGCCAAAGGGTTAATACAGAATTTCCAAGAAAAAATATGAAATACTATAAAGCTGCTCAACCAATAATGACTTAGTCACACCTTTTGTGCAAGTCCACACTGACTAGAAAAAAATAACTAACTTTTCCAAACCTCTTATCTGGGCTTTAAGCATATTTTTGGAACGTACAAAGTAATTTTTGTGACTGATCAGACAGTTCATGAATTAATTTATTTCCTGCTCTCATTTTGAATAACTCTTCTACAGTGCTTCTGTACGTCAAAGTTTACCTTCCTAAAAACTCCTCAGTATTACTGGAATTTTTCTGTTTTTAAAGGCAGGAGTTAATCAATAGTTTTATTCTAGCTCAAGCTAATACCTTCTTGTTAGTGATGTCTAAACACTAGTACCCTAGGTTTCAACAGTTTACAGATATACACACAGCTGGTGGAAATCTCTTTCCTGTAACAAAGCTGGTGAGCATGAGAAGTCAGCATGGTTTTCAGGAGACAGGTAGTGTTTCAAATTAAAAAGCTATTAAGCACTTTTCTCCTGGAGAAAGGTCAAGATCAAGATCAAGGAGGCGAAGCACCTCAGAAGGGAATCATGCTAGGACAGGGGGTGTTTAATCTCTTCACTGACTCATACATTCCCAATCACCCCACTGGTCCATGGGCAGCTCCCATTCTGAATCATCAGAGTAATTTCCTCAGATATGAAGCTTGCTCGTCTACGCAAGGGCTGGTGACTCCACTTCACAGGTCACTCGGATGTTAAACTTAACAATGCTCAGGATTCAACAGACTTTCAAAGCTAGTTACATCCCTTTCCCTCTTATTTGAAAACTAGCATGTAGAGTAATTACTTGAGTAGCACATATGACAGTACCACCAAGATCCCACCTTGCTGAGGACAGAAAGTACCAGTCCAGCCTTCCCATTATTTGAGTGCAGTTTCATTCACAAAAGACAAAGCACGAGGAAAAATGCCAAAACACATCTTGAAACAGAACAAAGTGTTACAGACACAGCTTATGGACAAGACTCGAGCTAACAAGGCTCACCCTTAAGCATTAACACAGTAAACTACACAAGCCAAATTTTGCAGCTGTGAGAAGTTTCATCAGGATTCAGGATCAACCACCACAGACTGCTGCCTAGTCCCATCAGATATAACAAGTTATAGGAAAAAAACCCAATCCAGATTAATAAATCAGGACTTGTATCTCCATCAGCCACTTGATTGGAATCTAAGTCTTGGGAGTTATTTAACATTGATGCCATTTTACCCACATTTCAATAAAGCCAGTCAGTGTTATCTTTAAACTCATGAAGCAGTGCACCTGGGCCACAGTGCAGAAGTGCAGGCTGAGGTTTCAGTTAATGATAAATACTGTGTAACAAAAGCCAGTGTGAATAAAAAAATCCAGATAACAGTGTGAGCCCTTCCATTTCTGAGCCTATTACTGAAAGCTTGGCTTTTCTTTGTTTCCCTGGACACAAAGGCCACATACTCAAACAGGCCAGTCTGCATTCACATCTCCTAGTGAGACCCCTTTTTGCTGCAGGTGTCTTCAGAAACCAGACAAACTGATTCCTGATGCAAGGAACTCCTCTACTAGATTGGAGTTACCAAAAATAATCTCCTACTAAAAGCTGATCAAGCTAAGCCGACAAACAAACAAATGATAGGAAAGAACATACTAAGGTACAGCCAGCTTCATTAGAAAGTTGAGCAATTTGTTAACACAAACAACTCCACTACTGTTTAATTATTCTTCAAAGTCAAAAAGATCCTATGTCAGTGGAATATAAAAATATAATTGAAAGAGCAAGTATTTTCAAACTCTTATCATCTTATCCAGTTCGTTCTGTGTAGCTACAACCTGCTTGAGACAGACTCCCCAATACTGTCCCAAGCATGCAGCAGAGCACCAAGCCTGGCGGGACAGATTAATTCTGAGGGTCATCTGGGGATTAAAAGCCTGCCCTGAGCCCTGCGCACATATTTCACTCTATCTTTGTTTGCAATGTGCCTCATATGTTTGCCTAAGAATGTGGTGCAACGGTCTCCAGCCTCACTCAGGAAAATCAAAGTTGCACAACACGAGTGGCTTCAAAATACGACAGTTTGGCTTTTAGGTTAGAGTTCACAGAACACAGGAGTAAGAGCAAAGCCAAGAGGTCAGAAATCAGTCAGGAGCCCTAGGGTTCAGTCACACCGCAGACTTGGCTTCCCTGAGAAAACATGAACCGCAGAGATATCAGAACCTCTGCTAGGACTAGATGCATTTGAGCAGCGTACAGAGCTACAGTCTGAAGGATGTTGTTAGCATATGTGAAATGTGAACAGCAGCCAGGAGCTGTGGTCACAACAATACCTAGTAAAAGTCGGTCCTAACTATACCTCTACTATAAGTCCTGAAAGAAGGTTGAACTAAATCACAGAATCACCAGGTTGGAAAAGACCCACAGGATAACAGAGTCCAAGCATCCCCATCAATCACTAAACCATGCCCCTCAGCGCCTCGTCCACCCGTCTTTTAAACCCCTCTAGGGATGGTGACTCAACCACCTCCCTGGGCAGCCTGTTCCAATGACCCTTTCCATGAAAAGATTTTTCCTGATGTCCAGCCTGAACCTCCCCTGGAGGAGCTTGAGGCCATTCCCCCTTGTCCCGTCCCTGTCGCCTGGCCCCTTTCCAGCCCAAAGCGTTCTGCCATTCTCTATCGAGGCTCCACGCCTGACGGACCCTCCCCGCGGTCACGGGGTGGCAGAACCTCGGAAAGGGCTTAAAAACGGCCAAGAGCTCCTACTTGCGCTTCCACTGGGACTCCGGCCGCGGCTGGAAAGGCAGCGGCGGTAGCAGCAGCACGCCCGCTCCCCAAAAAAGAAAAGCCTGAATCCTCCATTCCTGTCCCCCTGCCCCGTTCCCCCTCACCGTGCCAGAGAGCCCACGCAGCCCCGCGCCGCCTCCATCGCGTCGCCGGCCCCGTCCCGCCGCACCGCCGCCTTAAGTGGGGCGGGCGGAGGCCCCGCCCCGGCTCCGCCCCGCCCGGGGTCAGCCCCGAAACCCTACGGTGCCCTGGGCTGCGTCCAAGGGAGCGAGGCCAGCAGGGAGACGGAGGGGGTCCTCCCGCTCTGTTGCCCTTTTGTGAGGCCTCACCTGGAGTACTGTACCCAGTTCTGGGATCCTCAGCATAAAAAAGGGACATGGGGCTGTTGGAGCGGATCCGGAGAAGGGCTGCAAGGGTGATCAGGGGGCTGGAGCACCTCCTGTACCAGAACAGGCTGAGACAGTTGAGGTTGTTCAGCCTGGGGAGGAGAAGGCACCAGGGAGATTTTATTGCGACCTTCCAGTGGGTCCTTTCCAACCTAGTGATTCTGTGATTCCAGTACCTGAAGGGGCTGCAGGAAAGCTGAGGAGGGACTGTTCACAAAGACCTGTGGTGACAGGATGAGGGGCAATTGGGTATAAACTGAGAGGGGTAGATGTAGACTAGACATAAGGAGAAATTTCTTCACCACGAGTCACCAGCACAGTTGCCCAGGGAAGGTGTGGTTTGCCCCATCCCTGGAGGTGTTCAAGGCCAGGTTGGATGGGGCCTTGGGCAGTCTGGTCTAGCAGGATGTCCCTGCCCATGGCAGAGGGATTGGAACTGGATAGCCTCTAAGGACCTTTCAAACTCAAGCTGTTCGATGACTGTTTTACCTGGAAAAGTAGCAACATGGATTTTATTCAGCATGTGTCCAAGTGACACAGAACATATTAGCTAGTTACAGCTAATATAGCAACAGCAGAAGCCAATCTCATTTGAAGCCTCTCAGCATTAGAGTAAATCAACAGATTAAGTGTCTCAGCTTCTGATTTTAGAGCCTGTGAGTAAGCTTACAGCTTAGATTAATGTATAGAGTAGCACCAGTGGAGGTATTTAGTGTTATTCCTACAGGCAAGGGGACAGTAATTTCTCTTTACTAAGCAGGTACAAAGGCAGATCTTCCTTTTTATGCATGCCTATGAGCACAAATACAGATTATTTTGGTCTCTGAAGCCAGGTTCTCTTTCTCACAGCTTTCCAATTACTGTTGCACAGGGAAAGCAGAGCCAGGAGCCTCAGAACCTGGCTCTCAGGCAAGAGCCTGATGACCTAAGGCTGGCAACTGCACCAGGAAACCCTGTCACTGAGGCCATTCCCACCAGCACCCAGGTCACTCCGAGGGTCAGGAATAGGTAGCTACCCAGTCACCTGGATTGTTTTTCCTGTACTAGCCTCTTTAGGGCAGGAAGAGTCACTCATAGCATTTCTTTATTTCCCAGGCTCCTCACTGAGATATCGTAAATCCTTGGCTTTGGGGCCCTTATCAGCTATTACAAACCAACCTACCTTTCAGTCCAGGACAAACTTTTTTGTTGGATGGCAGGTTCTTGAATAGCTCCTTTTCTCAGAGCAAAGATTAGACAAATAAGCTTCCTATTAACATCTTGATCCCAGATTTTTATCTCTTCCTTCTCAGCTGCTTAGGGCTTACAGGTGTGTGGGGACCCCCCTCTCATATGTTAACCCTTTCTTTTCCTGTTTTCTATGACACACAGTTTTGTTACAGTTCTGCAATTTGTCCCTGACAGTACATCATAGAGAGTGGTAAATGGGGAACAGTAAATACTTTTCTGAGCAACTGTTTCATCTTGGTTTTGTTTCTTGTGGTTGATTGTGGGCCTCAGCTGAAGTTATTTATGCAAAGTGTCTCATTTGTAAGGAATTCTTACCAAGTGTCAAAAAACTTGTGTATATACTGCAGCTTTTCCTGCTGTGGAGGGAGAACATATGAGAGAAGGAGAAGATGTTTTGTCAAATGGTCTGTCTCTTCCTACCTCTGCCTAAGGAAGAGAAGAGACAGTGCCCTTTAGAAACCACATGGAAAATGCAGTAACTTCAAGGATTTTTCTGAACAGGGTGAGGCACAGATGTCTAGAGGAGGTGGAAATTTTGGTCTTGCAGAAGTTTAGCTTTCCTCCTCCTCCCAGAAGTCTTTGCATAGACTTCCAACCCATGCAGCCACTGCCAAGCATCCCCCCCAAGGTGACATTCCTGCCGCAACTCTGAGGCAGGGACTGGGTTTTGCAAACACATGCTTCTCCAGTGGCTTCTTCTTGCATGGCAGTTATCATAACTAATACAAATGCAGCTGTTGACTTAAGAGCAAAACCGTGTCCTTTTCAAGTCTGTTCTGATCTGTAAGTAGAGGAGGGTATTACCTGTAGTTTCACAAGCTGCACTAATACTACTTTTTTTTTTTTTTTTCTGAGCAAGCAGCAATAAAGCCATTGGGTGGTAAAAATCACAGATGTGGGAGCTGGGTACCTTAGTAAAGGAGTGTCTTTGAACACCAGTAAGGCAGCATACAGATGAGATGTGAAGAACCTGCTGAGGAAGAGTATGAAATAATGGCATGAGCCAAATCTGGCAGGCCAAGGCAAAACATGAAATCTCTTTAAAAACAGATGTGACAAGATAACATTCAGTGTAAGGACACTAGCTGTATTAGGCAGAATCGTGCCACCCTTCTACAGGGAGGGAAAACAAACAGTAGGTTGAGGTGAAGACACCAGAATACTTAGCAAGGTTTTGCTTCAGTCATCATTGAAAACATTCATCATGCAGGGGACAAAGTACGTGGGTGATGTTGAAGGGAGTGAACACTAGAGGTGGAGTTAAATAAGCAACTGTGTTAATCCCTCTTACAAAATTACTGTCTTATTGTCCCTTTGCTAAGGTGCAGTGACTGACTCCACACCTGTTAATTGTCCACTGAAGTTCAAGTTAAACAAGTTTTCTTAAGTCACTCCTCATAGGGGTCATATTGCTATGAAAAAAGGTCTGCACATGGCATGTTTAACAGGGAGAAGGCACTTGAAGCAGCTTTGCATGCAGCTTCACATTGGTGAGTACACAGTATCAGGCCAGGTTTTTCTTACTGCACTTCAAAGAAAAAAAAGCTGATAAATTGGAACAAACTCAGAGGAAAGCAGGAATGATCAGAGATCCAAAAACAGGGTGTATGGGTTGTGTAGTTTGGGAAACAGGAAGATTGGATGGAGAAGGTGAATCACAGGCTTCAAAGATTTTAGAGAACTCCATGAAGAGGAATGGAATTACATTCTTTATGCCTACAGGGACCTAATCTTTAGGAAAGGAAAATTAAGTTGTCCATTGAGGAACATTTCAATTCTAAGGTAACTGTTAGGTGCTGAGATCAGTTACCTACTCAAGATGTGAAATCAATTAGACACAGACATTGCTTGGACCAGTTTTAAAATTGCACAAATGACACATCACGACACTGAGGATCCATTTGGACATTGCTTCTATTTCTCAAAGCTCTGGCAAACTACGTGAGTGAGATTAATGGAGAACGAAGTGTTTCTGTACTTTGTCTCCCTTGACCTAAGAGAGGAGTGCAAGAAAGGAACAGATGTATATACAGCAGCATTAGCATCAAAGGTAAAAGTTTACAAGGATTGCCTTGGATTTGCAAAAACTAAGTTTCTGCTTATCTGTTCTGCCTTTTCCTATTTTGGACTAAGTCTGATCCAGATTTCTGCTAAAACCACTCTTGTGACTACCTCTAAGTAGGTTTAATTATTTCTTATCTCTTCCATAGACACCTGCTTTCTACACTGTGTTCTTAAAATAATGATATTTGCTTCTAAACTGCCTTTACTATTCAGCAGATTTCTACCTCCACTGCCTCTGGTTTTGTATTATTTCTGTCACACTGTTCATATTAAAGATTTGGTTGTTCTCAATATTTGTGTGAACAACTACGGCACTATCACTGAAAGTTTTTAAGAGCAAGTTAGACAAGCATATATCACAGGAGAATCTTCGTTAATGAAACAGTATTTTGTAATGCCCAGCAGCTTTGCAGAAGCCAGAGGGTGTTTTCTAGCTACATAGCAGGGATTGAGGCTCCTCCTAAAGGTGATCTCGCAGCTCTGCAAGGCGATGTAGAAGGAACTGGGAACATTTTTTGGTACTAATTAAAATCCTCTGTAATTGGCTGGAAATGTTTCTGTGGCTGGCAAAGATTCTGATGTTGAAAGCCCTGTTTGAACAAAAGACTAACCCTTCGGTGCAGTGAACCATCTAGACCAGAAAAATGTTCTTTATTATGAGATTTCATGGGTGGCTATTTTGTTTTATTTTGTTCTCTGGTTTTTAATTAACTATAGTATCAAGACAGTGTTGATGGATGGGCACATGCTGTATATGTGGGAAAAAGTACCCTGCCTAGAGTATTTCAGTGGCATGAAATTCTTTGAGCACACATTTAAATGTAAATATTTTATAGTTAGAAAGGATATTAAAATCAGAAGATCAAGCTTTGCCCTCATTTACCCACTTTGCAATACTATATGAATGAACTGCACATATTTGTGGGCAGTGTTTAGCCCAAAGCTGGCTTACTGAGAACTACATTGTGACAGCAGTAATGAAAAGCAGAAATGTTACCCATTAAATTAATTCTTCCAGAAATGGAAAATCAATATTTGTTTAGCTAAAGCATTTTATTTTACATTTCAAAAGTTGCAACTTTAAAAACTTATAAGCTCCAAACAAAACTAAATCACTAGGGTTTTTTGTTATTTCTAACACCTGTACAGTTTATTATTGATTGGGGATGCTTTCTACAGGAAGAAAAGAAAATATTATTCAGAGAGAAATATTACTTTTTCTTTCATAAGCGTTTAAATGTGCATTAAGAGGCATTAAAAGTGGTGTTCCATAGGACTCAGTGTTAGAGCCAATTCTGTTTAATATCTGTATCAATGATCTTGATGAGGAAATTGAGTGCACTCTCAGGAAGTTTACAGGCAGTAGCAAGTTGGGTGGGAGTGTTGATCTGCTTAAGGGTAGTAAGGCTCTCCAGAGGGATATGGATGGACTGAGGTCAACTGTATGAGATTTGACAAGGCTCTGATTTGAATCCATTTTAGTCTGTGATAGGTTAACTGCTGAGCTTGATCAGTCAACAAACAGGAACTAGATTCAATAATCATATAGTAATCTATATGCATGTGAAATTTCCAAAGCAACTCCACAACAAAAATTTTAGGGACCACAGGTCAAAGCAGACTGAGAAAAATATTGCCGTGACTTACCACTTCTAGATTCTGCTCAGGTACTTTGGCGCTCTGGATCTCTTGTTAAGTGGCAGGAGCTCCTCAAGTCAAGTGACTGTCAGACCTAGTTTGGAGTCCAAACCTGTCTTAGGAGCCAAATGCTTTCTGACCAAAGCTGGCATGCCTCTGTACCCATCCCTGCAAAATATCCACAGTCAGTTTTCAGGCTCTATCAGGTTTTTGGTTTTTGGTTTTTTTTTTGGTTTTTTTTGTTTTGTTTTTTTTTACACTAGGAGTATTTTCATGTGTGTGTCTTTTATAATCCCTTAGGCATAGAAGTTGTTAGTCATTGGGTTGGTGTGTGGTGCACCCCAGCACCCATGGTTTTCCCCTTGGGCTGCCTTTAGGTGGGTCAGACTGCAGAAGGAGGGGAATGAGTTTGTGCTGTAAAATTGATAGTTCCCAGAGCTGAATGACTGAACCTCACTATTCACCATTCACTTTCAACTCACTGCTCAACTGTGTGTTCCAGCCCCTGGTCACCTCATCTCTAAAGTCCTTGTCCTCTCCCACTTCAGGACCTTGGATTTCTGTTTGTGCCTCTCCAACCAGCTCCATCCCATGTATCTGTTTCCTAGCCTGTCCCACTCCTCTGCTTTGGCTTCACTGGTTTGGGCTGTAACCATTGAGTAATATGCCTGATGAACCCAAGTAGTGTGGATCATGACACTTCAGAGCACAAAGCTACTATATCCTTTCACTTATGGTGAGCCTACAGCAGGTGAGCATTGATAAATAAGTCTGGATGATTCTTGAGATATCATGCTATTAATCACTTTGTTCCAAATGACCATTTTTTCCTAGTGGTCTGCCATCTAAGTAGCACCTGGCCCAGTCTTGCTTAGTTTCTGAAATGAAGTGAGTGGAACATGTTGAGGAGGATACAGGGCTACCAACCTTATGTCACAGTCACACTTCCGTTTTTCTTTCTGACAGATACTAGGACCATGTTACTACCATGACACGAGAGCTCTTAAACACACCCAGAGCTGGAATAACCACTGCTATATTCACCCATAGTCCTGTTATGAGCAATTGAGATTGACTCTGTTCCCATAATGGGGACAGAGGCAGGGTAACTTTGGACCTAAAGAGCAGACATCAGTCTGTGTATCTGTCATTCTACTGTGTCTCATGACATTCAAAAAACATGGTTCTATCTACATTAATGCAGCAAAGAACTAGAGATTCTTTCACATGCATCATAAAGGTTAAATACTTTTGTCATTGTTTTTTCGCCTTTGGACATGCGTGTCATACAAATTAATCTCTTCTGAAATGCCACTGAACTCCTGTAAAGTATACCAAATCTTCATTTTGTCCATAAAGTGTAGTATTCAGAGAAACTTATAACTACTGCTTGGGTCTTCTGCAAATCTGAAATTATCAAGTGATATTTTTTGGAGTTAGAGACAGTAAAATCTTCTGAATGCTTTGGGAAGGTACCCAGAAATTTTCTGTTGCCTTCAATTGTATGTGCCTATTTTTTTGTATGACTAAACCCAAATTAATTCCCAGGTATCCAACGACCTATTTCTTACAGATCATCCTAGGTTGATCACAAATAGTGATGGTCTGGGGAAAACACATTCACTTAGAAGGAGATTTTCATCCAAGATAAAGAAGAGTGCTCTCTGATGGGGAAAAAAAGCACTCTCAATCAGCTGGTAGAGGGAACAACAGCTCAGGTAATCATATCTGAAATGGAAAGCACTGTAAATTTTCTGTGTGGTATCGTTGCCTGGGTAAGAGTTGCTAAAGAAGTTTTATTTCCAGTTATTTCACTAGGCTGGGAGCCCAATAAACTACTATGTACTTGCAGTGAGAGCGAATGGTTGAAGTGCTCTTGTGCAGATAGATGTTCCGTTGGCTCTGAGTCACTGAACTCACAGACTGTGTAGCAGACACTGCTTCTTCTTGTAGAAACAGACTTCACATCCCCTAAACAAGTGGTCAGCTCTGTCCCTTCCTTGTCTCTGCAATGCTGTCTGAATACTGATTTATCAGATTGTTGCTAAGCTTCTGTACTCCTGCTTAACAGGTGGTTACTGTAAAAAGAGGATTTGTCCTCCCATTAGAATGGATCCAATAATCTGGTCCTCCATAGCTTTTCTTATCTCTATAGAGTTGCTCCTTTTTCTCTCCTAGGTATACAGACACTCATATAACACTGCATGTGATGGCATTAGATCCTTATGATCAGCTCCATGTCCATATAGTTGGAGAAAGCTGTGCAACGATTAAACTGTTACTAAAAGAGAATTAAACTACCTTCTACCACTAAGCTCCTCTGAATACAAGAGAAACCTTATAGCAGCTCTTTGAGGCTGAAGAAATCTACTTATTTTCATAACTTGCATGACATACATTCATATGTGTGTAGCAACTGTAGCCTCTTAATTTCATGGTGGTTTGTTGTAATTATGCAAGGAAATCTCACATGTGGTCAATTGGAGTAATTTTTATGGAAGGTGAGAAAAGCAAAAGGGTCATTCTTGTGACAATTAATGCTCTGTTCATCTGATAGATTTTCAGTTCAGACACAGCTGTGGGTTAGCAAAACAAAGACAGATGGCAGCAGAATATTTCAAACACTTCTTTGTTAGTGGGTAATCAGCACAGATTTTTCCTCCTGCCCACTTCACTTAAGGCTCTGTCAAAGCCCTTTAAGTAAGCGGAAAGACTCCTATTAATTTTGATGGGCACTCAGCCAGACCTCTGTCTCAACAAATTTCTCAGCTAAACTTTGGCTTACTCATGATTTTTTAATACTTTCAGTTGTTTTTAGTTTGGTTTTTTTTTTTTTTTTTTTTTTTTTTTTTTAAAGAAACAAGAAACCAATGCTGAAATGCTGATCTAGTCACTCTTGGGGACTACTGAGGGAGAGAACAAGCTGTGTTTTGATATGCATAACATACTGCCGTAAGCATACTCAAGGTAAAAGGTCAGTCTGTTTTAACTCTACAAGTCTTTTGCCAATTAAGTTCAATTTTTAGGGAAAGTGTAGGGATGCAGCATCTCGCTGAAATGTGTGTTCTGCTTACCTTCTGAGCTGCATCCTCTGCATCATCCTCATTCCTGATGAGGAAGCTGCATTTGGGCTGAATGCAGATCTGAGAGTTTTGGTCAGCTCAGAGTGGATTCTCAGAGGATCTTGGCTTCAGGTGTCGTGTAAAGGCTTTGTCCATCCCTGCCAGACATTGCCTGCTTGCTTCCACTTTGAGGCATACTTTCTTAGACCAATTTGTCATTTTGGTGTAAACCTTGTTGCTGGTCCTGGGACAACCTTGTAGAGATTGTTTGTATTTCATGTTATTTCCACAGATCTAACTGAAGCACCTTACCCTGTTTCCACAGGTAACTGTATTGTTATCTGACTGGCTTTTCTGCATATCATATTCCTTTCTGTGATGCCGTCTCCTGCCTATAGGTGTCAAATGTCCATTTTGCTTCTTATTGTGGGTACATGTAGATCCATAATCACTTAGGATTAATCCCTTCTGTCTTAGACTTATGTTTAGTCTCTCTCTCCTAACACACAATACTCTTAGGAGTGCAAAAACATTAAGTATGTGAGTGCCTATGTGTTCCTTGATGGAGGAAAGGCGCATGCAGATAAATTAATTCCTCTCACAGAACTCCAGGAGAGCCATAGGGTGATGTTCTAAAGCACTGCTCTGCTGTATTGCAGCACATCAGCAACACCAGAAGTGCAGAGCGAGTCTGTAGTTTGCCCAGGCTGGCTGGCTGCAGTGGATTGGGGAAGCCCAGCATGGCCAGTATGCATCCAACTGGCAGCACAGTCAGAGGTGCCTTTAAGTGTGTGGATGTAGAGACTTACCTCAGTGTGGGACTGTACTCTATGGGCAAGCCAGCCGAGACAATTTAGCATCTAGGAAAGGACGGTTTTCTGTATGGGCAGGACTCAAGTTAGGGCAAGTTACAGCTCCACAAGCCATGCATTGTCAAGTGGCACAGGATGGCAAGACAACCATGGGCAGCTCCAGCCAGCAGTTGTCTACTCATCACACCTTTGACATTTCAGGAAAACAAGACCAGAAAGGGATTAAATGTTGCTAGATCAATAAGCACATCTGATTTTCTTAGACTGCTTCTGTACAACTCTGAAGAAGGAAATAAGAAGATACCCAAGTATCTTGTGTATGCACCCCCTTCACTTCATACAACTCTGAGCAGAAACAAATAAGCACAGATGTCAGGAATTGCAGACAAAATTCTGCTTTCACATAGCCTTAAGTTGTCACATATACCTGCCACCTAATACACCACCACTGTTTGGTTGGTTGGTTTAAAATGGGATTGAATGCAGGCATTTTGTCATAGCCCCTCAGGCAAGCACAGATGATGGCACCTGAAATGTCCCCAGGTGCAGGAGGCAATGTGGATTGAACAACCAGTCTGCAAACAGGTCAGTTTAAGTCTTCCAGACAGAACTGTCAAAAGGAACCTCACTCAAATATTACATAGAATCATTACGTTTGGAAAAGACCTCTAAGATCATCCAGTCCAACCACCAGCCCAACACCACTATAGCTACTAAACCGTGTCACAAACTGCCATGTCCATAGATTTTTTGAACACTTTCAGGCATGGTGACTCCACCACTTCTCTGGGCAGCCTGTTCCAATGCTTGACCACTGCAGTGGTAAAGAAATTTTTTCTAATATCAAATCTAAACATTCCCCTGCTGCAACTTGAGGTCATTTCCACTCATCGTATTGCTTGTTATTTGGGAGAAGAGACTTCTTTTTGGGTAGTTGTAGACAAAGTAAGGTCTCCTCCCAACCTCCTCTTCTCCAAGCTAAACAGCTTCAGTTCCTTCAGCTGCTTCTCATCAGACTTGTACTCCAGACCTATTACCAGCTTCATTGCCATTTTTGGACACGCTCCATGTACATACACATATAGTATCTATGTTGGTTTACAGATATTTAAAGATGCAACAGGATTACTGCATAGTTAAGTTTGGTTTTCGTTATCTGTTTTTTTAACTTATGTCCCTCAAAGCTCTTTGATATAGATAAAGAACCAGAAAAAAATGCCAAGAACTGTTGTTTTTAGAAAACAGAGACAGCAGTCCAAATTCAGCATGGGTAGGAATAAAAGGTTGTTTGTTAAAATTCACTTGCATATCTTCTATCCATTATCTTCTGATTATCAATATGTGATTCAAACGCCAACCAGTTCTGATTTTGTTTTAAAATGAATATACTTGGCTGTCAGCAGGTGGCTCTGTGTTAAGATTGAGCTGGGTTCTTGATGTACACACAGAATTGGAACTGTTTCAAGCAATCTATTCTATTTTTTAAGCCAACAGGAAGATAATAAAGACCTATAATTTGTCAGCAGGAAAGATATTTGTCAGGGAAAAGATAAGTACATTTAAATCTCTTCTTTAAAGGGAACCATGGCAATGCTGCTAGAGGAAATGTCTAATCATTTAAGAGTAGCCATGTCAGCTCTGCTAGATATGCAACCAGATTTTCAGGAAAATGCATCAAGTATTTTATTTCTGTTTGAGGGTTTGATTTTTTTTGTTTTCTTTTAAAAATCCCTATCACTTACATAAAGGAGATTTTTTAAGGTATGATGTCACTGAGTGACAACAGTGTTAATGGAAGCACTGGAACAATCTTATCTATTTTACTGCAGTAAATGGGATTTTGTTGTGTCCTTCCGTGGGAGTAGGATTGGCTCCTCAGTGCTTCACAGTATCAGGCTGAGGTTTGCTGCAGTGTCTCTCTGGCAAGGCTGCAGAAAGGTGGAGTCTGAAGCTAATCCAGCTGCAGCAACGGCTTCATAAATATAGAACAATATATCCTTGTTTTAAGTTGTTTGTGTAGCTATCAAAACAATGTGCATGATCTAGCCCAGGATGCTGTGCAGCTATTGAATGTAAAGGTCGACTCAGGGATCCCCTGCAGCCTGAGCTTTGTGTGTGACTGTTGTTTTTCAGTTCGGCATTTTTCAGTCTTTCTTTGGAAACTAAATTTGCATGCTGCTCTCCTCAAGTCTTATCCAAAGAAAATTACAATTTAATTAGATAAACAATATAATGCATACTAGATAAATGAGAGAAGTGTTCTTTCCCAATATTTCAGTTGTTTTAGGAAAGCAGTTGTCTTTCATAAACAGATGAGAGGATCCTGTGCAAATGTACATTTAAAAGCATTTATAGGCATATGAGAACACTGAATTTGAGTTAGATTTGAGAGAAAATTGGCTTATACTGGATGACTGGGCTGTAGAGAGAGTGCAGTATTTAATGAGGGGGCAAAAAAAGGAACAATATGTTAGCCACAGCTAAATATTCCTGGCCAACTCCATAGTTCAGCATGTATGTTGAAGAAAATGTACTTACAGTACTTCTACTGAAGATGTTTAATGAGAATCAGAAAGAAATCTCATCCTCTTCTGAAATTCAGTTCTGATTTATCTTCTAGTCATACCAATCCTGTTCTGTGACATTCTGTTTGGCAGTGAATTATTTGTCTGTAACTGGATCTTTTTTTTCAGTTTATTTGGGGATTGGGAGTTTTGTTTGTTTTTAGTATTCTACTTCACTCAAGGTATTTGTTTATATAATGTAAACCTAAAGTAAGACTTCAAGGGAGCAAAGAAGTACATCATGTGTCTGAGGTTCCCCATTTGCCGTGCTTTTTGGTACAGCCTTGCAGTGGCAGACAATCATAGAATCATAGAATCACCAAGTTGGAAAAGACCCACAGGATCATTGAGTCCAACCATTCCTATCAATCACTAAACCATGCCCCTTAGCACCTCGTCCACCCGTCCCTTAAACACCTCCAGGGAAGGTGACTCAACCACCTCCCTGGGTAGCCTGTTCCAGTGCCCAGTGACCCTTTCTGTGAAAAATGTTTTCCTAATGTCCAGCCTAAACCTCGCTGTGTGGAGCTTGAGGCCATTCCCTCTTGTCCTGTCCCCTGTCACCTGGGAAGAGAGGCCAGCACCCTCCTCCCTACAACTTCCTTTCAGGTAGTTGTAGAGGAGCAATGAGGTCTCCCCTCTTCTCCAGAACTATTGCTCATCACAGTACTGTCCCACTGCATTGCAAAGAAGCGTTTTCCAATCTTTTGCTTACAGACCGGTGCTATGTAGCACATGTTGTCCAGTTTGCTCTTTTTAAGGTTTCAAATTATGAATATCAGTTTAGATCTCCAGGCATCCCAGAGCACTGTTGTTTACTGCTGATATCTGTAAGCTGATAGTGCTTATTTTCTTTTTGCTTTGTGTCGTGGAGGTGATGGTGTCAAAAGGTCCTGTAACAGCCACTGAGAAGAGATCACAGAATTGCAGAATTGCTGAGGTTGGAAGGCACCTCTGAGGATCGCCTAGTCCAGTCCATCTGCTCAAAGCAGAATCAACTTGAGCAGGGTGCTCAGGGCTGCGTCCAGTGGGGTTTTGAATATCATCAAGGATGGGGACTCCGTAGCCTCTCAGAGCAACCTGTGCTAGTCCTCAGTCACCCTTCAAAGAAAAAGCAAACACACTTTTCTTACATTTGAACAAAATTCTTGTGGTTCAATTTCTGCACATCACCTCTTATTCTATTACTGGACACTGATGAGAAGAGCCTAACTGCATGTTCTCTACTCCCTCCCACCAAGTGTTTATGTACTTTGATAACGTCTTCCTGAGCCTTCTTTGCTCAAAGCTAAACAATCACAGCTCTTTTAGCTTCTCCTCCTACAGAAGTTGATCCAAGCCCTAAATCATCTTAGTGGCTCTTTACTGGACTTACTCCATAGTACGCCTATCGCTCTACCTTGTACTGCAGAGCCCAGAACTGAACACAGCACTCCAGCTGTGACCTCACCAGGGCTGAGCAGAGGGAAAGGATCACCTCTTTCAACCTACTCCTAGTGCAGCTCAGGACACCATGTGACAAGTGCACATTGCTGGCCTATGTTCAACTACTTGTTCACCAAAGCAAAGCTGCTTTCCATTCTGGCAGCTCCTGGAGAATACAGTACTGGTGCATGGGGCTGTTCCTCCCCAGATGTAGTACTTGGCATTTTCCTTCATCGAACTTCATTAAAAAAAAATGTGGATTTTGTGTTTCTGTCAGTGGGGAGAAGAAAGGAACTATATAGAATTCACAGAATCATAGAATGACCTTGATTGGAAGGGGCCCAGGAGAGTCATAGAGTCCAACTCACATGCCTGCATTCACAGATTTTAATGAAATTCTACTCTTCTATGGCTACTATTAGTAATTTTGTAAATATTTCATCTGAGGATCCTTTTCATGTGTGAAGTTCAACTATACTACCTCTTAAGTGGATCTACTACTTCTCAGTCTCATCTTCAGGAACTAGAGAACTAAGAACAGAGGTAGCCTGATTAAAGTTCACATGCTCACAGAACTTGCTTAAATCAAGAGGCATGTACAACTTTGAAGTTATTTACAGATAGAACAACACAGACTTTCTTTTATTATCATTATTATTGTTGCTGTTGTTATATTGATGATATATATTTGTACCTAAAAATGACAAGTTCCCTGTATTTGAGAGTTTTTGTGGCTTGCACACTGGTCTGTTAATTTCTGTGATCATTGATTTCTTCATTCTTCAATGAGAAATTCTTTAAAACTACACTTTTATATGGTACAGTACAAAACCACTGCTAGTTTCCAAAGAACAAATAACATTGCAAAAGAATATGCACAAGAATACATCACGGACAGTTCTGCATTTTAAAAATATATTTTCACAATGAAATCTCTGTATGATGGGGCTTAAATTCAGCTGATACCAGTGGTTGGAGAGCATTCACTGAAATTTCTCATGCTTACATGAGGAATTAGTAGGGTCTTTCTTGATCCCTTGACTTTATAAAACATCTAAAGGTAATTATTCTTAGCTTTCAGTATAATTACCAAAGGATATCTTAGGCAAAACTACAGATGACAGAAGTGTACATGAATTATTAGAAGTTCTATGTGAATTATAATGACTTTAGTGTCTTCTTGGTTTTTTCCCAGATGTATGCTCAGATTTACTACAGACTAGCAAGTCAGTTGGGGGTATGCTGGTGTAAATAACTGGCCTTAATCTCTTTTGAAGTCAGGTTGCATCTGTAAGACTAATTCCTCCTCCCACTGCTGTTTTATGTCTAGATGAAATAGTGCACGGGTACAGTGCATCTGAAAAAAACTCCAGTAAAACATAAGTGATTCTTCTCTTGAATTTTGGGAATACACTATTAAAAATGGTGAGTCCTTGTATATTGTATATTTATTACTACATCTGAAAAGTGAACTCAAAATACTAATGTTCTATTAAGGTAGCATGTTTCATCCTTTGACTGATTACATCATGTGCAAGTCAGGAGAGAACCAGCATTAAATTTCTAAATTCTACATGTAGGTATAATAATGACTATATTTTACAATAAAAGAATCATTAAAATATCTGTTGTTTGAAATGTTAAGCATGACCTCGAGGCATGCTAGGAACCTGAAATAACACTTCAAAATCACCAAGGTTGTCTCCCGGAATCCTGACTGCATGTCATCTGATGGATGTCAGTTATTTCATTACACAGACAATTGATTTCCTGAATTACAGTGATAGTCATGCCACATCTGGAGCTTCACATTATCACCAAAGATATGTCTCCTTGTGCCACTAGAGGTTCTGGCCCCCATTTTCTTAAGATGGATTCACTAGTACCACCTGGTCATACTGCTCAAAAAGACCAACATTAAACAATGCTTGGCAAGAGAGAATATCTGTGTTTCTCCAGAGAACAATATGTCACTTATTGCAATGCACAAACAAGAGTGCTGGAATTCCGATTGTCGTTCTGTGTTGTCTGGCAGCCTGGCTAATAATGCTTTAATTAATTTCAAAATAAAAAAAACCCCAGTATTTCCACCATGAATATATCCAATTAACAGTCTTAGAAGTAACCGTTTGTGTCATAGTATTTTGAAGGACTGCTGTGTGCACTTTCATATATAGTTCTGCCTTCTCAAATAACCTTGAATACAAATACTACCATTGCATATTTATGGCTGGAAGAAAAGCACTGGTAAAGAACACAGACCTTTCACACTTAAAGAGGTTTCCAGCTTAATGTGATAAAGTTTATCCCTTCCCTACTGACCTCTTTAATACCTAACATGATCTTCCTGTGCAATGAATGTGTCTGTGAGTCTTTATACCTTAGCAAACATGTCTGAATAAATGTTCTTCTTCCCACTGATTAAAAGTTTGAATTTCATTGTGACAGGTGGCTGGAGATAAAAACACGCAGAAGTTTTAAGATTATTTTTGTCAGCCTTTGCATACAGAAAAGCCAATTCTGATATGAATTTTCATCTATATAAATAAAATATTATTTTTCCACCATTCAATTAACACTGAAAAATAAAAATGTGTGGAATTATATGAATAATATACTATTTTTTCCAAATAGTATTGGCACATATTCATTAGCAGTGATTTTTAACTCTTAATGACTACGGTTTCCTCCCAGCAGCTAATTAATGTTCCACACTGCAAAACAGGCACTGCTGAGCTGGAGGAAGTTTTCCCTCCCTGTGATCAGATAGAAAGTTCAGATGGTGACACAAGGTTTTTGGCTATTTTTTTTCTCCTGCACACAGGTGCAACTCCACTGATTTACCCAATTCATCAGACCTCAATTTTTAATCCATTTTCTCTAGTGAATTGGAAAGCAATAGTTTTAATGGCTATGTTATATAAATCCTGAGTATTCACTAAAATAATAACAGCTTTTAGTAAAACTGAAAGTCAGCAGCTAACTGAAGAAAGCATAGTGTATTAGGTTGTGATATTAATGGAGCACACATTGGTAGTGTGCATAAAAGGCTGCAGAGAATGAATGTATAAATACTGTATTTTAGGGTATGCACTGACGTATTTAGCGTGATTGAATAGATTTCAGTTATTGTATGAAAGTGACTGCAATTAAAGAGCTTTTTGAGCATTAATTAATTCTCATGCCATCTGTATGAGGTGTATCTGTTTGTCTGTCTTGTTACTAGGCTGCATGGCAGTACACTATATACATGGACTTCATAGCAGTATACAGGATTTTTCTGTAACTAAAATAGTAACATTTAGTATGCCAAGATACAGAATTCTTCTCTGTGTTGTGAAATACATATCTTCCCATACTGTGATAAGATAGGGCACACTTGACCCTCCAATTTATTTTACTCAAAAACTCACTGTATAGATGCAACAAGCTGTAAAGTGCTGTAAAGTACAAAATCATTATTGTAATGTATTTTAAAATCAAAATTTCAGGCACAAGCCCTTTGGAAATCCAGAGTTAGTGTCAACAGTTATTCTGCTTTTGAATAGAAGTAGTTCTTCTGCTACTTGAACACAGCATGCATATAGAACACAGTATCTTATAGCACTATTATCATGTCTGGTGCATGGATGAAAAGAAAATGGAAATTCCTTTTACCGCTGTTGGTGAATGATTTGTCATATTCCTTAGTGTTAAGGAGATGTTTTATGAAAGACTTAACTGTAACACACTAAAATGGAAACTGCTGTAGGAACCAAAATTCTGACTTCCTTACATTTTCAGTCTTGTTGACGTAGTTCTGAAAATGAGCACATTTTTGTGTACAGTTTCCCTACTGGTGTAAAGAAAAATATAATGTAAGTAGTCTTGGTAACTCAAGGAAGTTACCAGGAAAAAAGGTGCAATCTGTGTTAATTTGCCACAGTGGTTTAAGTCTTATTTAATTATTCAAAGATGCCTTTGCACACCTCCTGTGCATCCACTGAATAGATTCAGCCTCACTGAGAGAACAGTCCTAGTACTGATAACAGAATGGCTGATGCTAAGTGATATTTTTATAGCTTTAATGGAAGCCATTGCCAACAGGAACCAAATTCTGGATGAAATATGGAGAATCCTGTCTGCAGGCCCTGAGGCGTGTGCTCCAATACTTCTTTAATACTACGAGATTAGCTAGTGTAATCATAGGGAAAATATCAGTCCTTCAGCACGTATGAAACACGTCTATACCTGTTCCATAAAATCTTACGTGCTCAACAAGACACACTGCAAAGGAATCATCCACCAACCATTTTCCTGGAGTTTACAGTTATTTCCACTTTTTATTCTACTAGTAAGCACCATGTGAGATCAGGCCAGCAAGCCTGGAGATATAAAATGTTCTCCATTGAGACAGTGAAGGATGCAGACACAAACAGGGATAGCTCCAGGAAGCTGAATACTGTTTGCGTAAAGAGGAATTACTCATTTTTCAGAGTACAGGCATCTTTGCCCAGTGTTTATGGAGAAAATCTTCATCCATCTTGAATGCCTAATTGCAGATGCACTTATGTACTCTGTAACGTATGTAGCAGAAAACATTTGCAGCATTTTACAACAGCTGGTAAGGAAGAGTTCACATGTTTAACATTTTTTGGGATTTAAGTTTCTGGCTAATGTGCTGCACTAACTGCGTTATGAATGCCTGCACTCACATGGAGAGCTGCTGGACACACGCTAAGTGAAGTTTCATCTGGCTAGCAATTAAAAAATGAAGGGAGGACAAACTGTGGTAGAATTTATTTCAGTCAAATAGTTTCATGGCTGCACTTTGATGAAAACTTTGAACTGATACGATATGGCACTATCTGTAAGCAGAGCTGCACCCCCTTTGGTGCCTGAAACCAGCTGCTTGTGGTGGGCAGGGGCTGAAAAGGCTTGGGAAAATGATCTGACTGTACAATAATCCCTTTTTTGTTTACTGGGGTACTTTACAGGCAGATCACTTCACTCATCTGGTCCACTGGAAGGGTTCAGTAATGTTTGTACTGGCACATGGGCAGCAGAGGAGGTGGGGGAGGCAGGATTGCTGCTCCACATACACACTGCCAGTTTAGCACATTTGAACTACAGTCTAAATAAAAACCAAAACTGCATCCCAGGCACCGATGAGAACTTGTGTTGGGTTTTTGCACTTCTCCCTTCCCACCATGCCTGACTTGCAGCTTTGCAGATCACTGGGGTGTGCCATTGACGTTGATGCATAGATTTCCCTGCTTTGCTGAGCTCTGGGATGCCAGAGTACACCAGACCTAACTGGGTCAGAGACTTTCTTTGTATGAGCAAGCTGAGCTGCTGGGAAACGTTGCTGGAGCCATGCGGCAGCTTCTCATACACTGTTCCCTCCAGAGCGATTGGGGGGAAACAGGGCAAGGAGGGGGAGTGGATGAAGTGGGGCTGAACTTCCACCACACTTGACCCCCTGCCAGCATAAGCTTCCTTATGGGGCTTATGGCCATGAAGTCTGAGTAAAGCCCTGGCTGCTTCCACAGCTGCCAAGGCTAAGCACCCTGGGATCAGAGCGGTGCCACCAAGCTCTGCATCTGTCACTTGGATCTCCACTGTGCTCAGAAAGTGGGGAGACGGTGAATAACAGACAAGTGAGCCTATTAGTATTTATTATTTGTATTATTATAGCACCTCAGTGCGTTGTTTTGGACCAAAATCGTATCCTATCAGCACTGTGCAAACCCAGAGCCAAAGAACGACAGTTCCTGCCCCGGAGGGCTTACAATCTCCATTTCTGAACAGAAGGGTACAGAGTGACGGGGAGTTAAAAGGGAGCAGTGACAAAATGTTCATCACTGTGATGGGCAGTATTTGTCTTCTGGTAAGAACCATCAGTTCTCAAATGCTCAGTCAGACTTTGACATTCTTTACACAGTCAATACTTTGTATTTCTTATGGTAAAAAGCATCAAGAAATCACATAAAATTTTATGTTCTATTAGGTGAAAAACATTTTTCATTGCAAGAAACACAAGTAAAGTTATTTTTAAAAAATATTTTTCAGTTTGCATGTTCTAAGTAATAAATACCAGAACATGTTCACAAAGTCTACACATGCGGTGTATAAAGACAGCTTAAGATTTTTAACCAACCTTTTTTTTTTTTTTAGGCTCATTCTCTTATTTAATTTGCACACTTGCAAAAAGAGATACCTTTTAATACAATTTTTTTACAAAAAAATAGAAGTTATTTAATCTCAACTACTTTTCCGGACACACTTGTATCTTCCCTGTGCTCATGATTTAAAAATAATCTAGATAGAGGTGATCACCTTGGTGGTATTAAAACCAATGCTAGATACAAGGATAGAGAACAACTGTGTATTTAGGAAATGTATGTAACTGAATTTACAGGCTTCTCTGATAAAAAAGTGCAATTACAACTTTGTGTGAGAGGGGCATATGATTTTCAACTTTTTGCAAGTGTATCTTCTGTGCATATTTTAAATAACTTGCCAGTAAGGGGCCAAATCCTGCTGTTCTGCTCGAAGTTTCTCTAAAACCAACAGCTCCGTGACACTGTGCTCTATTACACTGGTGTCCTACCATGTATCATAGTTAATACTGTGAATAACTCGGTGGAGTTGAATATTCCTGGTTTTAAGTATAATTACTCTATGGTAGTAAGTGTTCGCAGGTTTGAATATCTTAGAGGCCTGGAGGACAGTATGATTTATCCCCATGCAGAGGGAAGAAGGGAAGCAAGAACTAGCTGAACAGCTTGTAAAATCATTAAACATTTTCCATGATCAGGTCTCTTCTTTGCCATTTGTATAGCCCCCACCAAAATCATGTAAGTAGCCCATAATCTTTACCTGAAAATAACTTCCAATATTAGCTTTCTTCTATGCCTTCTCTAAATTGCTGTAAACATCCAGAATACCCACATATATATATATAAACACATACACATATGGCGTTGTGTGTATACATGCATATACATTTGTAAGTGTATATATACACACAGAGAAAGACATATGTACATATACATATATACGGATATATAGCTATGACTTAGTTAGGAAACAATAATGTAATTTGTATTGCATTCTTAAGTATCATAGAACAAGGGTATCATAGGCACACGTCTTAACTACTTGTACTTACTACAGTCCTAAAGCTCATTTACCTGAGATCTGCCTCTGTAAAAATAAAGTTCCATTTTTAGCTGCATGTTACAAAAGACTAAATATCAGCCCCACAGATATGAAATTACAACTTAATTTGAGACTAATTTACTACAAGTAAAATATACTATCTTATAAAAAGATACTGGTGAAAGAGATACATATTAAAAAGGAAACACGATTCTTAGAGGTTTAAAAATCTCCCTATGCCTTCCCACATTGTAATAAATTTATAAAAAATAGTTGACAAAGAAAATCTCCACAGAAAGCATCCTGCAGTAATCACATACCCTTTATGCCACTCATCTTGCCAAAGTTACATAGCTCAGGAGGGCAGACTCCGTGTTTTAAGTATTTAATTTTCATCATCCCGTCGGTAGTGAATAGTTTGTATTTCCTGAGCTATGAACATAGCCATCTCCCTGGTGCCCGCAGCAATCACTCGGCAGGACATAAGATCCAGAGGTCCCCCTGAGGACAAGAGGATTAATGAGAACTGTCTTACATGATGTAAAAAAGGTGATGTATTTTTAAATATAAACAATGCTGTAAATTAGACAGGTTCAGAAACACCAAAACAACTTCATAAGCAGCTTTTTGTGGTAGGAAGGACAATCTAATCCAGCAACTCCCATCTGGAAATATCTGGCAAAAAATTATTTCAGAAAATCAAAACATGCAGCAGAAGCACCAAAGGTCTAGATGTGTTCAGTATCAAAGAATGCATACAATATTCCCTTCTTTTAGCAACAGGAAGGGATAGAACAGACATTAGTTGGGAGTAGCATACCCTTCTTCTCAAACCACCACATCTTTCTACAGTATCCATATAATGGTCACCAGTAAACTATCACTCTGAGATGTGTACCATATAAGTGAATAAAATAATAATCCAGAGACCGTGCTGTCCTTTACTCCCTCTGCATAGTTCCCTAGTCATGTATGTTCAGACAAGCACCTTCTTGCGAGGCTGTCTCTGCCACAACCTGTCTGGAGTCTGAGTGTATCTACCAATCTCCTGGGCTAGTTCTTCAAAGTCTGATGCTTTAAAGGAATTACTCAAAGTCATGGAAATGCAGTTTGACTCAGATGAACTTTGACATGAAGAAACCCCAGACTGGAATTACATCAGCATGTTATGAATAACCTGCCTGAGTCTAGAGGAGAGTGCAGACGTTTTTACAAAATAAGAGATTGAGCCACAGGAGGACTGTACTGGGGTAAACACAAGTTGCCCTGAAATAGCCACTCAGTCCCCTCATCTTTGGGGGGGACATCTTTGTCAGTGAAAACAAGAATATCTTACTCACCTGAAGTATCTATCACCGTGCCACCTGCCTCTCTGATAATGATAGTTGCCGCTGCCAAGTCCCAGCAGTGTAACCCAAACTGGTAGTAGGCATCTGCTGCACCAGATGCCAAGTAGCACAGAGCCAGGGTCGAGCTCCCAATGACACGGACCCTAAAACCCGCAAGAAGGGGACATGGTAACATAAAGCAGAAAATACCTTGGATTTCAACTTATATGTTGAGATGGCAAAACACAGAATCATAGAATATTTTGGCTTGGAAGGGACCTTAAAGATCATCCAGTTCCAACCTCCCTGCAATGGGCAGGGTCACTTCCCACCGGACCAGGCCAACCAAGGCCCTGTCCAACTTGGCCTTGAACATCTCCAGGGAACATGCAACATACTTGTTTGGGTTTTGTTTTTTAAAGAGTTTAGGTCACAAATTCAAGATGTATATTGTAAAATATCTTACCCGTGTGCTTGGGCCTTGAGCAATCTCTCAATATTACCAAGGAACAATTTCAGAGTTGCAGGGTCACGTTTTGGACCAATTTCTGTTAAAATTAAGGCCTTCGAGATATCTGCAATGTAGGTATTTTTTTTCTATTAATTCAACAGTTTCCAAGTAGGTTCTGGAAATTTGATTTTAAATCAAACACTTTTCACAAAAACAATTTTCATGTCCTTTTTTTTCACCCCAAACTCTTTCATAGGATAAGTGACAACTTTGCATAAAAATTCCAGCCAGACTAGATTACTCATATCAAATGGTCTGATCTAAACACACTTTAAAAAAAAATCAGGAAAAAACCAAGACTGCATTCTTATATTCCCTCTCAGGCAATACATTTTTTTATTTCATTGACCAGTCAGCTTTTGGCTAATTCACTAACATTAGCAGTCAACTAAAAACAATCCAGACCTAATAACTACTAACGATGCTAATCTAACCATATTTGAAAACAGGATGGTTCTTGAATAGGGAACTTTAATGTAACTTTTTAACAAATTTGAAACATTAGGGAATAAGTAAAAGAAAAGTTTCTACCTAAATTACCAATCACCCAGTAATAGCTCCCTTTCATTCTGATATTTCAAAGACTGAAGACACCTTATGACTGTAAAACCCCCTGTCTTTCTTATCACAAACTGAAGCAGAATCTTAATTAATTATAATATACAAACATTTTATCTGTACTGTTTTCAGCAAAGGCAATTCTGATCTACAGCAGATGAGATTATCAGTCTTGTGTACAGTCAGATGAGAGACTCACAGTGACTTGCAAGGTGTTCAAGTAGTCCTCACATGAGATCTGAATATTGCTAGTGTATTACAAGTGTATGTGGAGGTGGTTGATCAAATGCCAAGTGTCTCTGCTTCTGCTGTGCCAACTGAACATGGAGGCATTAAAAATATTACAAAATTCAGAAATTTAGTAGTTGATTACTTACTAGCTAGTCTATGCCCAAGTGTCAGGTGTTACCTTCTACTTTGGGTTAAAGGCTTGGCATTCATTCCGATAGGGAATGTCTACCTGGTTATTACAGCTAATTGCATAAGCTGAAAATTCTTAACAGAAGTAGCAATGAGGTTTTCAAAAGCAAATTAGGCTGGAGTGAGACATCATTTAATTAAGCAGGCTACTGATATATTCAGTACTGCAGAGGAATGTCGTGGATACAAGCAATGCAGTAACTGGGTGGTGAGTAACAGGTATGTAATTAGATTAAAAGTTACTGGTATCACAAAGCTTAGCTGTAGGAACATAGACTTAATAATTGGTTTTTAAATTACTGCATTAAAATATAGAAACACCAATCCAGGCACGCTGCAAGGTATTCATTGTTTAGCCACAACTGAAAACCCTGGATGGTGAAAGTCATCTGCCTTAGATCCTTTTGCATAACAGACCAAATTTATAATTGCAGAACATTTGATGCATGCTTCATTGCTGAAATGCACCAGCCGTTCACATCACACCAATCATAGCTAGGTCATGACTAAGGCAGTTGTTCCTTTGAGTTATTAAATATATTCCTAATGCATAAATGGATGTCTTCCATTTTCATCAAGGACACAGGTAGAAATTGGATGGAGAGACTAGGAAGAGGCAAGGAAGAGGGAGGTCTCTGCTTAGAAGGAGCTGACTGATCACAAGACTCAACTGGATTTCAGGAATTCAAGGTACGAGAGAAAATTTACTGACTACTCCTTGCTCAGATAGAAGTCAGAAAAATAAAGGAGACTTTGTAGAAGAGATGTAACAGTGGTATGGATAGATTTGTCAGTTAAAGACCAATCCTGTTGACAACAGAAGATTAAAAAAACACTTACGGTATTAGCACGTATAAGGCCTGACTTGAATCTAAGCATGAGAAGAAAGTATCACTCAAGATCAAAGGGACAATGGATCCTTCATTTAAGTGTAATCTGACTGCTTAGACTCCCATACCAGACCTCTACAAAATTTGGCATTGACAAAGAATGGTGTTTGCCTGGACTGTGATTTCAAATTATTAAATCTGAACAACGAATGTATAGTGTAACTCAATGTTATACAACAGTCACATTTCCTGAAAACAGAAGGCATGAAGTTACATGACAGCCTAGATCTCCAACACATCATGCATTGGTGAAGGCTACTTGATTTCCACTTGTGGGTACGGGGAAACACATTCTCTGTTCCAGGGTTGATGTATTTCACTGAAGCCGCAGTCCTTGCAGGAAAAGAACAACTGTGATTTTATAAACTGAAAACATCAATAGAAGTGAGACTAAAGAAGATCCATCGTCACTGGGGAAACTGCCCACCACCAAATGATATCTTTCAAAACAAAGGATAATTTCAAAGCATTTGGAAGTGCAGAAGGTTCACTTCCTTGCTATGTTCTAGATACCCACAGAGGGTGGATGTCCAGACAAAGGAGGACAAAAGTGGCATGTGCCAAAATCATTCCTTTCTCAATTGGAAGCCAGAACTCTCTGACTGCAAAAGCGAGCAAGGCCATTTCAAGAGTGGCTCAGCCAGCCAAACTGGGAGCACCCCTAATTTTAACTAAGAGTCCTCACCAGCAAGAGCATTTGTGGAATATGAGATATTCAAGCACTGACAAAACTGTAAGGCAAAATCAAGGTTAAAAATCTCACGGGTCACCGACTTTACTGCTCTACCATTCCAAATTGCAAGACCCCAGCTCAATATTCATTCATTCATAAATAGCCAAAGTTCCCAAACTTCAGGGAAGTCTTGACACAGGGGCTGCCTGGGACACTAAAACAAACATGTGTGTTAAATTGCTTGCATTTACTGTGTTTCAAGTTTATTAAAACTCCTTTGGGGTGAAATTTATACCATCTCCTGTGTACAACGATGTACATTTTTGGCACATGTCTGCTTTTGTCTACAACTGAGTGTTATGTTCTCCTCTGTATTTTGATTGATTAAACGAAAACTTCTCTACACACATCTGCTTATCGTTATCTATTAGGAAAATAGACAGATCTATGACTTGGTTTACGCACAAAAGTTGACTAAGTGTTGCTAGCTATTTCTATGTTGAAACATACCTCACACACAAAAGCAAGCTGTTAAAGAACCCCTAATGAAGCATGCATCCTTTAGTTTACTTTACTGTTAGCATGTATGCCTACAGACATAAACCACTTTATAACATACAAGTTTATTGGAAAATAAGTGAATAATGCCACTATGGTATTCTGAATTTGATTCACCATTCCCATTGCATCTTGCTCATAAAAAGTTATGCCAGTGTATAGCAGAATGAAACTGGTGAATCTACTAATTCTTTCTTATTTTAAACAATGGTTATGAAGCAAAATAATTTATGTTTATTTAAATAGTTCATATTAAGATGTATACTATAAAAACAAAATGAGGAAAGTTGTGATTTTTAAGAAAAAAACCAAACACATAACAACAAAATTATCATGCAGGTGAAATACTTTCCATCAGGATAATGACGTTCATTATCCTAATGATGATTTGCAACAACTCTGAAACAAAATTAACATATTCCTTTTAGAGTTCTAACAAAATCTAGACCAACCTGTCTCTTTTGATACCTGAAGCCTTTTGTCATTACAAAATGCCCCTTGACCTCTTCTACCAGTGTATAATCGTTCTTCAGTGCAGTGGTAAATTACACCAAATTCAAGCTTTAAGATTTTGAAAAGGAAAGAAATGAATGCAACTCAAATTACTCATCATAAATATAAACAACTACTAATGGCAGAAAGATCAGCAATATTTTAATTGGTACATGTAATCAAAGATTATATTGATGCTAATAAACTGGAATAATTTTACTATTACTGTGATAGTGAAATATAGATCATATAAAATTCAGTTTATAAAGAGAAGCTAATGCAATCTGTCTGTGATCTTCTAAACTCTTACTTGCTGCTTGTTTGTGTTCACATTAGAATGGGTAAAATGCTAAGCTGATTTCAAATTCAATTGTATGTTTTTATTCAAAATACGGAAGTCCTCTAAGGCCAGATTCTGAATGCTTTACTTCCACTGGTGAGCAGTTACACCTAGAAGTAGCCCCATTGACTTCGTCTGGACCCTGAAGATCTGCAACCCCAAAACCACAGATATGATCAGTCAGGCATCTAAAGTCAGAAGTCATGACACACTGTTTATTAACAGTGGATGTTTTTATATGCATTTCACCTTTCACGATGCAGTTAATGAAAGCAGTACACTCCAGTCACTTGTTCAAATGTTTCTCTGCAAAATTCTTCTGTTCATACATAAAAGTGAGAATCTCATGAAGTCACACAACTTCAATAAAAGGTGTTTCAAGAGAAATACCAAATATTATGACCCTCAATGAAAGCCTAAGAATGAGCAACACTGGAATTTTTGTGGGAGTATCTATTTACTAATGAGAACAGGATATTTAATATTCCCATTACTTCAATAGGTTTGACAAAAAGACTCTAAATCCATTTACAAACTTCAATGATTAGCTCCTGAAACGACCCCTTGGTAAGTACTATTAGCAATATTTTATTTAGGAGTGGACAGATAACACAGAAATTAAGTAACTTGTCCACAGCCACAGAAAAAGTTGGTAACAAGGTCAAGAAAACATCTCAGATGTTGTAGACTCCAAATCTTTTCCTGCTGCCCTCCTCCATTCAATGTGAATAATTGTCAGTGTTCATCAGAGACAACTGAAATTCTGAAAGAGAATAGATTGTCCTTGCTCCCTATCCTGAGGTCCCATCTAGACCAAGGTTTTTTTTTTTTTTTTTGAGGGACACACTATTAATAGACCCCTTCCCTGAAGACGTCTGCAGGAATTTCTTCAGTCCTGTTCAAGGCTTACATTCAGGCCAGTTCCCCTGTGTGTACTTTGGCTCCTTTTCAGCTAACTACTTTTTTCTGCTTTTCCCCATTTGTTTACTGAGTGAGATTTAACATAGTTCTTTATTTTTGTTTCAGCTTTGTTTAGTTTACATAACCCAAAATATGCAGCATCAAAATCATGATGATGTAGAAAACATAAATATTAGAGAAAGCTGTCTGGTAATAGTATGTAGTATTCAAAACGGCCATTGGTAATGAATAAACTTCAGGAAAGCATGGAAGGGTTTCTCTTGTTGTTTTGATGTTTGAAAAGTCTAACTAGAGAAGCACACAACACTATTCTGTTTAAATCAGTAAGCCACTAGCATATCTCAAAACGATGTTGTTATTGCACAGAATTCTTGCTTGCTACGCTTACAGCTATACATATATTTAAGATCACAGGATTAGGCTGAGAGAGGCACATTCCTTGGCAATTTGAAATGCTGTTTCTTCTGTATGTACTGAGCTGTAAACCAGCAACAGAAAAGGCAGTAGCATGAATGAGTATAGCTAGAAAACTCAAAATGGCACATGTGAAGGCTAGATACTTTTTCCATCTTTATGGTCAAGCTCTCATGTGGGAAATTTAGTTATCTGACTATTTTAAGACAATCACAAAGGCAGATTAAATTAACTAGGCACACAATTTTTGCAGTCTTCATAGAAATCAGTTCTGAATTGCCTCACAGCAGCAGTTAACTTTCACAGATACTGCTAGCAGGAAAGAAGCAATAATAACAATAACTTAAGAACAGTAGGTGACATGCTTTACTTATGAATAGGCAGCGCTATGTTTAACTCACTATGGTTTTGTCTTACAAAACCTTGCTTACACCAGTCCTCTTTTTTTCCCCTCACATAAGTCTACAATATTTATAATAATTTGAAAGAATTATCTTGCAATTACCAATTTGCATAAGTAAGTATTGCAGGACTATGATTTTAGACTAGTAGAGTATGATCAACTGCATTCCAAAAGCGTGGAAAGACCTCAGTAGTGGCTGATTTTTTTTTTTTTTAATTTAAAGCTCCCACGCAGTTTTGAGTCTTCTAACCAGATCTTAGGTAGCCATCTTAAAGAACATGCTTCATACCTCTTTGTTAACAGCAAATCCAATGCTCACTGCCACTGTTGGAAATCTGTGAAAAATAAAAAATTAACGTTGATGAAAAACCTCTCAACTTACTCCTTATACAACTCTCTTAGGCAAGAAAACTCCACATGGAACTCCGTGATTTTACTTGTGTCAAAATGCTCTTGACTTGTATGTACTATTTCTCCTTTACCCACCCTTGCAATTTTGTAAGTGGCTTTAAAAATGTCATTTAATATTGGAGAAGACAAAAAAAAAGCACATGAAGATACCACGATTTTTATACTGAACTAGTGTAGGTCTTAGTGTTCTTTTTGCTTTAGTGCAATTGAATTATCCAGTATAAAATCGTTAATGTCGTTATGAAAAGTCATCACTTTTAAGAGCACATTTTGTTCAAGTTCCAGCATCTGAGATAGCAATTAAGTTCAACAAAGATATCTCGCTGCTGACATCAACACAAGAAACCCATTCCTCTCCTTTGTCAAAATTATGATCATGTATTTACTTTGGTTCTTTTGACTATAGTTTAATTATTGCATTTTAAAAAGTGAAATAAATTAATTTCTTAAAAATGTATTTTAAAAAGGTCTGTAAAGCAAAAGTTAAAAAAACAGTGCTAGAAAGATAAAATTTCACTTAATTGCATGAAAAAACAGCATATGAGAATCCTCACCTCCCCTTGAATTCTACCTAATAGTACCAAAAGGTTGGGATGTTTTTTAATGAGAACTGTAGTTATGTTAGATTACTAACTATACAGCAAAACATATTTTAAGGATTTTAGGTAGAAGTATTATGAACATCATTACAACTCCTAGCACTCATGATTTATAAAATTCAGTATTTTTTGCACTAGTGATCTCTAGCTTTCTTTTTGTATAGCAGTATTAAAGATGCTTAAAAAACTGTATGCATGTACAACTTACTTTTTCATTCTACTCCACATATATGCAGTTGTTCTTCCCAGGAAAAATAAAGTGTTTGTATTTCAAAGACAGAATATGCCACTACTAAAAGGAACATGTAATAACCACACGAGGCGTTAGGCCAAGTGTCACCATAGCACAGCCTTGTTCCTCCAGTTCGGCTCAAGTCTCTGCACGTTAATGAGCAGTTATATATAAATGATCTGTAAGCCAAGAGCTTTGGGTCATTAAGCAATCAGCAGAAACTTTAGCTTACCTTTAGGTAATAGTATACAGTGCTCTCCAACACAAACACACACTCCCTCAGATACACTACGTGAGGTACAAAAAGAAAAATGGATGACTCCTACTTATGAGTCGAAGAAACAAATCTACTACAGTAAAATACCTTTAAGAGGAAGGGAAGATTTTTGAGAAACTACATTTTCCTTTTTTATCTACATCCAGTAAGTCACATTTTGCTTTTTTATGTATTTCCCACTTCACTAGCCACTTACCTGTGCACAAAGTTGCACGTTCCATCAACAGGGTCAATAATCCAGGTTGGACTGTCAGTGAGGACACATTTTGAACCAGCAGCAGTGGATTCTTCTGCAATAAACCTGCATTGGCATGGAGTAAAAGAGATGTCCCAGAAAACTGATTGATATATGTGACTTGGAAAGTCAAACTTCATTTCCTGCTTTTGAAGAGATACTTTATATATAAATAAATAAAAATGATGTATATATGTAAATATAAATACACAGTCTTTTTCCATTTGAGAATGCCTAACTTTCATACAAACTTTGAAGAATAGTTCTCAAATGTATGGCGTACTACATTACGTGGCAGAAAAGAACTTAATTTATGTCCACTTTCCCAATACACCATTAAGAAAGTCATGAAAATGAATGCAAAAATGGATCTGAACTGGCATCCCTGGAACTCTAAAAGTGTCTTTTTTATGCAGAATGTAATATTATGGGTTAGGCTTGTCTCTTGCAGTAAGCAATATAAACTGCAAACTGTATCTGCTTCTCTTTTGCAGTCAAATTCAGTCAGCAGGAAATAATGTACTCTTAGAAATTCCACAGTCTCACTTCCACTTCATTTTTTTACAGTGGTCTGAGTCAAGAAATTAAAAGGTTTACAAAGGTCAACTTTCTTTTTCCCACAACTCAGAGAAAATCAACAAATTAAATTATTTTGTTCATTGTTTGGATGCACAAGGCACATACATATATCTGAGCTCAACTTCTGTTCTGTTGCGCTGTCCCAATTTCTCTTTGTAGGTAATAGCTGGTTTTGGGGTTTTTTTTCTTTTTTAGCCTGGGAAATGAACATCCAGTTCTGGGACATTTCCTGCTGACCTTAATTATCCCTGCCCTTCCATAAAGTGCTCAGGGTCTGTTTTTGTAGGTGTTGTGCAGGTGCTGCTCTCACTTATTTGAATAAAGTCCTGCATATGCAGGAGATGTTCTGTCAGACTGCTAGTGCTGAATCTTGCTTCTGGTTTCACATTTAAACAACTGGTAATGGTAATCAGAGCTCCTGCAAATGCCTGAAGGTGAAAGAACTTCTCTTAAGGACACAAAGAGGGAAAAAAAGGATTAAATAAAGAGAAAATGCCTCTTGCAGAAACAGGACTAGAGTAGCAGCTATGGGCTTCTGTGTCTTCAAAATGCACTGCATGATGCCACTAACCCTCATAACCACGGCCTCAAAATGTACTGCAGGTAGCACAGGAGTACACATCTTGAATTTTCCAAATGCCTACTTTGCCTTTACCTCAGTATGAAGGCGCTATTTTGATGGCAGTTACGGGCCCCCAGTTTATACAAAGAGTGAAGTAGGAAGTGCTTGCTACTATTTTCATCTCCATTAAAGATACCAGCTGAAGGACAAAGTGTTAGTGTGCAACTGAGAAGCGAGAAAGACTTGAACAAGTGTTTGACATTCTCAGTCAAACATAGCACTTAGCAGAATCCTTGCTTTAAATATTCCTGTTATTTTGTGTCCTTGGTGCAGTACCATTTGACTTTTTACTTTTATGGACCTTGTAATTAGCACCTAAACCAAACCCTTCACCATGCTGCCAACTGCAGAGGAAGCTCACTGTCTTGCAGATGAAGCACCTTGCATCCCAGGTCAGATTGTCCATCTTCCCCCATAAATTATGCTCCTGCTTCAACCCTTTGCCAGTTCCCCCAGCCTGAGCCTGAACTGTAGCTGTTGTCTTGCCAGTCAAAGAAAAGTAAAATGGGAACCTCTTTAAAGACAAAAGTATTTCTATGTAAGGTTCTATGCTCTCAAGTATTCTAAGTCTGTCCTTCACATTTTCCTTGCAGCGAGGTGTAATGCTGCAGGCCTCAAATACAGAAACAGTTTTTCCAAAATGGCTGTAGGACAAATTAAGTGCACATTTCATAAAATTTGGCCCAACAGGTTAAAAGAAGCACCTTGCTGTTATACAATACTGCGTAACATGAAAGTCCCTCAAGGCCAACATCAGACGTGTTGCTCTACAGCTCTCTGTATTGTAAAAACATGCAACCTGTGCAAAACATTCAGGCTGAAGTATTGGAGACCAAAATTTAAGAGCAGCTTGAGAAATGGAAGGGGCAGCCATGTTAATTAAAAAATTAACATGTCAACTTGTCAGCTCTCTTGACCTTTCTTTAAATCAGGATTAAAGTTTTCTCCCACTGAAAATGAGTCCAGTAATTTCAGCCAAGTGTAAATGGACATCTGTTCATACCACAAAGACACTCTGAAATTCATTGCCAGAACAGCAGGGAAACTGTAGCACAGCATAAACTGCAGCAGGAGTGATACTCAGTCGAGGGCAGGAGGTTTGACTGAGGTCTATCCCTCACCTATTCCCTTATGGGGGTCTGAAGGCAGAAAGCTGGGAAGTTAGAGTTGGATATCGCCTTACACAGTGGCTGTGTCCTGGTTTTAATGTCTGTAGGATTAAGGAGATACTTAATACCAAAGGTGAGAACTTGCATAAGAGTAACAAACAGGTGAATAATATGATAGCCTTTTTCAACCAGTAGACCCTGATGTATTGGCTGTGCCTACCCATGCTTCAAAGATCTACCCGGAATAGTATCCTTCTAAAAAGACCCACTTGGATCACGTCAGAGCCCTGAAGAGAGTGAGTAAAGATGCAGACTTGGGCGAGGCACAAATAAGATGATGCATATCACTTAGCCAATAGGCAGAAGATGACATGGACATGGGATGGAATTATATTTACAGCAGGTTTTCCTGATATTTCTCTTCAATTCCAAATAAATTACCAACATCTCAAAACTAATCAGTGCAATACTGCAAATGGCATAGATGCTAATGATGAATGATTCTTCTATGTTTCCTAATTCTTAGGATACATTTTTTTCAATTCAGAGAACAAAAAAATCAAGATAATGTAAGAAAAAGAGAAATAACAGGAACATTCATTGATGCTTTACTTTGTTTTACACCTCGATTGAGTGGACTCATTGGAAATGTTTTAAGCTAGTCTAGTTAAATCTAATCTTTTGTGTAATCTAAACACATTCATTGTCTGAACAAACTCCAATCAAAACCGATAACCAGTATCAGCAAAAAAATAATCATCTTGAAGAAATGCCAATTCCTTCACTTGCTTATGAACTCAGAAGTTAACTGTACAGACTTAATAAAGACAATTTTTTTCAGTTATTAGGCCTATGTTGACCTTACAACTTTTGTTCCCATTCTGAGTAATTTGAGTGCGTCTGAAAATTCTCATCTCATGTGAAATGTGTATGTTATGTTCTCTGCCAGTGCTCAAGGAAAAAAAACAACCTAAGAGTGGAGATGAGAAGAGACCACAGTCAGCAATAGTAGAAGGACTATTACACAAATAACAGGCTTATAAAGACTGGCACTGTCTTGAAAACTGCAGCCAAGAACCACACGTTATGCTGTACAGTACAGTTTCAATATGCGATCACACAAAACACATATTTAGAAAGCCATATTTAGTATATAATGTTCTTTCTACTCCTTCTTATGATGGTGGTGGTTTGTTTTTTTTTTTTTTCCCCAGCAGCATCGCCAACAATCAGATTAGTAGCTGAGCTCTCCAGATTTTCGTCTGTGTTGATTTCTGTACAGCACTAGAGTGCGAGGCTTATCTCCATCAGAGATGCACACAGTTTGAAGGAAGTCATCCAGTATTTAAGGGATACACAGGCTCTGCACTAAGATGAATTTTATCCTTGTGGACCGAAGCCAAATGTGGAAATTGATTGCAGAATCTGCATCAAACCAAACCCAGCCTACTAATACAAGTAATCTGTGCATGTGTGAGGAGTCACTATTTTCAAATCAACCATAACAATTCAAGAGCATTTAATAATCTGATCTATTTTTAAAACCTTAGGTTGACACCTCATGTAGTAATTTATATCCTGTTTAAGCACACACATCAAATGATGATGATTATAAACAACCCTTATGCACACTGATTTTAGGATTCTATACCACACAAGGTAAATGTGATTAAATAAGATACATTTCCTGATCTGGCAAACACTTACGTGTGATGACAAAATAAAGCTCTGCAGAATGGGACCTTTTCTATCATTAATTTCAGCAATATTTTAATGGATATCCTTGTAAATTCTTATAGAATAGAAAACAGATCAGCATTCTGAAAACCATGAAACTGTCATACGTTCCCTACAGGGGAAACGTTATCATTAAATACATATATAAAGCACTCTATTAGAAAATATAAAGTACTAAGTACAAGCAAATGGTACTTTTTTGAAAAAAGGAATCCTATGAAAGGATCCAAAAGCAACAGGTCAATGTGTGAGATATAGAGACTTCTAAATTCCCTTTAAAATGCCAGTCAGATATATAGCTCTTAAAGGAAGAAAAGTCAATGATAGTTTCTTTCTATAGGCACTCACCTGTGGGAGGGAAACTTCTCTTTCAGAACAGAAATAATTAAATTTTCCACAAAATGATCTGTTTCTGTCACGAGATCTGCTGCAGATGTCTTTGTAGATACTTGTTTTTCCTCTGTTAGAGCTTTCCTAATAATCTGAAACAGAAGTTCACAAATCAGATTTGTTGACCATTCATCCTGTGTACACTGAAATAATATATTTACTGAAAAAGTATAGCTAATCCCAAAAAACAACTATAGGCCTAATTCCACCAGAGCCTGTTCTAATTCCTCTGACTAAAAATCCTTCTGAGATAATGAGTAGTCTTTGGGAACACAGCATTTTGAATCACACTGCAAGAACCTCTCTTGACAGTTCAGAAAACAACGGATGAATGGGATGCAACTAATGGAATAAAAAACCGATGGTGGTCATAATGATTTAGGAAATCACAAAAAATGCACATAAGACAAGAAAGAACCTCAAGGCTCAGGAATTTTTCATGGGAACACCTTTTTCCTTTTTAAAATTTACAGGGCCAATACTCCACTGCCCTCTTACTTTAAAAAACATGCAGTAAGGCAAACCCTATTTGTTCCTTTTCTTTTTGCCAACAAAGACACAGAAAGTTTATTTTTTTATTGTGTATACAGGTTTTTGGAACTTCAAGTGCTGACCACCCACTAGTTCCCAAAGAATTGCTATACATATAACAAAAACAAAAATTCAGACTTTTCCCTAGATACAGAAACAGTGATCTAATCCTGGATTCTCTTCTGGAAAAGTCTTTATCTCCTTTTCATGGGTCTTACTGTTATGAACTCTGAACTAAACCACATCAAGCACAAATGCACATATGGGAAAATAGTCCACAAAAGCTTTTTTCCAATTTTCCCATTTTCTTTCTGCCCTGGTCTCCTCTTAAGTCCAAAGCAAAAGCCAAACCACTCCACCTATCTCCGCTGTGTGTTCTAAAAAACCCTGCTATGTTGACATCTTTTATTTTAATGGCTCTTATTTACTTTTTATATTGCCTATATGTAAATAAATGCCCTACTTAGAACTGGCCTCGAAACTTCACATAGTGAAATAGATGAGGAGTACACTCCTTTCGGTAGAGAAGATCTTAATTTCTCTTTAGTAGTGCCAGGTTCTTGACTCCTATCCAGTTTTAATATATAGTCGATTGAGGAGATTTTTGCAGCCATTTAAGCCAGTATGTGCCATTGCTTAGCAGGGGAGCAAGGTCACACCTGAGCCTTGCTGCAGAAAGAGGAGCAGAGGCAAAAGCTCTCCTATGGATGTGCTCTATAAATGGTTCTTTTCTTTACATGCTCCACCACTTCAGTTCTCCTTTTTGAGTACAGTTCTTTGCACCTCTCAGCACTTCATTTGGTATTTTTCCTTTCTGACCCTTTCTCCAGTCTTCATGACTATTTTCAATCCTGTCTGTTTCTCTGTTGACCTGTACATGCCAGCCTGAGGCTCCAGTCACTCTGGAGGTGGGAATAACCAAGTGTGCAACTCTGAAATGAACTGGTGGCTGATGGCCTTCTCACCCATCTCCTCCTCCGCAGGTCCATGCCAAGGCACCATGAAACATGTTCCCTGGTGCCATGATGGACTGCTTCTCCCCACCTCTTGTGCAGCTGATGTGTCAAGAGGAAAGCAGGAGAGAAGTCACAATGCCATCCTGAGGTAACCACAAATGGGAACCACATCTGTACTAGCAAACCTGCAGCACACAGGGATGCTGTGGGATGGACAGCCCCTGCTAATTGTCTGCTTCTTATGAAGGGTTGGTTAGAGCCTTGTGCCTCACAGTACTTTGAGATCACCCCTCAGCTCCTCCTCTTGCACAAGCTTTACAACAGGGTTTGTAGATAGCTACTGCAACTGCCTGGTCTTCCCAGCTGCCTGCGGAGCTCCACGAAAGTCTCTCTCTAGGTAACAGGCAGCAGGTAAGTGGAAGACCAAAGGAACTACAGGTCATAAAGTGAAAACAGCTCATTGTTCCTTATCATTACTGTACAATGAAACCAGCACCCAAGATGCTGTATTTTAGATGTAAATGTATTTTATCTGGCTTTACCACTGTGTTAGAGGCCATCCATAGATTCTATAGCAATTTCTAAGCAGCTGATTTTTGAGAGCTTGGCTATTTAGAGCAGAGTCACTTACTCCTTTAAGCCCATACTACCCCTTCTCTAACAAGAATTGACTACAATTTATCCAATACACTACTTGGGAATTTTTGGATGCATATGCAAAGCGAGGGGCATTTACACTGGTACATCCACGGAGACCACATCACAGAGCAAGACCCTTGTTGTCCCTGCTCCTTCTTCATTTGCCACAGAGTAGGGGAAATGGAGCCACAAGGGCTCAGTACAGTCATGGTCCTGGACTCTCCTAACACCTTTGTGAAATTACTTCATACCAAGGACAGTGGAGAGGACAGAGGGCCAAGATGCCTTCTCCCCCAATACCTGCCAGAAGAGCCAACTACAGTGAGGTGCTCCTGTTAGATATTTCAACTGACTATACTGCTTGTACACACGCTTTTGGGAGCTTCAAGATATTGCTTGCAATATCGTCCTGAAGTATTTGCTCACTGATAAAATCAAATATCTACATACAGCACACAACTATCTGCAAATAATTTATGAAATACCAGGCTGGTTAGCAAAAAGAATCTGTCCATGTTCCACAGAAAATAGCTTAACAATATCCTCCAAGAGTAAATACAAGGTGGGGAGGAACCTTGGATTTTTAGAATATCAGTGGAAATGTTGGGGGTTTTTTGTGGGATTTTGCTGGGTCTCTTATGCCCTATAAAATTATATTCGAGTGGGGAGGTGGGGGGGAATAGAGAGAGACAAAAAAAAGTAATTTGTGTGGACATCAACATGCCAGCTTCTAGTCTCATTTTTGTACCTCTGTTTTCACCTTGATGAACATCTACTCATTTTGGTGAAGTTCTCCAACTGCAATTGCAGAGAAGTCTGCAACTATTACTTAGTACTGTCAATAGCATCAAAGATGCAGAAACTAGTTGTGCCTGCTTTTCTTCAGCAAAAAGTCATATTAAGCCAAAGGGTGTACTTTCATGAACACAACGAATGGAGTTTATGCACAGAAAAAAAAAAAACAGAAAAGAGGTCTGAAAAAAGTACACTTATATGTAGCCTTGCAAAGCAAATTAAACATAATTTGAATGCAGGTTAATGTCAGATACTACAAAACCAAGGCCACTCTCATTATGAAATAGCCATATATATTAAATGAGAACCTGTGGTATTTTGTAAAAATAATGGAACTAAGTAACTGGGCTGGCAAGAAAGGCAATACTTTTAACCTGAGAATGGAAGTTACACTAGCAACATCACTTTTGACACATATTCAAGCAATCTTTTCTTTATCAGCCTTTCAAGTTCAGAAGAAACTATTCCAGACCATGGAGGCCTATCTGTTGGAAAGAAGATATGTTTTATTTTTCCTCGTGAAACATGATACGGTATAAACCAAAGAGATGTATAAGTCAAAAGGCGAGACCAGGAAACTGCATTACTGGTTAACTTCTCCTAGAAATTCAAAATCTTGACTTGCATGCTTTTCTTCAGGTTGCCTCTGTGCAAAGATGCCTGTAGACACTCTCTAACAATTACAAGCCTTCCTAACATGCCATGGGCCTAAGAAATGAAAGGCTTCAAAAACAAAAAAAAGGCTGAATTGACAAATTCCATGCAGGGTTGGAGGCAGGACTAAGAAGTGGGGAGACAGAAAGTACAAGCGGATTTCAGGGGATGGAGGAGAACGTGGATAGGTCTGAGGGATGGGAAGCAAGGCAAATGAAAAAGATACACTTGACCAGTGGAATTAACTGGTTTTGGTGACCAAAATAAAACTCAGTTTTATCAGTCAATTTTCAACAAAAATTGCATTCTATCAAACCTATGTCACACTGCATTTGATGTCCTTATCTCTAGCTTCTTTTGGGAAGTAGCTGAAAGTGGACTGACAAATAAAAGATACAACTCTACCTGCACCTCTTCTTCCGCGAGGATCTCTGAAGATTTTCGTAACTAAAAATATTTCTTAACATTACAAAGTTAATAAAAAACATGCCCGTTCCAAAGTCCTATTAAATTACATCCTTGACTGGTTTAAATTTGCCTTGCCAAGGAATCAGCCATTTCCTGCCAGTTGCAAGGTAGCAAAGGACAAGATGCAAGGGTTAATCCTTTGGAATGTTTATTTCTTCCACAAAAAGGTGCTCAGCTGTGGTATTCTGGGCAATTGAAATGGCTGGAGAAGGTTACAGCTCTCTTCACAAACTGGTACTTAGAGAAATAAGGTGTGGATGTTCAAGCAAGTCATGGGAGTGTCATACGAGTATCCTGGAGAAGCTCCTATCTGGACAGTCTCTGGGTATATGACCTATTATCTCGATTTGGATTATCCATTTACTCTTTATATTACTAAAACAAGTCTTCTCTCCTCTGGCACTCAGTTGACTTCTGTCTGTCTTGTAGGGAGAAAATATGTTTAATAACATGAACTATGGAAAAGTTACAGGTCCTGGACTCAAGAAAGAAAAGGGGGCTGCTTAAACCATGGTGCACAGGCACAAAACACGTTTCAAAATACAGCAGAATGGAAGTAGAAGAGAAATCCATGCTGCTCAGGTTTGTGTTTTACCTAATTTCTTATCTGAACATCCTGCTGATCCCACTTCTTGGCTGTTAAAAGTCAGTGGAAGTTTTGCTGCTGTGCTCACAGGATGTCTCCTGAGATGACTAACCTCCTGCTGTGTCGAAACACGGGTCTCAAATAAGCTACTGCAGATCTTCACAGAGCCAGTGCTGATATATCCCTACCAAGTGAATTTCAGCCACTCTGTAGACACTGGTGTATATTACAGGAGAACAAAACCTCTCCTACATTACTATTTTTTTCTGTACAAGCTGCTCAAAACCAAATGCTGGTACTATAATGTGTAAATACACAGCGTTATGGGTAGGCATAAACCCTCACTAGTACATAAATCAAACCTCAGCATCACAGCATGTTTCAAACATTACAGTGGCAAAATAAACGCTGGGTGTATAACCGAAAAAGTTACTAAAGCACCTCCACTCACACAAATCTCCCCATCTTTTTTTTTTTTTTTTTTTTTACTTTTAAAAAAATTAAATAAAAATACTCCCAGCCACGAAATAAACATGATTTCCCCTCCGGCACATCCCCATCCTTACGCGGGATGCAGCCACCATGGGAAGACCCGCGGCGCCGATACCGAGCTCGGCTGCGCGGATGCTGATGGGGGCTGCGCGGATGCTGATGGGGGCTGCGCGGGTGCCGAGCCCTCTGGGCGCCCTCCTCCTCCTCCCTCCATCCCCGTGCCCACGCGGCCTTTCCTGGAATCTCCCGGCTCCTTTTCCCCCCGATTCCCCCCGTCCCTGTCACACCCCGCAGCGCCCACCTGCCCGGCGCGCCGCGCCAGCTGCGCCGCCACCTCCGCGCACTCCTTCCAGGGGTCCCCGCCGCCCGCCGCCGCCCCCGCTCCCCCCTCCTCCTCCTCCTCGCACGGCTTCATCGGGGCGGATCGCTGCGGAGAGGCGGGGTGCGGAGGGCGAGGAGGGCCGGTGCGGCGGGGCGAGGGGGGCCCGGAGCGGAGAGGAGCGCGGGCAGGCGAGACGGAGGCACCGCCTCCAGGGCCGCTGCCTTGGCCCCGCCCGCCGGGGCGAGCGGAGCCCGCGGGGATAGGGAGCCCCGTGCTGGCTGGGCAGCTGCAACAGCAGAGAAAATCCCGGAACGGAAAGGATTCTCAAGCTGCCCTGGGAGGTGGTGGAGTCACCGCCCCTGGAGGTGTTTAAAAGACGTGTAGATGAAATACTTATGGGTACGGTTTATCCTCAGCATAAGAACGAGATGGAGCAGTTGGAACAGGTCCAGAGGAGGGCTACAAGGGTGATCAGAAGGCTGGAGCACCTCCCATACGAGAACAGGCTGAGACAGTTGGGGTTGTTCAGCCTGGAGAAGAGAAGGCTCTGAGGAGACCTTATAGCGACCTTCCAGTACCTGAAGGGGCTACAAGAAAGCTGGGGAGGGACGGTTCACAAAGGCTTGTAGTGATAGGACTAGGGGTAATGAGCATAAACTGAGAGGGGCAGATTTAGACTAGACATGAGGGAGAATTTCTTCACCATGAGGCACTGGCACAGTTGCCCAGGGAAACTGTGGCTGCCCCGTCCCTGGAGGTGTTCAAGGCCGAGTTGAATGGGGCTTTGAGCAACCTGATCTAGTGGGACACGACCCTGCCCATGGCCGGGGTGTTGGAACTGGATGGTCTTTTAAGGTCCCTTCCAACCCAAACTATTCTATGATTCTGTGGTTTAGTATTGGAAGGTACGGTTGGACTCGATGATCTCAAAGGTCCTTTGCAACCTAGTGATTCTATATATTTACTGTTGTTACTAATTCAGGAGAAGCTGTGCTTTCCAGGTCTTGGAAAATAGCGGCTTTTAACTCTGTTAAAACACCATACATAAAGTACAAAATGCAAAAGGGGAGGTAACAGCACTGCAGCAGAATTAAAGACTGCCAGGACTTATAGCCCGTACCTGGGAAGCCCAGCAGAATCAAGGCCAGTTGGATTCAATGATCTCAAATGTCTCTCCAACCAAGCAATTCTATGGTGTTATGATTCTGATTCCCGAGTGGGAGTGACCAGTCAGCAAGGGGCCTGCCTGTGCATCCTGAGTGGAGGGCAATCCCAGTGAGTGTGTGGAGGATGCCACCAGTGTCAGCAGGGCTTTAGCATCTTCATAAATGACCTGGATGCAGGACTTGAAGGATTAATAACAAAGTTTGCGGATGATGCAGAACTAGGGGTACCTGTTGACCATCCTGGCCCTGCAGAGGGATCTGAACAATTTGGAGAGCTGGGCAATTGCCAACTGTGTGGAGTTTAACAAGGGCAAGTGCTGGAGTTTGCACTGGGCACATGGCAACCCTGGATATACATAGAGAATGGGGAGTGAGAGGCTGGAGAGCAGCCCTGCAGAAGGGGATATGGGGGTTCTAGCTGGCAGCAAGTTGCACATGAGCCAGCATGAACATGTGTCCTGGCAGCCAAGAGGACCAACTGTGTCTTTGGGTATCCCCTATGCACAGCATTGTTAGCTGATTGAGGGAGGTGATCATCCCCCTCTGTTCTGCACTGCTGCAGCCCCAGCTCGAGTATTGTGTGCTGTCTTGTGTGCCACAGTATAGAAAGGAAATAAAGCTGCTGGAGAATGTCCAGAGGAGGCCACAAAACTGGTGAAGTGTTTAGAGAGGAAGTCATATGAGGAGTGGCTAAAGTCGCTTGGTCTGTTCAGCCTGGAGGAGACTGAGCGGAGGCCCTATTGCAGTTCACTGCTTCCTTACAAGGGAAGGAGGAGGAACAGGTACTGATCTCTTCTCTCTGGCAAACAATGACAGGACCCAAGGGAACAGCAGGAGGACATGCCAGGGGAGGTTTAGGTTGGATATTAGGTAAAGGTTCTTCACCTTAGATGGGTGGCGGAGCACTGGAACAGGCTCCCCGGGAAGCAGTAATGATGCCAAGCCTGACAATGTTCAATAAGCTTTTGAACAAGACCCTTAGACACATGGGATGAACGTTGGGGTTGTCCTATGGAAGGACCCAATAATCCCTGTGGGTCCCTTCCAACTCAGAACATTCTATGATTCTGTGGCTTTGAGAAGAAAGCTGGATGATGGGGAAAGGATGATGGGGAAAATTGTGGGTAAAGTGGCCTGGCAGCGGAGAGACAGTTCAATAGATTCTTGTTAGTACTTGGGAATCAAAGTGTGTGGCAGCAAAAACATTGCCCTTAGATTTTTCACTTGCCTTTGTATGTCATTTTAGATTTGTCAAGGATGAGAGGAAAAGAACTAAGAACCCACTGTTCCAGAAACTATATGAGCCAATTAGCAGGCATTTGAGCCAGCAGAGTAGGGGAGAGGTGGCAGACAATGGTGCGATTCTAGACCCACCTTGTAGGAAAAGAGCAGCCTGCAAATAGTATGTGATTATGCAACGGAATACCCAGTCTATAATTCTTCCAATGACAAAGTGAGTGTTGGGAATGTTGGGAATCGTTGCTTGCTCTTTACCTGCCAAAGTGATGCTTTTCCAAGGGACTTGTTCTGATGCACACTTGGTGCTGAATTGTACAAGAGAGACTCCAGAGAATGAGTCCATGAGCTTTTTGAAAAAGGTGTTAAACACATTGAGTCTATGAAATGTTTTAGTGTCTTTCAGCACCTGCTTTGTGGTTGAAAGTTTTGTTTTCAGTGACTTTTTAGGAACAGAATAGAAATGCTTTAGTGGTGACTGTATTTGCATTAAGAAAATTTCACAACACCACCACTTGCTATTACTGATGTGAACACAAAATTCATAGAATCATAGAATTATTTGGGTTGAAAGGGATCTTAAAGGTCATCTGTTTCCAGCCCTCCCTTCCACTAGATCAGCTCCCTCAAAGCCTCAACCAGCCTGGCCTTGAATACCTCCAGGGATGGGCCATCTGCAACTTCTCTCGGCAACACGTTCCAATACCTCACTGTCTTTAGAGTAAAAAATTGTTGTTTTCTATGGACTAGGCTAAGTTTAATTGCCCTAACAGACCCTAAGTGTAGATCTATTTTCTTTATTTATCTTGTAGGACACAGTTGACTTTGGGATGAGAGGGACATAATGCTCCTGCTATATATAGTTCACAAATAACAGACACTTCTTAAAATAAAAGGCTTGGACCCTTTCCTTCTAAGATAAATGGCAAAACTCCATGGATTGTAGCACAAGAATTCAGCTTCATTCTTGGAATTTCTAAGCCGCACTGTGGCAGGGGGTATCACAGAGACAGAAAGGCCATTGGTCTACTTAGCAAAAAAATTTTAGTCCCTGTTTTAAATCAGGAAAAACATTAACAAACCCTGAGAAGGTGAATTAACTAATATGTGAAGTTTTAAAGTTTGTTTAAAGTATGAAATTATGACATTTTGCTGGAAGAAATCCTCACCAAACATTGGTCAAACCTTCTGCTGACTGATTATTCCACTTCCAAGGCATTAGATCCTCTAACCACGTATCTGCTTTGTCTTCACATAAAATTAGTTTCATTAAGTGCAATAACACTGCAAACATATAATATATTTTGGAACAGCATGGAATAGAGTTGCTTCAGATTCTTCCCTAATCTTAGTAACCTCCAGGTTTTAGAAATTTGTGCTTTTTATTTATGCTGTGCTCAGCACAGCCTGGGGTGGCTTCTGAACCTTCCCTGCAGTTTCTATGCTGGGGCAGATGAGTAAATGTATTTACTGGCAAGATGTGTCTACATTTACTGGTGAGAAGTAAAAACAGCTTTAACTTTGGGAAATAAGAAAATCCACAGCTAACCATGGCTCCGCATTCTAGGAGGCATCTCAGACCAGCATAAAAGTGTTTTCTAAATTTTTCCTTGAAAGAGGAAGTTTTAGTTACTGAATTGGCCAACAGTAAAGCAGTTTATACCTTCTAATGAAACTGGTTAGGTATTATTCTAAGGCAGAGCAGATGGTTTCCACCCACATGTCTTGGGTCTGCTTCATTGCCCAGGGGTTTGTTGTGATTAGGCTTCCACAAGGGCATTTGAAAGGTCTGGTTAACTCATGTTTTAAAAACAGGGCAGCATGATTGGTAGTGTAGTAGGCTGGATGCAGAAATATCCTTACTCAAGGTAGCTGTAGAAAATCACTGACATGGGGAAATGGTGTTGTATAGGGGGGAAAATGCTCTCAATATTTTTTGAAACAGGAGTAAGATGTCTCTCTAAGTGATGTTTGAGTGTCATTTGGAAAATAAGCTACTCCATCTGGTTCAGTAAAATTTCTCCAACCTTCTCTTTGTCCTGATGGCAGAATATTAGCAAAATGCTCACCAAAGACTGAAATTGAGAGGCTAAATTATCATCTTGATTAACCCTTTTTTTTAACAGATTCGTTCCAACTCTATGGCTCATGCAGGTAGAAGATTTAAAATAGAACTCAAAAGCCAGGAAATAATACTTCTTAGAAACTCAGTGGTTGCAGTAAGTATTTTAAGACCCTTCAAAATACTTAGCAAGAAAATACAGCTGCCTGTAAGGCCTATACACAGATGGCAATACTTCTAATCAATATTATTCTCTGTTGTGGTGTCTGGTTTTTTATTACTGCTCTGAAGTTTTGTCATTCCTTAGTCTGTATGTGCCAGGCAGTGTGAGCTTCCTTCCGTAAGTGCCTGGCTGATTTTGAATGCCTGTTCACCTCTGAGCAGGTTGAAGCTGCTCTCTGTCTTGCTGGATCAGCCTCTTAGCTCATCTTTCATAACTGCTGAGGTCTTTCATAACCACTGATCTTTCGTAACCCTAAACATTAGCTGGTTCCTCTCACATGCCTTTCGTAACCTACACACATGCCGTGTGTTTAGTCTCGTCTTCTTGGAATAGGCCTGTCCTGGATGAACCTGAAATACTAGTGTTTCTTGGGTGTCCTGTTTATTTGAAACCTCCTGAACTCCAACCAGATTCACTTAGAGGTTGGACTTCCTTCCTTAAGACAACAAACGCTCAGAGGAAGGGAGAACCTGTTCCCTCAGATCAGAAAACAAAAATGTAATTGTGGGTTTCCTTCTCCCCCAGGATGTGAAGCTCTTATTGACAAAGGTGTGGCTTAGATGGAGGTGGCAGTCGCCTTCATCAGCACGGCTGCTCTGTGTGTCACCTCGAGATCCCTGCTGTGGTCTGCTCAGTCCACTGTGCAAAAAGCAGGGTCACTCAGAGGGGAAGTTGCTGCAGCTGAAGATGGTTTAGTTACACCTCAGCTGACAGCTTGCCATTCTCTTCTTCAACAGTAAATGCACGCTGCAATAAAATTAGTTGTAGTTTTTGCAGACAGAGGGGGATGTCTCTGTAGCCAGCTGGCCATCAACATGGAATCCGGAGGGGTCTTCCAGTGCATATTCTTGTCACTTCATGGGCTTGATGGATGATCTTTTAATAGGGGATTAAATGGGACAACAAGTGGCTACGAGCTTTAATAAAAACAGAAGGTGATGGGGAAGAAAAGGGAAGTAATCTTTTGGAATTATTAGCCTGAGTGTGAAAGAGCATTTCCTTGGCATGACAGCCAGAGGCTCACTGTGCTGTTATTAAGACACTTCAGTGGGAATCCATGCAGATGGTCTTTTTACACAGCATAGGATTATATTGGATTAGTCATATAAAATTGTTGTTTACTGTCCCCAGCCCTTTCCCCTGGGGCTTTTATCAGTATCCCATGAAGAATGGAGTTTGGGTTCGTGTGGAGACATTTTACAGAGAAGAGGCCTGGATGCTGTGGGACTGATTGATACCAAGCAATTCTAACAAGGCCTTGAAACAGAGGCCTTGTTCTGATAAACAAAGGCCAGCTGAAAGAAATACAAGAGCTAGTTCGGTGGGAACAAGTACCAACTGAAAGAAAAACAACAGAAGAGAACTATCGGTATAGTTAAATTTAGTGTAACTTGGTTTCCTAGTATGCCATTAATATGTTAGTAATTGCTTTATGGACAGCTACCTTTAGCCAATAATGTAGATACCCTCGTGGGCACCCAGTTATGTAACTAAAAAGGGTATATAAAAAACCAGCTAACTCAATAAAATTTCTTTGATCCATCAGTTTGAATTCCGTGCATTTAATCCCCTTAGGTCTGCTTTTAAGAGGTAACCCAGATGACAAGCTTTTTCTTTGTGCAAACTATTAAAATTTCATAGTTGTTTAGTGTGATTGTAGTGTTGCAGTAAGAGCTTTTATAGCTGATAAAAGAGGATATTTGGCCCAGATTTTTGATTTGCCTTTTGAGTATACAAGAAGGGAAGGTAAATTGAAAGGAGAGGCTCTCTCTTATTGCAAGACTCCCTAGAAGAGTTGAGCTGATCCCACTTTTGCTTCTTCAGAGAGAGAATTCCTAACACTAGCACCATTTTTTGTAATGCTCACTAATGACTCATTAATGACGCAATGTTTGATTAATGCACCACTATGAGTGGTGTACTAGATGTTCCTTTCTTGTGTTCCCTTTCTGTCATGTAGAGTCATGTCCTGACCACCTTTCTTCTCTACGTCTAGAAAGTGCAGGGAACCCTGCTTGGACCCCATCTGCATTTTCCCTCCTCCTCCCACAAGCAAACCAAAAGATATTCTCAAACGTGCTGTGCAGGAGTCTGGTTAACGTGGAAATTGGGATGTTTGGCTTTGTGTGACAGTCAGCTCTACTGCTAAAATAGTGCCCTTCACTGTTTTCTCGAGTTTTCAGACTGCTTCTGTCATCCCTTGGAAATTTTCCCTTCCAGGAAGTATGGCTGTGAGAGCTTTCCTGGAGTGCAAGTACCTTTCATTCTCCACCGAGTGATGTTTTTCTTCTCTGGAGGAAGTTCTGTGGGCAAGGTAATACAATCACAAGCTGTTACTCTTTTTCCTAGGCCATATCTGTGAGTGTAGAATAATATGTGATAAAGGCCTTTTTCCCTGGCCTTGAAGGGAGAAGTGGCAGACCATCTCTGCCACATGCATGCCAGTATTGTTTTCATGATATCTGCTGAAAATACTAAAAGTAATGCACACACCCACCTCAAAAACATACAGGTATTATATCCTGATGTTTCTGTCACTGAAGGTGATACAGGACTTCTGTCACTGTGCTGTGGCAGGGATACCCGTAGCCTAATTTTGTTTAATAAATATTACTGACTAAATTGTTTTATATACTATGAGAAAAGATTTCTTGTTTCTAATTCTGCAAACAGTCATCTTAAATCAAATCAGGTCTTGGTGCTTTTTATCTTAATATGCAGGAAGTGCTCATGTTTTGAAGTGAATTCCAAATTTTTGCATTTATCTGTCCTCTGTGGCCGTGCTTGGGAAAAGGCTTGGGAAAGCCTAATCACTGCTCTGTGTTTCAGAGAAGGCTCCTGAAGACAAACAGGATTATTACTTCCTGATCCAAGCTACAAACAAGATGGAGAAAGGGCCTTTTTCCCGTGTTGGCCATTTTGTTTGAGATTCCATGATACTTCAACTGGTGTTTGTCTCTGAGATTGGCAGCACTGACTATACCAAAGAACTTAATGGGCAGAAAGGCTGCATGAACTTTGCCATCCTCTGCCCTGAAAGGACCTCAGGATTTGTTGCTGACACAGCTGCTGAATGCAATAGAAGAGAGATAATATGGGACAAGTGAAATTTTTATGTGTTTTTACAAAGGCATGTGAATTTTTGCAGGAGAATTTTAATTCCTGGAAATTCTCACAAGGATAGCAGGTCTCTGAGGGTTGAAAGGACACACACTGCCCTTTAATCTGCGTGGAAAGAAGTCTATGCTTGGAGTTACTGTAGGGTTGCATCAAATAATCCCATGCTTATGTATTTTCTGACAAATCAATAACTTTGGTGCACATGTAGATGACAAAAAGAGCCATGGGTCACATTCCTGCTGCTCAGCAGTAAGTAGCATGCTCAGCTCTGCTGAAATCAATGACATTTTTGTTCATGTGTGCCAGCATCAGATGTGTCCCTGTTCATACCAAGCTGAGTTAGAAACAAAAATGCAAGGAAAACTAAAGAATATGTTCAACAAACCAGCTGTTTGTTGAACCGTTTGTTCTGTAGCATATAGAAACGTTTCTGCTGTAATTGTTTACAGTGGAGAGTAAATATCCTAGTGGCAATTCACATACTTATTGCCACAGAGTATTTTTTTTAAAATCATACATCATTAGTATCTCTAGAAAATATTTCCTAATCAAGTATGCATAATTCTTTCATCACTTGTATAAACCGTGGTTTATGTATACATACAGACTAACATTATATTTTGTTTTCTGGATGCTTGCAAACCTGCTGTCCAGTGCTACCCAGCCTTGGGCCATCTTTGCAGATCTATTGAATATCTTTCACTTGGAAGAACAGATGCTCATTTTGAAGTCAGGCCACTCAAAATCAATGACGGCTTTTGAGAATGTTCAGTCATAATGTGCATGATAAAACTTACAAGAGCTTTGGCTGCAGCTTTTTCTAAGAGTTTAAATATAGAAGTAGGGATTTTTGTATCATTTGGATCAGCACTTGTTTGACAAAATCTGAATCTTACACAAACTCCTTGCAGGTCTGGCTGCATAGTTGAGGAACCTGGCTGTTTTATGCTTCCTGCATCCATCTTCAGTTCCTGTGCCAGCCGTGGAAAAGCAGGACAGAGCAGGCTGCATGGCTCAGTTTCTAGGTCAGAAATTGGGAATTCCTGCTTCCCATTTAGCTCTTTTGGCTCATTTCCCAGCTATTCTGTGTGTCCTTTTCCAGCCTGTAGAATAGTGAAGATATTCTACAGCAAGTGCTCAAGCACAGTAATATTGTTCTTAGCTAAAAACTTCTTCACAGACAAAGTGTTGTGGGCTGGTATGTTTTCTTGATATTCACTTGCCATCCACTCCTGCACACCAACATTTTTCAGCCGACGGCAAGAAAACATCTATATTTGAACGTGCCTCCACTTGTACTGAGTGAAGCTATTGAATCATAGAATCACCAGGTTGGAAGAGACCCACCAGATCATTGAGTCCAACCATTCCCACCAATCTCTAAACCATGCCCCTCAGTACCTCATCCACCCCCACCTTAAACGCCTCCAGGGAAGGCAAGTCAACCATCTCCCTGGGCAGACCATTCTATTGCCTAATGACCCTTTCAGTGAAGAATTTTTTCCTTATGTTGAGCCTAAACCTCCCCTGGCAGAGCTTGAGGCCATTCCCTCTTGTCCTGTTCCCTGTCACTTGGGGGAAGAGGCCAGCTTCCTCTCCACAACCTCCCTTCAGGTAGTTGTAGAGAGCAATGAGGTCTCCCCTCAGCCTCCTCTTCTCCAGGCTAAACAACCCCAGCTCTCTCGGTCCTTCTTGTAAGACTTGTTCTCCAGCCCCTTCACCAGCTTCGTTGCTCTTCTCTGGACTCGCTCCAGAGCCTCAACATCCTTCTTGTGGTAAGGGGCCCAGAACTGAACACAATATTGAGCTGCGCTTTGTCTCACTGTGACAGATCAGAACATTTTATAACCACCTCTTGTTCTCTTCTCCCACTCTTGGTTCCTGAATGATAGGGTTAGTCTGGGTTTGTTGGTTTTTTTTGTGTTGGACCTCGTATATCAGAGTATGTTTTCTGCTAAATTAATAACATAGAATCATTGAAAGGTTGGCCTAAATGGCATTTCTAAATGATCTTTTCATCTGCTTGCTGTATGTCAGTATGCTGTGTGTATATCTATATCCAAAGTCATGCCTGATCATTCTCTCATCCATTTCTTGAAATCTCTGGTGAAGGAGGACTATGTATTTTAATTCTTTGATATTAAGAAGATTTTTCCTGTCCTCCAACTAAAATAATCTCTGTTGGAAAGTAACTTTATTTCTGCTCACCCTCCTCTAGAAGACACAGAAACCAATTATTACTGTCCTTTACAATAACGAAATATAAAGTCAGTTAACATGATTCTTGTCAGTCTCAGTTTTCTGGATTAAACAAGCACAGCCATTTCACTCCTTCCCAATAGGCTGTATTTTCTTCCTCGTGTCCTTTTTATTATGGTTTTCTAGACTCCTTTGGACCTCACTGAGATCTTGTTTGTTCTGGATAAAACAATAGAACTGAGTAATTGCATCTCAGGATATTGCTACTCCATCTGAAAGTGGGATTTCCCCTTTTCTGTAGCTGGATGGTTTTATACCTCACAATTTAATTTTATTTATTTTCACTGCTACTGTAGCCAGTTACTTCCAGCTGTATGAAGTGACTTCTGGGTTTTCACACTGTGAACTATCAGTTGCTAATTTATTCAATGTTAGTTGCTGATTAAAGTAGCAATTTTGTTGCCAGGCTATTTAGGGACAACGGAATTTGTCAGGAGCCCCAAGAAACAGCAGTATTGTGCAGTGGCTTCTGCAATTATGGAACCAGTAGAGAAATCTTCACAGAGAGGATTTCTGGCAGCACTTAACAACAAGGACTATTCCTTCCCAAGCAGTCTTGGACTGTTAACAGCCTCACAGTGTGGACCTCATGTATATTCAGCTCAGTATCGTGGCTTTTACCTTGCACTGACCCCTGTGTGAAGTGCAAGGAGTTGGCCATATGGGTGAGGGTCTGATCTGAGTTGACAGTAGAGAAGGAAAGATGCTGAGGTTGTGCCCTAGAGTGAGAGATGTTCGCCATCTCCCTTAATCTAATTACCATTACAGGTCATACTCACAGCCTTATGGGACCAGAGTGACTTGTATCATGTGTTAGGTAAGTTGTAGACCCACACTAGGCAGTTTTGAGCTGCTGTCATCTCCCTGCTCTCTTCCCAGGCAGGAGTGATTCCTTGCAAAATTACCAGGCTCTGCATTCAGGTGGGCGACCCTGTCAAGAAGGAGGGGCCGGGGTGGGAGGGCAAATCTCACAGCACTTTACACCAAAGGAAAGAGATGGCAACATGTTACACAAAGAGTGGAGCTGCAGAGAACAGAAGATTAATTACATTTAAGACTCTGAGAGAGAAAGAGAAAAGGTTTTGAACTGCCAATAACAAAGGCTACAGAAACCAGCAGGCAGTAATCATCACTGCTTTGGGTCAGCCTTGCTGTGGTGGGTTATCTTCTTGTGGCTGCCAAGTGTGCTTTCTGCTGGCACGTTACCTGTAAGGTCCAGTCTATCATGAGAGTGGAATGCTTATGTGACGCCTGCAACGCCCTCCAGCCCAGTCTACCAAAACTATGTGCAAAACACAAAAAGTAAAGCCAACCCCAGCAAACAGCAGTTATACCAAGTTCCATGAATGCTAAGTGTACAAAGAGGAAATTGCCTCAAGTTGTACCAGGGGAGACTCAGGTTAGATATCAGGAAAATTTTCTTCACTGAAGGTGTTATTGAGCACTACTGGTATGGGCTGTCCAGGGAGGTGGTTGAGTAGGAGGTGTTTAAAAGATGAGTAGATGTGGTGCTCAGAGATATGCTTTAAGGGTGGACAGGTATGCTTGAACTCGATGTTCTCAAAGGTCTTTTCCAGCCAAACAATTCTATGAAACACTAACGTTACAACCCCCATCCTCCACCCCTGCTGGGTAGAAGCAATACCAGACACACTGCTGTCTCTTCTCTTGGTGGATGTCCCTTGAGCAGCCAGTGCTTTGGCTTCTGTTGCGATGGAGTGGAAGATGCAGAATCTGCTTTTATAGAGATACACAACTTGGTGTGCATTGATGTACAAACATGTCCATGCAGATCTGCAACCGCCAGCATTCTTGATCCTGTGTGTGAGAAACTTTCATTCACTGGTAAAATATTGAAAAGGACAAAGTCTTCGAAACAAAGGCAATAATATTTTTATTTCACAATTCAGCTCTGAATTGCATGGCCTTTTAAAAAAGGCATAACATCTTACAAAAGCAGTGGAGATATATACTAGTTTTAGACAAAGAACCATTTAAATACTCAAAGAATGTTCATTCTTTTTTAGATTATCCAACCATGTCTTGAGAATCTCTTCAGGTTATCTCCTGACCTAAACCAGCTACATTTTACAACACAACTAAGCATATCAACAAATTATGGCTGCCCTAAGAAAGATTATCTCTTGACCTGAAACAGCAACATCTTACAAGATGAGATTATTAAACATACAAATCAACTGCAACAAAATTTATCAATTAATTCTCACACGTGTAATCCATTTCTGTGAGCGGCAGGAAATAAAACCATGAATAAAACGGATGGTAATGTTAAGGAGAGGAGTTGAATTGTGGCTGAGGCTCACAGCCACGGCTCACAGCTGGTTCAAGAGCCCCCACAGCTGGATCAGTAGTCCTGCTGTCACCTCCTGGCACAGGCTGGAAGAGAGATGCTGCCTCAAGGAGCACTGGAAGCCTGGAAGTGTAGGCAAAAGTGAAGTTATGAGCAAAGTCTGTGAAACGATTTCTTTCTCCAGCTGTGCTTTCTGAAAATCCAAGCAGCAGGGTATTTAACAGCTTTTACAGTCATGAGACAATTAAGAGTAACTTGGCAAATGACTGTATTTCCAAAAGAAGCTAGTCATTAACGTTGTTTCAGTACCTATGACCTACCTCTATTGTCACATTTTGTACAAATAATACATCAGTATAGCCGTGGTAAATGGAACGTAACACTTCATTTTTTAATTAACTCAATTTCCAATTGAGTCTTTGCACGGCATGAAACTAGGAGGAAAAAAAAGGAACTATTTTATTTCTACTCTGTACTTAATTAGAATTTCTATGTTTATGTTTTCATACTTATCAGATTGAAATATAACCGGGTAAAATGAAAGAACTGTGTTTGTTTGCATCAGAAGGGACAGGAATGAAAGGCGACGGGATTTAGCACAACAGTACCAACATGACATGTCAGGAGCTTTATCTGTATTCTGCTAAAAACTAAATTACAAAGCACAGCGTGGATAACGAAATTACAGACGAGTTTTTGCTGGACAAGAGCTTCCACTGCAACAAACGATACAGGAAATTTTGGACAGGCAGTGCGAGGGGCAGCCCGGCGCCGCTTGGCACCGCATCCCTCGGCGCCTGCGTGGTGGGGCCGGGCGCTGCGGACAGGCAGCGTGTGGGGCAGCCTGGCGGAGTTCTCGCCGCGTATTCCCTCGGCGCCTGCGTGGTGGGGCCGGGTGCTGCGGACAGGCAGCGCGTGGGGCAGCCGGGCGGGGTCCTCGCCGCGCGTCCCCCGTGTCTTCTGCTGCCGTGGCGGTCGCGTTCGAACGGGGCTGCGTTTGGGGCGCTGCGAGCGGGGCTGGGGCTCCTGGCGCTCATGGCTCTGCCTGCCGTCCATAGGTGCCTCCAAGTGAGTGGGACCTTGGCGATGCCGGCTCTCGGGGCCTCCTCCCGCCCCCACCTGCACTCGGGCTCCCGGCTTCCGCTTTGACTTCAGAGCTCACGGGTTTTTCGTTACTTGTCTTCCTTCTCTTGGCCTAGTATCGCTCAAACGGCATCAGTTTTGCTTAATGCCCTGCGGTGGGTTTTGTTGTGTTTGGGTCGTAGATGAAGTGCCAAGAAGTCACTACTACAAAAAGTGGAATAGTTTTCATTTAAACCAAAGTGGAGTTAAATTGCGTCTAAGTAATTGTATTTTTTGAAAGCTAGGCAGAATGTCTCGCTTGAGAGCATGGTTTCTTTCAAGCAGTATTTTCCCAGACATTGTTCATTCTTGGGAGATGACACTGTCTTGTGCTCAGTGTGCCCCGGGCTGAGATGTCTCTGCTGGGATCACCTCTGTCTGCAACCTTTCCCTATCTCCAAGGCAAGGTCAGGCTGAGCTGGTGCCAAAGGTCTAGATTGGAAAGAGATTTGACTCTTGGGAAGCTCATAATAACATTAAAGCCAATCCTTGGAAAGTAGTGGAATATGCATTAGATTTCTGGGAAAACTTAGGCACAAGACCATAAGTGGGGAAGTGCATCGTGTCCCAGCTCTTGTCTGTCTGCACATGATGGGTGGCAATCACTCCCTCATGCTGTCCAGGCCTGCATTAAAAGGATGTTTGCTTTCTAAAACTTAAAAAAGAGCCTTAGAGTGTTTATTTGCCAGCGTTATCAGTATTGGGGCGAGACTACTGGGTGAGGTTCAGCAGATGTGCACATAAGAAATTGTGTTGATGTAGCTGTAGCTTAGCCTTTTAGCCTTGGTGATATTAAAACAAAAATAAATATGAGTTGAGCTGATGTTTAGAGCTTAGAAATGTAACTGGAAACTTCTGTGTTTTGTCCCTTTTTTTTTTTTTAAGTACAAAACCTGTTTGCCTTGTAATTTGAATGGTGAATTTTGAAGTTACATTAGAAGCTTTTAATATGTTCTCCCCCTTTACTTTGCTCTCCCATACAGGGGCAAGCTGAGAGAGTTGGATTGTTCTGCCTAGAGAAGAGAATGCTCCTGGCAGACCTCGTTAGGGGCCTTCCAGTCCTTAAAAGGGGGCTACCTGGGGAGGGGCCCTTTATCAGGGAGTGCAGTGATACGATGAGGGCTAATGGTTTTAAGTTAAAAGAAGGGAGATTTAGATTAGATGTTAAGAAGTTGTTTCCTGTGAGGGTGGTGAGGCACAAGAACAGCCTGCCCAGAAAAGCTGTGGCTGCCCCGTCCCTGGAGGGGTCCAAGGCCAGGATGAATGGAGCCTTGAACAGCCTGACCTAGTGGGAGGTGTCGCTGCCCATGGCAGGGGGGCTGCAACTGGGTGATCTTTAATGTCCCTAATTTCAAATGTTATCAGCTCAATTAATACTTGATCTGAAAAAGTTGCTTGATTTTCCGTTTTTTTTTTTAATTCTCTTTCTTTTCAGCTCAGTGATGAAAATGCGCAATTAATCAAGAAGCTGAAAAAGCTACACATAAAAAATAAGGATCTAGAAAAAAATCTGGGACAAATCCAAGAGAAACTGCATCTGCAGCAGTTAATGCATGACTGTGTCACAAGCAGAGAGTAAGAGTTGTCAAACATTTCTTTTTATGTTAGAAGTGCGATGTTTTAGGACTTGTACCTTGTTATTCTTCAGGCCTTAAACAAGGCCTTATCTGTTCTGCATATTTTGAGGGGCTGCCTGTAAACAAGATGCTGGGGATGGAGAATGCTGAAAGGAGCAAAGGAAGTCTGGGGTGACTTGAACAAAATTCATTGTTCTAGTGAAAGAAACAGTTTTAATCAAAACAAGCTATACTCCTGCTTAGACAATGTGTGGTCTTTGTCTAGCAGTGTAGAGGTTTAGGCTGTTTTGTCAACAAATAGTAATAAAATAGTTGAATTACATCAACACAGCTTAGAAAATTTGAAACTGTGACCTTACTTAGGACATGAAAAATTATAGTGCTACTGTTTTAAAGAGCGTCCCACTAGGTTTTGAATGTATGCTTGCAAAAGTTATCAAGTTTAAATTTTGATGTGTTTGTAATCTCACATGGAAACCTCCATTGTCAAATCAATCTGAAAAGTTATATAACCCTTTTGAGTAGCTATGTTTGATCCAATTAAAATAGCAAAATCTAGTTTTATTAAGCTGTTGTCTTTGTTTCAATTAAGTGTTCAAGTTCAAACAGAAACCCACTTATGGCATAAGGGTGGACACAGCAAGGATCTAGAGGGTGACAATGGCAGGTGAGTTCTTGGAAACTGGTTCTTGACAGAATTAAACATTGTTCTTTGTAGGGCAGAATGTGTTGGTTTTGGTTAAGTCAGTTGAATTTTTGTTAGGGAAGCTGCTTTCAGCCTTTGAGACAATGGAAAATAACTTTATATGCTTTTTTAAAGGAAATACTAAATCTTAGATTAAGCTTTAAACCATTCTATGATAACATCAAAGGGAAAGATAATATCCCAAGTATGTTTATTTTACATTGATTTTACCCACTCATGCTGTTTTTTGTCATAGATTTCATTTGCTCATATCCTCACACTCACACACTCAGAAGGAATGAAATGTGCATGTCCTAGGGATCTGGCCAGGGTTGCTTGTGTGCAACATGGAGGTCTGGGGATGCTGCCTTCTGAGTCCTCATTGTGGGTTGCTAATTGGTGGCAAGGAAGTAGCTTCTGGACAAACCTTTTTGTGTCCTTTAGGAGAGGTCTTTTGCTATTTCTGTTGTGCTAACAAGGAGAAGGTGATACATGGCATTGGAACAGGCTGCCCAAGGAGATGGTTGATTCGTCTTCCCTGGAGGTGTTTAAGGCACAGGTAGATGAGGTCCTGAGGGACGTGGTTTAGCGTTTGATAGGAATGGTTGGACTTGATGATCCGGTGGGTCTCTTCCAACCTGGTGATTCTATGATTCATGTGACACACTGCAAACTTGTTGCCATCCTCCTCTTGCCAATGTATAGGTCTTCTCCTCTATCAAGGAGTTGTTTGTACTGAGATTTAGTCAGGGAGCTGCAGTGTGGGTTTGGCAAAACAAGAGGGTCCTGGTCTCTACAGAAATACAATCTGGCTGAATGAAAAGGATTCTTTGATGTTGATACAGGCCACTCTTTTAATTCTCACTTTGCTGGGTTTTTTTTTCTGATGCTTTCTCCTTTGTTGCTGGTCACACATCCTCCATGCCCATCTTAAGTATTTCTGTAGAGACTTGTAGTCTCTTACAGCACAGCTACAGTCCAGGTGATTTCTGTGGGGTGTCTGTAATACTTTTATAGTAAAGAATGCATGTATTTTGTTGACTCTCTTATTTTATTGCAATTTATGCATTTCTTCTGTTTTAGACTACTTCAGATGTATAATGATCTACACAAATGTTATGTTAAAGAAATCAAAACAAACCAGAAGCAAAGTGAAACAATTAAAAATCTCACTGTAAGTAGAGTTTCTAGGAGATGGTGTCAAATAACCATAAGCCCTTAGGCAGACTGAAAAGTAATTCTTATATTTGTACATGTTTTATTTTATGTACTCTTTCCTCTCTTCCTGCCCTGTTGCCTCTCCATTGAGAGAATGGGAAATAGTCAGTAGTTCCCTTTGAAAGTGAACTCACATTTTCAACTTCTAAGTGTACTTTATTGTGTGGAAAGATATACTATCTGTGCACTTGTGCGCTTATACTACCTTGCGAACATGTGCTCAGTAACAGACTTTTTTAGAACACTCCTGATGTATGCAAAACTTCTCTTGCTGTGGTTTTTCACTCGTTTCAGACACTTCGGATGAATGGAGTTTTAAGTCAGGAATTGAAAGCTCTAGGTTTGCGTTCAGGATATGTTTCCAGTTGTGTTCACTTGTACTGTGTTTGTTCTGTACATTTTAAAAACAACTTAGTTTCTTGACAGATTAAAGTTTGTGAGCTAGAGAAAAATCTTCAAGAGCAGAGGCAAAGAATTGAGCAATTGGAGTGTAAAAAGGTTTCTTGGAAAACTAGCGCTGTTTCTGGGAAAAGAAGTCGAACACCAGAAGGAGAAGTAACATCTCACAGGGAAATGTCTAAAAAGGAGTCCTGTTGCAGTGAATATTTAGGTAAAGGTACAGTTAATTCTGGTGTTCTTTCCAGTGTGTGCTCAGTCACAGAGGGTGCATTTCATTTCTGATCCAAAGACACACTCCAGTTTATTTCTTCTACTTCAACCAGCAGTATCTCAAATAATTTTCATTTTTGAAAACCTGTTGTTTAAAAATGGTACCTCATAATCAATGTCCTATCTGTGAATGCAGCCTTTCATTTTTGGGTGATAAAAATGAGTATTTGCTACTCTTCTCTTTTTCTGAAATTGGTATGTTGGAGCAGTTATGGGTTGGGAGCGTGCGGCTGTATTTAGTACTATTTATTCATTCCAGTAAACTGTGTGTATGCATATCTCTTAGTGATAATGTTTGATGCTTGGTTCTTTATTTTTCAGACACTGATATACAAAAGAACCTGATTTTTGGGCTTAAAATGTGAGACAAACCCAGACAATACTGATTTGAGCATGTTTTTCCTCACATAAGTAAATCCACAATTTAAGTTTCAATCCCTTTCCACTTCAAAGCATAAAAAGAGTGGATCATATAGCGTAGGCGTTATTTTCAGGAAATGTGCTGTCAGCACGGCTGATGACCCTCTTCTAAGTCAGAAAAAGGCAATGAAGGTATCAGATGTATGTTTTCTGGATTGTAAAGTAAAATAATCCCACATTTGAAGAATCCAGCAGATTCAGATTGTCCAACTGACAGATCCTGTTATCTTTCATATTACCTATGAGTGTACTGGGCTGGTTCTTAAGAATAAGTCACTTTGTGAAAAAGGTACTTTAAAAAAATGAACCATGATTTTCTGATATCACAAAACGTGGGCAGCTCTTTAGCTTTAACATGATTCATATGAGGGGGAGGTTGACTGTAATGGTTGAAGTATATATGTTTTTTTAATTTGAATATAGAGCTATTGCTGAAGGAGATGAAAAAGCTGAAGAAAGAAAATGTAAAGTTGTCTACAGAAAGGAGAGCACTAAAATGCGAATTAGCTGGATTAGACAAGGTAATTTAATTTAGGACAAGTTGAAGAATAGGTGATTTTTGAAAACCAAACTTTTCTGCCTGTACTGAAACTTATCTTTAGACTGGACATAAGCTATTATCAAGCAAAAAAATCATAACCTCCCCTATCTATGACATTCTGAGAAAGAAATGGAAATGAATGACTCTTTGAGGCACTGATTTCCTGCAGTACTACTTGGCTAAGGAAGAGGCATAATGCAGTTTTAATTTTTTGTTTGTTTGTTTTAAAGAGCTGGATTTTCTTGTGGATTTTTTTAATGTGTTTGGACAGTTTGTTTTCCTTTGGGAGAGATTATTTGTCATTATGACATTAAAAATGTAATGACTGACAGTAGTCTTAATTCCTTGCAATAGACATTTGCAGAGATAATAAAATATCTGTTTGAATGGTCACTTCTGTTGCTTCATAATGTCAGTGAGAGGGAGAACTATTTTCTCTTGAACTTAAACACATCAAAGTTATGCCTGTAACTGCACTTGGGCCTTTGGGAGGACAAAAAGGAGGAGTTTGAAGGCTTTGTGATGGATTGTCTGTACAAGTGTAGAAAGAGAAAATGTGAAGATTTGGTAATTATTGAAATCGTGTGAAAAGGTGAAGAGATCTCGTGTAGCTATAGAGGACTTGGTCTAATGTACTGGCCTAAGACTTTATTTTCAGCAAGAAACTTGCCTAAATTGTACTTTTGATTATTCAAATTTTGTGTTGGCTTTTTTTTTTTTGAAAATCTGTTTTCTTGCCTTGCTTTCCCCTCTCAAGCTAAATAGTATCCTAGTGTTCTAGATCCCCATATTTAGGAGTTAGGGACAATTTGTGGCTGAAAGCTTCATCTTTCAGAAGAGAAATACATAAATCTAAAATTATGGCTCTTATTGATAAACTTTTTTTAGGTAGTTTTAAGTCATTGTGCTATTTAAGATGTATATAGCTGCTCGTTCAACAAAAAAAAAAATGTAGATGGATACAAGTAGGTATGATGTTACTCTAGTAGACAGGACTTTCCAAGGTTGGTGAAATGAAGTCTTGGGATTACACTCTGCTTGCTATTGTTGTATTTTCCAATAACGTGATCGTTTCCAACAACTCGTTTCTCTCCTTGCCTGTTGTCTTGCAACTTTTTCAGAGTTACAGGTATGTTATCTGCTGCTGCCTGACCTCAGCACGTAGAGCTGTATTATTGCATGATGAGCTTGACACGATGTACATCCTTGTAATTTTGGGTTGTCATTTAGTAGTCTTTTGATAAAACAGTATTTCTCCCTTCTCTTAATTCGTCTTGCCTATTACTAGTCTGTACGTCAGGCTCTAACATAACTTGAATTCTGCTTGCATTGCCTGTTCAGGGCAAAGTTTTAAATCGTTATGTAAGATTAGAGTTGTTAGAGTTAGTTACCGTATCTCGCCAGAGCTGTGTTTGCATAATTCAGCGGTATATTAATAAAAATATAGAAAATACCTTTGAACTTGGGAGCAACTGAAATGCTAGCTAGCTTTTATTGAGAATATCTTTGAGAGGAAGTTGAAGGTGAAAATTTTTGGCTTTTTCTAGGATTTTTTTGAGGAGATAGAAGATCTAAAGCATGCGGTACAGGAATCTGTGAAGCTGAATAACCAGTATGAAAAGTGCTTGAAACAAATAAGTGTAATGTATGGACTTCCTTTTACGGTACATTTATAACTACTGACTAATTTAATGGAAAGCAGATTTACCGCATATTTTTTTTTTTATACTGACTGCAATATTTAAACCTACCATGACTTAAGTAGTACTTCTTTTTGATAATATTATGGATTCAGTAATATGATTCAATATGACAAGCTGCTCTGAAATGTTTATGTATCTTGTGCCTTTGGTTTTTGTTTTTGTGGTTTTTTAAATAAACTGTGGCCTGCATAACTTCAACTGAGTGGCAAAACCTCTCTTTCACGCTTGTGAAGTATGTTCCTTGTAGAAGTGATTGTGGGTGTTTATGGGAATATGATAAAAACTTTGTAGATTAATTTGTAGAGTTTTCCAGTTTATCCTTGTCTGTAAACAATATAAACTCAAAAGTTCATCTGTAGATTTGTCAGTATTCATAAATTTCAGCCCTAAGGATGTGCTAGTGCAGACAGCAATTAATTCTATTATTAAATTATTACAAAGGGATTTCTTAAAAGAAAAATGCTAAATCCCTGCTTGGAGGGGTTTTTTTTTTTGAATCACAGTAATTAAAACTCAAGTTAAAATTTGGGGATAAAGGAAGGATATAGGCTTTAGGGTTGGAAAGAGCTCATTCAGAAAGACCAGTCAGAGAGTTGGCTTGCAATACCAAAACAAGTATTCACCAGAAACTTATTTGATTGAAGAATGAGATGTTTGAAGAGCTGTGGTGTTTGAAGTGCTGACAAGAAATGGGTGCAGAGTCCCAGTTCTTAAGGTAGAAATCTTACATTTTCTCAGAGAGACCTTGAAAAGAGAAGAAATCGCTCCCAGTTCTAAGTTTCCCTTGCAGAAGGAAAACCTTGTGAGATTTGAACCTGAATTTGTTTGTAAATGCATTTCACAAAATTTTAATGTGTTACCTTATAGAATTGTATTTGTCTAGAAGCTGTAAACCTGTATCCCGGGGATGTGGAGAGTCCCATGAAGAACTGAGTGGGAGAATTGAGTGAAAACTTTATCACAAAGTTAGAAATACTAAGCTTGGTAATAATTGAACAGAGCTTCTTTAGCTTCATAAAAAAATACGTGCACACTCATTAGGGAGAGGACTAGGATTGGAGAGGCGTATCCCAATTCATATGTTAGGACAGTTTTATGTAGTTGTAAACTGATAAATAAATTGACCGCAAAGCATATGAGGTGTTTAGAGTTAGTCACCAAGTAAGAGAGAAGGTAAAGTTCCAGAAGTACTTGCTTCCTGGTTTGGCTATAGACCATTGAATCTCTTTCTTTTTTATTCTTGGTTCACTTTTAAATTGAAGCTGGATAATCATAGTAACATAGAATGATTTGAGTTGGAAGGGACCTTAAAGATTACCCAGTTCCAACCCCTCTGCCCTGCGCAGGGACACCTCCCACTGGATGAAGTTGCTCAAAGCATCATCCAACCAGGCCTTGAACACCTCCAGGGATGGGGCAGCCACAGCTTCTCTGGACAGGCTGTTCCAGTGCCTCTCCACCCTCACAGGAAAAAAAATTTTCTTCCTAATATCTCATCTAAATCTCCTCTCAGCATAAAACCATTACTGCTCGTCCTATCACTGCACTCCCTGACAAAGAGTCCCTCCCCAGCTTTCCTGTAGGTCCCCTTAAATGTACTGAGCAGAGATCAAGAGTTAAAAAGGGATGCAAGTCTGTGTTGCCAGTAAACTTGGATTAAAATAGGAAGAGCAGCATGTATGATGAAAGTATTTTAAGTGTAAGAATGTATCTAACATTTGATTGTAAACAAAATAAATGTTAATGCTGGAGAAGGAAAGCATCAAACTTCTTTCTTTGAGAGCTGGTCACTTGAGCACTTTTCCCCCCAACAGATTTGTGGTATATAACTATACTTCTAGTATGTTTAAACTGTGGTGACATTAAGTGAATCTGTAATCATCCACATCAACAGACTGATGTTTAAATGTTGTGCAGAATGGTTCTCAGAACATGTGGATGAGAAAAATTCAAGGCTATTTCTCCCCTTCCTAAAGATTATATATGTTGACTAAATACAAAATTGTTGTCACTAGTAGAGTTTTGCTGTTTGCCAGCTACTGAAGAGCAGTTTTCCATTATGGAGCATATTCCCAGCCCAAATAATTAAAAATAATTAACGTGGTCAAAATATTGATGTCCCTTTTATGATGAGCTTTTAAAACTTTTAAAATCCACTCTTATATCAAGCCACTCCCGTCTATGTAGAACAATAAACAATAGTGAGAAATCTTTCAATCTTTTCTCACAGCTGAGATCCTCAAACTCTACTAAGAAACCAGATTCTAGTGTAATCTGAATGATCAGCTGTGCCAGGCAGAGTACCAGAAATGTCTTGTGGAACTGCAGCTCCATCTTGCAGCATGCATGCAGCCTGACAGTGTGATTTTTGACCTTGCCATCTCGTGTGAGAGGATGTGGGTCTGCAGCCCTTGGGTACCCGTATGTGAGGTTGGGCTTTCTACCACGCGTGCCTGGTTTCTGGCCAAACTGCTTTTAGTGTTGTGTGCAGAGATGTGCAGCCACAATGCTGAGCAAACAAATCCGCTGGGATGTGAGCAGCTGTGGGCTAGTGGGTGGCAGAGCGAGGTAGGCAGGGATTTCTGACTCTGGCAGCCAGTAGTGGGAGTTGTCTTTCAGCTCATTCTGCATCACGGGCTTTCTCTGATTTAATTTTTCCTTCCTCTCCCCCTTTTCTTGTTTTCTTTTTTCTTTCATTAGCGGGGAAACTGCAGGTGTAGGATACAGATGGGATGGATACCTCTGACATTGTCTAAATCTGCAGCACAACTCCCAGAATAGTTAACAGCTAGTAGCAGAAATGCCGGGACAGGGACTGTGTGCAGAAATGCCCAGCTCTATGGTTTTATTTCTGTCAGTTGCCACTTATGCCTTTTGAAGATGGCAGTTTTACCTTGAAGATGTTTTTTATTTCTACTAATTGACAGTTTTGGATTTTTGTTTTGCATTTCATGGTATCGTTTTGCTTCTGAAGATCTGATTTTTATTATTTTTTTTCCCATTGGTCCATAACACTGCCTTTTTTTTCTGCTGGACAGATTCCAAAGACATGTAATGTGTGAAAAATAATGTAATGAAGAGCTTCTAGAGAATGTACACATTAATGACAAAATGGCAGGTTTTGTTTGTTTTGAGCTTTGGATAGGTTGTGAATAAGGAGAGTCACAGGGCTTTTTGGGTTTATAGTACCTTTTTTTGACGTGTAATGCAACTTACTGGCATTTTCTGTTCAAATTAATACTGCTTTTTTTTTTTTTAAGAGGAGATTATCTACAAATGCCAAAGTCTACTTCCAGCTTCTGGGGTTGGTGCAGTTTGTGCAGGATGAGGCCATAGAAATTTGTGGGCTTAGTTAAGAATTTGCCTATCTTTTGTCCTTATTGCTGCAGCTGTTGAACAGACATTTCCACTTTAATCTTGCCTTATTGTGAGAAGTGCAAACAAGATCTTGTTGGGTTTTATTGCTAGCTAAAGTGCACATGGGGTTAATATTAAACAAGTTTATCAGCCTTTATGTGTAGTTCCCCTGTATTGTGAAATTGTGATGTCTGGTCAGTGGCTTTCTCCTGCCAAATTAAGTTTAGATAGAACTGATTTGCATGCCATTAAGTACTAGTCATGGTAACATTAAATAATGCATATTACATGATGTTACATGATGCAGGCTAATGATTCTTTGGATAAGTACTTTATAGTGGTGACATGGGAAGCTCCTTTTTGGAAAGAAGTGGCGATTGTCAAATAGAGGTTTTGGTTGAAAAAATAAGATAATAAGGGTCTAAATATTCAAAGGTACCGAGTATCCACTGTTCAAGTCAGATTTAGTCAATTCAAATGAATGTCGACTGATAATCCTTGTCTGAGTATTGTGTTCTCTAATTACCAACATCCTGGGCAATAGTTCTGTGTTAGAGTTTTTCTGTTGTAGAAAACAAAATTGTGACCCTATTCTTGGGTGGGGGACAAGACTCTTCTTTCTGGGTTTCTCTAGAAGTTTGTTCATGAGCATGGGAAGTAACATCTTTATAGCTCTCCTGGAGTCCTTTTTGATGTCACTGTTTACTTTTAAAAAGCGAGTCTTTCGAACTGAAACCCTGAGAGGCTGCACATGGAACCTGAATGATTTTACTTGAATGTAAGGTGGGGTATTTGTTTCTTGTGGGCACTTACACAGGAAAAGCACTACTGCCAAGGGCTGTAGAATAAACAGAACTGTGAAAGTGTGGGTATTTCATCCATACAATGGGAATTTCTGTTAAATGCCCGTGAAAATGTGCAGCAATCGTAGAGTCATAGAATAGTTTGGGTCAGGAGGGACCTTAAAGATTGTGCAGTTCCAACACCTCAGGGACACCCTTCACTAGACCAGGTTGCTCAAAGCCTCATCCAGCCTGGCCTTGAACACCTCTAGGGATGGGGCAGCCACAGCTTCTGGGCAACCTTATCGCTCTCAGAGTAAAAAATATCTTCATAATAGCTAAGCTAAACCTTCATTCTTTTCTACCACTGCACTCCTTGGTAAAGAGCCCATCCCCAGCTTTCCTCTAGGCCCTCTTTGGGTACTGGAAGGCTCCTATAAGGTCTTCACAGGGCCTTTTCTTCTCCAGGCTGAACAATCCCAACTCTTTGAGCCTGTCCTTATATGGGAGGTGCTTCAGGCCTCTGATCATTTTTGTGGCCTCCTCTGGACTTACTCCAAGTGATCCATGTCCTTCCTGTGCTGAGGACTCCAGAACTAAACGCAGAACAGTTCTGGATCAATGAGTCCTGTTATGATTGTGGTTTATCAGAGGCAAGACATTTGTTTTGGATCAGCCTTTCCAATGGCAGAAAATAACACTGTAGTTTCTAAAGGGTTAAGCTCCCTGTCTGGGTTCTGAGCTATCCGTGGTGGAAAAAACCCACTACATACGATAAGCTTACCGACATAGGCTCTTTTTCTTACTTTACAGCTGTTGCACAGTTTCTGAGGCTTAGATGTTTCGTGTTTCCCCCTTGTTAGAAATCAAACAGTGTCAGGTGAGAAGTCAGGTATCTGTTCTTGGAAAGCTTCAGTAAACTTGTTCTGGGGTAGTAAATTGCTTTCGGCACTTGCAGATTATTACAGTGAGCCGTATTAGAGGTGATAATTGCATTGATCTGGGGTTTTGTGACTTGTGCCAGAAAGTGCTTGCAGGTGGCATTAGAGTGGCTGGTATGATATGGATCCTAATGGATTTTTGGTTTTGCTGCTGTTCAGGCTAAGCTTGGCCTTTACTTACCTTTGAGCCTTACTCACAGTGTTTTCTCTCTGGTTTTGAAATAAACATCCTACGCTAACATCCTTCCTGGCTTTAAAGTGGTTGCCTTGGTCTTGGCAGGAGTGGGTGCAGTTCTGTACTCAGCACCATGAGTGGCTGTGAATCTGGTGGAAACCAACTTTGCTTTTTAGGTCAATTATATGCTTCTGTATCTTTCAGGGTGAACAAGAAGGTGACAATGTAGACCTTACATGGTAGGTTTTCACAGGGAATGCTGGCTTAATGAATATTTTATTTTGTGTTTTCTCCACAGGGATTTATACTGTTAAGAAACCCAGTGTGATCCTTTGACTGGCCCTTATAACTTTCATGTGGGAAATTGCTGGTACTGCAATGCTAAATTCTAGCTCGACCACTGTGAAGAATCTTATTTTGAAGAGACGGCTCTGTTTCTTGCTGAAACTTGTGTGCTTTGTCAGCTCAGTACTAATATTTTGTGAATTTTTAATTTATTATGTGGTAATTTTTCAATGTCAATGGCCAGAAGTGAAAGGTGGAGCTCACCTGGGTGAAAAAGAGACTTCAGCTTCAGTCCTGAAGGCCATCATTTTAGCTGATACTCACCTTCTTGGTGAAATCAAAGGACATTGGCTGGATAAGCTAAGAAGGTAACAGGTTTCTTTTGCATAGACTCTGTCCTGGCTTTAGAGTTTTCAGTAGTAGCTAATGGGATGGATGTTTAAAACCAATGTTGTGGTACTTAAATAAGCGTGCATGCTGCCTCTGGCTTGCGTATCTGGCTCTGCGCTGAGTGATAAACTAGTGTTGAAAGGTTAATGAAAGGGACCTACTAAGGCAGCACTGTCTCAGATGTCCAGGTAGCGTGTGGCTGTAGCTGCCGGAGCATTTTTGGTGGCTCAGACAGACATTTCCAGTTTGTAACTATTTATAGAATGAGCCAGGAAACTTGAATGTCCTAATAGTTGGTACCTTTAATCACAGAAATAAGGAAACTGATAGAAGTTTGTAGGATCAGAGGCAAAATCACATTTAAAACCAAAGATGATTGAATTCTATACCTACAAATGTGTATTTCTTTTAGTCCAAAAGAAGAAAAAACAGTATGCTGAAAGAAGGTACTAATTCTACCATGATATGAACATTATAAACTTCTGTTGCAGAAACAATAGACTAGTCAAACATTTGCAATAATTCACTCTTTTAATTAATTGCCACTTAATGGAACTGTAACGAAAAATAAACAAGCTGGTATTACCTCTTGCTTGACTTGGTCCTGATTATATCGTGGTGGAATTACCCACCAGGTAGGATGCACCTGCTGTACTTAAACCTGATCTAATTTCAATTTCATAGTAGCATTTCCAGTATAAAGAAACCATCTGCTCATTCCTTCCAAACTGTGCTTGTGTATTCAAAGTTGAGGATCCAGAAGTCAGGCAGTGATGCCTGGGTCTGTATTTTCCTTTCAGGGAATGGCAAATGGAGAGGTCTTTCCAAACTGCCTTGTGGTTGTTGCAGCCAGATATCGTTTTTATTCTGGGAGATGTCTTTGATGAAGGAAAATGGAGCTCACCTCAGGTATGACATCAACAGCTCTCTTTTTTTCAAAAAATGAGAATTTCTTGAAGGAAATGGATGACAGGAGAATGCAGATGAGGTATGCGAGGCTTTGTTTAATATTACTACGGTTGTCCTACTGGTAGAAGTTTCTAGTGTTTTTTAGGTATGAGTTGAAATGTTGTGATTCTCCTTCAGTTTTGGTACTAGATTAACACGTTTGCCCTTCACGTAAAACTTAAAAAGTGTAACCAGTGTGTGTTTCCGTATTACATACCAGTGTCCCTTTTGACAATGTCCAACAGCATTAAGTTCTCCATTTGTTTTCTCATGCAGGCATGGGCAGATGATGTCAGGAGATTCCATAAAATGTTTAAGTATCCAGTTTCTACTGAGCTAGTGGTTATTGTTGGGAACCATGACATTGGATTTCATTATGAGTAAGTCTTGTCAGAGAATGGAGTACATGAGTGTCGAGAATGAAACATCAGCAGGCATGCAGTAACTGGGTTTGCATCTCGGTGACTCCTTGTGTGGTTATATGGAAAATTTTTCATCATAAATGAATTAGAAGGGATTGTAATTTCAAGCAAGACCGTAAAAAGTTACCCATCTGTGTGCAGTGCACCCTAGGTATAAGTTTTAAAACAGGCATCAGGCTACTTTTGGGCACTGGCACAGGCTGCCCAGGGAGGTGGTTGAGTTGCCTTCCCTGGAGGTGTTTAAAAGACAGATGGTGGACGAGGTGCTGAGGGGCATGGGTTAGTGATTGATAGGAATGGTTGGACTCAATGATCCTGCGGGTACTTTCCAACCTAGTGATTCTATGATTCTACTTTTATGCTTCTCTGAGCGTACATGAAGCTGTTCAGAGCTGATGTTTCTGCATTGACAGAGAAGCCTTGAAGCTGCTTTTCTTTGTGTTTGGCTTCATTGTCTGAAAAGTTTTTATATCTGAGTGTACTCCCTTTCCTGTTAGCACAGGAGAGTGTAAGCGCCCTCACTCCGCTGTACTCCTGGAGGGCTGCTGTGCTTACACTGGTGTGACTGGGACAGGGCAGGTCATGGGTGTTAGAGCATCCCTGTGAGTCTGCTGAATGAATCTGTGATGTAGGTAACGGAACAGGAAGCTGCCTGAATGGTCTGCAAACTGTAAAGCAACCGTCAGGTGATTTACAATGCCAATTTCTTACCTCAGTTGTGGGGTTTTTTTGACACAGAATGACTACGTACAAGGTGAAGCGATTTGAAAAGGTTTTCAACTTCACTTCAGGAAAGCTGATAACTCGAAAAGGAATAAAGTGAGTATATGTAACTTTTTTTTTAATGTTTAAGAGTATTGGTTACTGAGCAAACAGGACCCGAGCAGTGAAAATAAGAGAACTGGAAGTGGAATTTCTGATGAAATAGTGTGGGAATGCTTACCTTAGATAGACTATGATAAGTTCAACACAAAACACTTTGTGCAAACTTGTATTTTAACATAGAGCAGAGGCTGTACTTCATGCTATGTAAATTGTAACAATTTCCTTTTAAATGGAAAAGTACTGTGGAGTCAGCATCCTATTCTCTGGTTTGGCTTTTTACTTCCTTGCAGCTGCTAATGACCCATGGCTGTAAACATAACAGAAGAATAGGATTCAGTAAAGAAACATAAACAACCCCCCTCTGTGCTTACAAGTTAGGAGTTTCATTAATTTTAATAACTTCTTCAATCTGCAGAACTTAAGTGTCCTTTGAGGAATTTGGGGATGCAGCAGTTGCTCGTCCACAGTTCTTCCACAGGGTGGAGTAATGCACAAGCTGGCTTAACGTAAACCTCGTTAACAGAGCTTGTTCTCATAGCTGCAGTTGTTGCATTGGGTCCTTTTTCTAGTTAGATTTAGATGCCAAGCAGGGATATAATAAGGGAAAGCAATAGCGGGTTTGTGGACATTTATCCTTAAGCCTCAGACATATGAGCCTTTCTGTGCCATCAGGTCACAATCACTTGCATGGTATGAAAGCAGCTTAAATTGATAAAAAGGAATTGCTAGGCAAAAAATGACAAAATATCTCTTAAGTAGAGGCATTTGGCTCATTTATGCCTGTAAAATACTAAACTGAACAGAGGATATATCTTTTCCTTTAGTCCTGAATGAGTGACTAAACAGGTATGAATGTTGTGGTGTAAGTTTGAAGTTGATTTAAAATCTACAGGGAAATCTTTTTCTGTAACAAATATAATCCTGTTTTCTCTGTGAGAGACCACAAAGTACAAAACTCAGTTTATTCTGGGTAGCCAGTCAATTGCACCTGCTTTTCAGGTGTTCTGAAGGAACAGAATGTCTAAAATGATGTATCTGATGTCCAAAATGTGTGTGAGGAGAGAAGCAAGTTCTCCTTCAGCTTACTGGGTCTCTAAGACCTCACTAGCATAAAGTATTCATTCCAATATAAAAAAAAAATTTGTAATGTAAACATGTAGCGTAGAATTAATTAACAATTGATTATAAAGCAGCCTACCAGGAGGAGAAATGGCTACAGGATGGATACTCAAAAGAGGATTTATATAATAGCAAGTGATTTCAGAAGCTGTTCTGATCTGCTCTTTTGCTGTGTCCAACTTTAGAATGCTTTCATTTTATAAAAAGTTTATCCCACATGCCTGCATGACCAGGAAATGCGTTCCTTCCTCCCCATGTCCCTTCTCTTTGCCCCCTCCCTGGTATTTTCCAGCTTTGTCCTGGTGAACAGCGTAGCCATGGAGGGTGATGGCTGTGCCATCTGCCGAACTGCAGAGGCAAAGCTGGTAGCGCTTTCTCACAAACTGAATTGCTCCCAGCAGGTAAGAGTTTAGTAAGGATCTGATTATACCCAGCAGCTTGGGAATCCTGATACTGCAGTGCTAATCAGGATAGAATGTAAGAGTCTCCTGAAAAAAAATCTGCTTCCAATTCATATTGCAACTTGTTAGCAAATCTTTCTTCTCATTTGCCTCTTATCATTTTCACTTGACTGTGTTACGCTGTGTTAACGGTGTTCACTTCCTTGTCAGTGCTGCCAGCAAACAGAGGGTGTCATTTCCTCTGTTCCAGGGACTGGCAGAAGTCCTGTAACCCTCCCTCTGACTTAAGATACGTAACAATCCCTACATTTATATTTATGCAGGTTGTTCTGGTTTATATCCTTTGGGCTACCCTATTCTTTTTGTTTTCTGATTCTACTGGAGCACTGTCTTGATAGCCTGGTAATGTTTTAATTGTAGTATTTTTTTTAATCAAACCCAATTGCTGCTTGTATTTCATTCCTCTACCCTTTTCTATAGGATGCAGGGAGGCAGCGTGATTTACAGAGCTGGCAGTCAATCAGGAAACTGGCTCCCAGTGGAAAAATTACCAGACTCTAACTGCTGTCTCTCTTGGGCTGCCTTAAATCTTTTCTGCCTTGTTTGTGCAGCAAAAATCTGCTGTTGCTTTCTGCACTCAGAAAGAACGCAGCCATATTTACAGCATATACAGAACAGGGAATTAACGCATTTCCCCTTCCACCCGAAGTAGAGGCTCTGAAGTGTTTGTACAGCAGAGGGTATTTAAGTGAGCCCTCTGAGCTGATGCTACTTGTCTCAAAATACAAACCACAAAACCCCCCAACCCCCTCAAATCCCAGCTACTGTTTATTTCTATTCCCCACCCCCATGGCACTCACAGGTGAACACAATATGTATGGATTCGTTTTGATTCACAGAAACCGAATCATTCTGACAAAAGATGCAGTGACGTGGAAAAGGTTCCAGCTTCAGAACCCATCCTTTTACAGGTGTGTTGGAGGTGGGATGAGGCAAGATGTTGACATGTTTTTAGTGTATTTATTACTGTTCCAGAAAGGCTGGATTGTCATCAGCTGATCCTTGCTTTGAATGTCTCCCAGCATTACCCTCTCTATCGGAAAAGCGATGCTGAATGCAGTGGAGAAGATGCTGCCCCTCCAGAGGAGAAAAATATCCCATTTCAAGAAAACTATGATGTACTGTCTCAGGAAGCATCACAAAAGGTTTGATGTATTACGAATCCGAGTACTGGTGAGTGGGTGTCTAGGCGGGGACACAAGTGTGTAGATTATATATATATATAGATTAAAATTTTTTTTGAAATGGTGTTAACTGAGCCAAACAGAGCCCAGCTGCTCCTGCTTCGAGAGGCCTCTCGTTAAAGCTGCTTCCCTGAGGATCATTGTGATCATGGCCTTGATTCTACTGGGCTTCCCAGGTACAGGCTGTAAATCCCAGCAACCTGTATGTCTGCTGCAAGGCTGTTTCCTCCCGTTTTGCACTTTATGTACGGTGTAGATTTTTGACAAACCTAGTTAAAAGCCACTATTTTTCAACACTCTGATAGCACAGCTTCTCCTGAATTAGTAACAACAGCAAAATCACAGAATCACTAGGTTGGAAAGGACCTTTGAGATCATCGAGTCCAAACATACCTTCCACTACTAAATCGTATCACTTAAGTACCACATCTACCCATCATTTAAACACCTCCAGCAATGGTGACTCCACCACCTCCCTGAGCAGACTCTGCCAGTGCTTGAGAAACCCTTTGGTGAAGAAATTTTTCCTGATGTCCAAGTTGAACCAGCCCTGGCACAACTTGAGGCTGTTCCCTCTCATCCCGTCACCTGAGAGGAGGCAGAAAATCTTGTGGGGAATCCCATTCCCAGAAAATCCAATGGGCAGCATTTATTTCCTTCTGCATAAATGTCTCCACTCGAGATTGGCAGGACGACATTGTCTCTTAGACAAGAAAACAGCATTACTTTACTAAAATGAAGGTTCGTGTATTTGTGATGGCATCAGCATGGTATTGACTTTTTTTGTTTGTTTCCATCACCTGTAAGGTTAAAAATCCCAGTTTTTGAGATGAGGGCCAAATAGGTACGATTAGTTTTGCAATATCAACATGTCTTATTGGAAAACAGAAGTTTAGACAGAACACTTTGTGAGAACATTTGAATTCCTGTAATTTCATTGTGTCAGAAGGGGGAAAAAAGAAAAGCTCAATTTCTCTCTAGTTTGACTTAGATTTTGTGCTTTACCGTTTTGCGTTCTAGCTGTTATGGTGGTTTCATCCCCGTTTGGTTCTCAGTGGGCACACACACAGTGCCTGTGAAGTGCTGCATGCAGGGAAAATCCCAGAGATCAGCGTCCCGTCATTCAGTTGGAGGAATAGAAACAACCCTAGTTTCATCATGGTAAGTTTTAATTGTGTTTTTTTTTATTTTTGTCAGATAACTTTCATAAATAAATCAACATGGCAGTCAGCTCTATTTTAAAACTGATTCTACCTGTAAAAACAAAAAATAGTAATAATAAAAAGTGCCTACCCACCCAGCCCACTCAGTACACTGCATCCGCTTTATAAAGTACATCTGTGTGTTCTGTGTGGTACAAAGCAATGCTGTTCGAGATCTAATTAGTATCTGGGTACAAGCATCTAATGTTTTCTTATAGAGCGGGTGCTTTGTAAACTACTGACTTGTAAAAATAATCAGTATTGTGCACTGAACAGTAGAAAGACTCGTTTGGCTTGGTTGATTTACCAGCTATGAAAACAAGACCGTGTCCACCTCAAATGCTTGTGTTGCAATCACAGTTTTCAAACTTTGTGCAGTGACCACTTCACATGGTGAAAACATTTGTCCCAGGCCAATAGCCTCCCTCCTCCTTTCCACTTCACATTTTATACAGTGCATTGGTTATGCTCTCATAGGCATTTCCAGTGCTCAGAATATCCTTAGAGGTAAATCACTTTGTTCTCCGGTTCCAAAATAAAACAGAACTCTTAGAAGCTTGGAGTAAGAAGCAAAGCCTACAATCTGTTTACAGAGTAGTTTCAGACTTGGGGTGCGGGAGAACCTTGGATGTATTTTTACTGCTGTTGAGTTTAGGCTGCTCAATACACAGATAACCCCAAACTTTAAGATTCATTTAAAACAAACAGTTGGTGTTGAAAGTAGCTCTGTTTATTCTGTATTCCTGAGAGTAGCTGCCTTCAAACTACACATGCTCTCTGCACATGCCACACAGTGCATCTTCACTGCAAAACAAAAGATTGACTAATTAAAGTTGCATCGTCTTCTCTACTGTATTAACTCAGCCTCGATCTGTTGTAAACTTCAATTTCAACTGCAAAGTCAAGCCAAAACCTAATGAAATTCTTTGTTGTTGAAGTCTGTGTTTAGAATTTGGATTAGCGAACGTGTTTTTTTTTTGCAGCATGTACTGGGTAGAAGGAGGACTTGGCGGGGAGGAAGGGGCACATTCTCAAAACCTAACTTTAGCCTGTGAAGGCTCCTTCCAGATGGATTTTACAGTAGCTAAAGTTAGGCTTGTCTTGAAGGCAGATCAGATGAGGAGCCCAGCTCTCTATGCTAGATGGAATACATGAAAGATTGGCCTCTGGGCTAATGTTGGCCCAGTGAGTATTCCAGTTAGTGCCCAGCACCGCAAGGTACCGGCTCTTCGGCCCCCTGGAGAAGGCACTGGTACTAGGAAACTGGCCCCAAACCTTGCCACCCAACACAGAATTTAGAAATCGGAGATCTGACAGTCGCGGTGTTTGCTCCTGATGCAGAACCCACTGTAACAGTAAAGTGACAGTCTTTGTTTCTTTTCCAGGGCAGCATAACACCAACGGACTTCTCCCTCCAAAAATGCTTCCTTCCGTATGAGAGCAGAGTCTTTACTATATACTGTGCAGCAGGTGCTCTGCTTGTAATCCTGATACTAGCTCATTTTCAGCTTCTCACTCCACCATTTTATTTTGCTCAGCGTTTAATCAGTAAGCATAAAGCAGTATGAAGAGCCAGACATCTGCATTCAGTCACTGAAATACCAAAGCTGAGAACAGTCAAACATCAGACTATATTCATGCCAGCAAATGACCTAATTTGATTGCTAGTCTGAAGGCAGGTTGCATTTACACATACCATAGAAGTCCTATACAGCTGATATGACTACTACAGGATAATTAACTGAAATGAACGTTTCATGCTGTACAAAAATACTGTATTCTACAATCAAATGAGTCCTTTTCCTGCTATATTTTTTGTATCAAATATGTATATTAAAAGTGTAATTGTACATTATGCAAATCCTATAGCCTCATCACTTATCTGCACTAGTGTCTTACCCTGTTGGAGGCTCAGTCCTGCAAACTGGAAACGTTTCTCTGTTTTATTGCTGCATGGCCCTTCTACTGTCATACTTCGGTTTGTGAGGGTCAGGCAGAAATTAGATATGTCGGCACTGAGAGATGTGAATTTCCATAACATTTTTAGCATGTCGGAAGTAAGGGACTCTAGTTTGGGACAAGAAATCTTCCAGTTCCTGACACATTAAGGTGTTAGCTGACTACAATTTGCAGTTATTGTCTACCAGACAACAATGGGGAGAAGCTGTGGATCCAGTTTGCTGATACACACTTGAAATCTGCTTAAAGAAAAATAAATTAGGGTGACACCTCAAGCTGTTATTTCTAAAAAGATGTGCTATGATGAGCTTAAAAAATAAAAGGGCCCCACTGTACCCCAGAGATCTGCATGGTGAAGGGCCCTCCGGTTGCTGATCTTCTGCAAGAAGGAAGGTCAAATACAGCTGCAGTAACATTATCCTATGCCTTGGCCCTCAGTCTACGGACAGACGGGGACAGGGATGGGCATTATTTTAGATTCCTGTAGGGCTGCCAAGTTCTTTTAACTTTACTGTACAGTCGCATTCTGAAGGGCACCAGCTTCTCCATGGGGAGGTGACTGCAGAGCTGGGCCACAGGCCCACGCCTTGATGGCAGCAGGGAGAACATGAAGTCTGAGCTCAGTGCCTTCCTGTGCTGTCTGTGAGGGAAGAGGGGACAAACCTACTGGTTCTCCCCACCTGCCCCAGAAAAAAACCAGATTTACAGATTTCACACCAGGAACAGCTTTCCTGCTGACATTCCTGCAGAGGCTGGGAGATCCAATATGAAGTCCTGGACTGAAGAAAAGATAGATCTTTTGCTATTCACTCTGTTTCTTTGGCATGGGAAGTGAAAGAATCATCAGGGAATTTAGTTTATTATTAACCTATTCCACCCAGCTGTTCACATTCTGGGAAATAAAGATCTGACCACTGAATTGGATCTACAGATACAAAAGTGTATGCGTTCCTAGGAAGGGGAAACAGTCGTATTAGAGCATCTAAAGCGGGATGGTTTTATTATCAAATAGAAACAAGTTCTCAGTTTGTCTGTAGCCTGAACTTAAAAAGATGACTGGCTGGGGTTTATGACTAATAATGAGGCTCACGGTAAAAAGTTAATCAAACTTGCTGATTTATATGCCGTTGAAGGGGGAATGTGTTAGCTCTTCTTAATCTTTCCCTAAATTTTAAAATTAAGTGGGAGAAATGGTCCAAAGTGTGATAAAACACTCTACAAAGTAATGTAGTCTAACACTTCTCTAGGTTTCTGTTATTGCAACTGTAATTTTAGACATTTGTACAGGTTAACTTGGACACAGGAAAAGTATATAGTCACAGACATAAAACACCTATGTATAAAATATAAAGCAGTGTTATAGTTACTAAAAAGGACATGCCTTATTGCTACAGCAATTCTTGCTTTTTTTATATATTGTACTGTACCACAACTTGTTTTGAGAATGTCATTTGCATAAATTATTCAAGTTTGAGAAATATTCACACGTTTTGATTCTACAATATTTAAAATAAAACAATTTTCTAATGTGTCTCTTTATTAAAAGAGAAATAAAAATGTCATCTTGTAATTCTCTTAGGCCAGACGCAAGGGTTTATACACCTTTTTTTTTTTTTTCCCCCTTCTTTCTCGCTATTTACTTGCACAACGAAAGCTGCTGTTGGTACAAATATTGAAGAGCTCTATATAATGATGCTTTACACATTCACAATTGGTCTGTGCAATTGTGAAATTCTATGAATGACCAAAGAATTACCAAACATATTTTCTAAATATAAAGGAAAAAAAAAAAAAAGAAGAAACTCCTTGTTTCCCATTGAAACAACACCAGGTTGCAATTTGGACACTTGAATGAATTCCAATATTTTAAAGCTGAGACTTCAAAAGAGAAAGGCATGTTCGCTGCAACATCCGGTGACTGTAATACCTTGCTTGGAAAGGTAAGTGGTTAATTTGCATAATTTATAATTTTTATACTAAAGAGCATTTTTATATAAACCAGAAAAAAACCCCTAAACTCTACAGATAAAGTTCTTACCTCCAGTCACTGCTGCAGGTAAGGTTGACATCAAGCTGTACAGCGCAATCAAAAACATACTTACATCTTAGCTCATTTTACAGGTACAGCCATAATCAAGGCACAAAGATCTTCTACAAGTATTTTTCTTCAATAAAGTTGTACAAAATAATATTACATTTTACAGTCTGTACAATATAATAAACCAGCAGTAAAACAAAAAAATATATATAGGGAGAGGACCGTTGTCCAAGAATGATCTGAACTAAAAGGATCATTTGTGGACAGCACAAACAACGTAAGTGAGGGTGGTAAATTTTCCGCCTAGGTGCAACAGGCTGAAAAGTAGCTGTAATTCAAATGCCTGAGGTGTGCAGAGACTCTTGGCTCCAAAACCCCAGAAAAATTGCTTTGTCTTCACTGTTCCTCTCATTATCTACTCTACTTCCTGTGCCAGTTACGGCTTAAAAGAGGAGGTCACTTTTTCAGTTGACCTGCAACTCCGAAATGCTAAAAACTGTGACAGAGTAATAAATATCATGGTGCTGCTACATTGTGTCTCTACTTCCTCAACAGTATTTAATAACCTGATACAAAGTGCATTAATCTTTTTTTTTAAACCCATCAAGTACTCTTCCATGTCATGTTTAAAAGGAAACCCACACAGAGGGATAGGTATGACTTTAGTGTCATCCTGCTGACATACCAGTTTGAGCTGACGTTAACCTGCTGGAAAAAATTTAGCAGGCCACATTCAGTTAAAAAACACAAAACCGAAGGGAACAGAGGTAGCCAAAGGGCTTAGTGGAATGACAAAGAAGTGGCATGTCAAAATAAAGCACAAAAGTAGTCCCAAAAAGCATGAAGGAAAAACAACCCAAACTTGCTTCAAATCAGCTTTAAGGTTAAATAATTAAAGTAAACAAAGTGAAGAGACTGACATTTCTAGAGTATATTCTTCCACCCTGTGTGGGGTAGTATCAAGAGAAAGAGTAAAGAGCAAAGAATTTAAAACCACAGGTTCCACGGTGATCCCCCTCACAAGAGTTCATACTGGCGGAGATGCATCCTTTGAATGATGTCTCGACAGTCGTTGAACACTCTGCGGATATTTTCTGTGTCCACTGCACATGTGAAGTGTGGGTAGCAATAATGTCTGCCGTCTCCACTCGCTGTACTTATCCTCTGTGGAAAAAGTGACGGGGAGGGGGAGAAAAAAGGGTCAGGCACTGTGCCATTGGAAGTTTCACATCTCAACGGTCTATAGACTCACGGAGTACCAAGAAACCAGGGAAATTATCTGGAATCCTCAACATAAGAAGGACAGGGAGCTGTTGAAACAGGCTCAGAGGAGGGCTACAAAGATGATCAGAGGGCTGGAGCACCTCCCATATGATGACAGGCTGAGAGAGTTGGGGTTGTTCAGCACGTAGAAGTGAAGGCTCCAAGGAGACCTTACAGCAACCTTCCAAAACCTGCAAGGGCTACAGGAAAGCTGGGGAGAGACTGTTTACAAAGGCTGCTTGTGACAGGACAAGGGGCAGATTTAGACTAGACCTAAGGAGGAATTTCTTCACGATGAGGGTGGTGAGGCCCTAGCACAGGTTGCCCAGGGAAGCTGTGGCTGCCCCATCCCTGGAGGTGTTCAAGGCCAGGTTGGATGAGCCTTGAGCAGCCTGGTCTGGCAGAAAGTGTCCCTGCCCATGGCAGAGCGGGTTGGAACTGGATGATCTTTAAAGTCGCTTCCAACCCAAATTATTCTATGATTCTATGATGGTTCTACATGCTTCATTTAAAATAAATATAAAGAAGGAAGGCCTGTGGTCTGGTCCTACATGAATCACAATTTTTAAATGAAGAGTACAAAAAAAAAGTTATGGGTACTATTACAGGGTCAGTAAAATAGTCCTTTGAGCACTAGAGCCCCTGATGCTATCTATTATCATTTTGCACACCACTGTGCAGCAAATGTATGTTGGTGACAGCACTGCAGTCTGCCAGGTGGCTTTCCCAGGAATTATTTTATCTTTTTTTGGTGCCATCATGTTGCAAATTTCTGAAGTCTTTTTTTTTTAAAATCAACAATGCAAAACCAAAAGCGTTCCAACCATGAAGTCAGCAGTGGCAGAAAGCAGCACCCCTACTGCTACTGCTTCTTGAGGCTGAAGGCCCCAGCTGTTACCTTTACTTAGAACACCCATCAAGCTGACTGGAGACTTGGTATCATTACTGAAACCAGAACATGGTGGAATTCTCAACAGAGTGTCTGCACTCCCATGGAGTAATAAAACAGGCACTAATCCAGTAAACACTGGATCACACAGAATCCTATTTTTGCAAGGTTACTCCACAGCTTTTCAGGTTGCCAAATGAAGCTCCAGCATCACTTCACCTGCAGTAATCAGGTTAAAATTCCCCAGGATCTTAAAAAATGTTAAAAAAACCCCAACTTAATTTTGTTCTTTATTACTATAGGACTGGTAAACATGAAACCATTCTTGATCATTATCCTGAAGAATATATATGGAATGTCATGAAAGCAGATCAGTTCTTGGGATATTAGTTTTTAGAAACCTCTTCTGCATTGTATTACAAATTACACTGTCTAAAAAATGAAAATCAGTTTTCTCTGTCTCCCTCTCTCTGGCTACATTATACATTTTTATTACAGTGATTTATTTCACATGTAGGATTGACCTTTTAAGTAACTGCAACTACAGCTATGCAAAACCATAGATATTTATAAACAATGATTTACATAATTGCACCAAGAAGAAACTGCAGATTCTTGCAGGTAACTTAGGTTTAACATTAGCTATTCAATGCTAATTAAACAGAGAGTGTTCCATATGTATACTAAAAATTATTTTCCTCTTACTAAGCTATAGTCAATATCTAGTTCAAGACTTACCCCTCATGAAAAATAGTGATTCAACAATGTAATCATTTGATAGGTAAGTTGTTGAGGCCATATTTGAAGTACAAAATATGCTAAACAATAATGAAACAAGGAAAAAAAAGTTTTACAAATTACTATAGTAAACTATATATAGTATTACTATAGTAAACTCGATTACAATGTAGCTTGCATTTGTCTGCTTGTACTATCTTCCAGAAGGGTTTGGGAAGAATTTTGTTATTTTGCACTGTCTGGGGGAAACCGAACCCAAAGGCGGAAAGGACAGTAGCGGGCATGGACATTCAAGTTGATACTAATTTTAAAACAGTAAAACAATGCAATAGTATTTCCGGTTTTGATACAATAGCTGTTTTACATGCTTTTTTTCCCCAGAAGATCTGTTCTAGATGACAGTGGTATATGGCCACCACTCGAACGCAGCAAGGAAAGATCAGTAACTAAACTTTTTTGTTTAACTGGACTTCAAAACAGTATTGTCCCACAAAAGATGGTCCAGTCTGCTTTGCCTCTGCTGCTGTGCTTTTTCATTCTTAACTTGCAAGCCTCAGAAGAGTTCAGACTCGGCCTGTTGCAGGGGTCCATGGCTCTTCTGCTTTGCTGTCTGAGACCTCTGTTTCCATGTGCAGCCTGCAGCTGCGATTGCTACCCACCTGCCCTCATCCCTTCCACTGCGTTTCCTTCATGCAGCATGACCTCAGGATGCTGTAACAAGGTTATTAATGTCTCTGGCTGGTCTGCACACAGCAGTTACATACTGTAAGGATCCAAGAAGGGGATCAGACTTCCATTCTGATGGGCTCTGCCTATATGTTATACACCACCAGTGAGGGACAATGCACGTATGCTTTCAGTGCCTCCCAGTTGTGTGGATTAGGGAGCACACCACCCTATTGAAACAACATTCAACCTTTTTATTGCGTTTTGGTAAAACAAGTGGTCTTTCACTAAGTGTCTGTCATGCACTGATTCTGTTATCTATGGTAGTAAGCTGCCCACAACAAAGACCTGATTAAATGTAAGGTGTATCAAAGGTGTATTTTCAAAGTGTTAGGGTCTCTTTTTGGTCCCTCTGCAGCTCTGTAGTTCTCTCATTTTAAGATCAATGCAATATTTTCACCCCTATTCAAAACTCATTTTGAATAAGCAGTATGTCACTTAGCAGCAGTTTAGAGGGGGAAAAATATTCCCTGGGACAGCAATGAAAGAACATTTCCTTTACTATACCAAAAACAGGAGTATTTAATACCACTTTAATACTGTGGTGGTCAGGATGACAGTCTTCAGCAAGGAGCCAAAAGTATGATTTGAGGGAGTCTGGTCTATGTGTTTCAACAGCAGCTCCTTCATATCCTAGATTCAGATTTTTCTAAAAACCAGCACAAACCAGAGGAGCTGTACCACTTTTTTTAATAGGTTACCTATATGCTGGGAATGTATTATAACAAAACATCAGCGGTCAGAGAGCCCTGCGTACAAAACACCAATGTAGGGCTGGGGAGTAGCCTGAACAAGGAGCTCACAAGCATGCTGCCTCTCTGAAGAGCTCTGGAGGAGAAAGGATGTGCCTGAGCCAAAGGAAGAGTTTCTGACAGGATACATCCTGCCAGCCTATGCTTACTGCTCCTCCCATTAAAAACCATAAGTGCTCAGCAGCTGGGCCTGCTGCCAAAGCCCCCAGAGGCCACAGGCCCCCGCACCAGTTCTGGAATTGGGAACTGATGTATTTTGTCTTCTTAATATTCATACAATACTGTACAGCAATAACTGTTGGAAATGTGTTTATATTCAACTTCCTTCTAAAATTCTTTAAATTATATGCTTTACATTTGCCACTGTCAGCACCTACAGCCAGGCAGAGTTTTAAGGAGCGCAGCGCCATGGTGATTTTCACATGTTTTTCTAAGCCTCATGCATACACACCACTGTGATAAACACTGCAATAAAGCTTATGTATGAATAAAAACAGAGATTTCTCTGAATCGTGTCTGAAAATTTAGCAGAGTAGGACAAGGAAAAGGTCGTAAGTGAAGAGACTTGGAAAGAAATGTATGAAGCAGAGTCAAGAATGCCAGAAGTAGAAAATGCACACCTTTTTTTTCCTCTGGCTAAGGACATCAAACCCTTCCCCAGCCTGTACGCTGAGCTTTTTGACCCTGTCTCCTTTGCCCTCCCTCTCTGAAACCTCAGCCTCTTATGCCTGATCCTACAGAACTGAAAGTTGCTGTTTTGTACTCAACCTATATCCCCTTTGCTCCTCACATGGCCTCTGTTACTTGGGACACACACAAGCCGTTCAGACCATTTATGGGAGCATGAACACCTTGTTTGCAAGACTTCCATTTCAAACAGCCCAAGATTTTAAAGCAAATGTACAAATGACCACTTTTTACACTGAGAAACCAAGCACAGACACAGGAGAGAGACACATGAGCACTGCTTATGGGGGTGATGCTCTCTGCCAGGCCTGTGGTGGTTGCTGGCAAAGGAGAGGGAAGTTGTCATGGCTCCACTCTGGCCCCACACCCAAGCCCCAGGACCTGCCAGGTAGTCAGTGGGTGCTGACCCTGGCTGAAATGCTTCTGCTGCCCCCAGTCCCTGTGGTTTTTCATGTGGTCAACAATGCTCACCCACTTTGTAGGCAAGCTCTTTGTGCAATGTCAGTGAGTCACTGCTAAGGACTTCACCCTCAATGTGTTTTTTTCAAATGAAAATAGACAAAGGTGGTGAGTTTCACCCTGGCTTCCCCATAACCTGGTTCTATTGGACCCTTCCCCATTGGATACTGTCACTTGTTTCACAGCATTTCAGCATTATCACAAGAGAGATTTGGCTGGAAGTGGGTTGTTTTTTTTTGGTAACTCTTTTGTTTACAATGCACAAGCTGACATCTTTCCATGGCATCCAGCAGGTTAAGGCGGTAAATTGAAATCCCCAAAGTGTGAACACAGTTAATTGCTTCTTTCTCTCATGTTGCATCAACAGCTGTAAACCCTAACAATACTTGTAAATGTATAATGACTTGAAACTTCTTAATTCTAATGACTAAATTTGTTCTCTCAAAAACGCCTATATAGTTTCTACCAGTGGGGTAAGACAACTGTGCTTTGATTTTAGTCTAGTTACTGCTCTGCACTGTAGAAATGACTCGATATGAGTGAAGCTGCAGATGATTTCGCATTACGCTCCCTGTTTCTGATAGCAGCGCTACGCTGTGTTTATGTGCCCAACAACTTCTTTTATCTGCAAAACGTAGACAACACCGCTTCAACTTGAGCTTTGGAGGAAACCTTAATTGCAATAATAGCTGTGACCAGACAGGGAAATTTTCTTATAATTGCTCAGTATGGCTGTGACACCACTCTTAGGATGAGGCTAACCTCCAAACTGGTAGTACAGAAACCTTATTTAAGGATAAAATCTGATTTTTTGTTCATTCCTTTTTGCAAGCCTATTTCTTTAACCGAGGACTGGACTGAAACATAAAATAAACATTCAAGGCAACAACCAGGGATGTCTTACAGGTAAAGAAAACCTCAATAAACCTTATTAACTGGCCATGGACATAGTGCTTGGTATTGTCTGCTTCTGCAGAAAGTGAGCGCTGCCAGCATCCATACCACACCTGGAATCAAGCAAGCAGGTGCACAACTGTTTTCAGCACTAGCACTTAAATTGCTGTGTGACACTTTGCAGGGCACGTGACTTCATGTAAAATGAGCATAAAAATGTGCAAGCACTGGGGAAGGTTCTGCAAGATGGGCAGCTGAAAAAATTAGGGAATTGCCAGACATTTTCCTCTCCTTCTAGCTTTCTGCAAAACCCCATGAGATTTCCCTAAATAAACTATGCCATCTGCCAGTATTTCCTATGATAAAATCACACATAAGAATAAAATTACTCACTAAAAACTCATCCCGGATGAAGAACTTGGCTCTTGTGACTTTGGGGTCTTCTCCTGCATCTGGTGTTGCTGTTCAATTAAAAATAAATGACATTAGAAACAAGAAAAATGAACAATCACCTACTTTTCCTAATAAAAGATTTAATAAGGAGGAAGTAGTCCTTCAGTACAGAAATTAAATTGTTAAATACCCACGGGAGATTCCCGATAGGTAATTCTAAAATGGAAGGGTACTCTAAAACCTGACTATGCTTCTGATGTATTTTAGGAACCTGAAAATTGCTGAAATCTTTGCAACAATGTCATTGGTCATATCATAAAGAGGCTTACTCACATCCACAAGTTTGCTCATATAGATACAAAGTAAGTGGGAGTTAGGTTTAACTTTGATCAGAAAATATGACTAGTAAAAGCAGTTGAGCTGTTCAGTTTCTGCAGCAGAACAGCATCTCTTGAATATAGCTTTTGCAAGGAGGAATTGGGGTTTAAAAATGGTTAGTTGAAGATTAACCATTAAAAAAACAATAGCATCAAAAGATTTTTTAATATGCAATGAGTATAAACTGGAGACGGGTAGATTTAGACTAGAAATAAGGTAGAATTTCTTCACAATGAGAGTGCTGAGGCACTGGCACAGGTTGCCCAGGGAAGCTGTGGATGCCCTGTCCCTGGAGGCAGCCTGGTCTGATGGGAGGTGTCCCTGCTTATGGCAGGGGAGTTGGAAATGGATGATCTTTAAGGTCCCTTCCAATCCAAACTATTCTATGATTCTATTATATGCATTTTATTTCCAGGCCCCAAGTCAGCAGAACACTTAGACACACTATTCCTCAAGGGGCCTCTATTTGGTTGGTGGGGCAAGGGTTTTGTAGCAGGGGAAGGAATACAGGGGGCTTCTTTGAGAAACTGCTGGAAGCTTCCGCAATGTCTGACAGAGCCAATGCCAACTGGTTCCAAGGCAGGTCCACAACTGGCCAAGGTCCAGCCCATCAGTGATGTTCATAGCACCTCTAGGATAATATAGTGAAGAAGGGGAAAATGAACTTGTGCAACTGTAGCCAGAGGGAGGAGTGAGAATATATGAGAAAAAAACCCTCTGCTGATACTAAGGTCAGTGAAGAATGAAGGGCAGGAGTAGCTCCAGGTGCTGGAGCAGAGATTCTCCTGCAACTTGTGGTGAGGACCATGGTAAGGCAAGCTGTCCCCCTGCAGTCCATGGAGGTCCATGGTGGAGCAGATCTCCAGTTGCAGCCCATGGAAGACGTAAGCCAGAGCAGGTGGATGAGACTGAAGGAGGCTTAGACCCCGTGTAGAAAGAAGTCCATTCTGGAGCAGGTTTGCTGGCAGGACTTGTGACCCTGTGGTGGACCTATGCTGGAGAAGTTCACGCAAAATTGTCTCCTGTAGGAGAGACCCCATGCCAGACCAGAGGAAGAGAAACGACATGTGATGAACCGACTGCAACCTCCATCCCTCTCCTCACTGTGTGGAGGACATCGAGAAAATCAGGAATGAAGTTGATCCTGGGAAGGAGGGCCAGGTGGGTGGAAAGTGTTTTAAGTTTGTTTCTATTTTGTCACTACCTCCAATTTGAATGGCAATCAATTACATTTATTTCCCCAAGTCAAGCCTGTTTTGCCCATTCTGGTAATTGCTGAATAAACTCTCCCTGCCCTTACCTCAGCCCTCAAGCCTTCGGTTATGTTTCTCTCCCCCGTTCAGCTAAGAAGAGGAGTGTTAAGAGCAGCTTTGGTGGGACTCTGACACCTAAGTGGAAGACTAATTGGTCAGTACCAACTGTTTACCAGCAGATGAAGTAATTTCTATCTAGGTCATGTAACTGCATTTACTGTAAGTGTAAAAAAACATACAGCAAAGAGATAGCCTATTCATTTATCTTTGTGTGATTTCTCCTCATCTAAGATAACAAATCAGATGCTTATAAACATAATATGGTAAAGAATAGAATTTATCAGAATATGGAAGCATATTTTTTACTCTCATCTATAGTGTCGGGGTAAACGTAGAGCAGCAGCATGATCAGCAGCATCCTGGGAGTCTAGTGCTCCTGTCCTTAAATGACGTCAGCAGAAATTGAAGAATAAATGAACAACTACAGTTAAAAATACAGAGCTGCTTCATGTGTGAATATTCTGGATCACTCTGGATATCCATTGTGAAATCTTGCTGAGAAACACCAAAAGCTACTTTATTCTGACAACTGGCTCAATATTAAAAAAAAGCTGAAAATCTACCCATGTGATGTAGGTTTGGGAGAGGGAAATTTGGGTGATGGTGACGGAATATTGCTCCTGAAAACCCTTAGAAATATAAAACTGGTGCCAAGGTAACTCAGATTTTAGGATTATTAATCCTCCCCACATGAAACTCAGCATCACATGCTTAAAATTCCAGGCCTGAATGAAGGCTGAAAACAGCTTATTACCACTTTCACTTCTATAACCTAGGCTGTTATTGATAGTGAGTGGAGAACAAACGCGTTTTCCGACAGGTGGTTTGCAAGCACTAAGCATTACTCAGATAAGGCAGGGGCTAGTGAGCAGAAGTGCAAGTTTTGCTGCTTCTGCTAGAGACAGAACTGAAATATGTAGGAAGCCCTCTGCCTGGAAAAAAACTGGCACAATACCAGAGCTTGCTTATCCAATATGTTCTTGAGGTGCAGGAATCATTGTACTTCTTGAAATGGTAAAAAACCAAACTTATGCTAATTGCTCCATTGCCACAGCAATTTGTGTTTATAGATGTGGTTTTACTCCATTAAAGTTCTCTTGCTGGTCTGCTGGGCTCCCCCTCAGTATTTGCAAAGGCTGAAGTGTACAGGTTTAGAGGAAGTAGAATGGTCGCAAAATAATTCTAACAAGTCCCTAAAAAAGTTTAGCATCACTGAAGATCCAGGCAGGAGCATCTGGCAGGGGAGAGACAGGCTCAGCAGCTTTGCTTTCCTGGGACTGTGGGTTGCTCCAAAACAGGAGAAGGCAGGTGCTCTGGAGCCAATCCCCTGAAGTGCCCCACTCTCCTACAGCAGCCAGAGCTTCTTCAGACCCTGCCAGTGCTGGGGCCCCTCTTAGCTGTCACACTCCTTACCTGACCAATAGTTCACATTAAGGAATGGCGTGTGCTTGTGAATTTGCATGTACGTGAGAGACAAATAGGTAGAGAAAGGGATTATAGCCTGGGATATGTCAGCAGGCCTGATCCCTGTGTGGTGCAAAGCCTTACCATCCTCAGGTACAGTATAATGCGCGTATTCAGGAAAGTAATCTTCGATTTTTGATTTCCCTGCCAAGACTTTTTCAGCCAGCATGTCCTGTTTATTCAAGAACAAAATGATAGAAATGGTCCGTAACCACCTGTCAAAACCAAAGCAAACGTTTGTGTTATCTCTGACAAGTTAATCAAAGACATCTTACCACTTCAACAGAAAATTTACTGGCTATCCCTGTATGGACAGAGAGTGAAGTAGTGTGGAACATGCTTAAACAGGAAAAAAAGATGACCTAAATTACTGTTTCTATTGGGTTGCACCTGTGCTGATAGGTCTGTTTATGGGATCTGTAAATACACTGATACATATGTGTATATACACTGCAGTAGACATTGCTGAAGGGAGCAGTCTTCAGATACAGTTTTCTAAATTTTCCTTTTCATATCAAGTTGGGAAAATGATGTCATTTCCTAAAAGCACCACAGTCCAAAACCAGACATTACCATTTACTTTGTTTGCTTTGCAGAAGGAAGAAGAAAAGGCTTGGAAAGCTGCCTTTAAGGTGGCTTGTTTGACATCTGATGAATCAAAAATAATCTCTCTTCTTCCCCAATTAGTACAAAGCAATCAGTGCGACAACATGCCACTGGCACTTGCACTTAACACTTTCCCTCACTCTACCTTCAATCACCTCTCAGTCCAGAGCACCTTGATAAGTACGCGTGGGAAACTTTTCATTACCATGTTTGTGTGTCGCTTTTACTTATTCTCTATTAGGAATATACTCGCACTGCTGTTTGGTTACACATCTACAACTTACATGCACTGTGGCAGAATGGCAATTTAATAGCAGTTACAATTACATCTAAAATATCATCCTGCAAGGCAGAGAAACTGTGTGCTCTCAGAGATGGGTCTTATGAGAGCAGCTGCCCACACGTGTAGTGAGCGCAGCACCAGCTGGTAAATCGAATGCAATGCCAACAGTTAGCTGTGCCTGCTGCTGCATTTGAGAAGGAGACAAAATGTAATTTGGAAGATGCTCTCAGCCTTGGCCAAGCAGCACAGTGACGCCAGGAAGGGGTCTCCCCTGCTTCCCTCATGGTAGTTGGCACAGGGAGCTTGTTGTTTCCAAGTTGTCCTCATGCTCTGCATCATTTTGGCAACAGTGGTGAAATGCTGTGTGCGCTGTCCCTGCACCACAGGCCCTGTTGGGGAGGGTTATGTGCTGTGGGGGCACCTCAGGACCCGATCGTACCCGGACATTTTCTGAATAAACAATCTGAGTGTATGGTACAGTGAGTCCTATTTGTAAGGAGTTGAACTACAGTTAAATTGGGAAATGTGGGTGGGAAAAGAAGTATGTTTTACCTATTATTCCAGATACTTTTGAAAAGGTCCAGGGATTCCCGTAGTCTATTTGTGTTATTGTCTTCCCTTATTACCATGTTGTAGCTGCTGCAAGCCACAACGAAGATTATAGCCGTGACATCTGGGCAGAGTACACAAAAAAAAAGAAAGGAGAGAGAAAAGAACGGCTCTATTAATCCAGTATACTCCTCAGGGTAATACTGGCATTACTCCCCAAATTGCCAAAAATACCTGATAAACCATCTGCAACACTGGACAACTGTATTAGTGACACACACTGTGTGTACGTTAATATTACACTGTTCACATCGCAGAGGAAGAGTTTAAAATAAAAGCATGGACTATTTTTACTTACCATTAAAGCACTGGATCCATTTTCTTCTCTCATCTCTCTGGCCACCTACATCAAACATGCTGTTAAAAAGCCATAGGATGTTATATCACTTATGTGCACTAGGAAAGTCACATGAAGCATGCAGAATGAGGGTTGAGTTTAAAAACCTGACAGTGGCAAGGACTGTGGCAGTAAAATAACGCCCTTATGGAAGAGAGATCTGCTGATGGTGTTCTGCATGTCAAGAGATCTGCTGATGCTGTGCTGCATGTTACAGGGCTGCACAGTTCCACTTGCCTTGCTCTGCCAGAAGGCTACTCAACCCATAAAATGACAAAGACACTCTTCCAGGGCTAGCGTTGGCCATTCCAACCCACAGAACTGCATGTGGCATATCAGGTTGGACCTACTGTACAATAAAAAAGGAGAGGCTTCAGTATGTTTTGAAGGTGGGGAGATTGCATCTCTTTAAGACGGAGGACAAGGAGTTCTGCCCAGTCAATGCTGCCACCGTTCTGGGCAAGAACTGGAGGCAGCCCAGTGTGGGGTGTTTTAACACAGACATGTTATAAGACTTGATACTCATTGCTCACAGCCCTCTGGAAGAAAGGAGATATTTAACCCTCCTCGTCCCATTTTATGGAGTCTGAGTCAGGGTAGGATTCCTACCAACTTCTGTGAGTTCATACTCCTGAAAGTATTTTTTCATGACTTGACAGTGTCATATCAATGAGCCAGTTGTTAGAAACAGCCACAGACAACCCCACAGTCCAGCAGCACTAATATACCTGATAAATACCAGATTTTTTACAAAGTAAATTTTACCAGGACCTATGGAAACAAAGCTAAAAACCCAAACAACCCCACACCCTAAATGCTATTATACCAAGTATATATGACCACAAGTATCTGAACTAAGCTGTTAAAAATTAGTAAGAAGATCATAAATCATTACTAATAAACTTACTGGAAATTTACTTTATCTACTTGAAATCTTGTTTCAAAAATCCCTGATGTCAACACTCTGCATCTTAATAGGTCCTGGAAATGAGAACACAGAAGCTGATTAGCAAGTTTGTTTGTTTTAATATCCTCATTTTGTTTTTAAAAGCATAGAATATTATTTTCCACAAAACATCTTAAATGTTTCTTAATCAGAAGTTCAATCAGACTTTTTGGTAAACCTGTACTTATCCACACTGACACAGTGGATATACACGAATATCACCTCTGTATTTGGCTTATGTGCACTCAGAAAGCAGAAGATTCTATGTACATTCTCCTTACTGCCCATTGAAACCTGTTATTTATGGTCATATAATTTATATGTGATCTGGATAAAGAATTCTGAGTTACATAAAGCTAAGAAAAATATGTTATTCATGTTGTAAAGTCAAGTATTAGAATGTTAGAAACCTCTAGATTCATAGTTGCCCAGGCAACCTTAATTCTGCCCTCTTTGTACTGAACGAGACAGGAATCCTATCGAAATAATAGCTTGTGACTAAGTAATTAAAGCTCTATTACAGAGCAGAGGGGAACAGAATTTAGGTTGTATGTAAATCTGGCATTTCTTTCTTATTTTTCAAACCAGTAATACTTTACAACTTAAGTAACATTCTTTTAATAATAATAATAGAAAAATAACGAATACCTAGATTCTCAAAAGAAGTAGGCAAAAGCAATTTATGATGCCTACCTCAGGCAACTAGCTCACTGTGTGCCATCGTCATCTCCACTGGTATTTTTAACCTTGACTATTCAGCACTGCTGCTCAGGTAGTGGGTATGGAACAAAATGAAAGACTGGATAAAGCTGCTGGTTGCCTCACGGGGATGAATTCCCCTGAGCAGCCAGCTCTCAGTGTGGACACCTGCCTGGGGAGCATTCCCCTCCTACGGCAATGGAAGGGTTGCTCGGTCTAGCTTAGTTTTCCTTGCCACTCAGCAGCTGTGAAAGTGGGGAGGGAAGGAGGCAGTCAGCAGCGCAGAGTCCAAGCGCAGCTTGCCTTTTCCTTCTGCCCTGACATCTAGTGCTTCAAGTACCCTGGCAGCTGGGAAACCTGGGTTGTTTTGACAACCGTGTGAACTCAGCTGAAAGACACTTATTTAAGTTATTTTATATGTTACTGTCATATCCTGTCACTTGCTGATATTTACTTGTTATTGAACTCAGCTATTATAAATTATGAGATGGTACAAAAAGAATTAAAGAAAGTAAGGGAAAAAAGGAAAGTAGTGGTTTTTTTTACCAGTTAATTCAGCAGGACAACTGATACTGTATAACAGAATGAAAAGTCAAAAGCAAAACAGAACCCCTCCTTCAGAGCTGAAGTTTTCTGCCTGCCAAATACTAAAGCCTCATTTGATTTTTGGAGACACGGGCCATTTCTTCCCAAAGGAAATACCAGAAAAAAATTCCAGATGATGAATGAGTGCTCCAGGTAGAGAAAGGTCTCCCAGGAACAAACAAGCCAAAACTAATATAAATAATGAAAGCAAAAATGAGGTTTTGCTTCATTGAATTCTCTCTCCAGCTGAGTGGTATCGATGCTAAAATCAGACCATGGGGTTTAGATAGAGTAAATCCCAGTGCTACTGCTTTAGTCTGAAAATGTCTTGAGGGCTTTAATAATTTATCTTATATTGGGTTGACCATACAAGTTTTGCCTTACATTTCAATGTATACTACTTTTTACTGCCTTTTATTTCAGGATCCGGTCAGAGTAATGGCTTGTGGTTACAGACCTGAAGAGAGTCTGAAGAAATGGATTCTACCTTGCATACTTCCTCATGTGATCTCTGGCAAGACACTTAATTTCTCTGAATTTCAGTTCCTGAATGTGATTTGGCAATTATATTTTTTTAGGGCATCCACTTGTTATACACTTTGTATGGTTAGACTGCATTATCCAGTGCAGGGATTCTCTTCTACCACTTGGTTTTGCAATTTATGATGTGGCTTACAATCTTGGCTAAGACTATTATATGACAGTGGGTTAGTAGCACCTAAAACCAACAACCTCGGAATAAGTTTGCCGAGGAGATAACCACAGCGCCTGAATTCAGGGAGGGCAGCTGAAGCCATGCACCATGGTGAAGCCCTCTCTTATTTCAAAGCTGCACCTCTTCAGTCTTAACTTTCCTGAATTAATTTGTCATTACAGCACTCTATCAAGATATATCATGACACCTAGGAAAAAAGTGTACTGTCCTGCAAATAAAGCTTAACTAGAAACTATCCTGCCCACAGGAAATGGGCACAGGCTGGAAAGAAGGTGCTTGGGTGCCTGTTTGGAGAGAGGCGCATGAGGTCTGCTGCTGGAGCTCTCTCCAGCATTCGGACACAGGTCTCATTGCAGGTTTCTGCCTCTGAAGGACATGGAAAGCCTCCCTCTGGGTTTCCATCACCTCCACCACTGAAATAAAACACTGCTTCAGTACAGCAAAGGTTGGTGGTAGAATCCATAGGCTTTTACGTTTCCCGTTTCCTTCACTTTGCTTGTGGGTCACAGAAAGAAAAGTAAGAAGAAATAACAGGTGTTTTACAGGAATCACCTATCCACGTACAATAACAGTAAAAGATAAGCTTGTAGCACCAAAAAGCTTCCTCTTCTTTAACAACTCTTACTTAGACTGCCAGACTGTATTTTGGTATTATGTGGCATGCCCTACTTCCACTGCTGTTGAGACTGAAATATAATACATAAAGAATTCATACAAATGGGCATCTCGGTTCAGAATCTACCCCATTAGTTATACTAACCTGATCTGTGGGTGTGTAGTCATCCATGCTGACACTGTCAATTCTTTCTAAAAAGCTAGAAGAAAAATAAACATGCACTTAGACATGTAAAATACCGTCTAGTATAATACTCTTCACTACCTTTTCTGGTTTAGACTCTGGCTGCAAAGTAAAACACAAGTCCAATGGTAAAGGTATGAGCCTGATTATTTACTTACATTGACTGAGGTTACATTTTCCAAGCAATCAACTTTTTACTCAGACTTTGTTTCATTACAGCGCTTCTACACTTCCTGTTATACAATATCTGCAAGCAGTCCAAATGCAATTAGTGTTATAATTTTGTGAGGTCTACTAAAAAAATCCCAAGACTAACTATGCGTCATAACATTATACAGTTGTTTAGATTTAAAAAAGATTTTGGGGTTTAAAAAAGAAAATAGGGTGAAGAGTTGCCTTTATGCAGTATTATGCTAATCTAGCATAATGTTATGTTAATTATGCCTCAGTAATGTTAGCAGAAATGCTTAATATGTACAAATAGCTTTGGATTGACATGCTGCCTTCTAACACTGCAAATAAAGCATAAGAAGTGGAAAGCAGAACTGACATGAGGCAGAAGTTAACTGATCTGACTCTTTATGTCACAAAATTCAGTGAGATGTGTAAGGTGAAACAAAAACAACTGCAGGGAAGGGCAAGAGAAAAAGGAACCAGGAAAAAAGGGGAGGACCACATCCTCCCATTATTTAAAAGATTTTTTCAAGCTTTAATTCTTTCCCATAACATGTTACAATGGATATATTCAAAGCATAAAAAGGTGATTTTATATGTTTACCTAAAATAGGTAGATTGCCCTCTCTCACTTTCACCTATTTCTTAGATTTTATGTGTGCCCAGCTGGCTCATTTTCCCTGGACTGCCTGTATGCCTTTCTTGAATTTCTGCATTGTTATTTGATATCTGGCAATGAATATCCCACTGGTTGAGTCATCTTGCTACATTATTAAGATTTATCACCTGGCAATTTTTTCTAAGTTTTACTTGGGTGTGCATGTGGAATCTACCTACTTTGCAGTGGGAAAGATAAAAAAACAGTGAACTCTTGACTTGCAACATGACCTACTGTTAACACAGGGGTCACACACACTGACCGGTTGAAAAAATACACCCCTAAATGCCTGTTTGTAATTCTCATAGCACTTTCCCACGGATATGAACTGAAAGGAAAAGAAAATACACTATATATATATATTTACTTATACTATTTTTCTTTTTGAATCTCCATTGTTATAACGGAAACAAAATGCAGTATCTACAGTTAGAATATCCCGCTATTCTTTCTGGATGATCAAAGGTGTCATGGCTAAGTATATTGTTTAAAAAAAATCACTGTTTAGTCCAACACGATGGATGCCTGATAACAAAACCATTCTAAACAAACTAAAGAAAAAAATCATCTTTTTACAACAACTCCTCCTCTGCCAAAAACTACCATAAACTTATATAATGACCTAGAAGTAAGTCTTTACAGTAAGCTAGTCACCATGAGAAAGCAGCTGTATTCTGACTGCAACTTGGGGTCAGATAATTTTCATCACCTTGAGAATATTGATTAAGCAAAGTTTAACTACATCACCTCTGCAGCGAATGCAGACACTAGAGTAGAGCAATGTATTTTTAACTGGTGCATCTAGCATTAACACAACTCTCACCTCATGCTTGCAGCACACAAGATGAAAACAGAAGGCAAAACCATCCCTAATAAAAAATGCCTCCAAGGGGAACCACTTCCTAAACAAGGAGTAATTTTCCTTAATGCAGCTGTTTGTGCAGCACTCCTGTATTAGCAACTCCACTTAAAAGTTTTCTTTCCAGTTTCTAAACAGTTTCATCCAGTGAAGTCAGAAACAGTCAATTTTCATCAGGGTAAAATGTTAGCAGAGGGGTAAATCCTGGTCTCTAAGTGCAGTAAGGTGGCATTCCCAGCAGGCTAAAGACTGCAGAAAATGTGAAGGAGGCTGAGGGAAAGCTACTGAACTGCTGTGGGCATTGCAATTGCTTGCGCAGCTCAGAATCAATAAATGCAACAGAAGTCAGGGCAGAAAAGGCTCCTCACCTACAGCTGACACAGAAAGGGCTGCAGTTGAGAGTGCGGGCATAATTGAGTATTTGTGCACAAATATGACTCTATCACAAACCTCATAGAGCAATGTGGATCGGTGTTTTTCTTGTGGAAGCATTCCTTCTGGAGATGATTCCCTAATACCAAGGTTACGGCAACAGAATTTATGATTAATCATGGTATTTAGCACCAATTTACAGCTCTTTCACTAATACAACAAGCACTTCAGGATGGTTATTTGTTAGTATTTGCATTTTCCAAGCAGATAAATTATAGTAAGGAACAGACAAGTGAGCAACACAGAGTTACACTACTAATAATCTACAGCAGGGTTTGGAATCAGGTAAGTCTCCCAGTTAGATGTCCTACATATCAGACAAAGTAGTCTTCCATTTGGAAGCCATCAGCCTCCTCCCAGTAGAAATATTCTTTTCAAATACCCTAAACTGCAGAACTGCAATTAACCTCATGAGCTCTGACAAATATCACGTGCTCAAAAAACACCACTTGACATAGCGGCCGTAATAGTTTGTGCTTGTGGGGTTGCTGGAGACAAGCAACCTGTATTAAAATAAATGCAATTATTTACAAGGTTTTACCTGCCACTCCACTGTATCTAGCTGCAATATCATTAGCATCCAATAAATCAACATGCAACGACTATTAAGATTTGACTAAATTTCGTAGCTTTACAGAAAAATAACATTTTCAATGTGTGATCGACAGGCTTCCTAAGATTTCTTTTGCAATTTCATTAAATGTGCACTGAGATTTCCAGACACTAAACCACAAAAAGCTACATTCTTATCTTTAAAGTGAAAACTCAATTCTTTTCATATTAAATCCACACCTGGCTAATTAGCACAGTAGCAAAAAATTGCTGTCAGACAAATGTACATAGCAGGTACAAGTAATGGATTCCAGATGAGATAATGAGTTGGTATTACCTCATTATTAAATATGTGAACTTCACTCTTGTTACTGTATTAAAATGGGAAAAACTGAAATCACTTTTCTAAATTGCTTTTGAAAGAATGTTAATTTCTATATGCCTCTAATAATTATGTTCTGGCATAATATACATTCTTTTACATATATACAGCAGGAAAATTTAAATTTACATGACTAAAATTTCAATTTAAGGTGCTTTAAAGTGTGAAGATACCTCTGAGCAATGGCAATGCTCATGTCTCCTCTCAAAGAATCAGTGTGAGGAAAACACAGCAGCAGATAAATAACAGAAACGGACACCAGCATCACTTGTCCTCTCTTTTTAGATCCTGGGTTTTTTTCAGTTTGAGGATGAAATTATTTTCATAGAATGATGCCTTTTTACAACACTGACAGGTTTTCTATTTATGCAGCTTCTATAGAAACCCATACTCAGGATTTATGCTAATTCAGCAGTGACTACTTTACATATGTGTGCAATGAACTTTAAACTCGCACAACAGATACAACTGTGAATAAAACTGTAACATATAAAATATTTATATTTCTACTTCACAATCACAGTTTTATTTATAAAGGATTTGATCTGGTAATTAGTAAGACATTTAGGTTCCCTTTAACAATACAGTAGGGTGTTTTACATTTTCTTACATGGAACAGCACAAACTACTATTTTTTTTTTCTAAAATAAATTAGGTAAGATACTGGAAGGAAAAGTCTTCACTGCTCTGTTTGGAAATGCAGGGCTTTGGTCTGTCAACAAATTAAAGCAAAGAAAAATGGACTGATAAAGTTAAAAAAACCAATCACAAGCTACTGACATTATTATATCTATTATTAATCTGATCTGTAGTTTTATAAATATCTTCAGTAAGTTTCCTAGGAAACTCAGCTGACACTTAGTTTGACAAGCAATCTCTAAAATTTATATTATGCAAGCTGTGAACACAAAAGTACAGGTTTTAGATGTGCCTGCCAGCACATGTGGGAACTATCAATAAGCATTATTCTCTTTAAAAATCATGGCAATTTGAGCAGCAGCAGCTATATAAGAATTTCTGAAAAAAGGATTAATAAATGAACATTTGTTCAAAGAGGAGGCAATCATATATGAAAATCCCTTTCTCATTGGGTAAATCAATAAATGGCTCTGTATAGACATTCTGACTCAAAACCAAAATCACAATTAAAAGAAAAATCATGTCTTGAGAATAATATGACACAAACCCCATGCTATATTTGAAAGTGTACTTTGACCTCAAATGATGAAGTGTCAAACTGCAGCTCAATACAATTAACTATACATTTTAATAAATCTTCCCCTACTTAAATAATTTATTTTTCTCAACCCAACAGTTCAAAGACCTCGTATCAAAAAGTTGCTGTGGAAAACAAGAAATCGAACCCATGTAAAAATGCTTGTCTCTTGGAAGGAAAAAGGTAGCATGGCAAATCTTTATTTCTGTAGCTTTGAGTTCTCAGAGTGAAGAATCTCAAATTTATCCTCAAGTTGTCAGAGTCAGCAAACCTTTACATTTCTGATGGACCATTTAGAGCTTTGTGAGCCCCACAGCAGCCTCAAAACCCAGCAGAAGTACTATAACCTACTATATGAAATAATCCAAAACTGAGTCTTTGAATTCCACGCTCACAGGACTGCAGTAAGTCACAAGTGAGAACACTCACCCCAGGTCTCCTAGGGAGCAGAAATGCAAAAAAAATCTTTTATTTTTTTCCCTGCAGTTATTGGGTGCAACATCAAGATTTGAGTTTTCTTTCTGTAAAACATCTTTTTTTTAAATCATCTATGGGATTAGAATCCTATTAATTATTCCTGCAATACCTGAAACAGGAAAATACACATTTCTGGTTTCAAGAACACCTTAGGATGCGGGGATGGCCTTCAAGCAACCTCATATTATTCTGATGTATTTTCTGGTAACTGTGAAAGACATCACAAAACCAGTCCCTAGTAATATTCTGACCCCTAAAGGATTAATTTTCCCAACTCATTTGCAGAAAATAGTAGCAGAAAACCCTCAGAAGACACTGGTAAAATGTAACAGTTAAGGACTTTCTTGTAAAATGTAAACAGTCACTAAATTTTAAGCACAACTTCCATATGGTAGTGGAGTTTTTGCCTTCTCTCCCTCCACACAACTCTGCAAGTCCCTTCCTATGAGGAACACACATATCAGCGAGGGCAGGAGGAGGCAGAGTGGGACCAAAATCTGCTTTGGATCAGCGCCGTCTCACATCTGCTGGTCTCCCATTTTGAATGACTCATTAATTGGTGTACAGGTTGTAAGAGAAGAAAATATCCAGTACAAACACTGAAGATGCTACCAAAACACTGTATTTATTTCTAAAGGGTTGGAATAATAGAATTACCAGGTTGGAAAAGACCTCTGAGATCGAGTCCAACTATATCTATCTGCCACTAAACCATATTCGTAAGTACCACATCTACCTGCCTTTTAAATACCTCTAAGGATGGTGACTCAACCCCCTGCCTGGGTAGCCTCTGCCAGTGCTTGATGACCCTTTTGGTGAAAACCTTTCTCCTGATGTTCAATCTGAACCTCCCTGGCACAGCTTGAGCCCATTCCCCCTTGGCCATCTGTCACTTGGTAGAAGAGACCAGCACCCATCTCACTACAAACTCCTTTCAGGTAGTTGGAGAAAGCAATAAGGTCTCTCATCAGCCTCCTCTCCTACAGGGTAAACAACCCCAATTCCTTCAACTGCTCCTTGTAAGACTTGTGTTGACTGATACCTATTGCCAGGCATTTTGGGCATTTGAGAAGAATGCTGGTTCCTCAGGACTTCCCAGGGAAGTGGTGGCGTCACCATCCCTGGAGGTATGGGAAGTGTAGATGTGGTACATGGGGACATGGTTTAGCAGGTGTGGTGGTGCCTGGCTGATGGTTGGACTGGATGATCTTAGGGATCATAGAATAGTTTGGGTTGTAAGGGACCTTAAAGACCATCCAGTTCCACCCCTCTGCCATGGGCAGGGACATCTCCCACCAGACCAGGCTGCCCAAGGCCCTATCCAACTTGGCCTTGAACACCTCCAGGGATGGGGCAGCCACAGCTTCCCTGGGCAACCCGTGTCAGTGCCTCACCATTCTCATGGTGAAGAAATTCCTCCTTACGTCTAGTCTAAATATTCTCCTCTCCAGTTTATATCCATTGCCCCAAATCCTATCACTGCAACCTTTTATGAACAGTCCCTCCCCAGCTTTCCTGCAGCCCCTTCAGGTATTGGCAGGTCGCTATAAGGTCTTCTTGGAGCCTTTTCTCCTCGAGGCTTAACAGCCCCAACTCTCTCAGCCTGTCCTCCTATGGGAGGTGCTCCAGCCCTCCGATCATCTTTGCAGCCCTCCTCTGAAGCCGTTCCGCCAGCTCCATGTCCTTCTTATGCTGAGGATTCCAGAACTGGACACCGCACTCCAGGTGGGGTCTCACAAGAGGGGAAGAGGGGAGCAGAACCACCTCCCTCATCCTTTCCCCGCTTCCCGGTCCCACGCGGAGCAGGGCGGGAGGCGGCTGCTCGTCGCTCGCTGCCGGCAGGGGGCGCGCTCCGCCCGCCGGGGCTAACCCCGAGCAGGTGACACCCGGGTTGAAGGGAATGCTGCAGCCTCCCCGCGGGCCAAGGCTGCGCTCGGCTCCGAGATACCATGAAAAAAAAAAAAAAAAAAAAAAAGAGAAAAAAAAAAAGGTGAGATTTGCCCACAGAAACCGCAAGGAAACCGCTGCAGGCAGGAGATGAAATGGTTAAACGGGAGGCGAAGAACGAGAGCAAAGTACAGTCATGCCTGAATCCAGCCGGCTTGTTTGCAGGGCGGTGAAGTCTGAGGGTCTGTGGTTGGAGGCAGCCGGGGGTGATCACCCAAGAAGACGACACGGGGAGCACAGGTGACCTGGGGACTGTGGAGAATCGATGGGTGCTGCGCAGCTTTGGGTGAAGCTGTGCCATGTTTCCCCATGGCAGCACCAGCCGCTCTGAGTTTGCTTCGGAGGGAGAGGGGTAAAGAGACCGGGAAGGGTCTGGGGCCCTTGCTTGCGATTCCCTATGGAGGCGTAAGCAGTGGCACTTTGCTGCCGCGTTGTCCGTACTGACTGCTGGTGGCACAAAGCGTCTAACTCCTCTGTGTCACTGCTACCAGCCGTGACCCCGACCATCACCAAGTCATCAAGAGCAAAGCCATCACCAAACACTTTACTGGCACCAGCAAACTACACACTCCAAGGAGCAGGAAAACTCTAATTTAAACTCTACTTACAGATGGTGACTTTGGCCAAGACATTAAAAGTAAGGACAGATGACAATGGTTGCAACCGAGGGCTCGTATACCATCCACCAGGTTACCCCTTCCAGATAGCTGGCAGCAATCAGAAGTGCGTTTGGCAAGGATAAAGAAAGATGTCTAAAATCTGTGGAAGAGCTTTCCCAGTCTGTGGGCTCAGTTAAGAAAGCTTCCAAGCAGGAATCCATCTTAACCTCACTTTCTCCACTGATAAGTTCTCTTTTCTTAGTACATACCACAGAACGTCTCTAAGCTTCACAGGCTTTGGCACATGTTCAGCTATTAACCTAAACAAATGCACAAAAAAATTCAACTGCATTAAATGTTTCAGATATATGAGCAGTACTCACTTTCCACTCAATAACAGCAATCTAATTTTATTTTTTAAATTGAAAATACATGAACTGTACTAAAAAATAGTATGACTTCCATAACTGCTTGCCCCCACTGGTTCCCTAAATTTGTTGAGAAGCAGTGTGAATTTTGGGAAATGCATGTCTTCTTTCTAAATTTAGCAAACAAACCACTTTTTTTGGCTTAACACATGTTTTTGCTTTCCGAGCAAGAGGCCTATGGGGATCATCATTAACCCTCTTCTTAACAGAAACACTAAGACTTAAATCTGGAAAACTGTCATTCACACAGAAAAGTTAACAAGCTCCAGCAGAAACAAGACTCATCATCTGCAACTTCTGCTATGTGGGGTCTCAGAAAAGAGGGAACAAGACTGGCAATGTGAGAAAGAAAAGGAAAGACTATTTATTTTAAAAGGGACAATATTTTTCAATTGCATGTGATCAGAAATTTTATTCCTGGAAGTACAAATGGCCAAGCTGCTGCAAAATACAGACTAAGAAGCATTGATAAAATCTCACTGGCACATGCATCCCCTCCTCCTGAGCACATTCACACCTGCTTGACTTCAGTGAATTTTTCTTCTTCCTTGTGAGAGCACAGTCCTAGAAAAATAACCATTATATGAATATTGATACACCCATGGAACACTTCTGTAGACAGATTGAGTTCTGCAATATAAAGGCTACACGGAGCACATTCTGCAAGTCTAAGTGCAGTTTTGAATAGAGGACTTGAAAACAGAAAGCTCATATTGCATTATTCAGAGAGATCTGGATCCTGACTGCTTTGTGAGCTGATACATGGCAGACCAGGGTCTCTTTATCCACTGTCTGAATGAAACAACTGTTTAAAATCTTCCAGCAACTACACAGAATGGTGCTAGAAAGGAAGCAGAGAATACCTGAAGCATCAGATGACACACATTGGCAGAATGCAACCATCCCATCAGAGCCTGGAGAACGCGCCTTTAGACAGAATGATAGATCAAAACCTTGGTTTTATGTCTCAGCAACTAAAGTACATAGGAGATCTCACCTCCACCTCTTCACATGAGTTCTTCCAAAAGAATTTGGACTTTTATGCTCAGAAAAGTCAAACTCTGGGAATACGTCTTGATAACGTCTGGAGCTGTAAAACGCATTCAGGTTTACAAGCCCTAGCTATATTCCACAAGGTTGGCAGGGGATGTCAAAAGTTAACAAAATGTATTTTCACTGGATATTGCAAATACAACTTCCCCTTACTTTCAAGTTTAACTTCCTGCGATATGGAAAAGATACTTCAGTGCAACTTACAGATTCCGGTTGATGGCTCTCTTTTCAAAAATTGTTGCACCAAGTGCTGTAAGCCTCGAAGAATGCCAAATCCAGGTTAGAAAAAGCACTGGTAGTTCAAAATGAAAGATCACTTGCTCTGGTGGAAGTGGTCTGGAACAGTAAGTCTGCTATGGTGATTATTGCCAGAAAGGAAAAACCAGTTTGACTGGAGTTTTCTATAGAGGTTGATAAAAGAGAAAGCAGAAAATACCTGAACAGGAAAAGCAAAGGCAGCAAAACAGACTTAAATGGAAATCACGATAAGTTTATGTTTGCCTGTGACACCTGTCCAAGTTCAGTGCAAGAGAAAGTAGATTTCACACCTAAAAGTCAAAGCAGATGATTCAAAAAGAGGATGCTAGTATAGCCCCCTGAAAACCCAAATGAGAAGAAGTGAACTCTTCAGGACTGAATACTCCTGGCCAGGAAAAGCACACATGCACGTTTACTGCTGTTTTCAGATCTATGCATTTTTTGTGACATGGAAATGTAAGGATCAGTGTGTTAAAACCCTGAGCAAAATGAGAGTGTATTGGTTTACTTTCACCTACCATGTGTTTGTCAGGTGTTGAAATGACCTAGAGAACTGCCATGGCTCAAGTCCTGCAGATTGCTGGGGTTAAACAGGAGTACTTGCATAACTTCCAAGGCTTAACATTTGGACTACAGGATCAACTCTGATAGGGATGTCTTTGAAGCTCCAAGACACAGACAAGGTCTGAGTTCCTATAGATATTTACTGCTTGAAGGAATATGAGGACTTCTAACATGCAGTCTAACAGAGATGAAATCTTCCACGGTTGCATGTAAGATGTGAAGTACGTTATCAGTGTAAACTAAGGAACCCCAAAAATTTGTTCTCCAGATAAGTCAGGAAGGTGACCAGCTTCCTACACAGTGGGAATAGAAAGTGTTAATACAGACCTTGCAGAGCACTTCATAAAATTTCTCTTTCCTTATTGTAGTTTATGAGGTGTGGTGGCAGATCATTTCTCTTCAGCACTCCTTAATCCTTGCTCCAACTCTAATGCTGCACTCCAATACCTTGTTTGAAGGACACGCTAGGCACAAACTCTATGAGCAGCATTTCGATGTGCAGGGTGCAACATCACAGTCATGGTATTGTTCATCATCACATTCTCAGTTACTAGGATACTACCTTGTTAAAGTTGAAGGCAAGAAAACTTACGTAACAGGGTAAAAACTATTGTCTCAGGAGTTAAGAGACAGAAGGATGATGAAGACTGACATCTGTCCAGTGGTTCCAAAGCATTTTACCCCAAAACACCCAGCAGAATCACTTCACCATCTTCAGAAGTTGCCGTCCCTTTAGCAGAGTGAAGACACACTGTGACCTTTCACATTCAATGGGATGGACACAAAGTCTGCTTTTCCCAATCTTGTTCATGCCATGCACTAGAATTTATTAGGGCTTCCCTACTTGTAAGCTAGAGCAGACAGGTCAACATTCACACTCCCAGGTTATCCTTCTTGTTCCCATGCACAACACACTTTGGAGCTCTACATGAAAACATCAGGTAAACATCTGTATATGATCAGCTGCCTTAGAAATTACCAGGTGAAATAAGCAGAGTTTTAGCAGTGCAGACACAAATGCTAAACATAACCATTAGACACATAAGAAAATTCCTGTACCTTTACAACTGATGCTGTAGAAATGTTTTCATTAAATCACCATTACCCAGCCCATTTTAGAAGAGAATGTATTTAACTACTGAATGTATTAAAGCAATTGGTCATAACAGCTATGGTTCAGCTGAATGATTACCTTTGGTAGCTGAAGGAAGGCATGGAGCTGAAGTGAAATGAATTGTTACTACAAAAATGGAATGAAGGATACAATGACCATGTCCAAGTAGCTAATAATTGGCCTAATTCCATTTAATATTTACAAGCTGTTTAAACAAGGATTATAAAACATCACGTTCCAAACTAGCCGTACAACCCTGCTACCTGTACGTTTGACAGTAAGTCATGTTAACACTGTTTACTATTAATAGGGCATTTTGTGAAAAGCATTCCTAACTCTGCACTCTCCGTACCTTTCTTTCCCTTCCCACTAACTTTCAGTGTACAGGTACTGTTAAACCAGCAATACAATGGGCTGGGTTTGAGGAATGAGGAAAATAATTAAGAAACGACCTGATTATATCCTGCTTCAAGTTACTTTAAAGATTACATTACACTTCTGTATTTAATCTCTCTATGCTGTACCCAATGAAGGGGGTTGTCATTCCAGGGGGCTGGAGTAAAGGGGTCTTGGTTTGTATAGCAGAGAACTTGGTACCATAGGCTCTGTGCTGAGATGCTCACTGCTAGTACCAGCACATCACCTAAAGCCAGAGGCCAGATAGAGAGGGAAGGAGGGGGCTGAGCAGCATTGGGTATGCTGTGCTGGTGCTGCAACACAGCTGCAGAGCACGTGCCAGCCTCAGGGCCGGTGTGGAGCCACCTGGAAGCCTGGCAGTTGCAGCTCCTTGCAGGATTCTGGCCAATCTCACCACCCCTTAGGGTACGACGGTCCTACTGTAACTTTGGCCTTTACACCTGAAAGGCCACTGCGCTGCTTTGTAGGAGCTGCTGCTTTGTATTAGGCACACATCTGCAAGGAAGGACAGAAGCCTGATAAAAGATTATCAAAACTGAGGACCATTTTAAATCCTGGACAACTTCTAGAGCTCCTAAAAACAGGCACTGAGAAGGAAGCTGAACTTCCCAATCTGTCTTCTCCACCCATGCAGTTAGCGGGAAAAACGTGGAAGATTTATGCAATAGCAGCTGGAGAAGGCTGAAAAGGAATATACAAATAAGGCATAAATGTCAGAAATCCAAAGCCACTTGTCAGGTCAGATTTCAAAATGTTGTCTTTTGTCTCTTTTCTTTTAAAGAGAAGATTAAAAATACCATTCCCAACTTGCACGTAAACTGTGGAAATGAAAAGCAGGAATCACTCATTCTCTAAATAGGGATCCATCACCAACACGTTTACGTAATGATGTATAGTGAACACTGGCAGGTCATCATGCGGTCAGGTTCTGAGCGCACATACAGGTTTTGTATTTTAAGGGAGAAAAGTAGTTGCATTTTTATCCTTATGCTGTTTCTTTCCTACCTCAAAACCTGAGGGGCCCTAGAACAACAAATTCCTTATCAAATTATTTTTTCCCATCAGCTTGTGTATGCATGACATTGCAGCACAGATGCTAGGAAAGGCTCAGAGAAGGAGCATGCCTCGCACCTCTCCTGAGGGGAAGAACTACTTTTGTGATAACCTCTAAGGATTTGACATTTCCCCCCAGTAAAGTCCATATTAAACCAAATTCTAGTATAAAAACTCTTCATAATATTGCCTGGGAGAGTAAGTTCACTCAGGAGGTAGAAACAGGAGGAATTAAGGTAGGGTATGGAGAATAATGAACACCTTTTGCTTTAGACTCTGGGAACTTATCTCCATAACGAGATGAAACTCTCAATCACATAGAATTGGATATTTGTCAAACAATAAATCTGGGAAGTTTGACTAAGCTGTACCAGACCCAAACTGCAAAGTCACAGACAAAGCCCCAGCCCCGCATTAAGCAGTGTCCTACAGAATTACCACGTCTGCCCTGTAACTCAAAAACGGATTTTTAAATTAATGGCATGGTATCCTAAAAAACATTCTTCCCTCCCCTCTAAAGACCCTGAAAAGCTTTCCCCCCAGATGGCTTTTAATAATAAGGTGCATTGTAGCTCAGTGCAAACAGAGCAAAGATTAATTAGGTACCAGACATTTTACTGAAGTAATCACAGAAACAGAATGAAACCACAAAGTTTTGTAGTTGTTTGGTTTTCTACTTCCAATTAAATGAGATTTCTGATCCCAAATACCAGAGTGCAGGTACAGCAGCCAAATCTGCAGGCATTTACTTTAATCAAATAAACATACAGATAATTGTTAATCTCATAATCCCTTCAAATTGTTAGTAACCTTAATTAGATTACCAATAATCCAGTCCTAACACCAGCACCGTGAAAACTGATCTCTTGCCCTTAACAAATGCCTATCTTGCAACTATGAATGCATTAGACTTTAAAGCACCCAAAGTTCAGACTTCTTCAGGAAAAAAAAACCCCTTCAACTTGTGGAGGGGTGCATTGACAGAAATTTTAAGCAAATAAAAAATTACACCTTTACAAAACAACTGTGACAACATTTTGAAAGCAAAAGACATGCTTTTAATTAGGCAGGTGCTGATAGTTTCCCCATTTCACAAGATGCTATTTTGACAGAGTGTCAGTGCTACTCATATTTAAAAAGCAAAAAAAAAAAAGATATTCACACTTAAAGGAACCATTTCTGTGCTTTTTGTATTTCAGTATTTTATTACATATTTCTTCAACAACTTTAGCAGAAAGCCTTTAAAACCAACAACAGATGGAAAACAAATCAAGAAGCATAAGTAATAAACAGCCACACATCTTTAAGACATGTATATTAGTTTACTGGTTATGTGTCAGATCTAAGACTGCTCTGCTCAAGCACTGCAATGTAATTCTGAACAGATTTGGAGTCAAAACATTACGTGGACAAAAGTCAAATAACAAAAGTGAGGAAATGGGGATGTTTCCAACTGTTTTTTGTCTTTTGCTTATGTTTCTTCCCATTTCAGCTCTGAGAAACCATACAATGGGTTCTACCATGACACTTTGCAGGTGTCCCAGGCTACCTCTGCCCTTCCAGACATGACACGGTCATTATGTAGGCATTGAAAAGCTGCTGAGCTCTTCTTTGAAACTGACACCATTTACAAGGTGAGTCTTTTTCTCATAGAAGGTTAATGTCAGAGAGAATTTCAATAATTGTGGAACAAATGAAGATAAAATAAACCCAAATGGCAAGATATTCTGAATATGAGGCAGCTTTGTACTTTCTTGCACTATCTTTTCTTCTGTCAGAATGATTAAATACATCAGATATACAGAGACTAAGAAATTCAGTACAAGAAAAGCTTTAATTCTACCGAGACTTACCCACAAGAACAGTTTTAAGGATGTAAGTAATCCTATTGAATGCAACAAGACTTTGGAATTCAGTGGGACTGCTCACATGCTTAGAAGATCAGTAATGCGTACACTATTTTGGATGCCTAGAGCCTGAGTGAAGGTCCTTCCCTTAAAGCAAATGGAGACTCTGCTGTCTGCTCACTGCAGTCCAACTCCAAGCACCGTAGACAGACCTATGGTCCAAACTCATGTGACACTACATGGCATGTTGCAAGTACAGAAGCAGCTTTTTATTCTGGAGAATAACCACACTCATGTCGTTCTCCGTAACTGTAATTATTTTGCTATTTAAGAATAACCTGTAATGAGATTTTCCTACAATCCAGCATCTTTAGGTACAGAAAGTTAGCTCTCTCTCTTATCTTCTAAGTAGTACACTTAACAGAGGATATAATAAATGTAATAAGTAGCACTTTATGCAATAGCAGTTTTGCTAGCATGTGAACTACAGGAACCATCAGCATACAGAGATACACCAGCTCTGACAGGCTTTTCTGCAGCCTCCACCAAGCCACCAGGAACAAGTCAGACTTCAGCTTTACCTTCTAGCATGGCACACTTTAAATACTTCTCCTCGATACTACATAGATGAATTTACATAATCCTACCAGGACACTGGGACAAAACCACAACCTAGCTCACTCTCTGAGAATTGCCTTCTACCTGTTTGATACCCACCCAGGGGCTCATCTGTGAACTGAGGGGACCCCAAGTCACACACTGCTTTACCAAGCAAGACCTGCACAGCGCTTTGTTCAAATAACTGGGAAAACTAATGCTATGCACAGGCCACAATTTTCTATCATTAATGCTAACTTAATGACAGAGTAGAATGACCATACCAGTGCTATAATGTATCTTCAATTATTCAAACAGAGCTTCTTTTCCAAAATAATTGACTTTCTTCAGCAGTTCACCTTAAAATGTTTTCCGTTCTGCCAAGGAATACAACACCCACATCCTGCTTAAGTATCTCAGGAGAATAAGGGACCAGGGAAGTTAATTAATCTATAGGAACTCCTTTACAAACTCTACCTATGTTTTTTAAAAAATGGTTTTTAAGATAAAATTTGTTTCTATCAAGTATTTAAACATGACAGAAGAGATAGATGCATGGAGGCAGAACACAGAACAGCATCGGTGACCCAACTAGACTTCTCTGTATTTACTGCTTCAAGCACAGCCATATTGATTATCAGTAGAAGTGCAGAAATATGCCAGCTATGATTAAAATCTAGCACAGATACTATACAGACATTGAATCTCAAGGACATATAACACTGAAAATACAATTCAATACCATGAGGGACTGCAAGTAAAGTTTTACAAAGGAGCTAGTACATCACGGTATCATAATTTCTACTAAAGTGACCAGTATTATAAAATAAAACATAACCTACAACTGTTAAGGTAAGGAATGGAATGCAAGATATAATGAGAAACCAATGGATTAATAGGAATAAATAAAAATAATACTGTAAAACTATACCTAACTGAGAAATTTAATTATGATATGATATCAAATACAGATGGAACATTTTGAAGGAAATAAAATGCATTTCACATAAACCCCAAACTAACCATTTTTTGGCTGCACATAAGTTAATTACTCTACTCTTTCTCTACAATTGCTAATAAAACCATTTACCTAGATTAGCACCAAACCACCCTTAAAGTGGCAAGCTGTTCTTTATTCTGAATTTCCCCAAAATATACATTCAGGTGATCAGGACTGTCTCAGCATGTTTGGAGTTACATACACACACGTGTATCAGTGTTAAAGAGCTTCGTTCAGTTATTTACATCATCTACTGAGCTTCTGAAGGAATATCTCTCAACCCAGCACTATGAGGAGAATTGCAGAAGGAGCAGTTTAGGTAGAAATATATCAAAACTGAAGCTATGAAAGAAGGAAAGGTTTGCTTATTTACAGCACAAAGAAATTCCATCTGGTTAGGCTGTGGGTTTACTCTTGTCAAAATTAAACAGGAAATTAATCTCTCTCCCCTGCTACCCTCCCAAGCAAGGTATTTTCATTTATGATGCCAAAAGCTTGATATTTGTAGGTTTTTCTGCCATAAGTTGTTAATCAGCCTCACAGCGTTTATAGGTAGAAGGGTATCTCCTGACAGATACAAAAACCAGATTTAAAACCAAAGCCAAAAATTATATAAAGACAGATATATAGATACACATTTTAGCACCTTGGAGTACATTTCCAAAAATAAACCAGTCAAATGGATATCTTCCTAAAAAAGATGATTGCATAAGCATAATTACACTAAACAGAAGTACCTGCCCTCTCTCCCTGCATGTTATAAATAGTTCGTTACATTACACAGTCTTATTCTAAAATGCTATTGCTCTATCTTCATGCCTTCTCTCACACTCCCTTCAAAAAAGGCCCCAGCCCTCACCATTAGCCCAAGCACTGTTTTCCGGATGTTGTTGTATAACTTCTTAGAACACAAATACATCTAGATTACAATGGTACAGTAGCAATTTTTAACCAATTCTGACATTTCTCTAGCAATTGCCAGCACTCCTCTACTTGTTTATAGATTGAATTTTGTTCCTTAATAACTTTTTGCCATCTTGAAACGCTGACTGAGAGAGGTGCATATTTCAGAATGCAATTTATTATAAGTGCTGGGGCAAGATCCTCTTCAGAAACCTTAAGCAGAGGAATACTGAGTTGGATTCAAGGATCCTAAAAAACCTCCTGCCAAGTTGCAGTAACGGGCAATGCTACCAGCAAGGTGCACACTGAGGCAAAGTGCTGGATTTTTTTCCTCCCTGTTGTCTTGCTTTTTGACATAAAACCCTGTTTACTGAATCTGTGCAAAAAGAGCTGAATTTCACTTTTAACAAGAAGTAGAAAGTGAACATAAGAAATGCTTCTGGAAGGAAAAGAGATGAATTGGTCACTGCCGAACATTAATATAGTGCTGCTTATCAGTGCCAAGGCACCACTCAGACGATCTAAACATCACTGTAGGTACCTATATATATATTTATCTCTTTTTCAATAAGCTGTTATATCCACCAGAGATATGCAAGTTCTAATTACTCTATCACTGATGAGTTAAAACCAGAAGGCAGACCTAACCCTACCCTAAGGAGGAAGCTCTTGCATCAGCAAAACTGTTTTACTGTATGACACAAGCATGACGATGGTGTGGGAGGGTACCTTTTGCATTATACTTTTCTGACAGCAAAGGCTTTGCTTAGAAATCATGTATACAAATGAGCTATAGTTTGTACTGATGTTGATGATAGTCCAGATAGTATCACCTCCTTGGCTCCACTTCTGCATGTTGGTTATGACATTGTATGCAGAGTATACAATTCTTCTAGTACATGGTATGTAATGATGAACATAACAGTATCTATTAAAAGAAAACCAGCTGATACGACTTAAAGCTACTGAAATAACAGACTAGATATTTCTGAGACAATGCAAAGGAGAAACAAACAAAGAAAAGTCAATTTATATTACCAGAAAACCTCTGTATGCTTTACTCAATAAACAGCACACAAAATAAGCATCTCTCTGCTTACTGTTGGATATCTGTGACAAAGTTTATTCGACATTTAATCCCATAGGGGAAGACTTCTTTTTGCTCTGCATCTGGCTTCTGGAACAGGTGTTTAGCCACGTTTTAGATGCTGAGATATTAAGTAAATACACAGCTATGAGATGATTAAACTGTCAGTGATATCAATGCAGCTACCTCACCTTCTTCCCTAGAATGAAATCAAGCACACTTTACAGTTTACCTTTACATTTCAGCCAGGTGTGTGTAAATAAATACAAATAATACAAAAAAATACAAATAATAATACAAAAAATACAAAAAACCCCGCCTCACATCTGTGCTAAGAAACAGAAGATATTACTAGAATCCAGTATTTCAAACTATAAGAGTTAAGAATAATACTGCAAGATGTATTGAGCAGCTAGAAATGAAGAGACAAATATCAAATAAAGGGTAGTTTGGATAGGGACGAAGAGATGCTGAACTAGAACTTATGAAACTCAGGTTTTGGAAAAAAAGAAAACACCCACAGGATAGGCACATAGCTATGGATAAAAGTGTAACTGAGACAGTATCTTCCTGGTGATCCACAGGCATACAGAGTAATACTGCAGACATCTACTGAAATTTAAATTAGCCAGCTCAATTATGGATAGCAGTGCATCTGCTATATCAAGATTTCAGTGCATGAGCCCAATCTTTTAGAAACCTGGCTGTATTTAAGCTTTTTCTTCCCACTCAGGTGCTCAGGCTGGTTAGGATAATGTGAGACTGGATATGTCAGGATGGATGGCAAACACACTTGGATCCTGTGTCAAAAGTTTCAAAGACCCTGAAAAGGAGTTGGCAAAAAGAATAAATCCAGGGAAAACTTCTGAAGTACATAAATCAGAGAAAAGTTGAGTGTCATGTATAGCAGCTTCTTTATAAGAAATTGTGGAACAAGAAAATTACAGCTATTCTGAGTTGATTACACGTAAAATGTCCTTGAAAAGCTTCTGGAACTATATATAAAAATGCAAGCTTTGATCTACTTGTATTTAATTTACTACATAATTAGGACAGTCCTATAAGCCAAAGTTAATTTAAGCTGTCATATGTTAACCCAGCATAATTTTCAAGAAATCTTCCTTTTCAATTATACTGCCATATGTTAATATGATAGCTTTTTATAGATTGTTTTATTTACATCCATGTCATAACTGACCTGCTGAAAGATTAGATTTCATTATATCCCAGCAAAGAAGCATCTGTTCCAAGTTCCTCTGTGGAGAGCACATTCACATTTACTATTACACTTTTTAACTTGCAATTTTTTTTCATCACTAGGATCTCAACGCAATTATTTCCTAAATGCTTCATTCAGTAAAAACTGTGTTGTGAGCTAAGCTGTAGAAGATGTAATTTGTGACCTGGATGTGATGTACAGATAGGCTTCACAATACCTTGCAGGCATGTAGTTTTATTTATTTTGCATATTATGATAACGCTGAGGTGTGTGTTTGAAAGGCTCATGCGGCATTCAGTGAGCAGGCGCTTCCCCACCCTTGCTGCCTGGTTTGGTTTCCTTCCAGGGTTGGAACAGGAAACGCAGCAGTTGTAGCACACACGCAACACCCCAGTCCTCCGTAAGCAGTGTCAGCACTGCAAAGGCTACTTAGTTTGGCCATAAACATGTAGATGATTACTAACTTCTCATTAAGTGCAGCAGATTTGCTGAAAATAAACAGCAAGTTATCCGTTAGAGAAAACTGACCATTGCTCACCAGCACTGACAAAGTCATGATTAGCTCTTGATCTTCAAGTTCTGTATTTCTGAGGCCTAAAATCACCATAAAATATCTAGCTGAAGACAAACTCCTTTCCTGTGATTTGTAGTTACTTCAAATCAAAATGTTTTCAACTTATTTATTTTCTGAAGTTACAACAGATGCTGGTAGGAGCCATCCTACCAAAACCACATATGAGAAAGTGTTGCAGTTTGCATTTTAAAGGTATTTTTTTCTCCATGGTACTTGATATGGGAAAGATGATGGGTACTGGAATAAGGTGGTGGTGTTACCTGTGCAGGGGTGTAGAAGAGAAGCAAGTAGCTGACATTCAAATGCTTATTGAGAGATATTATTGGCCAACTCTTCTTATAACTTACAGTAAAGCAGAACAGGACAATACGAGTTTCAACTCAAGCAGCAACTGCAGCTTCTGAGTTCAGCTGGACAATCCCTTGATTTGGGTACAGGCATTTGAAAACATTTCTTTCCAACAGAAGAGGTGTTGTTTGTTTCTTTCTATATGAAGTGAAAATTTCTATATAACCATATTAAATATTTTTGCCATCTTTTACTAAGAGAATATTGAACACACATTCTAAAAAAGAAAAAAAATCAAAATGCTTACCTTAAAAAAAAGAAAGCTAATGTCTGAATAGTTTACATACACAGGTGGGAGTCCACATCTTTAACACTGCTGAATGAATTAAGATATGCGAGTAACAATCTTCAACAATTTACTTTTTCTACAACATCATATTCTATGGTTTTTTCCTTCCTGGTTGCAACTTGCCTAGAATATACTGGCTAAACAAAAATGTACAGCCAGTGGGTCAGACCATGTTACAGCTCCTCTTTGATGCTTAAGTCTAAAACTGCAATTTCAGGAAGAAACAGCGTCCTTCCCCACATGTCTGCAAGACTCATGCCATGTTTGACACTCCCAAGTGCTTACTCATATTATTTTCCTTTCCAAACCTAAGTGCTGGCTTCTGCAACTCTTTTACTGCCCTGGGGGACAAACCTGGTGAGGAGCTGCGGTGAGGAAAGAAGAGGGACTAGCTGCACTCAAGAGTCCCTTTGTGCCAGTGCTGACACAACTGGCATCGATGTTTGCATTTGTCTTTATGGGCCTATTGTGTATTAATATCGTCTAACCCTTTTTTGCATAGGCTGCTATTGCAGGGAAATCATATTATTCAGTTTTCTTAGCCTGACATCCTTTTTCCCAAGTCACAACTATTTGTATTTACTGTGAGAAGAGCAAACATTCTCCCCTTCCTCAGCGTCCTGAAAGAGGAAACCCAAACACATCCAAACCCTAATGTTCATTAAACTGCATGCATCTGCAGGACCAACAGAGGATGCATCACCTGAACAGATGGTTTTCAGGAAGAAGGGAAGCAGTTCTTGTTCTTTTAACTCTCAACTGAAATGAAAATATTGACACCTTTTTTAACCTTCATCAAGGTTGTGTCTCACCTGTTTGAGTAACAACAAACTGATGCTTTTGACTGACTAAGCTTTCATGAAGTGAATTGAAGTAATAGAGAGTCCTGAAATTACTGAGTTAAAATATATTTGTGCCTTCAAAAACATGTAGACACATGGAAATCAAAGCAAATATAAGTAAAACTTCGAAAGGTTCAGCGAGTATTTACTCAAGTTAATGTTTCTGAGCACAGATATATATTATGAAAAAAAAAATCCACAAAACATAATAATAAAAATACTAATTCTTAATTCAATGCCACAATTGAATATCTCAATCCAGCTCTTGTGTAAAAGTGAAGTATCAGATCATACTGCTCTTCTGCTTGCTGAAAAGCAACCTTGCACATGCTGTAAAGCAGTGTTTTCACAGCAAGGACATCGTCAATGCAGTAGCTCTGCAGGCAGTTGCACCTGCTTTTGCCATGCTTAGGTATCATTGGACAACAATTACACCTGATAAAAGATACAGACAAAAAAATAATAGGTCTAAATAAAATGCCTAACAGTAAGGACTGCATCAAGCAAGACAATGGGATACTAGGAAATGCAGAATTCTTATTACACTCTGATGTTTGCAAAATAGGAAAATCTCCTAAGAAACACAATTGGTCAGTGCATTCACTTCTCGCATGAGGCTATGATTCGGGTTTTTTAGGTACCTGAAGCGTATTTTTTGACAGCGCCCTTGTTTTGTTTACAGCACATTGCTGGGATACTCCCTTTGATTCAGCCTGACACACGTGATGCTCCGCCAGCTTCTGTTCTGCAGTACTGCTGCTGCTGCACTAAAAATAGCTTCCGCTTGCTTTGGCTCCACATCTAATTTATGGAAACTCACAGAAAAGAAGGCCCCTGTTAGTGGGTGAGCGACGTACGATTTTGCAGCTTGTGCTGTAAATCTCACTTGGCCTCTTGAAATGCATCACTGAAAATTTAAAATTTAAGCCAGTAGTCAATGTGGTGAGGGAGGAAGAAGATGTTTCTTAATACATTTCATCTATTTTTAAGGTGGTTTAATAGCAAATGAACTGAAAACATACAACAGTTAGCCTACACTATGTACAAATGTCTAGAATATAGAATAGAAATTTATAAAGGGCTACCAGTGGCCATACTTGTTTAGTAAAAGCACTACGAGGATTTTCTTAGTTATTTTAGAAACACTAATAAAATTACAAGCCTGCTGAAAATAGCTTAGAGATGTTCTATATACTCTTTGCTGTGACATAAAAGTCACCAGATAAGTAATTCCCTCAAGAAATGCTGATTTTACACACGCTGCCACAAAACCTGCCTCTGTGTGACACAATATTTTGTATGTATACCTCTACACAAATCTGACGCATTTCTTTCACTGAAAAAATCAAAGTGCATGTTAAAATTCAAATGCCAAAGCAAATTAAAGTAAGTGGTTATTTTTCATTCTACAAAAGAAGAGATTTAAATTGTCTAAAGTGGATTTTTTCAGATATTCATTAGCACCATGTCAAGGAGTGGCACCGGCTGCAGTGGAACGTATTTCAAATGAAAACTGAGTTGGAAACAGGGATGGCGTAAGCCTGGTATCTGTTTTAATGCACAATTGTTTTAACAGCTTAAACCTGTGAAGGCAGAAACACTGAAGTAATGCCTAAAATTTCCAGAACTGAAAACAAAGACCTGTTTCTCTTTAAGTTTTTTTTAGGGAGAGTCATGAATACAATAAAGAAACTTGGATTCAGATTTTATTTCAGATAAGAACTTTTAAGTTAAGGAAACTTCAGATGGCAATCAGCAGCTTAAGCAGAGAGATTTCAAGGTTTTAATCTTGTGAAAACTAGCAAATAAACTGGTTGGCTTTGTCCAGAAAGGCTCCCTGCATATATTTAGCAGTCTGTTTGCAAGATATCATTTTAAGGATTGGTATCTAAACGTTATCCAAGTAGGGACATTACTTAGCAACTACCATGGCTAAGAAGGAATTTTCATAAGTCTCAAGAGAGGTTATGATTTATTGACCAAAAAACTCCAACAAAATCCTGAAACCAGTTCAGGCTGGCTGCAACTAGCTGCTTTATGGGTTACATGATTAAGGAATGGTCACAGTGAGTCTGTATCAACCTATTTACGCTAAAAATGCTGTGTTGTGTTACCGCTAATAGGTCTTTAGTTGAACAGACAATTATTAACCCCAATACATCTTTTAGGTAAATCCGTTTTTTTTACATCTCGCCATTGGGGAAAAAAAGGGACAAATAAACCCCCACTGTAGGCATATACACTCAGATAAAAGGTATAGTCTAAGAGAAGAATGAAAAATGGCAGCTCTGCAGCAGAGGTTTTGTATGCAACCGTGTGTGATGGAGAGGGAGAGGAAGAGAGCAAAGAAATGGTATGATTTAATGCTTGTAGGAATGTCACTTTTCTTTCTACTCTAACTGTTCATTTCTTTTATTTTCAAGGAGTTCAAACTAGAGCTTTAAAAACCTCTTTTTGTTTTGGGGGCACGTAAACAGAATCACAGAATCACAGAACACCAGGTTGGAAGGGACCCATCGGATCTTCTAGTCCAACCATTCCTATCTAACACTAAACCAAGTCCCTCAAGACCTCATCCACTCGTGCCTTAAACACCTCCAGGGAAGGTGAATCAACCACCTCCCTGGGCAGCCTATTCCAATGCCCAATGACCCTCTGTGTAAAAAACCTCCTCCTAATCTCCAGCCTAAATCTACCCTGGCGGAGCTTGAGGCCATTCCCTCTTGACCTGTCCCCTGTCACTTGGGAGAAGAGGCCAGCTCCCTCCTCTCTACAACTTCCTTTCAGGTACTTGTAGAGAGTAATGAGGTCTCCTCTCAGCCTCCTCTTCTCCAGGATAAACAACCCCAGCTCTCTCAGCCGCTCCTCATAGGATCTGTTCTCCAGCTCCTTCACCAGCCTCGTCACTCTTCTCTGGACTTGCTCCAGAGCCTCAACATCCTTCTTGTGGTGAGGGGCCCAGAACTGGACACAGGATTCAAGGAGCGGCCTCACCAGTGCTGAGTACAGAGGGAGAATAACCTCCCTGGACCTGCTGGTCACACCGTTTCTGATACTAGCCAGGATGCCATTGGCCTTCTTGGCCACCTGGGCACACTGCTAGCTCATGTTCAGTCAGCTGTCGACCAACACCCCCAGGTCCCTCTCCTCCTGGCAGTTTTCCAGCCAGGCTTCTCCCAGTCTGTAGCTCTGCATAGGGTTGTTGTGCCCCAAGTGCAGGACCCGGCATTTGGCCGTGTTAAACCTCATGCCGTTGGACTCAGCCCAGCGGTCCAGCCTGTTTAGGTCCCTTTGCAGAGCCTCCCTACCCTCCAGCAGATCAACACTTGCACACAGCTTTGTGTCATCTGCAAACTTGCTAAGGGTACCCTCAATGCCCTCATCCAGGTCATTGATGAAGACACTGAACAGGACTGGACCTAGCACTGAGCCCTGGGGAACACCACTTGTCACTGGCCTCCAGCTGCAGTTAACTCCATTTACCACCACTCTCTGGGCCCGGCCATCCAGCCAGTTTTCTACCCAGGAGAGTGTGCGTCTGTCCAGGCCAGAGGCTAACAGTTTCCGTAGCAGAATGCTGTGAGAAACTGTGTCAAAGGCGTTACTGAAGTCCAGAAAGACCACATCCACAGCCTTTCCCTCATCCAGCAGCCGAGTGACTTTGTCATGAAATTCTGTTTACATTTTTAATGATAAATGTGTATTGAAAATCCTAACCCCCAATCAGTTTGATGGCATTCAAATCAATGTTTACAGTCTGGCACTTGTTGCCTTTGCAGTCTTAGTTCTGTGCCTCCACGCTGCTGATATAAGCGTGAAGCATAAATTCCTGCAGCTTTGCACTGTAATTGCTAGAAAGCAAAAGTGAGATGAGGAGTAGAGTCTTAATCTCAGGAGAGGAAAGGGAACAGAGGCAACCGTCCCTTTAAACATCTCACACCCTGCTCTGTTCATCTCTCCTATCAGTGCTAGGATAACAGCGTGTGAACACAAAGCTCAGCCCTGCTTTAATATAATTTGGAACGTTACATAAGTGCTTGATAAACAAAGCAGGCAGCTAAAAATGAGATAACCTAGCCATGTGTATATTCAGCTGACTACTTATTTAGATTCCCAGCTAGTATGCTGTGACTGTGATAAAGGGAAAGAAAATGGCTTTAAATACCAGCCTCTAAAGGCATTCTTAGTTCTTTTAGGACATCTCAGTTTTTAACACCATGTGCAGGAAAACTGCCAAAATTTTAAATATGGCCAGATTACATTATTTATTGCCTTTTCGCTCCCCAGCTTCTGAAGAGTAAAATGGTTGGCAATACAGGAAGCGTTTCAAACCCATTTTCCTACCTACCCATAGCTACAAAGGATAGGTCACAGCTTTTACATGCATCTTTAAAAAAGGACTATAAATTAAATGAGATTTCTCAGGCTTGCAAAGTTAATTCCAGATGATAATTAGGATGGAAGTTGCCAGGTGCATTATATCTAAACATACCACGGCAGAAAATACATGTGCAATGTCATGAAAGATCCTTAAAGGGCTGCCCAGGGAGGTGGTTGAGTCACCCTCCCTGGAGATGTTTAAGGCACGGGTGGACAAGTTGTTGAGGGGCATGATTTAGTGTTTGGTAGGAATGGTTGGACTCGATCTGGTGGGTCTCTTCCAACCTGGTTATTCTATGATCCTATGAAAAAACATCAGACAATCTCTAACCTTTCCTGACCAGGTGAGAAAAATTTAAAGCAATGAGAATTACATCTGTTGTCTCATTGCTGAATGAAAATAAAAGCAGGAGATTGTGAAAATAAAGGCTGTGAAAATAAAAGCATAAAAGCAAATAGACCCAGCTTCACACTGATAAGCAATTATTGAACACAGTATGTTTCTAGTCAATTAAAACCCCACATTTAAAAAAAGTTTACAAATATCTTAAAACAACAGAATGCTGCTCCAGAACAGCAGCTAGAAAAGCTGGGGAAAGGACAGAAAGAATGCTTGGGAAGTGCTGGTTAAAACCCCCCAAAGAAAATGAAACAAACCAAGAACTCCAAATGAGAGTTTAAACATATGCTACACTTACAGAAACATTATCTTAGCTGCACTAAAAATATACATCAAAACATCCACTACTGCTATCTGAAGCTCCCTTCTGTTAGGCACTCTTCCTTTAGAGCAAACAAAGTCGAAGTAATAGCTAGCTTTCCTCCAACTTCCCCGGTGAATAAGATCCACTGCTGGATCTAAGTGGTCAACTGCTGCCACCAGTTCTACAAATTTCCACATTTCTCTAATCCTATTAATTGTCTTGCCTTATATTTCTAAGTGGTTTAACAGCACATGCCAGTATTTTTCATAACTCCTTAGAGGGGTGGCTGTTACTTCTCACCCATCACCATCTCAGGTCAGGAAGGAGGAATCATCCAGAAGTTACACATTTATTGCAAAGTCCAGAAGAAAAAAACAATTCTGGTATTTTATATTCAATATGACTTGATTTGTACTTTCTTAAATATTACAACTTAGAACCACAAACAGCTTTTGGTTGCCCTACACTAAAGAAAAAGCAAAGCAAAGCCTCACAGCTGACACATGAAGCAGTATTTTTCATAAAGACAAATTTTCAATTGAGTTTTTTAAGGAAAAATAAAATAAATTTTTATGCCGGTGTCCTGAACTGATGGAAGGAAGTTGCTTGCTGTGAGATTCATCTTGTAGCTACAAAATGTCCTGTGGCCATACGGTCATCTGCCGCAGAGTTGGGGCTTATGAAGCAAAGGAATACAGAGACATATTCAGACACCTCCCTCCTCTGAGGCCACAAAAAGGCTTTATCAGTTGCATTCCTATGGCTCATTTTATCTCAAAGAAGAACAGAATCATTTAGGTTGAGAAAGATCTTTAAGGTCATTCAGTCTACCTGTAAACCCCACCCTGCCAAAACCACCATTAAACCAATCCCTAAGCACCACATCTGCAAGTCTTTCAAATACTTCCAGGGATGGTGACTCAGCCACCTCCCTAGGCAGCCTGTTCCAACGCTTGACAACTCTTTAGGTTAAAAACTTTTTTCCTAATATCGAATTTGAACCTCCCCTGGTGCAACTTGAAGCCATTTCCTTTTGTCCTATTGCTTGTTACTTGGAAGACCAACATCCTATTTACACAAACCATTTTAAAGACCTGCCTATGGGTCATCTAATCTCCTGCAGCAGTGTGGATGGGGAAGGAGTTTCTTAAGTAATCTGAAGTTTCCCCAATCCATAAAATGCCAGTTTTTACTGCAACTTTGGGATTAAGTGAGAAGGCCCAATTCTGTCAGGGGATCAGGGAACACTCCTCAGAACTAAAATGTCTGGCAGCACCTAAGACTTTCATCTTGAAACATGGCCAAGAAACAGACTACAAAAGCAGATAACACCATGCAGACCTGTCGGCTTTCCTTTCTGCATGAGGCACAGTAATATTTGAAGTTCCTTCCCAACTTCACATCTTGTAATCAGTAAAGTAAAATCAAGTCAATGCTACATGCATAGTGTAGTGTACCATACTGTAAGACTAAAAATAAGACAAGGCATATTTTTGAATTACACTGATACTGGCTGGTGCAACTCTGGGCAACGTGCAACCAGTATTCCTCATATAGAGCTACTGCATAATTTAAATATATTACCGTTTGGGCTATACCTTTTAGCCCTCAGAATTTATTCTAGTATAGTTACTTCTGTATTTCTAGAAATGTTTGGGAGGATTAGCTTCCACACATGCAGAGATCAGCCAGTACATGGGCAGTGCCTCCTAATATCAGCTGCAAAATCCACAGTAAAAATAACAAGTATGGTTAAAAAACAGGTGACAACTCTGGGAACTGCTCAAACGTAAACCTTAAATACAGACATGATTTACACTGGGACTACTCAGTGTGACAATGAAAACAGTATAAGATTCACCAGCGGAAAAAAAGTTTATGTTAAGACTTGCTATCATTATTTATTGCTTTCCTTCCCAGTTCTATCATATCACAAATAAAATACACAGATCCTTTTTAGCAGTTTTCAACTATCAGCCAAAGTAACTGAAAGAAAATACTTAGAGATTATGAAATATTATACGGCAGTGCACTCCTATGCTCTTTGTGTTCGTACACTATTATGGATTCCCCTATAAAAATCAAAAGAGATTTTTAAAAGGTCAGCTCAAGCAATGGACCTGAAAAAGAAAGTACAGAAACTGAGCCAGCTTAAAGGCTATTTCTGAAGTACAAAACAATGAAAATAATTAGTGCCTTAAAGATAGGTTTTTGAATTATTATGAAATTTGCCTTTCTTTCTGAAAGTTCTCTTTCCTCCTCTAACTGCGAGGAGATTTTTCTGCAGCTTCTGCAGCAGATTAGGCTAACAGCCAGAGTGGCTGCAATGGCTTCATGAAGAGAGATTGCAAGGGATCTGCTCCACTGCTAAGAATATAAGTCCCCACCACAGCTTGTGGGTGGGGGAGACTACTGAACACATTTCTCCCAAGGCCTTGTCTGTACTAGAATGAGCCTTTCTGGAAAACTGTCTTAGGAAGAGCCCTTGTTTCAATGCAGCCATACTGATTAAGGCTGTGATTCTTTTCATGCTCTTCTTTCAATAAAACCTTAGAGAAAAAGCCAAGCCTTTCTGTAAGGTACAGTCCATCCAGGTCTATTGCTTGACATGCCGAAAATGGACAGATGGCAGATGAAATAGTAATATAATTTAATCAGCAGGAAATCAAATAGCATATATGATCTCAGCAGTCAGTCCTACAGACGGACACCGTATTCAAACAGTGCCTACCTGCACTGTATTTATCACAAGAAGAGAGGTTTTTCCTGTATTTGTTCTAAATACAATAACCACAGATTATACACTGTTATCCATTTCACAGAATCACAGAATAACTAGGTTGGAAAAGACCCACAGGATCATCGAGTCCAACCATTCTGATCAATCACTAAGCACCTCAGCACCTAGTCCACACGTCTGTTAAACATCTCTAGGGACAGTGACCCAATCACCTCCCTGGGTAACCTCTGCCAGTGCCCAATGAGCCTTTCCATGAAAAATTTATTCCTAATATCCAGTCTGAACCTCCCCTGGTACAGCTTGAAGCCATTCCCTCTTGTCCCGTCCCCTGTCACTTGGGAGAAGAGGCCATTACCCTCCTCTTTAAACCTCCCCTCTTCTTTCAGGGAGCTTTGGAGAGCAATGAGGTCTCCTCTCAGCCTCCTCTTCTCCAGGATAAACAACCCCAGCTCTCTCAGCCGTTTCTCATGAGGCCTGTTCTCCAGGCCCTTCACCAGCTTCATTGCTCTTCTCCGGACTCGCTCCAGAGCCTCAACATACTTCTTGTGGTCAGGGGCCCAGAACTGAACACAGGATTCAAGGAGCAGTCTCAACAGTAAAGAATGGAACTCTTTCTCACATGCTGCAGTGCCAGGCTGGTGGCAATATTCAGTTGTGTACTTTCTGTTTTGAATTTCCATCTCTGCCTACTTTCTTCACTCACTCACAGCTAGCACATTACTGCAACAGCAAGAATCTAAACCTCAGATGTCTCCTCTTTGGGAGACAAGACCTGTGATCTCATACTGACTGTCCAATGATAACGAAAACTACCTCCTGAGTGCAGACTAACACAAAAAGGGCTGTTTCTATTCAAAATATGAAAGCAGAGCAGCCTAGGGACAAAGCCCCCCTCTAACAGTATATTCATATATAAGTATTTTAGGGACAGATTGTTGCATCTAACAATTCAGAACCCTGAATGGTCACTTTCTCCCTAGGCTGCTGCATCACTGGAAATTCATAGCAAACAGCCCTGGAATGAACTCTTTTAAGAGATACAGTGGTTTCACTGGTCCACGACCTTCACTGATGCTTCTGAAATGCACACAGAACTAGCTATTGTATAACAGGAAAGACAATGTTCTTTGCTGAGTTAAGCACACCAGGGTGCTTTCTTATCATCCAGCTGGCTCCTCTCAAGCATGCTCTGTGGAAGACGCTCTTTATATGTAGAGGAGCAAAACTTTGACTGGCTGTATATTTATTTTACATAGTCAAAAGCAAACAACCCTCAAAGTTGTTACTGGAAAATGTCTACATAAATATCTACATTTTCCCCAACAGACCTATAAGCATTAACATTAGTCATATACTTAACCACATTTAAAAGCTCTTTGGTGTACATATTTCACAATGAACAATTCAGATTTTGTCTATACTTGGCTTACAGTAAAACCACATTGACTAGTGAATGCAGGTTTACTGTTAGTATAGATAGGAATAATGGCACTTAATGACGTTTGAATTGGTCACAGTTTACACAGTGGTTCTTACGCACATTAAAGACAAAACTCTTGACTGTTTTCAAATGTGGTGTACTTTCCCATCATGGATAAAGAGTTGAGCTGCTTGGGGAAGAAAGTTCCTCAATCATTTTCTAATCTTTCCTCTCGTGTTCAGGGTATCTTGCAACAGCCTGTGCATTACAGATCAGGCAAACTAGTTACGTTGCTTAACTTGTGTCCTTCATTCTAATGTAATTATTTTCACAATAGTGTTTTTAAAAACATTAAATTATAAAGTAGTACTAAAATATTTTGGCTTAATTAATTTTACTTTCACTAAATCTGATTACTAGTATTCATATCCCAGTTTTTACAAACGTATAATTTGGTTTTATATAAAGCTGTAGTAAAATGGAGCAGAGTTCATTTGATGTGCTGTACAAAGCGAACTGAGAAGGATCAGGCCTGTATCTGTACCACACCAAACACTTTCCAGGAAGTAATGAAGCTGTACTGATAGTTTCTAGACAGAATAATGATGTCTTTGGCAAGGAACGGCACTAACAATTACTTCCCAGCAATCAGAAAGACAAACCAATTCCTATGACTGCACTGTACTAAAAAAGCCTGTGACTCCTCCACAATAACCTTTAATATCAAATGCAGTAACAGCTTTTACAAGGTGTTAAGGAAGGCACTACCATTTTTTTTCCCATAGACAGGTATGCTGAAAGACATGGGTGCCCCAAGGCAAATGCAGGTAATGCATTCTCAAGTAAAGCTACATCTTTTTGATTGCCTTTTTGCTTTCCCCATGTAAATAAGGAAGACAAAAGTCATAAGAAACTGAAATAATCTATAACAAATACCAAAAATCACCACGACACATGATTACAACCTGCTGTGAGCAGCTCACAAATTGAGAATTCAAACAATAGCGCATGTTCTGTGATTTGGACATTGAGAATTCCCTTGACTAGTATTCATATGAGCATGCTATTGAGAAACACTGACATTCGGGCAACAACAACACACCAAGAGAACATTGATTTCCCAATACAACTGCCATTGTAGTTTTCTGAGCTATAAACCAATTCTTCCGCTCCATCTCCACTGCTGCTTTGTCACAGCTTCTTTAAGCAGTGCTGACAACAGGCCATTCACATCACTGTGCATTGTAACACACAGTTTCAGACGGATCCTTAGAAAGGCATCTAACTGTACCTCAAACTACCATCAAGGAAAGTACAAAGTAACATGCCATGATTTCCAAAAGAGGGAGCAAGGGGGGGTTCAGGAGGTGGGGGTGGAAGGATGGGAGAGGAGGAATGCTTTCAATTTAGTCACATTCATCAAATAGAAGAGAATGTTACAAACAGAATATCCAGAAGATCCTCAGAACTGCATATTTTTCACTAAATGGGCTTAGTAAGAAGCCTGCTCTAAAACCAACAATCAAACAAGATTAGTGAAAAAATAGCTTCCATACTGTTTTATCTTACCATAATCAGACAACTTATACCACCAGAACAAAAATCAGCCTTGAGCTTTGTGAACAGAACACAATGAAACATGAGCATAGTCATTCTAAGAAACCAAAGACAATTTACCTCTAATTCAATCTTGCACAAGAACAGAGTCATGCAGTGATCTGGAAGGATTTTTGTTTTTAAAATGGAGGAACACTGCTGCTTGCGATATTCTAGGAGTACACATGATACTGGACCATTGTATACTGATGTTCAAAGTCTGCAGAACATCTCCAGCATTACCTGACTACAGTATCATGCTGCACGTTTGGCTTTATATCACATCTCAGCATACTCCTCTGAAAGCTATCACCCCCAAATAAACTGTGAAATATTTATGAGTATTTAGAGGAGATATGAGTATTTAGTGCTTCAGGGAGGGAATGGTATCGGAGAAGTAATATAGGGGACTGGAAGCTGAGATGAGGTACTAAAAGGCAGAGCCCCATTTAGCACAGCAGCTAGGCAAGGGGTAGGAAGGAAAGCAGCTTATTTTCAGAGTCACCTTAGCTTCTCAAATTGGTAGCAGATCTGGAAGCTGTGACTCTAGGGAGAAATATTTTGTGTTACCTGCACACATGTAACATGCATTGCAGCTCACACAATGGTACATACAAAAAAATTATGGAATTTTCAATGCAGAAAATTGTAACTGGTAGGTCAATTCTAGCTCAGTGCACCAGAAAAGATACGCAGATGAGCAAGTCACAGCTTTGAATGCATACCTGCAACTGTATTACATTTAACCCAGGAGAGATGCTTTGAGGAAGGTCTTGAGTTTAAACATGTGCGCAGCTCCAGGAAAAGCATGCAAAACCCGGAGCCCCATCATGGAACAAAAACGACAATGAAACAGCTGCCAACAAAGGGAAACTCCTCTTCTACACAGCCAGTTGCCCCTGTCCTGCAGCACACAGTCTGCTCTCACATTTCCAGTTATTTGAAATCTTTCTTGATGGGAAGCATTTTTACTGCTGCTACTGTTATTAAATGTGCTGAAGGTTGATGCAATTCCATAAATTTTTTTCCTTCACACTCCTTATTGTACTCCAGTGCATAATGAACAGAAGATTAATTTCAATGCCCTCTTCTCCTTTCGCTTTCAGAAACAATTAGGATTTGATTATTCCATCTCTTAGCAAGAGAGAAATAAATAAGGAGTCCTCATATTCCTCAAAAATGAGCTGAAGTGCTTCATCCAACTGGACACTTCAGAATTTAAGAATTTCATGAGGGTCATATAATTGGAGAAGAAATGCTCCTTTCGATTGAAAAGACAGTTTCTTAAAGACAAAGAGTTATTTCATACTTAAATAGATATTTAAAATTATTATAGTTCTAGGAAGTTCGTTTCTAGAAACCAAGTTCTACTTGTTATGTTTTTTCTGCAAGATTGTAATCATCTAAGGGGATATATTACCTACCTACTTTTAAACTATATGAAAACAGATATGCATATAAAATCTAACATTTGGTTCAGCAATAGTTTGAATATTTATGCATACTGTGCAACATTTGGGAATTTCCCACATACTTTAGTGGGAGGTTCTGATGGATTAGTTTCTCTTGAGAGTCATGATGAAAGAAAGGGTATAGTAAAAAATGAAAACAACTGTTCTGAAAGAAATCCCCATTTCCTTATAAGTGTGTATACCTTTATGAGTGAGGTGGTACTGTATGTAAAGACCATGGGAGGTCTTCTCTGCCAGTGCACTGTATTGAATTCTCATAGGGATATGGTAAGGGCTTGTAAATGTCCACAGCTCTGACAAGGTTTTCCAAACGCTACCAGATTTATGGCTGACTTCTAATAGAAAGCAGAACCATTTCAAAATGCACGGAACACTGATTATAGCACTGTTCTTGCCCACCTTTTGTTTTAAAGTGGGCTTAGTCACTGTTTTCAGGCGAAGAGGGCAGTAACACACCTGTTAAAAGAGAAGCCCTCTCCAGTGCTCCAAGATCCACGGAAAAAACCCTAAATATAATCTGTTTTGGTAAAGGTAGAATGAAAATTGGTACTTTTCACTTGAAAAGCCATTTTTATTTTTCCTCCAGAAAGAAGTGTATTGTGCTATTACAGTACTCATACAGAAGATACTTGTATTCTGGAACAAGAAGGCTAGACAAAATGAAGAAACCACTCAGACACAGGCTGAAGGGTTCAGAAGATGAAGTATTTTGGAAATGCCTTTCAATTCTTTCCTAAGGAAATTCACAGAATGCCTATAGAAAATTATTCTTTGCTGAAATTGTTTCCTTTGTTGTTAAAAGTATTTCTTTCTATGCTTCAGATTTTGTGGTCTCCTCCTTTAGATTCATGGTAACGTCACAAGATGATATTAATCTGCCTTACTGTAACTGCCTTTCAGCCATGCTTACTAATTGCTTGGAATGCCACCGTGTATATATTCATGTTTCTGAACATTGACCTGTGCTGTTCTCTTCATATGATAGAAGATCTCCCTAGCAAAGTTGCTTTTTGGTTGTTTTCGGAATGTTATGTGGTGGTGGGTTTCTCCTCATATCCATTCTGCTTGTTAACTCCCCCCAACATTGTGCAGTCTCATATATTTAACATTCTGCCTTCATTAAACAGACAGAAGAAACTACTAACAAGGTTATGTGTCAGTCTGCTGCTTTATGATTCTGCATTCCTGCCTAAAACCAAAAAATACTCATCACTTCATTATTTTTGTCTTGTTTGTAAAACTTGTATTTATTGTCTTCACCACCCTACAAGCTTTTTATTAAAAAATCATGCTCTAAATAACTTGTTTACAACTACCTAAGAGCATTCCTAAAATCGGTTTTAATCATCATATAATCATTCTCTCAACATGTTGTATACTATACATTCCCTGCCAGAGGTATAGAATTTGTATTTAAAAAAAAGTTAACCCATTTCTATGAATATGCTTTAACAGAGATCTCATCCTTGCCAGCTTTACATAATGTAATTTGTTAATTATTACTTCTGAAGAATTATCAGGACAAAAACCTAAACTTCCGCCTGTGTTGGTTGGTACTGACAGGAAGTGATGTGCACTTTGCACTCCCCCTGAAAAACCTCTCGCCTTGATTTGAGATCCTTCAAACCTCAGGTGTCTACAAGCTACAGAGGAAAGAGGTGCATAATAGAAGTAACCAGTGTGTAACATAAGAGCATAATATAAGTAAAAGCAAATAAAAAACCAGAAAGACCTGTAGTTCTAAACAATAGAAAATGAAACTGGGTGAAAGCTAGTGACTACATTTGGCCTCTTTATTTCTTTTTTTTAAAACAATAGCAACAATACTGATGTTATGAACTATAGCTTACTGTGATTACCTCACACTAGGGCTTGCCAGTTCTGCAGAATGTAGCAATATGTTCATTCACTGGCATCTGTCTCCGCAGAGAAAAGCTCAAAGCAAACTCCAGTATGTTCAAGGAGAAAATCTAGTACACAGCAAACTTGCTGAAAAAGCTTCTAAGACCTTGACAGTATAAGGTAATAGACCAACAAACTCAATGAAGACAGAAGTCATTCTGGATAAAGAAGCTCCTCTATCAGCAGAACTTCCCTCTGCATTCCCTAAATAGAATAAACCCTCATGGCAGTATTCCTTTTTAATATTACACTGCTCTTAACAAACTATGCTATAGTCCTTCAAATACAGGTCTGATGTAGTTGTGCCAGTCGTAAGTGGAGGCCCAGAAATTACGCCCATGCTGATCATTATACTTCTTCACAATATGGTTGGAAAGACACTTAATTATCAATAATTATCCAAAACCTATACCATTGGATTTCCAGGATGCTAACATTGAAAATGAAGATCTTCCAAACTCCAAACACATTCTTCTAGCAAGAAGAAAGTTACGGAAGCCTTCTTTTACAGAGTCAAAAACTGTCAAGGAGGCAAGGGTAGGGAGTCAAGAGATGCATCATCAGGCACTGAACGGACAAATTTACTGGAAAGTTACTTGGATATTCAGCCCAATTTCTTTGCTGTGACAAAGTATCTGAAAACCAAAAATATAGTCCCAGTTTCCCCACAATGTTCATGAGAGGAAACTGAAGCTGAAAGCTATTCTCAAAAAACCCCATACAACTGATTTCAAGATTCACCTTTTCCTGCATTAGCAGTTAACTGCTTCAGATCATCTCTTTTTTGATTAGAAATAGAGGAATTGTCAGTGGTGTAGTAAAATAAGGAAAAGATCTCATTTTTGAACCAATTCTAGAACAAGTAAACTTCCACAAATTTTATTCTAGAAGACTGTTACGTGGTGTGTCTATTAACAGGAAGCCTACTGATATATTTTATACATATTTTCTTTTCCACTGCTTAATTTAGGTTCAAATTAAACTGTGTGTAAACCTCCACCATTATAACAAACACTTCTAATTAAATAACAAAGAATACCTTTACAACAGACATAACTGAAACAGTTTCTCTAAAGTCAAATAAACTTTTAAAAAAATTCTGGCAGCATCACTGTTGTCTTGTATTAAAATGAATAAAATTAGCTTTAACTTAATTATGAAATGTAAAGAGACACCCTTAAACTGCTTAGTCTCCCAGTCTGACTTACCTTACAATTGGAATTACAAGCAATCTGACAAATACCATGACTCTATTTTGGTTTAGTCTGAGGTGTAAAATTTCTTTTCCAAGCACAAAGACTTAGCCTTTGTTTTTCTCACACAGAATAAACTGTATTTTATTTTCTTAACTTCTACATTCCACCACCTTTCCTTTTTGAAATCTGTTGACACAGAACTGATTTAGAAAAATATTGCCACCCAAACCATGGCTTCTTGTAGATCCTAACATAAACAAGGCTGTGTACATGTATTAGTGCATAGGAGCCTAGGTATGCAGAGTCTGGTCAGTGAATAGTTCCTTAAGGAAGAAGAAATATAATTCTTAGCTGTTCATTACTCTGTGGTGTGAAACTGTCTACTTGACAAAAAAAGGGCTGACCACCTCTAAGTGAAAAAATGCATGTGGCATTTAAGGAAATTTCATAGAATCATAGAATAACCAGGTTGGAAGAGACCCACCGGATCACTGAGTCCAACCATTCTGATCAGTACTAAACCATGACCCTCAGCACCTCGTCCATCTGCCCCTTAAATGCCTCCAGGAAAGGTGAATCAACCACCTCCCTGGGCACCCTATTCCAATGCCCAATGACCCTTTCTGTGAAAAATTTTTTCCTAATGTCCAGCCTAAATCTCTCCTGGCGGAGCTTGAGGCCATTCCCTCTTGTCCTGTCCTCTGTCACTTGGGAGAAGAGGCCAGTTCCCTCCTCTCCACAACCTCCCCTCAGGCAGTTGTAGAGAGCAATAAGGTCTCCCCTCGGCCTACTCTTCTCCAGGCTAAACAACCCCAGCTCTCTCAGCTGTTCCTCATAAGGCCTGTTCTCCAGGCCCTTCACCAGCTTCTTTGCTCTTCTCTGAACTCGCTCCAGAGCCTCAACATCCTTCTTGTGGTCAGGGGCCCAGAAATGAACACAGGATTCAAGGAGTGGTCTCATGTGCTGAGTACAGAGGGAGAATAACCTTGAGTAAATTTGAACGTCAAGTGTAAATAATTTGACAGTATCCCATAAAAACTGCCATTAAATTTTAAAGTGCTCTTATTTCTTTTGTAAGCATCAAACATAAAAGTCATTATAGTTATTATACTGTTGCATTATATGAAATCTATTATGTAAACAAATGTTTCACAGTAGGTTAGGTTTAAGGTAACACTTTTCTCTAGAGCATAGCAAAAACAATCCCACAGAAAAAAAGTGTCTAATATATTTGTGTTACACAATGATAAGCTTATTAACAGGCTGATGTATTCTTCAACCAACCAATCTCCTCCCCCAAGAACGTGCGCACACTCAACAATGAACTGTAAGCGAAGAGACTGAATTAAATTCTGTATCAACTAACACAAGCTGGAGTAAATATAAGTGACTCTTAACATCCCCTGCAATATAATGAAGCTGGCTTTGGTCATAGTTTATTCTTTATCCCACACATACACTGAAAGAGTCCTAAACCAAGAAAAGCATATAAATATCATCACAACTGACAGAGTGACCTACAACTTCCTTCTGAAATCTACTCATAAATCCTGCATGCAGATTCTAGATAACGAACATCTGCAGCTTTATTTCTTTTGAAGATGTTATGAGATGTTGACACTGAGCAATAATTCTAAATAATTCTAATAATTCACAATCAAGACTTCAGGATTTAAGCTGTATCAGCAGGTTTACTCTAAGTGATACTTAGTTTGACTTGATGTTAGGGAATACACATGGTTTTAAAGATCTCTTTACTGGCAGTTATTTGTTCTCTAGTTAGACATCACCTTTCGATACAAATTTTAAACCTGCTTATTGATTTTGTTACTCATTACCTTTCGATACAAATTTTAAATCTGCTTACTGATTTTGTTACCCTCCAGTCATATATTTTTTAAAGATCTCATATTATTTGTAATACACAAAATGCAAACCAAATGTCCCTCAATGAAGTCTAGTCCTACAGTGAAGCCTTTCCTTCCACTGGCTCAACATCCCAGATTATGTCCATTTTCACCAGTCACACTGTCCCACTGATTCAGTTTACTGATTCAATGCTGTATCACTACCTATTCACTTCTATCTTCACTGCTGTGATACATAATAGATGCAGTTTTTCCTCTTTAAAAATGTGACGGAATGCTCTTTCTTTGTTTTAAAGGATATTAACATTTTAAGAGCATGAAGCCGAGTGTCTTGGAGTGTGTCCAGAGGAGGGCAACAAAGCTGGTGACAGGTTTGGAGAACAAGTCTTAGGAGGAGTGGTCGAGGGAAGTGGAGTTGTTTAGCCCGAAGAAGAGGAGGCTGAGGGGAGACTTTATTGCTCTCTTGTGATTACCTGAGGCAGGTGTTGGTCTCTTCTGCCAGGTAACAAGTGATAGGATGAGAGAAAATGGCCTCAAGTTGCACCAGAGATGTTCAGATGGGATATTACAAAAAACTTCTGAAAGAGCGGTCAAGCACTGTAACAGGCTGCCCAGGAAAGTAGTAGAGTCTCCATCCCTGGAGATGTTAAAAAAGCATGTAAACGTGGCACCTGGGGACATGGTTTAGTAGGCACGGTGGTGTTGGGCTGACGGTTGTATCTGATTATCTTAAAGGTCTTTTCCAATCTTAATGATTCTATGATTCTATAATCCTTCAGCAGACTTTTGCTTAGGCTCAAAAAGCCCTTTAACTGTGTATTGTAAATAGCCTTGCAAAAGCCTCAGAAAGACTATAGTTTACCTCTGCAGAAGGGATATAGGAAAACGTGTCTCCAAATTAAATACAGGATACTAGAACAGAAAACTAAATGCAGGCACGCTCAGCTGACAGACCTATTAGCCATCCTCTGATTTGCTTAATGGATCATATTTCCAAATGGAGCTGAGTTGCTGTGTTACACTAACATGTCCTGCACCTACTATAACACCGCATGTGCAAACAGACAGGAAAAAAACATTAAGAAAACCATTCATCAGGCATCCAGGAAAAACTGAAAAATGTTGTTGACTAGGGAGGAAAGAACTCTTTCCTCAAGAGAATAAAGTCAGCCTTGCTATATTTTTCAAAAGAAATGAGATATTTTCAATAAAACATCTTAAAAAGAGTCAAAGTGTACTTTCATGCATTTGTTATAACTTTCCCTGGTCTACAGACTTTGCTTGGCCTTTAGACTTTATTACTACCTTAAACTGTTGTTAAGGGATACTTTATGTTTTTCTGCCCTTTATTTTCAAGCTCTTTGCTGATTATAAAAATGCAGGAAACAGACCACCATGCCTATCAAAGTTTGGGGGGAAAATATGTGGTTTAATTTTATGTTTGAGCAGCCCACCTAGGACTGCCTAGAGGCTTCTCCAGTGATAACTAGTTAATAGGAAGAAACATTGGTCATATTAAGTTTTAAAAGACTGAGGGTGCTGTGCTTATAAACTATTCCCTCTCTTATTTTTTTCTGAGAAATATTATTGTCTTCTCTAGGTATGGAAAGCATTTGTGAACTGAGTGGCTAAAAGCAGTGGGTGTATACCCATATGCCATACTGGGTACCTGTGAACAGTATTTTCCTACTGCCACTTCCTCCAAACTGGGACTACAGAGGTATTCTGGGGGTTTCTACAGCTGCTTCTTCTTCAATACTTCTGTAATTCCTGCTACTAGATCTATAACATCATGGTCACATTTTGATTACCAAAATTAAGACAGATTTGGTTGTCTAACGATTTTTTTTTTCATAAGTAAAGGCAAAAAAGGGAACAACAACAACAAAATCACAGTGACAGATGAAAATGTTCTCTCAGAGAATTCCCACTGCATATTTTAAGAAACCACAATTCTGCCTCTCAAAAGTCTGGTCTCCTAGTTAGTAAACAGTGAAAAATTTAAGCATTACACACTGCAGAATGACTTTTATCCTATCTGGCAAATACCTCTGTTTAGAAAACTCATCAGTAAGGCTAAAGTAATTATTCTATAATTATAATCTCTCTCTCTCTTTCTTTTTTTTTTTTTTGTATAATGAAATAACTTACTGTTTAGTAACATTTATAGTTTAAATAGAGTAAATGGAAAAGATCTGTTCTTATTAATAATTAACCAAATAAAATTTGCTTCTAACTTACTGAATGAATTTTTAACGTTTGAAAGTGATACTGCATGAGAGATCTTAAAAAGAAAAATGGAGAAACTTCATTATCCCAGTGAGTTGTTTGTGTATGAACTGGAACAGAATTTTAAATGGAAGAAAATCATATTATAGTTCTCCCATATCACCATCAAAAATTTAGTTACACGAGGAATGAAACGTTCATAATTAATACCTTCCTCGTTCTACTAAGTAAAAAGTATTTATCCTCTATTTAGTAAGCCATTACCAAGCATAAAGAGAATCACTGTTGTTAAAAATCCTAACTTATAATCAGTACGTTTACATTATTCTATGATACATACATCCATATTTACTTCACCATTCACAATGATGAAAGAAATTTTATTTAAGGCAAATAGCAAAGATGAAGGATGATTCTGAGTGGTTTCACACTTGCTGGTTTTGGTCTGCCAATAAAAAGCATGTTTCAAACATGAATCTGAATCCACAGTCATACTGCATGTAAAAGACTCAAAAAATGCATAGACCATGATTCTTTGATCCATATGCAAGAAAAATTCTCTCCTCCTCCCTACTCCTTGAGCTAATCATTCCCACTCTTGCTCTTGCTTCCTTCCTTTCCACAACAAAAACAAGATTTCAGCAGCTCTATTTCACAGGCCTCCTTCCTTTTCAATAAGTCACCTTTCTCAGGCACACACAAAGAAATATTATACCAAGGTGTCTTCAAAGTATGCAGTGAACAGAGAGAGGCTGGACTCTGGACAGTATGCAAATCTGAGGCTGGACTGGCACTTGTCACGCTTCAAGGTGGATGCCTGTACAAAGTCACTTGATTGTCTTACCTCTCTGTTTCTGTTTTCTCCACATTGGCATAATGGTCCTAAAAAGAACCAAGTCTGGCACTGGGATTGTTAGCACGCAGGCAGAGTGTTTCGGAGCAACAGGACATCAAAATCTTTCCAAACACAGGGACAGTCATGTGTCATACACTGCAGCACTTCCAGGTGATTTGTCAAAGCCAACAGATGTAAAGGAAATCATTTTGGGTTTTGTCTCAAATGATGTCACAACACAGATACCACACTGCTCCTCCAGGGACTAAATGAAAGACTGACAGTTCCTGAATATTTTTCCCTAAGTGGTGCAGATGCTCTTAAATATTGATTTTTCTTAATTGTCAGTTTCAATACAGACTATTGCTGGACTAATGATTTCACAGACATACATCTACATAAGCTTTAGAAGTCAAGCTACCTGTGAGCACATCAGGTCAGATTCTTTTGGCCTCTTGCCAGTCATCTTCCTGGAGAACATAAATGATGAAGAAACTGTTCCTGTTTCCTCCAGTGACAGACAGCAAGGGTTGCTATGGGGCTCCAGACACCCAGCTTTGGAGGGTCTCCGTTACTCAGGTGACTTCCAGTGACCTTTGCTATCTGAATTACCCCTATAAATCAGTTACTGTGAAGAAACCTGGAACAGGGTCAAGTGCACACACATCCAACTGAAGGCACCAATTCTATAAATCTCCTTGACTAAAACATATAATGTGGGATACACTAAAAAATATTTGGTGGGCTGCAGTAGTCAGTCACTAATCAATACAACCAATTACCAGTGATAGCTTTTGCAAAACAATAAGTAGTTTGTAGAATTTTTCAGTAAAATTTCAACTCAGGTCTCAAGTGTGTCCAAGAGATTATTTTTCTTTATATTCCAGTGTTCTGAAATTAGAGATGAACAGTGTATGCTGATGGAGACCTCATTACCAAGTACACCAAGCAAGGCATAATTCCTAGATTTAATCCTAAATGTGGTGGAAATTATAAACCACAGATGACAGAAAGAACACCTTCCTACTCTCTAATGATAAAAAGGAAAAAATAGCAATTCTGCTATTCTCGTATATTCTAAGAATTTACATATCTGCTTGATATCATTGTACTGAGATATCAGGACTTATTACTATGGCACTTTCAAAGGAGACATAATTAGAAAAGAATAAAGGTCTTGGCACTGAAAAGGTTAATACTGAGAACAACAGCAGTGCTGCAGGTGGCTTGGGGTCACTGACAACCCGTGTTGGGAGGACACTGGTAGGAAAGACTTAGCTGCCATTGCCTTGATGCAGCCCATGTGTGACCTGTCTCTGTGAGAGCTTTAGCAGAATCCAATTTGGAGTGTGATACAGCCGTCTTCTAGGAAAATCCCTAGAAGATACAGTATTAAGTAATAAATCCTGAAGCCATGCTAAGTAAAAGTATACAAATTGCACTAATGCTTGTATTTATTTACAATCATGCATGTAGCCTATGTACACTGGACTGAAGTTCTACACTACACAAAAGCAGATAATGCCACAGTAGTTTTTTTGACCTCAGACTGTCAAAGGAAATTTACATGTAGGAGAGCACAGGGAAAGTCAGAAATACTCGGTTTCAAGAAGTGTTGCTGTTGAGAAAAAAAATATCTGTTTTCTCACATTGGGAGTTGAATCTGTGGACAACACCACAAATAACATTTTTTTTTAAAATTACTACATCTAATACCAACATAGATAACTCAGAAGCTGGCTTAAATCCTCTTCAAGACAGAATAACTGCAAAGAAAAACAACTTGAGGTGTGTATTAGCTTAAATATAAACTCAATTTTCTTTGGCCATCCCTTGTGTTTGCTTTCCTGAGAACCTGCATAATCAAGTTTTATTAGCTCAAATGAATGCATAGAGACCAGTTTAGGCCTTCACACTTAAAAAGCAGTGTATTTTATCAGGGAAAAAACATCAACAGAAAAACTAGGATAAAGTATTGGTGGAAGGCAGGACTCCCTTAAATCCTTGGTTTACTTCCTATGCCAAGGAATTCCTTGAGCGGAAGTACAGCCCTACCAGCTAGGACCACCCATGCAAGCACTCACTGTTATTTCACGTGAATGCAATGGGACAGAATTCAACTCTATATCCCTGCAAAGAGCCTAAAACTAGTTCTGTTTTTTTCAATGTTTTAAATCAGCCATGCAATTTGTAGTCCAGGAATACTTCAACACGTTTGGATTTTTTCTTGGGTTTGCTTTGTTTTTTTTTTAAGCAGCAGAGAAATTAATGATGACCTACTGAAAATGTTCTTCCTTTGCTATCAAGAAAAGATTAAGATTTAACTGATGGTGTAGGGTGCTTTCTCCCAAAGCCAGTGTAATGAAAACACTGCAGATGTTTCAGAATTCCACAGTAAGCACATGTATCAGCATTACACTCTTATTTTCCTTTACCAATTAAAGATGACCATGCATAGGTTCTGAGAGAAATGCTATCCGCTCCTGCTAAGCCAGAAAGACAGCAACCTCACAGTTAGCATTTCCAATGTGCATGTAAGAAAGTATACATGCATGTCAGAATTTTATTTCTAATCTAGTCTCACATGGTCTGTCAGTTACCCAGCAGACCTGACCCCACCACGCTGAATTAAGTCCACCCAATGCTGGCACAGAAATGCTCTTCTGGGTAAAGCTACTACCATTGTTTTGCAATATATAAATATGTGCATATAGCAAAGACACAGCAACTTTTTGATCTCCCTTGCATTGACTCTGTTGCTACCATTTTAATTTTCAAGGAATGACGGAGAGGTAGATAGAAGTTGGGTGTACTTTTAAGGTCTTCTTTCTGTTAAGATTATGCTTCACCATTTAAAATCGCTAATATCTGTTAGAAAAAGACTGTTTGATCAGACCTATGACATAGCTATTCCTCATTTTCAAGCCTCTGGTCTAAGATTGAAGGCTTGTAAACATGGGTAAGTCACTTAAGGTGTTATATTTTCAGGTAGATCACAAAAAGAAAAGCACAGATAACACTCATGGGATACTGAAGTATCAAATACAATTTTATAAAGTGCTTTGAAGGTGAAGAATTACGCAAGAGTTCTGTTTACTACTATAATAATAAATTCTGTTACTACTATAATAATAAATAATTTCAGATTAAAGAAAAAGCAAGTCAGTTAGAAGATGAGAAGGTAAGATACACAGGAAAAGAAACAATCATCCTTCAAGCTTTTAGCAGAAAAAGTAGAAGGATTTAGTTTTATGTATCAGGACAGTGGACTTCAATTTTTTTCCCCATTTGTGTTTTTGGCTTGGGCATAATACAAGACTTAATATTATCCTCCTTTTCAAAGCCTGAAATTATGACTTATTTTTTAAGGGGAAAGCACAGTTCCATCAATTTAGCATTTTCTTTTTTTGCCTGGGCCTTTCAGCATGATTTTCTGAAGCAGGACCTAGAGTCACACCAACATTTACAAATCAGTAAAGTAGGTTTTACACTAATTTATTTTACATACATGTCATTATTCTTCTCTCTTGGTCTGATGTCTGAATTAAGTGTATTAATCAATATCATAAGCAGTCTGGACTTTTCATCAAGCACAGCTCAGATCTGTAGCATAGTGGTGGTGGTAGGCAGAGGGGAACTGACAGATCACAATTTAGGACAACTTCTAATTTTTTTTTTTTTTTTTTTTTTTTTGTGTGTACAGCCACTGCTTTCATTTCTAGCCACTCTGGACTGTGGGCAAATGCCCAAGTTTTGGTAAACTCAGTCCACAGGTCAAACAAATTCCTTCCTACACATATGTAATTTTCCCTTGCTTCCATGTGCTGATGAATCACTACCGGATCCTTCTCTTTTCCAAAAACAGTCTGGAAAAAGGGTAAAGAAACTATGACCCACAGCACTGAAATTCCCCACTGTGGCACAAGAGCAACAAGTCCTTTAGTGACAGAGCCTGCTTCCTCTGCTTCAGCCTTGGCACCATGAGCAGAAAGCACAGAAAAACAAAATACTCAGTGCTATAGCCAGCTTGTGGCATGGCTGCTGACTATACTGCCAATTAGACAAATCATAACACACTAGAGTGTGTTCTCTGAAAACACTAAATCACATAGCAACTGTAAGAATATACATTTTCGCAATAGCAGCTCACATGAAACGTATATTTTTGGTCAAAGTCTAATTCAGAGTTATTACCAAGGACAGCTGAGTTTTGTAGCTCTGGCATGTTAATGGACGATTTCCTGATTAATCTGTTTTCATCAATGTACTATGTATTTATGATTTGCAACTTTGCAATGAACTACGCATCTCTTTTCGGAACATTTCCAGCCAGATGTATCTGTTTAAGGATTACAACTGTGTTATGCACACACGTACCACTTCACTTGATGTAGATGAAGGAGAGAATACCACATGTATCACTATATATTTAACTCAATCCTGTTTGTTATTCTCCAATCTCTCCCTCCTCCAAATATATTAGCAATACAGCATGCATCCAGTTAGGTAAAAAACTCAAAAGCTTTAATGGACTGTGAAAACACAGCAATTTCGGTGCTGCCTAGGCCTCATAATTTTAAACAAAGCATTTTCATTAGATTTGCTCTTAGATTTTTTAAACATAATAGTTTCAATTGAAATGATTTTACATAGATCCATTTCAAGCAGAAAAAAGATACTTAAAATTATGTAATTTGATTTTTTCATGCTCCTCTTTATTAGCTGTTAAATATTTAGTTGTACAGTAATGGCAAACTATGATAAAACCATAAATTATCCTCGCTATACACGCTTAGCCTCTACAGAGAATTAAAATGTTAACCACTGCATTGCAAAACTCCGCAGATCTGCCTAATAAAAATATACTTTCTAATTTGTTAATAATTTGTTATAAATTATTACATTCTTGGCTATTAATTCCATAAAAACAAATACTTACTACTGTGCACAGTCAATGAGTTGATATTCATTCGACCTCTCAAAGCATGCCTTTACCCCTTCGTCATCCCAGAGCTTTTTCGCATGTTCAAAGAATTCCTGAAAATTGGAAATGCAATAAATAAGAGAACATTTCTCAATCTTTTCAATCCCCAGTCTGCACATGTTGCTCCCTCCCTCCAACCTTCAGGCTTTATACTTTTCCAGAATGATAAACTGTGGCTTTAAAGAAGAAAAGTAAAAAACATTTATTAGCAAATTTATGGTAAAACATACTGTATATATGGCTGCTGAGCTTCCAGTATATGATACGTAATGAACACTACCTTCAAAATTCATACCAGTCCATATATAAAATTTACTGTAAGTACAAATATTACCTAGAAGGAAACAGACTTAATTTTTAACTGAATTTATGCTTCTGTCATGGAAAAGGCATAAAAGTGATGCAAAAAAGATCCTCAGCTTATAAGCATTAGCTTCCCAGAGAAAGAACCAGACTGTAATTTTAAAAAGATTGTGTAATTTTTCCTGAAAAACATAAATTTCCACTGCTTTGTATTTTCTCATGCAACATAATTTGATTGCAAGAGCCTCAAAAGCTTTTGCTCAATACCACTTCCTCCAAGCTGCTGCCTGACACAACATACTTTTCCTAGCTGCTGTCCTAAGCATCCCAATCCAGAAATATCTGCCAAAAAGCTTGTTTCAGAATTATATGAAAGAGGAATCATGGTGATGGTGAAGCCAAAAGTCCATTGTACAAAACACACAGGCAGAGAAGTAGGTCCAACCCTGCCTACTGGATCCTCTCCACTACTCCAGCCCCTGCTGCAGGGCCCTCACATGCTCCAGTTGGTTTTGAAGCTGAAAGTCCATTTTATATTATATCATCACTAGTAAACCAAACTGTAAATGAGTCCACTTAAAGTTTTCTAAGATTAAACTAAAAATTGTTAGACAAATAGGTATATCTTTTACTATGTGACTGAGTCTTTCCTCCCTCAAAACAGATTGTTAAAGTAGTGCCACAACTCAAGAAGTTTTTTGCAATCTCTTAAAACCTACTCAATCACCAGAGTACTTGGTCAGTCATAAGTTTTTGAAACTTTAAAAATGGCTTTTCCACAGTTCAATGTGGCTCTGTGTAAACTGGCTGTAATACCACTATTCAATTCATAATCCTGTCCAAATGTTGTGCAAATATCTGAATTCTTAAATTTTCTGAAATTGTTTGCCAGTTCCTCTGATAACTTTACAGGATTAAAAGCTTCTCACAAAAAGCAATGTTTGTAGCGGAAGAGTTTGGCAGCCCAATGAGTTCACTTTTACACCCTATGGGTTTCCCAGCCTTGCATGACAGCCCTGTGAGGTGCCCCAGAAGATGCCACTTGCTCCTCAGCAACTGCCTGTGAGCTGCTGGTTAGAGTTTTCAGGGAGAGGCAAAACACAAGACAAGATTTTCAGAACAAACTAGGACTGAAAATTATTTAGTTAAGCTTTGAATATAGCTACAGAGGTCTTGAATAACCCCAGGAATGCTTTTTTTCCTACGTTTGCTACTCCGTTTGCACAATGTATATATAAAGAAAAACCCATTCTTTAATACGGTTTTAAAACTTCAGAGAGAAGGCAAAGTTAAAGCAGGTGTGAAAGTCAGGGAAGAACAGAGGAAGCAACACTAAAGACTGACAAATGCTTATCCTGCCCTTGGAATTTACTCCTTCACTGTTGTGAAGACATGCTTACTTTGCCTTTGTTATTGTAAAGACTTATGTAATGACTGTTTAAAACACTGCAGATCCACCTTTTGAAGTTATGTTACAGCTATTATAAACTCTCTCCTCCCACAGCAGAAGGAGAGCAAAAACAAGCTCAAGAAAGGACAACATATCAAACTAAGTAAGTAGAAGGAGAAAGCAGACACGTGCAACACAGCATGACTACAAGTGAAAGAACAAACTGGAAAAAGTCAAAGTGATATATACTAAGAAAAAAAATGGAACATTCTTCAAACTTGGAGCTTATGCTTGATTGATATTTAGGGCATTAGCTGAACAGATCTCACTTCCTGGCATCTTTGTCCAACAAAGGCATGGTCCCATGGCAAAAGGACTCGGCTCCCCCATCCCGTTTGATGGGTGCATGTACAGCAGGGCACCACCTCAGCTCTCCCTCCCACAGGCTCTCACCGCTGCAGGTGCAGGTGCTGCACACAGCATGCCCACCCTCCCCTCCTTGCTATTAGCAAGCAGGAATTCTCACCTGCCTGGAAAGCCCCTCTGAGCCTTTCATTTCTGAGGGGAAACTGAATCTGAAACCTGGTCCCATTCAATGCCACCAGCCTATGGGAAGGGTAGAGGGAGAGAAGGATGTCAGCATGAAATCATCCTTTTCTGTGGGGTAGGATGGATTGAGAGACTACTGCATATATAAACAAACAAGTAAAAAAATAAAATTGAATAACTACAGCACTTTGTGACTGCACTTCTGTTTCTACATCTTCTGTATGAGCTTTATTTACTCTTAAAAATCTCTTCTGTAAAAATGATAACCTTTTCAGCTCAGCTTCTGAGATCCTACAAATACACTGTAAATAGAAGGTTTCCATAATACATGCTTTAAATATTTCCACCTGACCATTATAACTCAAAGCAGTCTATTTAAAACAACTTCCAGTTGTTCCAGTTCTAGTACAAAGCAAATCCTATAAAACGGAGCAAATATACGTATCTCATTAAAACGTACCAATCTGCTGCAGAGGAGTACACTTGCCTGCAAATTGCCTCCTACACACCTACCCGATCCTTGTTTCCCAGGTGACTAAAACCTTCCAGAAAAATCCATCTTGATTTCAAGACACCAAATACCATAATCCAACTTTTCACACTTGTTTTTAACCCCTTTCTCATCTGTTCTGTGTTCTTCAGTATTTTTAATCCTCAACTGCTGAAGGCTCCCATGTACAGAGCCAAGCATGCAGGATGATCCCACTCACACACATAAAACATGTCTGGATCTCAACCTACCCTCCATCACAGGACAACATGCAGATATAAGTCACCATGTTTAGCTTCAGCCTCTACAACCAAGCCCCCATTGCCTAACCGGTCTTCTAGCAACAACTCCTTGATCCCCAATACCTGTGACTCATTCCTATAGACCTCAATGCCTATCCCCTCTTCCTTCTGCCATGGCCACATCTTTGGCAAGCAGGCACTGAAGAGCTAATGAAGGCTCAGGCGTTGGGCTAAGCTTGCCCTGCAGCACCTGCTCTTGAGGCTGCAATATCTTTGGGGCTGCAACCGCATTTGGCAATGCCTGTCCTGTAATTCAAAGGACAGAGAATTCAGATTTTCTACAGTTGATAAAGGAAGACAGACTAAAACTTTTCAGTTAATGTTTCTGGGTGGAGGAAAACTACAAACAAAACATTGTCTTAGGTCAGTACAACACAAATCAGGTTTTAAGAGTAAGTTATGACTTTAGCAACTTATGTTCTGAGATGACCAGATTTTGTTAAGGAAAGTGGCTATTAAGAAGTTCTTAAAAATGATGAGCCAAGTCCTTTCAGAAACTTCAGATGGGACAGAAGAAAATGGGCATGGAAAATCACTAGGGGCATCTGATGTACTAGGTTTGCAAGCACATACAGTTGATGTTTACTGCATCCAAATCACCGAAATCTACTAGAAGTATTTAGTACACTGAAGAGAATCAGAAATAATGTACTCTGCCGGAAAATAGAAAAATCCCCCATATCATGTCATGTCTATGAAAACCAAACAAAACAGAGCTGTTTCGTCCAGCTCTTCCTTAGGGGCAGATACTCACACCTTTTAATACACATAAAATAATATTTTTAATGTAGTATTTTAATTAGAGCATTAGAAAAGTAAATAATGATGCCTCAGGTCTCACAAGTTAGGTGTCACAAACTACAGACACTTTTTACTTTACACACATTAATTTACACTGGTTACCTATGAATTGTGAGAGATCATCAGACCATACTATATTAAAATTCTGATGTGATCAAAACGAAGTTGCAACACGTATCTGCAATATCTACTAACATAAAATTACCTATGAATTTTCCTCTCTTCCTGACACAACCCAAAATCCAGACTCACATTTATGAGCTTCCTTTCCACTAGTAGATAACTTTTGTTATACATAAATATTCAAGCATCATCTACAAAATATTCGCAAATCAGCTTATGAATCCTCTTTTTTCAGACTGAAATAAGCTAAGATGCAGAAGCACTCCGAGCTGATATAATTGATGTAAACAGCACCGTATTTTTACTACATTTTAAAAAATTCTTGTAGAAATATTCTTACTCACCTATTCTAAGGTAACATTTTTAAGTTGAAAAAACAGAGGGAACATATTCCTATACAAAACATCCCAAGAATTCCAACATTCCAATGCAGATATCAAATGCAGATGCACTACAGCTCAGTTTCAAAGTAGGGTTTATCAACTTTGTCCTACTAGAAGTTACATCATGTTCTTGAAATCTGATTTTCCTTATTTTGGAACTAAACCTACTTACTGGTAGGTTTCCTTAGAAACCTTCTACCCCTTTTAACTCCTACAAAACATTTTCAAGTAGCTAAAAAATAGACTTGTTTCATTTTTCAGCTTGCTTAAATTGGGAATAAATACTAGTAATGATTAAACAATGACACATCTTCATGAACAGATCTGTAATGCATTTTGGAAATCAAACTTTTAATCTAATTGCTTTACAAACCACGAAAGTTCATGTTAGGTCAGGAATGCAATTTTTATTCTATTAAACTTCCTTTGTGTCTTCCTTCCAGATGGAGCATACATTTAACAGATATCTTGATGTCACCTTTCAGTCTCCCATAAACTGGGATGTGGAAGACTCCACTATATTTTCTATTCCACATAATCCTTTTGTCAATATACCGTAAATCTGCAAAACAGCTGCTTACATCAATGTGAATCAGGATTGATCTCTCTCAAGCCAAAATTCATGCTCCTCTTCTCCTAAGCTTCAGGACTGTAAGACAATTTCTCATTTACAACACAGATTAGACCTATTTTATTAGCCTGACAAACACTTATGGTGGCAAATGTTACGTATTTTCACAGTTGTGCCACTGTGGGTGGAAAATGAAGTTGTTACTTCTATTCTGAATTTCAGTTACAACTACTTCTCTTATGTACTTAACCAATTAAAACGTAAACCATCCAATGCATTAAAAGTTTCCACCCTAACACCTCTTAAACTGTCAGTGATGACTGCAGTGCAAAATGATGCACAGAACTCATATGGGAAGAGAGGTACGTGCCTCCCTGCTGAGCAGGGTGTATACAGAGTGTACAGGGCAGGGAGTTTTTATAGGCAGTCCCAGCTTCCCTTCCACTCAACTATGGAGAAGTTTTATGTAATGAAAGAGTAACAGCTGATGGGTATACAACTGCAATACCATAAGGATAACACCTAGTGGAGTCAAATTAAGGTTGCATATGCAAATTACCTTCAGGTTTTTCTATATGTGACATGTTTGACTCCGCAATCCAAAGACTATCCTTTTAAGCATCCTTTCTGTGTACCACATCTGAGGTCAAAGCTGAAACTGATCCATCATCCTACATCCCAAGACGTTGAGTGTGGCAGCAACAGCAAGCAGCAGGATGCTGTGCTGTTACAGGGGAGGATAGACAGCAACATGGTCTGGGAGAGACGACCAGGAGAAAATACTCTAACTTAGCACTTTCTCCACTTCCCAGAAAGCTGTGGGGAAACCCTTCTCCATGCCATGCCGGGGGGGACAACCAGAGGGACATCAGCCTGGATGAAGAGAAACTCAGCAGAGCTTCCTTATGTTCCAGAAAGCTTTGTGGTGGCTGGGTATAATGAGGGGAGCTGTCGCCACACTGGCTGCAACAGATGCCACAAATGCAATTAGTGTTATTGGTATTCTGTTAGGTTTTGTAGCATAAGCCATGTAAAGTAACAGAAGAATGTAAATTACAGAAAGTTTATATTTCAGCCAAGTAAACCTTGAATTTAACAGGATAAAGCAAAAGCTGCTTTTGTGGTTCCAGGACTCTTCTGCAAGCCCTTACAGCCTCTTCTTGTTAACAGTTCTCAGATACTCAGACTAAGACTAGGGCAACTGAAATGTAAGAGTTCCAGTCCTGTATCCATTAGGTTCTGGTTTTCTCTTGATATTAATTTTCTCACTAATTCAAGACTTATGAGTTTGTAATCGGAGACAAATTTTCCCAATATTGCTGCTGTGACTGGATTCCACTTAAAATTTAACTTTTTCTGCATCACAACTGCTAAGAGTGAAGGGAAAAAAAAAAAAGAAAGAAAAATCTCTGTATTTCTAAACATAAAGAGCAATATAATCATTAGAGAGCTACAAATCTGGTCAAAGGAAGAAAACCACTTTTCCCTGTGGAGGATACTGATAAATCACAGTACACTGGGTATTCCTATAGTCTAAGTTCATGCTTACCCTACACAGGCATCTGTGAACCTCCAAACTGCTACACATAGTAGTTTCTTAATCTCTCAAAGCCTTTAATTCACATATAATTATCTATTAGATATACACGGCACTTCAACATAATATAATCCAACAGCTAAGACTTTTTAGTATGCAGTGAAGAATAAATCATCCACTTGTTTTACGAATGTATAGTAGTACTATAAATAATGTATAATAAAAGTGATAATACAAACTTACTGAGTGAATAAACTTTAGGGAACTACACATGGGGCTTCAGGATGAATGATGAGAATAGAAAAAATACTCGTGTGCTATGCAACAAGTCAGGTTATAGGGAGTTAAGTAAAATGAACAACTTTTTATTGCATATTTTTGTATAGTACTTATTTTCCATTGCCTAGGCTTTTCTCTGCAATGCAAGACTCAGGATCTTCTAGAAAAAACAGACTTAAAAAGCTATTTGCATAATCTTGTATATAGAGGTGCAGCATAAGCAATCTTAATTTTGAGAGCCTGACTTTAAAGTTTGATTTTAACCCAGTGTTTAATCGACATGGCTGTAAACCTGTTACAAAGATCATAGAATGGACAGTAAGTGACAATTGGCGCCAGTGCTTCCAGATATTACTGGTTTGCTTATGGCAAGTGTAGCAACTCATTTTCTATTAAAAATACTCATTACCCCCAAACATCTACTGTGGGCAACTATAAGGTACAGAACAAAAATTTTTAAATGGACTTTATGCAGAAACTATGGTACCAGGTAAGACACCCAAGAGATAAGGAAGCCTGCTCAGTTACCTCTTCCACAAACAAGTGCGTCCCTTGATAACCAGCCTCTTGTTTATGAGAGAAAAAATGTCCCCTATGGCTCAGCCAGCTCCACTTAATTCTTTATGAAATGTTCTGCCTATCAAGGGAGCTGTTTTGCTGTAGGTATACAAAACGCAGCTACTGAAACTCTTAAAGCCCACAACAACGACAGGAAAACAGAGTTGTAATTTAAAAACTAAAGCAGAATACATGACTTGAATTTTTCTAACTGCAGTGGTGTCAAAACCTTCATTAGAACACAAGCAATGGGTGCTGAAGCAGGAGAAACACTGAAACTGCGTAAGAGTGGTTAACTGGGATGCATGGACCATACTTAACAGAAATGTTCAGATGTTTCTAAAGCACCATTAAGAGTAGACTAATCATACAGAAACCTTTAGGAAAAGTAGAATCTCTGTCCCCTGCAAGGTATTTTCTGTTGTAATTTGTGAGTGTGCAACAATCAATGCAATTACTTTGTTAGTCAGTGACTCATTCTTACAGGCAAAGCAGCAGTTGGCCTCAAACCCTCCTCCAAAACCTAACTTTAGATCTATCAGAGGGAGTTACAGAATAACACATTGTAACACATCCAGATCTAAGTTCTCTCCTTGTTCACTAGACTAGTTTTGCCTTTTTTAGCGTGGAGGCAACAGCCTTGAAGTAGTATTAGTCTGCATTAACCGTAACCTCAGTTCATTAGAAGTGAACATGAAAGGATGGTAAATATCAGCTTTACAACATGCACTTGTGTTGGGACATCTTATGTTTCAAGAAAGCAAAATTAGATTAATAACTCCTAGGAGAATCCTATCCAGTTGGGAAGAGTAAGGAAGAATCTGGTGAAACAAACAGCATTTAGAAAGGTACAAAAGCACCATTTTCATATAGCTGCCCCATGAATCATAGAATTGTTTAAGCTGGAAAAGACCAACTGTAAATCTAACACTGCCAAGTCCACTACTAAACCACGTCTCTAAGCACCACACTTACACACCTTTTAATTACCTCCAGGGATGGTAAATCCACTACTTTCCTAGGTATCCTGTTCCAGTGCTTAAGAACCCCTTCAGATCTAGTCTAAACCTCCCCTGGGGCAACTTCAGGCCATTTTCTTTTGACCTTTCACTTTTTACTTAGGAGAAGAGACCAACACCCACCTTGCTACAATCTCCTTTCAGGTAGTTGTGGGCAGTGATAAGGTCTCCCCTCAGTCTCCTTTTCTCCAGATAAACCACCTGTTTCATTATCTGCTCCTCATATGACTTGTTCTCTAGACCCTTCGTCAGCTTTGTTGCCCTTCTCTGGACATTTTCGAGCACCTCAACGCCCTTCTTGTAGTGAGGGACACAAAACTGAACACAATATTCACAGTTTTACAGTGTTCTTGATCCAAGTCAAGATCCTATTGGCCTTCTTGGCACACTGCTGGCTCATGTTCAGCTGTCTGTTGACCAGCACCCATGGGTCCTTTTTTTGCTAGGCAGCTTTCCAGCCACTCACCCTAAGTCTGTAGCATTGCATAGGGCTGTTGTGGCCCAAGTGCAGGACCCGACACAGCCTTATTGAACCTCATACAATTGGATACAGCCCTTGTGGAGCTTGTTGACAATATTCAAAATCCAGAAGCGTAACCAGCACAGCACATTCTATGTCCCTTTCTTGAACTATTTTTGTTACTTTCCTTTTAAGCCCTTATTCTGCACTACATTTCCAAGAAGTGTGTGCAGTTAAGGTATCAATCTGATTGCTTTAGCAGTTCTATTTCTGCCTGCTAGAAACATGTTCCATCTGCCATCTTATTTTATAGAAATCAACAGGTTCACTTTTGTAAACCACAGAAATTGTCTACAAAGTCTCAGAAACAGTTTAACATATTTTTTAAACTCTGGTGTGCCAAACACTAAAAATGGGTCAGGAATTTCTTTAGATCATACAAGTAAAAAGAAAAAAAAACCCATAATTTTATACTTCTGCAATACTGTGGATAAGATGAGCTTTGAAGGTAAAATTGCATCATAAGTCAAAAACCATTTCCACGTTTTTCCTTCGCTACTTCTTCAATATTGCTCCTTTTTCCTGAGCTTGACTATAAGCTTTTTTTTTGCCATACTTAAAACAAAAATGTTTGAATCAATCTTTTAGTTTCCATTCTAGTTGTGCATTCCAAATTCCAGTCTGCCATCACAAATCCTTGAACACTGGTGCCTGCCTAGTGTTTTGCAAGAGCCATCAAGGTCTCTGCAAGGGAAGTAGGAGAAATAATTTAAGCAAAATAGTCAAGTCTCTGTAGTGCCTAAAAAACTGTGCCGTGCAAAGCTTACACACATTCTTTTCCTTGAAGGCATTTTGGTTATGCCTATGCTAGGACCTCTCCCTAATGCACAAATCAATCTTCATTTTAAAAAAAAACCTCTCTGAAATTATTTGTGAAAGTAATTACAGGTGTGTTACACAATCCTGCAACACTGCTGCCCTTGCATTTCTGCAGCACTTGTCAAACTAAAAGTTAAGTATTGTTATATAATCCCCTCAAGGAGAATTTTTTGTGGATAGCAGATAATGATAAACCATGAGATATATCTGCAGGTGCTCAACAACATACAAAACTTCATTGTACTGGCCAAATGCAAGAATGGAAATATGTTGTGACTTTTCAAAATTTGGCAGCAGGTGGCTTATCCCCGTGATCAAGGCTCTGTTGCCTCCAAACAGCACTGAGCTTTCAAACAGGAAAAGGAACGGAAAAAGACATAATCTGGGTGACACCCCTGCTGGGACATGTTTGTTTGCTGGTTGTTTGTTTATTAAAACAACAATGGCACTACAAAAGTGTACAGATTCTGTATGGTAACATTTGAATCTCGTTAGTTAAGATTAGACCAAGCAGAGTCCATTCAGAGTAGAGGAAAGCAGTTTTGTTACTGCTGCTGTTCTACCATCATTTAACTGCTGGGCCTCTGTGCAATAAAATGCAACAAACGCTATACTCCATTTTCTTATGAATTAAGGTAACATCCAGTGAGTGGCTATGTACAAACCACTCTGCAGTCCCCAATGAAGGGGCTGTTACGGAAGTGAGAAGTATTGCTACAAGACATGTATTGTAACTTGGTAAACTACAGGCATTTCACAGCAGGAAATATTTACAAGAGGTTTTTTTTTACAAAACACAAGCCAATAATAACTTACATGTGGTAACATGGCAGGGTTGGGATCTCAGTTCCCTACTGTTTTAAATCTTGAGCACTGTTGTATCAGATCATACTTTTTATTAGCTGTATAGTAAGGCAGTTGCCTTTTCCATACCACAATGAGCAATGCATAAATCTGTACAAAAAAGCAGAGACCCTCTAGTGGGTTATTATTTCACTGAGCAGTGAAAAGCATGTAGTTAATTCTTGCCTGATACTTTGAAGATATAAAGCTAAATGTGCATTTTGTCACCTTTTTATGACGAGAACTCAGTCCTCTATGCAAGTTACTCCTGGAGTGCTCTCAGTCCTTCTTACAATTCTGCCTTGGGTTTTCATCACTCAGATGATGGGGATACCCAAAACAGAGTCAAATTGGTGGATTACAAAGCTGAAGGACATGGCTCTCCCCTGACTCCAGGCAGCTGTCCTGCCCCTCCCCTTAGGGAACCCCTACAGCTTCCTAGTGAAGACAACCCTCGGGTGAGATGAAAAAATACAAGCAAGAAGCTTGCAATTCTTCCAGTATGAAGTTTCTACTGCTCACAGCTCCAACTGTTTTCCTTAAAGGCATTTTGAAGGTCATATATCAAGGAACTATTTCATGCTCTAGTACACGCTTTATTATTTGTGATTTCCTACCAGACAAGTGGTTTGCAAGGACTGAGAACCCTCATTTCCTTTTATAGATTTGATTCGGAAATAAATGCTGGCAACATGTGACTAGCAGGCAGCATCCACAACTTAAGCAACTCATAATTAAATCGTAAAGTAATGGAAAAGTCAGCCTGCTGCTGCCAGATCTATTCAGACTCCTACTCCTCTGCATAAGTTTTATCTAAATTCTTTACCTCTCTTTTCTGACATTTTGCTGTGTCCTCCTCTGTGTGCAAAAATTGGACTTACTTCAACACTCTAACTCATTCATTCTGAAATATTTATAATAATAGGAAAAGGAAATAAAAATCTTTATCATATATCTGTGAATGAATTAAATTGAATTTTAGCAAGGAAATTCTTGGAAATTAATAACCACAAACATGGATATAAATATATTAATAAGGATTCCAATGGAAAAACTTATTCATCTTTTCTGAAGGCTGTTGTCCTTAAGAGCCATTCTGGGAAAACATTGTGGATACAACCATAGAAACTATTCATTTTGACTATCTGAAAGCAATAGCCTTTAAAGGAACCCCATAATTTGAAGGCACGTGTGCACAACTTTTATAGATCCAGTACTACTGCATCTTATTATTTAGTAAGCCTAGTGTGTCTTAATAAAGCTCTGAAAAGTAACATAGTAAATCTTGGCCATATTTTACATAATTTAAACATTGTCCTAGTGCCAGCCCCTGTGAAATTAGTGCTGTTGAGCCCCAGGAATCTACCTTTTTAGACTAATTCAGAGAAATTTTCTGGGGACTTCAGAAAAGTAAGATTTTAATTCCCAGTGTTTAATTCTTAATTTCCATTCTGCAAAGTATGTAATTTTGAATAACTGAGATAATAACATCCTACTACGTATAATGTAGAATGAATATATATAAACAAAACCACTGAGGCATACCTAAGTATTTTTTTATTAGCCCATAAATATTCTTGCAATTCTGAAACGATCTATAAGTCAACAGAAATCTGTACCTGCAGGAGTAGAAATCTTTGCCTTTAAGAATAAAGACAACCAGAGACAGTGACCAACATGTGGATGGGAAGTTGTTATGGAATATTTGCTTAAACTAGCTTATTTCCTTTCTTCCCAGTTTTTTTTTACTATTTGCTGCAGGAGTATTCCTCACTTCAAATGCAATCTAACATGAAACCTGTTGATCAATATTGTAAACAGATGATTAGTGTCTTGTAACTGCCAAAGAACTATTAATGAATCTCAATACGTCATGTTGAAGAAGAGACGTGAGATAAAATAATTGAATTAAGTAAAATAATAAAAACACCTAACTCCCTCAGTTTACAAGGCAAATACTGTCAGAGCTCCTTAAGCAGAAATAAATGATTAGTGCTTGTCTCAGAAATGGTAGGAAACACATTTATTTGGATTAATTAAAACCAAACTCCCCTCAACTGAAGTATTGCCCACTGAAGTAAAACGCAGAACCACTGAGTTTGAAGTCATTGATATTAGATCCCCTGCAATCTGCAGCAACTAAAGGGAGACCACCATGCAAGTCCCCAAGGAGTCTCCCTCCATGGTCTGTCCCAGGTTCCTTTGGATATTATTCACATCATAGGGACTGTCAAGAGCCATCACAAGGCCACCAGCAACCTCCATGCATGACAGCTGGTTGTACAAGAATAAAAATGAACTACTGGACAACATACCACAGAAGAAAAGTGTGAACTAATTTGATTTGATTGGATTTGTAGAGAAAACCTCAGATAGATATGTGCTAGTTCAGAGCAAGGCTTTGAAACAATGCAAAGACAATTCAGTCAGGACAAGGACTTCTTTTCCCTTCTCACACCACACCCAAGCAACCTACTCTAGGAAAAAACAGAGAAATAACTTCAGCAATAACAGCAGCATTCACTCTAAATTTCTAGGGGAAGCTCAATTCCACAGACAGTTTTTTCAGATCTCTTCCTTCCTATGAACAACTGAAAGAGAAGATATCGCTGGGGTGCAAATCACAGAATCACAGAACAACCAGGTTGGAAGGGACCCATCGGATCTTCTAGTCCAACCATTCCTATCCAACACCAAACCAAGTCCCTCAAGACCTCATCCACCCGTGCCTCAAACACCTCCAGGGAAGGCGACTCAACCACCTCCCTGGGCAGCCCACTCCAATGCCCAATCATCTTCCATGCGAAAAACCTCCCCCCGATCTCCAGCCTAAATCCACCACGGCGGAGCCTGAGGCCACTCCCCCTCGCCCTGTCTCCCGTTACCTGGGAGAAGAGCTCAGCTCCCTCCCCTCCACAACCTCCCCCCAGGGAGTCGAAGAGAGCAATGAGGTCTCCTCCCAGCCCCCTCCTCTCCAGGCTAAACAACCCCAGCTCTCTCAGCCGCTCCTCATAGGGTCTGTTCTCCAGCCCCTTCACCAGCCTCGTTGCTCTTCTCTGGACTTGCTCCAGAGCCTCAACATCCTTCTTGTGCTGAGGGGCCCAGAACTGGACACAATATTCAAGGAGCGGCCTCACCAGTACTGAATACAGAGTGAATGCATAAAGACTATTCCTGACTCTTTAAATATTTCCCTGAAGGATGCTAGGAGGAGGTGCATTGTACAACTTTTAATCTACCATAAACTTTTAAGAACTGAAGGTAGTAAAATCACAAGTAGTTACTTTTAGTTAATCAAACAAATAAATATAGACCAAACTTCTCTTCCTCTCTACATGCCCACTGGTCCGTTGTTTATTGATCTATAGCATTTTCCAAGTTGAAATGTATTCCACTAGTGAGGGAAAGAGCTTTATTTCCATCAAAGATTTCTGCAGTTAAAGCAGAAAATGTATATAAATTTGAGAAGAGAAATTCTTTATCACTTGTACTAAGCCCAAACCTTAACACTGTGAAATCACAGAATCACAGAATCACAGAACAACCAGGTTGGAAGGGACCCATCAGATCATCAAGTCCAACCATTCCTATCTAACACTAAACCAAGTCCCTCAAGACCTCATCCACCCATGCCTTAAACACCTCCAGGGAAGGTGAATCAACCACCTCCCTGGGCAGCCTATTCCAATGCCCAATGACCCTCTGTGTGAAAAACCTCCTCCTAATCTCCAGCCTAAATCTCCCCTGGCGGAGCTTGAGGCCATTCCCTCTTGTCCTGTCCCCTGTCACTTGGGAGAAGAGGCCAGCTCCCTCCTCTCCACAACCACCTTTCAGGTACTTGTAGAGAGTAATGAGGTCTCCTCTCAGCCTCCTCTTCTCCAGGCTAAACAACCCCAGCGCTCTCAGCCGCTCCTCATAGGGCCTGTTCTCCAGCTCCTTCACCAGCCTCGTCGCTCTTCTCTGAACTATTGAAATAGTTCAATATATCTGGAGAATATCTACTTTTAAAGTAAACAATAAATTTTTAGGTAGAAAAAGGAAAAGCTTTTTAATTTCCAGCAAAAAGATGACAAAACCAGGTATTGACTTAGTGAACTCAAAACTCCAACCAGCAATTCCATTAGTCAGGCTGGATGTATGACACATTTGGTTAAACATAAATGCCTCCCTCATATACAGTTGTTTCTGTTTTCAAGTTGTGGCTTTTTTTATAGATCAAGTTTTATTTTTAATGCAATATGATTTAATCAAACAAATATTTGATATACATTTTCAAGTTATTAATAGAGATAACTTCATGACAGATTCTGTTTGTAATATGAGAAAATTCACTTAAAACCTTTGCTTTCAGTATCCGCTTTCTACAGGAACACATTTTGAAACTGTATTTATGCTGCACATAAACTAGGAACTAAAGCCTTTTGCCTATTATCCTTTTGTTAGAGTGCTATTTTTTTACACAGGTTACTTTACAAGAAACTATAGTCAAATGTGGATAGAGTAGAGTGACCTTCACATGAGAATAATGATCCACATACACATTTCACATTTGAGATTCTTCTATTCAAAACTAAAGGACACCCACATCCCCAATATAAACTATGATTTTTGTTGCTCAGAAATCATTATAAAAATATAAGTTAATTCTCTTAACACATTCATCAGCTTCTTAGAATCTATCTTGAAATTGGACAAAGAATAGGGAAGTATTTTAATTAATTGGATCTACACCGCATAGTACTAGTACAGTTTCTAGTTTCTTAATGTTTACTCGCACAGTCTACTATTTAGCCCTGTCCTTCAGTGACGGACCATTTCCCACCCAAAATGGCTCAGCAGTGAGCACGAGGAGCCACAGACCTGCAGCAAATCTCAGCAACATTAGAGAACGTTTTGCTTTTGCAACCTCAGGCACCTGGTGCAACGGGACCCTGATGTTAATTTGAACCTTCTGACACTTCTATTATTGAATTACTTAGACTGTAACTCTTATGCAAGGCTCCAACAGTCATCAGCACCTTCAGACATCACAGATAAGCCAAGACTTTTCAACCACTGACTTAGTTTCTGGGCAGGCTGCAGCCTAAATTCTAGTTCTATATCAAGGATAATACAGCTACCAGAAGGAAGTTGGGGGAACTGCCCAGTTCCTCCCCAATTTTTTCTCAAAGAAAGACAGCTATTACAGCTTATCTTCAGAACAGTGTAATACTCTCTTGAGCCCTGCAGGCCAATAACTTGAAAATGGGCCTGGTTAAGTACCAATACTTGCTCTTGGTGAACAGGCTAGAAGAATGGTCCGCTCAATACAGCCTGAGCAGACTTCTGGTCTCCCCTTGAACAATTATCAAAAACTTAGTGAAAAATCTGTCTTCTTAAACCAGCATTTCAGCACAACAGTAGACTTAAAATTCTGTTGATGGTGACTGCCATGGACATCAATCAATATCTTTTTCTAACATTTCTAGTAGAAACGGGAGGGCAATCATACTGCTACAGCTGATCAACAACAGCTACAGGATCCAGAATACAAAAAGATAAAATGTAGGTGTGCAAAGAAACCTTAAAATAGTATAGATAAACACGGTTGTCTATTATGAAGAACTGATCTATGATTGTATCTGTTTATTATACTCTCATAAATTACAAGTCAGTGCTGATAGTCCCTTAACACACAATTACTATCTGGTTCATTACTAGATACATCTCTAATGGTATGAGCTGGTAAACTCCAAGATATATATTATCAAGAGAATACTGAAAAGCAGTTTTCCCTTTAGAAGCAAGCGACAAGATAAACAAGGTAATTGTATCTGCTTCTTCTGAAGTAAACTAGCTAGCAGGATTCAAGAGACATTTCAGGGTTTTTGGTAAGTAACAGGCAGTCAGAACAAGTACTTTTGTATTTGCCATATTTTAATTATATAAATTATAAAAACTCTTCCTAAAACAGTTGCCAAAGATTAGCAGCTAACTGAGTTGACTTAATATAGTTGACAAAAAATGTTAAGTGACTTCTCTCAAGCAGCCTCAGTTAAGCTGCATGAAATAAACATTTCTAAAAGGAAAACTGAACTAAGTTCCTAAAATGTCTGTAAACAACAGAAAAGTTCCATTCTGTTGACAGAGAAAAAGACTACAATGGTATGATGGAATATTATTAAATGAAATTAAATATACATCTCTGTTAGGTAACAGCCACAAGAATGAAGGTTGTCTGTATTAGAGCAAGAACTTTTACAACAAAGCTGCATACTTCTTTTTTTTTGTTTGTAAGCAGAGATGAGTTGCATACCACAAAGTCTTGCTAGAATAATTACACCTGATTGGTGTGAGAGAGATACATACCAGTGAAATAGCAGCACTGTAAAAGCAAAAACCTAGCATGAACAGAAACATTTGATAGGAGCAAAGTTCCGATAGCTTAACTGCATCATTCAAAAAGAAAGCACCATTACTGTGGAAATACTCCTGTGGTAGAAACACATAGCTATGCTACCTTGATCCATCAACACAGGTACAGTGGCAAGCATATATGAATTTAACTTAAGAGATCTAAGTGGAGAAAAGCCCTGTAAGAAATTCAACTGGTGTTAAATTTTCATATATTGTGATTCTTGTGACTAAAACAAAATGGCTTTCAAGCTTTTCAGTGAAATGGTAACATCTATCATGCTCTCTCCTCAGTCTTACATCTTGGAATTTTTATTTTGTATTCATATATTGGTTTTCTATACAAATATATAAAATAATTAGTCTTTGTTAAATTTTAGTCCTCAAAAATATATCTTTGCAAACCTAAGTTTTTAAATGTTATTGAACTTTACGTATTTGATCACTAATTTAAATCGATAAATTCCAATGGTAGCTTAAAAAGCAATTAAAACATCTTTCTGTATATATAAAATTACTCTCCTGCACTGCAATACAAATCTGGCACATTCTAAAATGCAGAGTCAAACCCCTGGCCTGGAACTTTCCTGTTTGCAGATTTATAGCCACATTAGCAACTCCCAAACGTAATTTACTGCTATATCACACTGTATTCCCATGTAGCAACTGTAACAATATCTGCTCATTATGTTCTTAGCAAAGTGAAAGATAAAATTTCCAGGAACTAAATTAGAAAGTGTACAGATTATCTAACATACCTCACAGAAAACAGCTGCTGTATGACCATATCATTAGATTATACGTCATAAAACACAGATGTATTCACATCCATCTTCAAGTCCTCTTGTTAAATCATTAAGTAAACAGATAAAACAAAGCATTGAAATCGGAAAATATTACCCTCATCTTTCTTATTTCGCAACTCATCAGACTTAATAAATATTGAACAGAAATACAACATATTTTTAAAATTAGCACACCTGTGATTAACATACCTTAGCATATCAATATCCTATCTACTTTTCCACAGCCAGAATATTTGGAGTCAGCACATCTTAGAAGTCTTAGAAGAACAGTATACACTTTATTTGTGGATGAACTGATTTTTCCATAATATACTCTAAAATAAAACAGGCACCTCTTGCCAAGCCCAGGCCTCCCATGCTGTCATGCAAAACGTTTGGGATGCCCAAGTCATGGGATGACAGAGGCTGCTCCTGGCTTCACCTGGAGGCATCTGCCCATCTCATGGAGCACCTCCCCAGAAATGCTTGCCTTCACTCTACATTCAATATGCTGCTCCCCTGGATTCCAAAGGCCACTGCCTGAGGAGAAGCAGCGGTCCCCACAGACACCCTTGTCACGTGCCTCAGTCTTTGGGTGGAAGACCAGCTGGGGCCGGTGTGAAAAGTAGGAGATGGGGACACCGCAGGGATGTAGTGTTCAAGCTTGGTCTTGGCACTGACAAGTGCCCAATGAAAACACAATGTGATGCATATGAGCAGAATAGACTTTGCTTTATTTACAGATGAAACCTTTAACACAGATAAATGAAACACAGCACTAAATAATAGTACAGTTGATGCTATTCTCTTCAGCATTACAAAATGACTTGGACTTCTTAGGATGTATGAAAAAACCCAAAACTATTTGTAGTAAGTTATTTAAGAAATAAGTTCTAGACTGATATTCCATGGAAAATAACTGTTTCCTATAGCTTTTACAGTACAGTGTGAAAAACTCCTGCGAACTTCCAAAATGACTCTTGATCACAGGTCACAAATTTCAGTTGAAATTGAAGCATGTCACAGCTCTATACTAAATCATCACACTGACTTTTCAAATGTTAAGTTTATCTGGGATTATATATCTTTTTAAAGTCACTCAGAGAGCCAGGGCAAGCATATAGTGGAGTCCTAATGTATCTTTGCCAGCATATAGTCTGATTTCTTGCTGTATAGCTTGCTTTTACCTTTTCTTCAGGAGTTTTATTTTCACTGTCTTTGAAGCTTTTGTTTACAAATTGTTTTAAAAAAATAAGCAGTCTTAGTACTATCTGGATCATTGCAGAAATGATAAAAAGAAGGAAAATCAATGCACTGATATCCATTTTATTAACTGCTTTATCGGTTAGCAGAGAACTATTAAGTGTTCTTTCAGGGCAATCGGTTTCAGTGCTCCATCTTACTTTTTCATTTTCTGAACAGTTTGAACCATGTAATCTATGCATTTGCTATACCATTATCAGGATTTTTTTAAAAAATGTTTTTTGGAACACCAAGTCCATTTCAGTATTTAAAATAAATAACAGACTGTAATAAACCAACTATGTTGCCTGAAGTTCAGTAGACTACTGGAAATACCTGTTTATGGAGGTGATTTGGATTAACAACTGGATAACACTCTAGACAGAAATTACACAAGTTCCTCCTAGTGTATTCAGCATTAGTAGTTTAACTCTACTGCTGGATTTTATACTATTTTTTACAACTCAAGAACAGTATAATATGAACTGAGAATATTTCTGCCACATCCCTTGTCACTGGCTAATTAATCCCTGAACACTACTTGCAAAATACATGTCTCTAAACCCAAGCAACCACTCAAAACCAACACAAAAAAAAAAAACCCCTTCCCAAACACTAAACCAAATCAAGCAAAACACAGAAGTTTTTGCTTTTCCATATGGAGAGACCTTCACACTGACATGATGACCCACCACAGCTACATAGTCTCCAGATGGGTACAAGAACATTCTCAAGCAGATGCAAGGGTATTTGGAAGACAGAGATGTATGTCAAGGAATAGAAAAATTAGTAACATAATTGAGAGCCCAAAAGAAATAATAAAAATTAATTCTGAATAGAACATATTGAAGCTATCCTTAGAACATCACCAAACCACAGTTACTTCTTCAAATTTTATTACTGGATCTCAACGTTTGAATTTATCTCAAGACGACTAGCATACAAATTTTAAAAAGCTATTATAGTCATATGAATTATAAAAAAATACAAAATACATATCACATATGAGTTTGCCTGCAAATTTCCATGCAATAACCCTAACAAACTACCTAACAAGTTTCAAATGTAGCAATAATGGGGTTTGCAGATGATTTGGGAAAACAAGTTCTGTTTGTAAAATATTTTTAATATTAAACTTTATATATTTGAGCCAGATTCCACAAACCACTGAAACTATGGGCAACAGCCTAATGAAAGAGAATGATAACACTTTGACTGTGGAGACTAGGACCAAAATAAATAGCTGTTGCCAAGGACAGATCACTACTTCTTACAGAAACATCCCAGGGAGTGAAAGATTGCTTAACACCAGGGATTTTGCCTGACAAAAGGGGTAGAAGTTGTGAAGAGAAGCTCCTTCCTCACTACTTGAGGAAGAGAAAAGAGAAACAGTAAATAAGGCAGAGACTGTGGGGGAAGGAGGAAGCATCTCTGGAGAAGAAGTCACCTACAAGGAGAGCAGAATGAGAGGCAAGAATCTTACAAGCATCTGTCTTTGGCTCAGCAAATCCTCCGGAGATGAGAATGTGCTCATTATAATGACTGTTTTTGAACAGCTCTGATTCTTTCTTCTCCCTCCACTCTTTGGAGAAAAATCTTCTCAGATCTACATGTGCCCTCTCTGAGAAACTGCCTTGGAGAACATGATTGTACTACAATTTATATCAGATGCAACATTCTCTCTCTTTAGAGAAGAAGTTTTTGAAACGCTCCTCAGGAATACTTCAACGCTCAGGTTTCACAATGAAGCAGCACTTAAGTTTTAAATCACTGATGTATTTCAATCTCCAGAACATTTAATTTCTCTCATATTGCTAGAGCTCCTGTAACATGAATGAAATCTAGCCTTAACACTGTCAAATGCCGGGTCCTGCACTTGGGGCACAACAACCCTATGCAGAGCTACAGACTGGGAGAAGCCTGGAAGGAAAACTGCCAGGAGGAGAGGGACCTGGGGGTGTTGGTCGACAGCTGACTGAACATGAACCAGCAGTGTGCCCAGGTGGCCAAGAAGGCCAATGGCATCCTGGCTAGTATCAGAAACGGTGTGACCAGCAGGTCCAGGGAGGTTATTCTCCCTCTGTACTCAGCACTGGTGAGGCCGCTCCTTGAATATTGTGTCCAGTTCTGGGCCCCTCACCACAAGAAGGATGTTGAGGCTCTGGAGTGAGTCTAGAGAAGAGCGACGAAGCTGGTGAAGGGGCTGGAGAACAGGCCCTATGAGGAGCGGCTGAGAGAGCTGGGGTTGTTTAGCCTGGAGAAGAGGAGGCTGAGAGGAGACCTCATTACTCTCTACAACTACCTGAAAGCAGGTTGTAGAGAGGAGGGAGCTGGCCTCTTCTCCCAAGTGACAGGGGACAGGACAAGAGGGAATGGCCTCAAGCTCCGCCAGGGTAGATTTAGGCTGGAGATTAGGAGGAGGTTTTTCACACAGAGGGTCATTGGGTATTGGAATAGGCTGCCCAGGGAGGTGGTTGAGTCTCCTTCCCTGGAGGTGTTTAAGACACGGGTGGATGAGGTATTGAGGGACTTGGTTTAGTGTTAGATAGGAATGGTTGGACTAGAAGATCCGATGGGTCCCTTCCAACCTGGTTGTTCTGTGATTCTGTGATTCTATGAGTAGTTTTTTAAAGAAACTTTTGTACCAGTTAGCAAGCGGGTTCATACTAGTAACTAGTATTAACATCTGTAGTTTTACAAGCTTATCTCTGGACTATGGATGCTGATACCATCTATCTGATGCCCAAAGGCAGATGGACCAAGGAGAGACAAAGAGCTGACTAATATGTTCTCCATCCAGAGACACAAGCAAATTGACAATTAGTTGACTGTGCTACCACATGTTGTGGAACACCAGGTGGGCTCTGACATAGTGCTGTAGTTCAGGGCAAGAAGTCCTGCAACTTTGCATGGGAAGGTTGTGATATGCAGTGATAGTGAGAATCTAGGAGCAGATGTAGAGTACATTCCTGAGCAAAAGACTCTGCCCATCCAGTCACGCTGCAGAAAACCTGTGAAGGTCTTCCCATGTGGGGAACTACCTCTCATTTACAAGCAAGATATAGTTTTCAACATGGTTTTATCTGATGTACTATTAAAAAGCAGTGTCCTCTAAATTGAGGAAGAGTTGGGAGTTGTTTCGTTATCTTCCTTTTTAAAAATTATAATGTATTTCCCTGTACAGTTGGTAGGAAAGAGAGAAAGGAAAGACGTTGGAGAGAAATACAGCACTCCAAATAACCCAAGGAGGAGAAAAAAAGAATATTCCTAGTAGGAAATTAAGCATTCTTAAGGGGAAATTTTGAAACATGAAGGAAAAAAGGTCATCTTTAATAGCTAATTTGTTCACTTGATAAGAATTTACAACCATCATAGCTGACCCTCTAGCAATAATAAAAATGCTCTAACTTCTGCTGTCTTGTGACTTCTACAGTTTTTGCAACAAAGTACTACATAGAAGAGTGATTTTTAGTTATTTTTTCTGGTATTCAAAAATCTTTCTGTTCTTCATTCAATTTCTGAAATCCTAAAGACCTTTGTTGATCAATCAACAAAGAACTTTAAAGTGGGAGCCACATCAGTGTGCACAACTCACTTAAAGTCTGTAGCAAACAGTTTAAAGAACAGTGTGACAAATAATCAAATAACAAAACCTGGTATAAAATTAGGCTTAGAAATAGGTTGAAATGGCTGTAAGGCATTGAGAGCCCAATATCAAACCCCAAGGTAATGCATTTTGATGTATATTTCATGAAGTGATAGAAAAGGAATAATTTAAGGAACATATTTGGATTACTTATTTCAACTGAGGAGGGAGGAGAAACGTCCAAGTTTCGTTTTGATGGTTTATCTTCAGATTTTAACAATGCAAAGTGTTAAGGAGAAAACAAGAACAGCGAGAGATGTGAAAACTTCTCAGATTATGTCGGACTGAATGCAGTCACTGAAAACTTGTTTTCTTCTTCCTCTGCAATTTTATGAACATCCAATTAACCTGATAGAGTGTGTCACAACTCGCTTGCTGATAAGGAAGGAAGCAAATCTGCAATAGTTAAAGTAGAGAAAATGAATTTACACTATGGCTTTCTAGAGTAAGATTTACTTCAGTTTAGCTCACAGATTATAAGGTACCTTCAGTCTGTTGACTGGGCTTTAAGGTATATTTAAACTTTGACTAAATGGACTGTAATGTCCAATTTCACTGAAAACATTCAGGGTAATCCTTCTTTCCTTATTTCCAATTAATCAATAAAGCAAGAAAAGAGAGAAAAATCCTTTGACAACCTGCTGCAGAGATTTTTTTTTTTAAAGTCTAGCAATACACTTGAATGGTTATTATCAGGATTCAGGTGTTTTGTCTGCTGAAGGTTAACATTTCTCTTCCTAACCCATGCATGCCGTACGTATTAAAAATTAAAAGATAAAAATGCATTGCTAAAGAAAAAACCCCAAGCTTACAAGCGATACGTAACTTTTGGTGACAGTCACTTGAAGTCTTCCTTTACTGGTTCTGGAATAGTCTTGTATTTGCTTTCCAACCTGTATTATTATTAGTCAAATCAAAAAACAATCCTTGATTTTATCATACTAGATATAACAGAGAATGACTTTACAAAATAGTCTGTGTTGCTATTCCTAAAAGTCAAAACACATCTATTATGTTTCGTTCCTCCTGCCGAATTTAAAGGTGTGTTTAAAATTCTAATGAAAAAATCTTTTACAATTATTTACTATCAATTTTTTTCTCCTTTTGACCTTCCACTTCAAAAGTCAGCACTGCTTTAGTACAAAATATATCAAAATTCAGCTGCAGCTACAGCTAAACCCCACATTTTTCTCAATTTAGCAGCATCACTACATGAGAAGAATGTAAGCAATATCTTGATTTCAATATATACATGCTTGCATAAAAACAAGGCAAACATTTTGTAAAACTTTCACAGACTACTCAACCCAGGACTTATTTCTGTAAGTCATAATCATCCTAAATGAACCACACAGAGAACTGGAAAAATACATTCAGTGGAATGTACACATGCTTACACAAGTAGATTATTATGAATGCTATCAGTAAGAATCATAATCTGCAAATGATTAAACTGAAGAGATAAATAGAAGGTTGACTTTTATAACCTGATTCTGGTTTTGCCCAAAAGGGCTGAAGAAGAGTTGGAACTAATGTCAAATAAGGACATGAATCCTCAATTTAGGAATTTATTTATTTCAACAAAATTCCTAAGAGATATTCCGTTTATAAGAATGATTATTTTCCGCGGTCAAGGAATTTTGAAACTATTCTTTATATGGAACATAACTTCTTTATTTTTATTCAGCCTCACATACAAGGCTTACTTGAGACCTTATTTACAGGACAGTTTTACTCAGGGCTATGTTCTTCTGAAGATTCAGAAACAGGAATGCTCATATTTGTTCATATTATCCTCTCTTAGCATACCCTAGATCCAACACTCATACCCTCATCCTGAGAAACAGATCCTAATTACTCCACATCACTGCATAGATACTCTTTTCCTACTTTAATTCTCAAACTTCTCTGTAAGAAACAAGCTCAGAACAGTTGGTTTTCTTCCCCCTACCCTTTACAAACTTTTACGAGACTGAATACAGTAAGACTTGTGACTATGGACTCACGTACGGAAGTATGCAACATGTAAATGATTAAGAATCAGCAAAGCACATCAACATCCAGCCATCCAGCACAGAAGCCAAGACCCCACCCTTTCCAACCAAAGGCCCTGGTGTGTTGGCTGTGATTCTGGGAAGAAACTAGCTGAGGGTGAAAGTGTTTTCTAGCAAGTGAAAGCACAATATCTGACTTTGTTATTTCCTGGTTATTGCTTTTTGTACCGAGGAAACAGGTATTTTAGTAACATTAGCTGAAGGGAGCTGGGATTGTCTGTTTTTAAGGGATTTAGAGGATTTTTCCTTATAGAGCAACCTTCATTTTTGTTTGGACAGTAAAATGACACAGCGCCTTAAACTGCTGCTGTGTTTGCTCTCTTTGCCAGCAGAAAAAAAATTATTTTAAGATAGGTATGCTTAAAATAACAGTATGTACGTTTTATCTCAAAATGCATCACAGTTAAGCCTATACTTATTACTCAAAACAGAGAAAGAGAATTCCTGCAAATCCAGCAAGGTGGTGGTCCTGCCAGTCCTCTGGGAGAAATGAGATCTCAGTTCACCTTCTGACTGAGAACTACGCAGAGCAGGAATCTTAATTTCCCAAATAAATGCTCTGACTCCCTGGCTTGGAACCTCTCTCTGGCCAAGCATTTAGCCAGTTTTGTTAGTAAACGCTTTCCCAAGTTTTCTTGGATTCTTAAAAACTTGTGGTTTCAATGAATCAGCATTTCCAGATGAAAGACTGCTGCACTGAAAAATTAATGAGCACCTGTATTTGTAATAACTGTTGAGATTATATTTATCAGTTTTGTAGTTCTGACTGAACAATTGGCTGTGTGTTTCTTGACTGCTAGAGCATGCCGTCCTCCCCTCCAAAGGCATCTAGGATTTAAATCAGTAAGTCATTAAGAACTTTGAAATATTATTGATAAATAAACTGTCATTTCAAGAATGCATATTCTTAAGATGTTGGTGCATTTGTGCCAAAATCAAAATGGTGAGTATTACAACATAAATATGACATCAGTAATTTCTTAATGAAAACAAAACACAACCTGACAGAAGAAGACAGTCCACTGCAGTAAACAATCAAGACCTATTTAGAATGACCAAGCTGTTCTCTTTCATACTGTAACTTTTCAATAAGGATAAACTGTAAAGGTCTTAATTGAATGCATTACTAAAAAATACATATGTATTTCTTGTTATTGTTGGTGTAAAACAAGATACACAAAACCCCCACTTATTCATAGCTTTGTTACTTTACATTATAAGATGTTTATTCTGGATATGGTCAGCAGTATTTTCCGATCATTCTCAAAGGCCTGTACAAATATTTGAGATCAAAACCTGATGTAAATTTTTTTGGGTTTAGGAATGCTATTCATAAGCTGGCAGAAGATGCCCTGAGATTGTAGGCATTCATCCTTCTGCAGCTTTGGAGATCCCACTGAAAACTCCCTTTTTTTGCCTAGGCAGGAGAGGCAATGTATTGGCACTGTTGCTGGCATGCAAGAATGGACACCTCCAAACACAACCCTGCCCCATACTTACAGCTTACCAAACATACCACTTGTGCCAGGACTAATTCAAGCAGAAAAAGATGTGGTCATTTCAAAACACCACTTCAAACTTAAGTGATGACTGGCACACAGATAAAACATTACACTACAGTCTCATCTATGTTAAATACATAGTAATTACCTGAAACTTGGTCGATACTGTAAGTGAACAGCACAGTAAGTCACTACTGTAACACTTTTTCATTAGTGTGGTACTACAAAGACAGACATGGATAAGCACAGGCCCTGGTAATTTGTAACTGAATACCACGTGCATTCCAGTGTTAACCATAGGAGCTGATTCTTTCAGCTGCAGCAATCTTTTTAAACTAAATTAAATCAGTTTATAGTAGCTAAATGTAGCTTATATCTCAAAAATATTTCTCAGTACATAATTTTTATTTTCTTCAAAAATTAAATATTAAATCAGACTATTCAGAAATATGGAATACACTATCACAAAAATAACATCTGTCCACCAGACTTTTAGGGGAAAAATCCCTCTAAATACAAATATTTTTTATTATAGTTCAGTTAACAGAAAATTAAAAAATTCTAATAATGCATCCTGGCATATGGAAAACAGTCTTGCCCTTTCCCATGACTGCCCTCTCAAGATGGCACAATGTTCCTTCAATGTTTGAATTTTTTAAAAGAAAACAAAAGGACAGACAGATCCACATTTTCTTACAAAGGCTTTCTTACTACTAAAATAGCCCATTGCAGTAAAATCACATTCAGGTTTCAAGTCTCCTTCTTCATCTGCAACAGCATACACCACTTTTTATGAAGTATTCTTGCAGTATGCATTGCTTACCAAGTACAAGTGTCACACCTGAGTCTAACTGACAACTAGGTCTAAAAGAAACACTCAGTACTGCACAGAAGGTACCAGCTTTCATTAAGAACAGACCAAAAAGTTATTAAAACAAGTACCATGGAAAAGCCCAGTAGTTCTTCTCACACACACATACATACACACACACATGCACATGACCTGATTTATTTCAGAAAGACTAAAGACTATTTCTAAAAACTGCTTCCCATCTAATTCCTCATCTGTTCTGACAGATGCACTAGAAAAAAAAGGTACACATACAGTAGCGTTCTCACTGATCTAACTGCAGTCAACAGACTGAAGACAGTAATTATTGTGACTGATAATCCTACAATGTTTCCTTTAGATTCCCTAACACAGATTCCCTTAATCAACATGAATACCACATATGTATAGGTTTCAAATAATCACACAGAACAAGTGAGCCACAGTATACCATGGATTTTGGGGTAGAAGGGATCTTCTAAACAAACAACACGGCTTTCTTAAGTTTTCCACCTCCCGGGGAAGTTAAACTTGCAAAAGTTTATGCTCAAATACATCCTTTCTTTTGCAAACTTTTGTGGTGTAATTATCCTGTGGCATAACTGCTGAAATAGCTTCATAGTTGATTATACCATACCTGTGCTTTGCATCTGCCATTGCTGTTCCAGCCAACAGAATGAAAACAAAGAGAATGAGAACAGCTTCCATTTTAATGAGAAAGAATACATTTTTTTCCTCTACTTAATTAATTAAATTAAATTAGCATTTTTTAAAAAATAGAAAAAATGTAAGATTTAAGTTGTTGCTGGAACATTAAATTATTAGTAAAAATTACTGTGCCTATACAAACCACCAAAGCAAACTTTTCCAAAATCAAAAAGAATGCTGGAGACTTATTCTTATTTGGCACCATAAAAATAATGTTACAGATGTATGCAAACCAAAATGAAAACCTGTGTAACACCCTTGAATCTCATGTAACGTTTTCTAAAGAAGTCTACCTTTACTTGAAGAAAAAAAATCAGTGAAGCACCCCCCTCTTTTGAAGTTACACATGACAAAACTGGCTAGTTGACTTCTACATACAGTGACACTGTTTGCTTCATGCTACACAGAGCAGTGGTGAAACTCTCAAATCTAGAAGGTGGAAGGAGCAGAATCATACTCATACCCATGTAACAGGCTCCATCAAATGATCACGGACCTCTTAATGAGAAATGCTAACAAAACCTCTGCACAACCCACAGAGACAACTGCATACTCCTAGTAGTCATGACTTAAACTTAGTTGTGCCCAATTCCTGTTCGTAGACTTGACTAGAATATCTTTTGCCACAACTGTACCCCTTTATCAGGTAAATGTCAGAGACACTGTGAACCCACAGAGATTTTCTTAATAAGAACCTAAAGAAGACAAGAGAAATGAATATAAATTAAAAAAACAGATGCAGTTTTATACTTGCTGTTCTTTTTCACGTGATTGCGCCTTTCAAAATAAAAGTAAACCTTCTAATGTTGTCACAGCTTCTACCATAGTTAATCTATGTAGATAACATTTGTTCCATATCACTAACAATCCTACCTTTACAAAAAGAAAAAACATCAATGAAAATAACCATAAGAAAGCAAATTCTCATTTCCCCAAATGTTAGCATTCATTCAGAACAACTAGAAATGGTCCTTCAAAGTATTCAAAACTCTTCTTATATGAATGAATACTTAATTCAAGAAAAATTTTGTAAGAAAACTCAGCAAGTCCAGTTACTCTTTCCTGTTCAGGAACAGACTGTAAGTCTAGAAAGTATCACTTGAAAGAGGGAAGTAAATATTTCCTTTTTCTATGTAGGGAACACCTATTAACTCTCTTTAAAGCAATAGTATGTAATGTTCAGTTTCATATCTTGAAAAGGACTTCATATGTTACTTTAGTAATCAAAAAAACTACATAGACAAATCATGAAAAATTTGAAACGATGCCTAAAAAATAGACTAATAATCTTGAAAAGTGTGTGAAACTTCATCTTACAAATGTCAAAAAAACCACTCAAGACAGATTATTTTACTCAGAAGCAAGCTTAGAGTAAAAAGCAACAGGTTTCTAAATGAATACAAGCAATGACACCAGCCAGCACTGTGCCCTTGTAGTTGAGGCCACATGTACCCCAGGCAGCATCAGGAGTGTTACCAGCAGGTTGAGGGATATGATCACTCAGCTGGAGTGCTGAGTCCAGTTCTGGGCTTGCCATTATGGGAGACACACAAACATACTTAGGAGAGGCCAACAAAGGGCTGCAAAGATAATCACAGAATCACAGAACAACCAGGTTGGAAGGGACCCATTGGATCTTCTAGTCCAACCATTCCTATCTAACACTAAACCAAGTCCCTCAATACCTCATCCACCCGTGCCTTAAACACCTCCAGGGAAGGAGACTCAACCACCTCCCTGGGCAGCCTATTCCAATGCCCAATGACCCTCTGCGTGAAAAACCTCCTCCTAATCTCCAGCCTAAATCTACCCTGGCAGAGCTTGAGGCCATTCCCTCTCGTCCTGTCCCCTGTCACTTGGGAGAAGAGGCCCAATGAAGGGGCCGGAGCACCTCTTCTATGAGGAAAGGGAAGGTGCAAAGAGGACAGAGCCAGGCTCTCTTCTGTGGTGCCCAGTGACAAGTCTGAAACACAAGAGTTTCCCTCTGAACATCAGGAAACATTTTTTTACTGTGAGGGTGATCAAGCACTGGAACAGGTAGTCCAGGGAAGCTGTGGAGTCTCCATCCTTGGAGATATTCAGAGGCTGCCAGAAAACGCTTCTGGGAAAACTGGCTATGGGTGGCCCTGCTTGAGCAGTGAGGCTGGACCAGATGACCTCTGCAGCTCCCTCAACCACTCATGAGTCTGTGACATGCCCTAGGTGCACAATTTTGAATGCTATAGTTCAAGCTTGACAAATATATATATATATGATATATGTATGTAATATATATTGATACATATCTGCCAGAAAAAATCAGGAAAGGGTGCTAGGATGGAATGATTTATTTTTCTTTTAAATCAGATTATCCAGCAATTAAATTTGGTTAACTCCCTAGCATAACTGAAGCGTGTCAGGAAATTCTTGTTTTGGTTATGTCCATGTAATTACTATTTCTTTGAATTATTTTCTTTCCCTTGCCCTCTGATGGATAAAAGGAAAGGCAATATAAGGCATACAAAAGACTTTGCCTCTGTTCTGTTGTGAATTTCAAAGAACAATATGAACTCCCAGTACAACCTCCCTGCCCCCTCCCCCCTGCTTGAGTAACAAGTGAGAGAACTCACACCTTCCACCATTGCAGAGAACACACACAAACATCGTGCCCATGACTGATACGCATATTTTATGACTATATATGAGGAGTGTGTTGCATCCCTGCAGGGTTGGTTCACAACGCGTAGATTATCGATTAGATCTCTTGCTGAGTACGCAGTTTCCAACACAGCACCATCTGTTTGCACAGCTGAATGGGGGACACTCCTCCTTAACCACTTGCATCATATATCTCTATAGTGGGGGTGCCTGTAACAGTCCAGATTACGTAGTGGCAGAGATGAGGTAAAGTTTGACTTGCTAACAGTTTGTTCTCAAGTTTCATGAAGCCTAAAAACATCATGGCAGTAGACATGAATGGAGCGACTCTTACTGACACAGCTGGGGACCAACGGAAGGAGCCAGCTTTCTTCATGGCACTAGTGGGACAGATGTGAAGTGCCAAAAGATGTAACCTTTTATTAACAGAAATTTGTATCACAGAAGATCTTTAGAAAACCTCCTCTTGAAGAGGATCTCTTGTCTCCTTTAGCACAGAGCAGCAAGCCACAGGGAAAAAGAGGTCAGAGTGGAGAGCAACTGTCTCTCCTTCTAGGCAATCCTTGAGTCTAGTTTCTGAGAAGGGAATACACAGTTGTCTTAGATGGTATTTAAGAAATCTGAGTCAGGAGCTTAAAACTATGACAACATGTAAAGGAATAATTATATATCTAGTGAGAAAGGAATGTATGAGGGAGGGATACTCTGTCTGGATGCCAGCAAGTGAGTAACAGCAAATGGTTCAACCTGGAAGGGCCTCTTCCTTAAAGAACCAGTTGGTCTCCTTTGTCTGGAGGATCCCTGAGCATTTTACAGGTTTTGATCTCTGCAAGAGTCTGCTTTGCGTTTTCTCTGTATGCTGTCTGATCCATTCTGATCCACTCACTCCTGCCTGACCTGCTCCATTCTGAAGCACTGAAATTTAAAGTTGGAAACATTTCCTGTTTTGTTGGTGTTTTTTTTTCTATACACTTGGTAATCATTTCACAGAAATAAGAGGAAACGTCATGGGACAATCCTGTCTTTTCTGGCAGTATTGTGTACAAACGTACTGCCACGTAGCTGCAATTTTTTTTACATGTATCACTATAAATCTTCATTTTTCAGTGTCTGTAAAAGTTAAATACATCTATGTCTACTCCTCTTAGTAAATAGAAGTTTATAAAAGGATAAACATAATAAACTACTACAATCACTTTTCTTTAAATGTTCATCAACATATTTTAACTTGCATTTATTTCCTATGAGGAAGGATATGATTTTTTAAAATGCATATATTAGAGGTGAAGTTTCTTTTCCCAACAGTTCATACTGATAGTCTGATTGCTGTTTCTGGACTTGAAAAACAAAGGTCCTGTAAACATAAAGTACAACCACACAAAAGTAAACAAACAGAAACATTGCAAGTTTTCTGTAAGCATTGTCTCTGATCCTTATATATATATATATTTCCTTATGATCTGGGCATGATTCTTTTTCACAGTTGGCAAAATAATAATGGATTTAGAGTTTTAAATTTTTCTCTGTTGTGTTTAGTCATAGGTGATCACCAGTTCTTTTAAGTTTTGTCTAAGTAAGAGAGTCTCATGAGGTGCACATATGACCCAAGAGCAATGGGAATTTTTTTGAGAACTTTATTTTAGATACTGCTGACAGTTTTCCTATGCCTTCAAAAAAGCTGGGAACTGATTCTCTGCCTTCATGGGCACCTTTCCTTCCACTGATTAGAGTCTCTAGATAGAATCATAGAATAACCAGGATGGAAGAGACCCACTGGATCATCGAGTTCAACCATTCCTATCAAACATTAAACTATGACCCTCAGGACCTTGTCCACCCGTCCCTTAAACACCTCCAGGGAAGGGGAATCAACCACCTCCCTGGGCAGCCTGTGCCAGTGCCCAATGACCCTTTCTGTGAAAATTTTTTTCCTAATGTCTAGTCTAAATCTTCCCTGGTGGAGCTTGAGGCCATTCCCTCTTGTCCTGTCCCCTGTCACTTGGGAGATGAGGCCAGCTCCTTCCTCTCTACAACATTCCCTCAGGTAGGTATAGAGAGCAATGAGGTCTCCTCTCAGCCTCCTCTTCTCCAGGCTAAACAACCCCAGCTCTCTCAGCTGCTCCTCATAAGGCCTGTTCTCCAGCCCCTTCACCAGCTTTGTTGCTCTTCTCTGGACTTGCTCCAGAGCTTCAACATCCTTCTTGTGGTGAGGGGCCCAGAACTGAACACAGGATTCAATAAGTGGTCTCACCAGTGCTGAGTCCAGAGGGAGAATAACCTCCCTGGACCTGCTGGTCACACTGTTTCTGACACAAGCCAGGATGCCATTGGCCTTCTTGGCCACCTGGGCACACTGCTGGCTCATGTTCAGTCAGCTGTCAACCAACACCCCCAGGTCCCTCTCCTCCAGGCAGCTTCCTAGCCAGACTTCTCCTAGTGTGTAGCTCTGCATAGGGTTGTTGTGCCCCAAATGCAGATAATCTTATTGTCCCACACTTTTGATTTTCGCATATAACTTCCTCTACCGCTTGTAGCAGAAGGCATCCTGACCATACTAAGATAAACTCGTAGAATTTGTTTTCCAGCCCTTTAGTTTGAAGCAGCTAATATCTTTAACTTGTGCATCAGTGAACACTCTGACTGCAGCAGTTCTGCAGTGAGACACTATGCTGCAGGGTGAAGTTCTGCTAACTACTCCTCTTTATATGTAAGTTTTTCTTTAATGTTTTTAGTAATTTCTTATAGGTTTTTGCTGATAGCTTAATTTCTTGCAAAACCAGCAGCAGCTAGACCACCTACTACTTAGGCTGTTTTTTTCTCCCTTTAAACAGTACAGTTTTGTTTGATTCTGCTCAAAAACCTGACAATTTAAAAAACTACTTCCTTAAATCTAAATCATGATCATCTTATCCATTATCTTTGTTCTCATTTTGGGGTCTTTGATCCCAGTTTTCATCTCTTTAAATAAACCAAGTTGATTAGAAATAAATTGCCTCTGAAAAACAATTTCTGCATGTTAACTGAGGAGAAACGTATATCCTTCCAGGCAAGAGTTCCTTTATTTCTATTCTATTTAAGTCCTTTGTTTCTGTTTTCTTTTTTTGAGGTAAAAAAAAATGTGGAAAGGAATAAACCCCACACTTTTCCTCAAATTCCCACCGCTCTTCTTTTATGGTTCCAGGAGAAAATGCTTCCAGAACAAAACGAACATTTCATTGTAACATGGTATGTATGACGGGGCTGGAGGAAGTAACACAGGGAGAAAGAGAGAATGGAAATTGTACAATAGTATCCACTCCATACAACCTCTGAGTTTTCCTGGTCTCTGAGGCTTCCAAATAGGGCAGTTTGTAGTTATTAGACTGTTCACAGTTATGTATTGAACTGAAGGCTGCCTGTTTGAGTGTTTCTGCTTTTGTTACTTCCAATATACCTTTGAGAACAAGATGTAGAAATACATGTAACTTTAGGCCTTTCTTGGAACTATTAATATATTCTTCAGGATCTGTTAACTTCATAGTCCTATTTTTTTCTAAAGATTTTGTTTGCATCTGCTGTACAAATCATCTCCATAACAGGAACTTCTTTCACCTACCTTTGCTTCTGGAAAATAAAATAACAGGGAAAAAAGGATTGTCAAACAGACAAAAAAAAACCCCAAACCATCACTCGTATTACAAAAAACTTAGAGGAATCAGAAAACCTCAGTACACTTGGAGGGTATCTCATGTAATAAACTCACTATGCAAAAACAAGAACATCAGGTAAGCTTCTTGTGCTACAGAGATTTTGTATCTCTTTGAAAATGACACTTAATATGCTACAATGGCTTAAAGATTTGACAGCTTATGACCAAATACAGTCAGTAAAAAAATCTTCCTGTCAATGTCCTGTCCATGGACTTCTCTACAATAACCGTTTAAATTACAGTTCTTCACCTCTGTCTCTGAACAGTCACACATACTAACTAAAGCTGCACACTGGGAGAGAACTGAAAACCAGTATGCTAGTATATTTGATGTCATTTATCTGTTTTACTTTTTCTGCATGTGCCAGAGTGGAAAATATTGGTTTCCTTAATTATCTGAGTTTCCCCAGAAATAAAAATGTGATTTTTGTGTCGGAATGAGAAGCTGGGATCACCTTGGCTGGCAAAATCTGGAGATCCACACTTACTCCAGTTGAATTTCCTTCCACTGACCCACAAAGCAGGGGAGGTCCTTTCAACGGGATGAGGGAAGTGGGACTTCTTTTTTGGGTTGTCTGGTCCTTTCAGTTTGGACAACATTTGGAAGCATGCCACTGCTGCCTTACCACAGAAGAAGAGGAAAGTACTTCTCAGAGGGTTTTAGAAAATATTATTTTTTTAAAAATGTGATGCAAAGATGTGAAAATTGGTTTGCTTTTCAGTCTGATGAGAATCCAGTTTCTCATGAGGAGTTAAAAGTTTTGGATGGAGCATTCTTGTTTGCTGAAGTCTAGTCAATGGAATCCCTTCGACTTTTGTTTTCACATGCAGTGTGCAAGGATCCTCTCAGACAGATAGCCTTTTATTGATCAATAATAAAGAAGATACTGTGTGTAGAACTTTGTATTACCATTGCTACCTTCAGGGAAAAGAAACAAATGCCTATTTATGAATGTGACAGATCTATGTGAAAAAGCAGATTCAGGAGACCTTATTGACAAAACCTCATTCATAAACAACACTTTGAGTTTTGCGCCCTCCACTCAAAAGTTCTGTGAACTCAGCATTTTCAAAGCGTTCCCCTTCAAGCCAGCATATCGTAAAGGTCTCAGCTGCCAAACAGAACAAGACACAAAAAGGTGCATAACTCTTGACCTCTTAAAAGAAGGCACAGGATTTCAGTAGCCGAAGAAAATACCTGCAACTATGCTCCCAACTTTTCTCCAGAAATAAAACTTCACACTAACTTTAACTGGTGATTCACTAAACCAAAAAAAATCTGTGTTTAAAGCAAAGGATACATGGATACTTGAAAGTGAAGGTTATAATTTGGAATCCTTCCCCTGCTCCCCCTTTAGATGTTGTAGGAAGAAACCAATGAGGCTATGGTCTCGTCTTCTTTTACGGTTTCGGGTTAAAAAAAGTTTGGGAACAGTCAAAAGTAAGGCAAACAGGGCAGATGTGCATATCTGTCTGAAAGCATGAAAATGGAAATTGCTTTCAAATAGCTTTACAACTAGGATCATTGAGAGAAGCAGAAAAAAAAAGAAGAAAAAAAAGAAAAAGAAAGAATGTGTAGCCTAGATGCCAGCTACTGGTTATCTGCACTGCTAACACAACAGGTCCAGTGTTTTCAGTGGACACTGTCAATGTTCTTAGTCTTAAATTAGAGCAAGCAGCTGTTTTAGTGTACAGCTGAACATGACATAAGACTGTGTAAACACTCTCCTCTGCCACATTCTTCGAAGTGGATAAGAGCTGTATTTTTTTTCCCCTTATGTGGAATTATCATCTTCTCCAAAAGTTCAAAATAACTCTTAAATCACACTTCAATTCTCACACTAGAAAGCAACCAAAAGATCAGGGAGACAATATAGTTTCTCAGGTGAGTGTGTATCATGCATCAAAATGTCTAATTTTAATGCTACCAACCTTGACAACATTCCACAAACACATTATCCCTTTTCCTTTGAACCTATGTTTTCCAATGCCAACATGTCTGGCAAGACTTCAAACTCAGTTTTGTAGTAATGGAAGAAAATACTTACTTCTAGTTCCTGTGGATTTAGTACATAAAATAACCATAAAGCACAGTGATACATCTCTGCACCTAGAAAGAAATATACTGCAATAATCAAGTGACATGGTTTCCTAAAATTCCTAAAACTTTTCCTAAAATTACTGTCCTCACATTTTAAGTGGACTCAATTACTGAGGACTTTTAAAACTCAAATTTTAGAATTGCACTATCAACACTGGTACTAACTGAATGTCCTAGAAGAGATTACAATAGAGATTACAATAAACATCTCTTTCTCTTCTCCTCCCCCCTTCTGCATTCATATATTTTTTGGAGCATCCAGAGGTCAGGCAGAAACTTGAGAACATACTGCAACAACTGAGCGATGATTTCCACAGTATCAAAATTATTAAGCAGAAACCATGACATTGATTTGCATGAAAAGGCAGCTGACCTCCATCTCATGACTTATTTCTAAATCAAACGAACTTTGAAGCTAACAAAGACCGACAAATTGCCCTATCTTCCAGTTTTTTGTTAAAGTCTGTGGAGATGGGGGAACTCAGAGCAGAGCTGCAGAGCTCGTTTCCTCAAACACAGACAAACAAAACCAGTAACCAGCAGAGAAGACTGAGAATTCTTAGAAAAGCTGCAGCAAAGTGACATGCCACAGGAAAGATCCTGCCAACAAGGAAACTGTCCAAGCAGTTTAATGCTGCATTTCCCAATTCTGTCTCTTACCTCTATATGCTACCTCTTTAAACTCACTGTCCGTTGAAGAGGGACCTGTAATTTCTGTGACACGTAATTTATGTATTGTTCTGTCCCTGTAATATTGTTCATCTTTCTTCCTGGTAACCTGTCATCAGATTGTGAAGGATTGTGGACAACAATCACACAATATTGGGAAGGGTAGAGGAAATGCGCTTGCAATGGAAAATTGTTTCATCTAGGCTACCTGAAACAGAGGAGCAACTCTGATTCCAATTATTACCTTGACTTTCTGGTACCATCACACACCATCACCACCCATGTCACTTCTTCACAGGTTCATTTGGCTCTTACAGCCCAGGTCCACGCAGTCAAGTTACAAACTTTCTTCAGCTGCTAATCTAGATGCTTTTTATTGACGGTTCAATCTGTATAGCATGAATGGTGTTTCACAAGGTGCTCCTTCTCTGTTGCCAAGTCCAAGAAAACTAAGAAACCAAGACTACAAACTTCATCTACGAGTTGTTCGAGCTGCATAAAACTGTAAGGTTAGATGAGAACAAAAATATAGGCAGGCTGCTTATTGCTTTAGAGTTCTTGGTTCTGTAATATGCATTACCTATAGCAAGAAAGATGTTGAGCAACCTCACTGGTTACAGGTGCATCAAAGCCTGCCACCCTGCAAGGAGACAGGTCTCTGGCATGCAAAGTACAGCCACAGAATAACAGAGAAATTTATGTTGGAAGAGATCTCTGGGTAATTCAGTTGAATCTACTGCTCAAAGCAGGGCTTACATTGTATTCACAGCAGGACATTCAATTCCTTGTCTACCTCAGTTATTAAAGTCTCTAAGGAGTAGGATGCTTTTCAGGGTAACCTGCTCACATCTGACCACTGTGAATTAATTTTAAATCGTGTATAGTCTGACCTTCCCTTGTCATGGTTGTTTCTGTTGCCTCTGGTCTCATCACTACGCACCTCTGAGAAGAGTCCATCTGTGCTAAACAAGATCGCTTTCTTCAGCCTCTTCTCACACGCCATGTGCTTCACACCTCCTAGACATAGTCTCTTGAGTGCTGTGCAGAGAGGAACAATCCCTGTTCCTGACTGGCTAACACTCTTTCTAACACAATCCAGTATGCACAAGACACTGTTGACTGATGTTTAATGTGTGCACTGGACATCCAAGATAACTTTTGGTGGAGATGCTACTTGGTCAGCTGGTCTTCTCTCCATACAAATGCTCAGGGTTGTTTTGTCCCAGCTGCTGGGCACAGCATTTCTCTTTGTTGAAGTCTTTGAGGTTTTTGGCAGCCTAGCACTGGGGAATATGCCAAGGTCCTTGTGAAAGGCAGTCCTGACTCCAGCTGACCAATTGCTTCCTCCAGTTTTGGAGAACACCAGTCAAACATCCATTCTGGTCATTTGGTTCATCCACCCTGTAGCTTCTGCAGTGAATTCCACCCCTGTAGTTAACTACCTAGTTTGGAGGCAGCCAAGGTTTTGCAAAATACTGGCAGGACAACTATGGTACCACTGTGAATTTAGGAAAATGGCCCTTGGCCAGAATTTAGATTCATGCTATTAAGCTTCCCAACGGAAGAATACTGGACACATAGGGGTTACTTGAGACACTTCATATGGCTAGTTTAGAAACTTCATATGAGGCACATATCACAATAAGGCAAAATTCTGAAGAGCCATGAAAACTCTCACCAGAATAGCTAGAAGCAAAATGTCTATGAGCGAGGAAGTGAAGAAGTGAATTAAGAAAGACTAGAAAACAGTTTGTTTTGTAGCCATGAACCTCCTCTCCCATCTGGTATTTATGCTACACACAGAGCCACACAGCCACAAGTACACATATACATATACTTCTACCCTCTAAATTTCAAGGCATTCAGACAGTAACAATTAAGTCACCCAGATTTTAAAAACAGATAAAATATTTCTCTAGACACTTTTCAGACATCTGCAGGCAGTTATCAGAAGAGGGTTTTTCTCTTTAAATCACATTGTTTGCCTCAAGCATACACAGAAGAGTTCTACACACAGACATGCACGCTCACAGAGAGAGAGAGAGACAGAGAGAGACGTTCCTTAGGAGGCAGAGAAGAATTGCCAAAAACAGTGGTAGGAAAGTGATTGTTCTGCTTGGTAAAACTAGTGAACCTGTAGAACAGAGGATTACTCAATGGGGCCAGCTACAGCATTACCTGCCAAGTCAGCCGCTCACACAGACTGGGAACTAGCAAGCGTGAGACACAGCCAGTTGGCTTTGGCGGAATATTTATGGAGGATGCAGAGGTTTATTTACTGAATAATCTGGAGACCATCTGGTGGTATCCAGTGACAAGAACACTGAGCTGGAAGTGGAAAAGCCTGAGCTCTATTTCTGGCTCTGCCAACTATTCTCTGTGACCTCTGGTGGCTCAGCTTCCCCATATACAAACTAGAAAAAAACCTACTGTTGCCCTTAGGGAATATTGAGATACTTCATTAAGAATCATTCTTTATTACTATTTTAGGGTATCAGTAATCACTTCATAGTTAATTGTGGGAATATGATTTTCAATCAGATCTATAGATGTTCCCCCCAGTCTGATGCTCGCTACCATAACTGAGCTGACAAAAGGATAAGGATAATATAAAATACTCCCAAGTTCTGAACTTGTTACCATCTTGCTGAATTTTTAAACTAATCATTTGTAGGGTATAGGCACAATGGAGTAACAAGGTCAATACCCATGGGGTGTGATTTCCTTTACCACCATCTGCACTGTTCAGAAGCCCACAGGACTTTCTAAGTGATAGCAGTCTTTGTACATGGGCTTTCTTAGATATATTGTTATTTTCGTTTTCTTTTCACCAAACTCTACTGAGAATTTACCACAGAGATAATGCAAAATCACCCCTCAGGGGGAGCAAGAAAAAAAACCTCACCAACAAACAGAACTTCTTTGAGAAAACATTCAGATGACTAAAAGCTACCACTTCTCTGGATCCCAAATACAAGTCAAAAGAAAACTTGCTGGAAGCAAAATCCTGCTATCTCTGTTTAAAGAATTTTTTTAGAATCTCACATAGGTGATAACATGGTGGAAGAAGAGAGTTTCTGCCTACCAGGAGGATTCCCACACAAAGAGAGCCTAGGCACATCCCACGTTCTTCTCTCAGAACTGGTCACCCTTGTCTAATCTCCTTAAGTCATCTGGTCTCTCACTGGGGAAGTGCTATCTAGGACAAAGAAATCTGTAGGGATGCTGGCAAGAGTAGAAAGTGAATCTTGTGACCGAGCACACTGAGGCTGGACTGCTCAGGAGAATGATAATAAAGTGAAGGAGCTCTATTTTTAATGGGGGGTGCAGGAAAGAGGAAGAAAAGTAGCAGGAGGACCAGACCTCCCTTGATGGGGACGGAGAGGAATAGAGAGCAGAAGGAAGAAATGCACTTTGTTTTACAGACACATAGGTCAATAACTAAACACGTAACAATGAAATTTAAATTTAAACACCCATTTTTTTTCCCAACAATGCTCCTGTATATGATAGTTCCAAACTACAACGTTTCTTTGCTGATACTGGAAGAGATCCGAGACATTTCAGGAAGAAGGTGGATCTTCAGGTAAGTAGATTAACTTTTATGTAGTATGTAAGATTTTCCAGACAATGTGGAGATTGGAAAAAGGCTTCTGTTGACATCCCCATTTCTTAGGAAGTGGAATAAAAATAGTCAGAGACTGTAGCAACTAAACTGAGTCCTGGAAAGTCAGCATTAGAGTTCCAAAATAAAAATAAGGAATACTGTTTGGAAAGCATTTCAGTGGGAGAATTATATGAATTCACAAAATGGAATCTATTTATTTGTACTGCAATCATACTACTGCTTGAGCCTGCCTAATACTACATACTTCACAATGATTTGAATCCCTGAAGTCTTAAGCATAGGTTAATAAAGTATGGCAGGATATACTTACAAACTACTTAGGCACCTTCACAGTTTAACCAACCCTGTTGACAGGGGAACAGGAAGGGGGAATGTCTTTTATTATTCAACTCAGTGGAATAAAAAAAAAAAAAAAGACTATACGAGCTAGAAGGAACATCATTAAGATATTAGCATAGACAACTAAATTTTTTTAAGCCACCTTCTTGCTTATATCTTTTTTCTGAAGGGCTTTTAAATTTCATATTTTAAATCTGTTTACTCTAATGTACTTTGTAAATAAAGACTCAAAAATATAAAAAAGCACATCTCTCTTCCCACCTCTTATTTCAGCTGAAATTTCAGTGTCTGCCTTAAAAAACCAAACCCCTCCAAATATTCATGGCATTTTGGTTGTTAGTAACAGTATTCGATAAACAAAGACTCTTAGCTGTTCTCTTCAGATCTTCCCACATTTTTAATAAACGTTTTCATTTTTCTAGCTACTCTGAGCATTTTTAGAAGGTTTGCCTGTAAGAAACTTAAAAGGATGCTTTGAAAAGTGAAATTATACTTGCAGCTTTTAATGAGGAGCTGCCGTGTTTGAAGAAAGCATACCTTCAAACCACCTGGCTATGAACTGAATAATCTCATCTCAAAATTCATTAAGTGTTCAGGAATCTGAAAAGCACTATATTGCTCGTGTCTTATCTGCAGTAAGGAAAAGCAGAGCTCTGTTGTAATTCACTGAACCTCAGCGATATCACATTACACTTCTAATTGTAAAACAACTATTTACTCTCACACGCAAAAGAATGATCTAATACTACAAAACGAAAAAGAAAGTGATGAATGTAGTAATTCAGGCACCAAAGAAAGCCTTTAAAGGACTATTCAATATACTAAAAATTCAAACTGTGACTTCTACACAAGATGAAGTTTTAAAGTGCTCCTACTGTCAGGAATTCTTTTTTGGTAAATTTCCCTCCAGTAACAGTAACTTTCCCCGACTTTTAATAGGACAGCGGGAAACTGATGGCTATGCAACCCTCTATTCGATTTTACCCACAATAATTTGGCCAGCTGAAGATGACGATGAATTCATACTATGAACAGTTCTATGTCAGTGTATCTTTTCTTGGATGAAAATGGAGCTCGGGTATATTAAGGGTATACTGATTGGCTCTTGACACCACTAAAGTCACTGGCAGTTTTGTCATTGGCTTCAGAAGAGCCAGCCTTCCAACTAAGAGACAAGAATGGATGAACTACACCTCAGCTGAAAAATTTTTCAAATAATAACTTGAAGCACGTCAGTTTAGCTATTAAGCTCTGCCTAATTTAGAACAGTGACTAAAAGTTATTTTTGCTTTAACATACTATTAGACCTCACGTTTTCTATACTTTGTAGTAATAACTTTCCACAACAGCTACTCTCTTTTCCCTGTTACATTCATTTTATGAATAACAAGAAAAAGGGACAGCAAACATTTCTAACTAGCAGCACACACTCCAACTAAACATTTTATGTGGATGTACATGTCAAGAACCAACTTATTGTGGACTTTATGATATGTAGTTAAAGTCACACACCTGGAAACATAATGCAAGTTGTTACATTTTCTATATCCTTTCAGTATTTAATGTATGCTTAAAAAGGAATATCCGTTTAAACTGTAGTAACTGAAACATTTTTAAAACTAGTTAAGAAAACAGTATTTTTTTCTATTTTAAAAGTTATTCTTTTGTTTAGTGACTGTATTCTAAAAGTGGTTTACTATATTGATGAGACTTTATAACAAAGGCAGTCACTCTGAATTTCACTGGCACTAGTGATGCTACAACTCCAGTCCAAACCCATATGCTCTTCTCCAGTAAATCATACTCTTTATGTTGAAGATACAGCAGCTTTAAGACAGGATCTCTGGCTAAGGTACTGGATACGAAACTACCCTTTTCACACTATGGTCTAGAAAATTATCTTCCTGGGCTAAAAAATATAACTATTTTTTTCAGTTCTAAACTATTCCCCCTCAGATTTGCCATGTAAAACTTGAATTTACATATATTTCTGAAAATTGGTTGCAGATGCATTGTACACTGTACACAATCAGAAGGATAGAAATCAAGGTGTGTTAAGCTTCACTGAAGTAGGCTGGCAGAAAAGTCTATACAAATAAATGGAAGGACTGAAAAGACAGCAAACTAGTCAGTACAAACATCTTACAAATTTTTGAAAAGAGCAAAGCACTAAAGCATAAGCACAAAATCCAACCGTAAGCATAAAATATAAATATTACATTTAAATTTCAGTTGTAGCCTGACTTATTTAACTGTTTAAGCCCTCCTGCAACATATGCTGGCTGATTAGCTAAGTTTCCTAAGGAAAGGACACTTACACTGTCAATATCATCTATCTGACAACCAACCATGCCTCCTACCAAACTATGCACCATATTGTCCAGTTCTAACCAAATGCCACAAAAAGTCAGAGGACTCAAGGAGGACTCAAAGTCTAACAAGACTGTCACTAGCTGAAGGAAGGACATTTGATACCTACCTACCAAAGGGAAGTTTTACCCTGATCTCAACTAGTTACCTGGTTTTGCTGGCTTAGCTGGTGACCGATATGCATGGTCTCATCAGCTAGTCAGAACTAACTCACGAAAGATGCCCTGACATACACTGCCTCTGGCCCAGTTGCAAGGGGACGGGGACTACCCTGAGGAAAATTAAGCAAAAGGAGACCTGAAGGAGAAAAACAGACTACATATTGTCACAGGAGAAGCAGGCTGGGCATCTACAATCTATCCACAGGCAACCAGAATGCATTAGTTCCATTACTTACGCAACAAACTACAATTCACAAGACTGAGAACAACATTTACAGCTCCCGGTGAAGATCTAAAAGCACATTACACCAGGCACGTACTCCTTTTCTTCTTTATCTATGAAAAGCAGGAGAAGGAATGGAGGAAACAAGATTGCGTTATTTCCAGAATCATGCATAAGATCAGTGCTGACTGCCAAAACATACCTCTCTCCCAAGTTGGGGATTTTCTATTGACTCAAACTGTAGTTCAAATACTAGTACTGAGTACTAAGGATGGAAATAAAATTATATGTTAGCTCATTTGTATTGATATTAACATACTGATATATTTACTGTTTAAGAGTTTATATTAAAATGATATTATATTATATCTACTATGTAAGACTTGCAGAACCTTTGCCCTAAATGCAAAAAACTTTTGTGATGACCATCATGATAATAATTCCATATAACAAATCTAAGGTACAAACCACAGCTTTGTTAGCAGCTTCAACAAGCCCAGAACATAATAGCCCTTTGGGCTATTTAACAGAGACTTTTGTAATCAAAGACATAAACAACATGGTCGTTCAAGGCAAAGTCAAAACTAGATTTAAATTGGATTTCTACACTGAAGTACCAAACAGAGACATACCAGACTTAGTATTATACTGTAAAATGTTTTAACTTTGTTTCCATGGCAGCAAACATTTATTAACTTTAAGGTATGGTCCAATTCCATGAAAGCAAGTTTTTGGTTTAGAGAGTGTTTGTTTCAAGAGTCCAAAATACAACATTTATCTCCAAGTTACCCTCAAAAGTCAATTCATGCAGATAATCAGAAATAGTCAGAGGCTGAAATTTAGTTGAATCCTAATGAACGTGACTTGCTACTAGTCCCTGAAATTTTCAAGATATATGATAAGTGAAGACGAAAGGAGTGAGAACAGGGCAATGATAGAAAAAAAAGAAAAGCTGCCTAATCCACAGAAATAACAGTTAATAATATTGAAGTATACAACTGTATTTACAGGAAAGCTAATGCTAGAAGTTATTCAGCTCCATATTACATTTAAAGGCATCGTTTCATAGCAAACTTCTTTTGGTGTTTTCTTTTTCACACACAAGGTATTTCAAACTTCATCTATTAGAAAAGTGCAATTTCCTGGCTAACTAAAAGGATGACCGGCTCTGTAAATTTGGTTATTTTTTTTCTTGTATCACCGCCTGCTGTTTGCCTGCTATTATGTTTTTTTCAAATACGATTTGATACTTTCACGTGGCCATGCTTCCAGCTCCTAAATGATCTGCAGTGCAATTTACTGTAGTGTGTACTGTACAAAGTTCTTTGGTATCCACAGGAACAGTTACCAACTGATGTGAACTTCCTTCCCTAAAGAGCTTGTTTTGAAAAACAAACTACTCCAGGGGGAAATACATTATCTTGTCTAATCAAATGTTCAAGTGAGGCTCATTTCATTCCAGGGTTTTACTATGTGTTGTGGAAATGTGTGTGACACTGACCTTTAATTAAATCTCAACCCTAAAGGAAACCACTAAAAACCTAGCCAGATTGTGCATACAAGTTTAAAGCTACACTTTAAGAGATTAAAGAATTAATCAAAATCTACTTTTTAGTGAATGTGTTCTCTGAGCTATTTGTCTCCATGTAATCTGTGTAGAAGGATTTTCAAAAGTATCAGCAGTTATTGTTCTTTCTTTGTACAGTCAGCTTTAAAATACAGATGTTAAGCATAACACCTGACATATAGTTTGTATTATCGACATGCTTCCTTTTATCCAAGTGTATTTATTCAGTGTTTTTTGATTAGGTAAAAAATGTTCCACACTGAGAAATGTGTACTTTAGACAGAAAACAATTCAACAGGACAGCACCACATACGTGCAGGGTAAAAGTTCATTTTTCACGTCAGAGAGCTTGTATCAGGTAAAAATATAACTTGGCCTCTTGTGACGTCTCCTCAGGTGATGTGAAGCAGAAACAGCCAAGCCATATCCAAGAGGCTTTCTGCTGAGAAGACACCTCTAGGGGCATTCTCCTGCCCAGGTCCCACCAAGAAAGGAAAGGACAAGTCAAGGAATGGAAGGAAAGAAGGGGAAACCAAGGGAGATATTTGGGCTCCTTCTTCAATGCCCTCTTTCCTTCACCTCTACCATCCCACAGCAGACATCCCTAGACAGGAGGAGATATGCCTATGGAGAGCTGAGAAAACAAAAAAAGGAAAGTCTTGCTGACACCATGTAAAGCACTAATAAAAAAGGAAATATTCTGATTAATTATTTAAGTATGTAGTGCTGACTGTGTGTATTATACATAATTGCTGTGGTTAACAGATATCAATACTGAAATTTTTTTACTTCTTCCTTCAGACAATAAATGACCCTATAAGTAACATAAGCACTATAGTAAACAACACCTCAACAATGGTTTCAATACTCAGGTGTAACTATACTTTTTCTGTACTGGTACCATTTTTATGTACAACACTTTACACATACAAACAAGGTATAAAGATCTTGGTAAATCAGAGCAAATCCATTAAGTCCCATAGAAATACTCTCAGGGTTTTTTTGCAATTGATGCAAAACAGTTGTATTACATACCTTGAACATTCCCTGCTCATGAAGCGAAGAGTCACGAGTTAAAAGGCAGACAAGCTCTCCAACGGACCAATGCTGTACCTTTAAAAATGTCTACATTTAAAAAATACTAAAATTGATCCTAATGGTACAGTTCTAAGTTTCATTCTACTTGTTCTTGACATATTTTTTTTGACATCCATTTGTGTGAATAGGAAGCCAAAGCAGTTATTTATTTTCCTCTCTCACTTACTGTTAATTTTCAGTTCTAGTTGGATGCAAACATTAATTCCAAGTTGCTTGGCTTTAGATCACCTTTTCCCTCTACCATTTTGCAAACCTTCTTGGAAACATATTCTGATCTTAAAAATAAAAATCATAACAAAATATGCTTAAACTAAATATTCGATGTTGAGTTAAATGTGAATTCCTTTTTTTGAGTACTTATTTTGAAGAATAAAGTAATGATATTGGCTCCTATTGTTGTACTGTTATGCCAATTTTGAACACATTTTTTGTATACTTACATTTTAGATAATTTCTGTTTAGACATAGATGGAGAGTAATTTTATTCTAGTCTAATGATGTTTATTTTTTTTAACAAACCTGGTGATGATTATGTTCATGCCAATATTTTACTTCACGTAATAAAAAGAAAAGAAGTGAAACTTCCTTTCCTTGTGTGTCTTTACATGCTCAGGAAACATTACTGGGACCTTTTCCTTGTGATAACAAAGCATTCAGATGGACAAGTGAACCTGAAAACTACAGTAAAAAAATGGTAGTGATACCATTTAAAACAAATTTCAAATACTGCCAGATGCAGAGAAGTGTTCAGCTTGCTTCCATACAGTAATCATTATTCAAGTATTCAGCTAAGATTGTGTCTGTATTTTTGTGAAGATGCATATATTCTCTCTCCATTTTTTCATGTTACATAAATCCAGGTTGAAATGTAAGAAGGAGTTTTAATTTCTTCCTCCCCTTTTTACCTCCATGAAAAAAGATATGAAATCATTTTACGCTTGAGCTAATACAGGCGCAGGTACCAGAGGTCGCATTTTAACATTTTTTAGCAGCAGTTGAAAAGTTCAACTGAAAAGCTTCACTGGACTTTATGAAGACAAAACACCAGAGCATATCACGTTTGCTCTCGATCCATCTCCTAGACAGCACTTAGCTAAATTCTGACTCTACCCTCAGGCTTCTTAAATGTATACATTAGACTCAAGTGTGCCTCTCTGACAGCACCTTATAGCTTGTGAAATTTCAGGAGTTTCAATGCTGAGTATATACAAAATGGCTCTGTTTTTAGAACTCCTATTGAGAACAATTTTCCCTCTAGTCAGCCATAGGCTTTCTCATATAGAATCATAAAACAACCAGGTTGGAAAAGACCCATCGGATCATCGAGTCCAACCACTCCTATATGTTCAGGTAACTCCTATATGATCAGGTAACAGCTTATATGAGGACAGGCTGGTAGAAATACATTGATGATTCTCTTTTTGTAGAAGCCTCTCCAAGCTCACAGAAAGAAACCTATCACGTGTTCTGGCAAGGAAGGTGATGTATTCTGTCACACTTGTTATAGTGCAACTGGAAAAATTAATTAATAGCTAATGGGGAAATCTTACTGGCACATAAGGAAAAACTTTCACCTGAACAACAGCTACGATTTATTTTTCCTTTTTAGTTAATCTATTTAAAAATGAATCAGCACAGTGTAGATTTGGATGTGTTGGAAAGCAATCCCTTCTGGAAATGACTTCATGAACCTTAAATTAAGAAGGCTTCTGCAAGGTTACACCAGAGGTCTTTCTAGCTCACTTGTCCCCAAGCAGTATTCCAAGACCTCTTCTCAAGGACTAGAGCCAAACAGGGTTTCTACATACTGAGGAGCCCTCAGCTGACTTCTCTTTTGTGGACTTGTCCCATTTCCCCCCAAAGGTCTGCCAAACTTTACAAAATAGCTTAAATTCTAGATACTGTCAGTGACATGGCATTCACTGGAACAATACTCTATTCTTAATTTGCGTCCACAGGAACACTATTATGCCAGCTCATCCAATACAATAAACAGAATTTAAACATATATATCTATATGTACCCTCCCCTGACATGTTTTTTTGTGGCCAAATGATCGCTCATGGGATTTTTGCATACCTACCTCTCATATTTTCAGTACAGATAATATAGTAACAGAGTGGAAGTGGCTTGCAGTTGCACAACAAAGCCAAGATAGAAGAGTTCTTGTTACATGAGACTCAAACAGCTATGAAATCTTTTGTATACTTGAGTTCATGGGAGTCAATTGCTTTTGAAACACATCAGACTAAGTCCTAAAGCTCCAGTCCACAAAGTTAGAGTTCAGAAATAAAAGCAGTGAATGCAGCTGTGTTTACTTATCCAAAAGAACAAGGGTGAGAAAGACAGACCTGTTCTGCAGCACTGCTTAGGGTTGTTGTGCCCCAAGTGCAGGACCTGGCATTTGGCCTTGTTAAACCTCATGCCATTGGTCTCTGCCCAGCAGTCCAGCCTGCTTAGATCTCTTTGCACAGTCTCCCTACCGTCCAGCAGATTCACACTTCCTCCCAGATTAGTGTCATCTGCAAACTTGCTAAGGGAGCACTCAATGCCTTCATCCAGGTCATCGATGAAGACATTGAACAGGGCTGGACCCAGCACTGAACCCTGGGGAACCCCACTTGTCACTGGCCTCCAGTTGGAGTTAACATCATTTACCACTACTCTCTGGGTCCAGTCAGCCAGTCAGTTTTCCACCCAGGACAATGTGCACTTGTCCAGTCCAGAGGATGACAGTTTCCGAAGTAGAATGCTGTGAGAAACTGTGTCCTAAAGTCCAAGAAGACTACATCCACAGCCTTTCCCTCATCCAGCAGCCGGGTCACTCTGTCATAGAAGGTGATCAGGTTAGTTTGGCAAGACCTGTCTTTCATGAACCCTTGTTGACTGGCCCTGATCACCCGTTTCTCTTGCGTGTGCTTCGTGATAGCACTCAAGATCACCTGTTCCATGACTTTCTCTGGCACTGAGGTAAGACTGACAGGTCTGTAGTTCCCCGGATCCACCTTGTGCCACTTCTTATGGATGGGCATGACACCAGCCAGCCTTCAGTCCAGTGGTACCTCCCTAGTCATACAGGACTGCTGGAAGATGATGGAAAGGGGTTTGGCAAGCACATACATCAGTTCCCTCAAAACTCTTGGGTGGACTCCATCCGGCCTCATAGACTTGTGTGTGTCTAGCTGGGCAAGCAAGTCTCTAACCACCTTCTCTTGGATTGTGGGAACCTTGTTCTGCTCCTCCAACCCCTGGGGTTGTGCGCAGAGGGAACAACTTTCTTTACTATTAAAGACAGAAGCAGTGTAGGCATTGAATACTTCAGTCTTGCCTTCATCTCCTGTTACTACTGTTCCACTGCATCTAGTAGGCACTGGAGATTCTCCCTAGTCCTCCTTTTACTGTTTATATATTTGTAGAAAGGTTTTTTTATTGTCTTTCACAGACCTGGCCAATCTGATTTCTAGTTGGGCCTTAGCCCTCCTGATTTTTTCTCTGCATGTTCTTGCTTCCTCCCTATAGTCCATCCAGGATGCCTGACCCTTCCTCCGAAGCTCGTAGACCTTCCTCTTGTTCCTGTCTCTGCTTTATTCTTCCCCACTTTGCATCACCCCCCCTCAGTTAAAACCACAAAAAATGATCTGCACTAAAAATAACCTCTCTACCTCATTTGGTCAGCCAAAACAGTTTTACCAGGACACAGATGAAGGCACAGCACAGGAATAAAAATGGGAAAGCAGAGTGGATAGTGATGGGAAAGGCATGGAGGAAAAGGCTTAGCCTGGCAGGGCTGCTGGAATAAATGCACATGAAACTAGAGTGTATGCATTCTCAGTAGGAATGCAATTCAAAGACTGATGACTTGCTTAAAATATAAAACCCGTGGAGAAAAATATTGATATTGGAAGAAAAAAACCTTATCACATGCACATAAGTATCTCAAAAAAGTAAATTAATTATAATGTCAGTCAGGAAAATGCTCTCCAGTTTTGAAACCCACTCATCAGGTCCCAGTGAGAGCCCACCCTTAACAACACTGGAAAAGTCCGCCCAGAAATAGCATTCACTGACCCAACTTGGTCAGTCTGCAAGTACAGCAAATAAAGAGTGCTCTGACCAAATGAGCTCTCCTGATGGAAGCAAATGCCTGGAATTCCCCTAGGAGTCAAGCTGACTGTCAAGAGTCAGGACTTTCTCCTGATTACATCCTCAAATTCCACAGAACAGCCCTTCAAAAACTGCTTAACAAATATTTTGTTTTAAATTTCCCTCTTGGTCTCTGGAAGCATACTAAGCAGTAAGTTTTTATAAAAATATAACCACCTAATTTTACTATTTGCAAATAATTTTTTGTTGTTTCAACTTTGGAAAGGGGAAAAGGAAATGAAAAGAAAACTTGGATTTACAGCATACTTTTTAGCTATGTATTTCCCCCAGGATTCAAACCCCTAAAACTTAGGTATTTTCACACGGATCAGGAATGGTATTAGCATAACATTTGGCTGTACTTATAATTTAACAAGTGTGCTGTTCCTAATGATTACAGAACCAAAAAAAATAGGAAGATATGCCTTTCAATGTGATCATCCTTTAAATTAAAAACATTGAAAGATACATTCCAGCATTATTTCCCCTCATATCCACTCCATCAGGAAAGTATGGACGATTGCTAGTGAGAAAATGAAAAGGGAGTCGCTTCTCCTTTCTACAGAATTTGCTATCATGAGCAAGGGAACTAATGAAACCTGATTTCTTCAGATCTTTGACCATAGTTATTTAAACCTCTCACTAGCAAAATCAGCAGCTTTGCCATAACTTTCCTCTGAAGCCCCTGTTAAGAAGACCAAGGCATAACATGTCTCCCACAAGCATGCAGGGTGCCAAGTGATGGCACTCGCTATAGCAGTCTCACACACACTCCTTGCTGTGACAGCTGGGAGTTGCCACCAATACTTCAAAGCTACTCACCTGCCAACCTACACTTGGAGAACTTTAACGCCACAAACTTGAGACAAGCTAGTTTTATTCTTCAAATCTTCTTTCCATTTCCACGTGCTTGAGGGCCTACAACTAATAATCCTATGATCTGGATTTTTCACCCCTCTGTTAGCCACCAGATTTCCTAGGTCTTGACTGGATTAGAACCTTGTACAGAAACAGGAAAAGATTTATACTTCCCCCAGCCATTTTTTTCTCCTTTTAGGAAAGAAAATGTTAGCCCCTGTCTCATCAGGAGATGTGGATAATTCTCCACCAGAAGAACATAATCATCTGCATCTTGCCAGGATTTTGACTTAAAACAATCAATACGTGGAAGCACAAGGCAGTTTTGCATAATCTGTATTGCTGTCTGATATGTTACCTGAAGAGCACCCTTTAAGAACATGCACTGTTTAAGAGAAATTAACATATCCATGTACACACTAAGGCCATGACAAATGTGGATAAATAATGAAGTCTTTACATTAAATCAAGACATGATTACAGAAGCTTCAGTTCTGGAAAAGAAGTTCTGGGGCTTTCAACCAACATGCCCATAGGACCTTTGTGGCAAATGTGAAAGACCAACAGACAGGCCCTCATATCTTGCGAAGTCTTCCAGATTTTCAGAAGTTTTTCACTTGGAGATGAGGTGACCCATGACACTGAAAATATTGCCTTAAGTACCTGAAACTGGGCAGTTATAACTCAGTGTGTTCGCAAGATTGCGATCCCTAAATTCACTGTTGCAGAATATCCCAAACATGTAGCCCACCATACAACACAGAAGAGAGGCATTTTCTCAAGTTCATTTCCTCCCTCTGAAAAGTCAGGCAAAAGAGTACGTAATTACAGATTACTAAAAATTGTATTCAGCTCCGTTTCCCCTTCAGCTTGGAATGTTTTCTTTTCAAGAGTAAATATACCCCTTTTTCTTCATGTCCTCCTATTCTTGATGCTCTCCTCTGGACCCCATTTGTGTTCTGTTCCCCAAACTAGACAATATCCCAGCTGAGGACTCACCAGTGCCAAACACAATGGCATAATCGCTTCATGTCTTTTTGTACAACAGCCTTATTAACGTATCCCAGAATGAGTTAACTCATTGTCTGTGGTCCAGTACTACAACAAAGAATTTTTCCTGCACTACAAGCAATTTTTTTGCATCCTGTATCCTCTTCCATTCCCTTCCCTAGAGGGCTTCTGTTTATTCCTGAGAGGTTGCCAAAAAGGATAATTAGTTGGCTTGCTGGAGACAATCAAGTTTGACAGACTTAAATGCATAGATTTACTATTACCATGATCCTGTATCAACTTGTTCTTAATGTTTTATACTGTTAAAAAAGCCGAAAAGTGAAACAGAATTAAGTGTGTACTAGTCCCAACTGATACAGAAAATATGAGGAAAAGAGGCCGAGGTTTAAAAATGAAAAAAGTCAATCCAGAAAATCTTTTAACAGTAAAAAGATGCCTCCTCAAGTAGCCACTCCTTACTATTTTTGCTCCTTTAATCGTAATCTACAACTCTTTTTCCCACAAACCACAAGTGCTGAATCATGTAAGACCTAAACTGACATAAAAATAACAAAATTCTGCTACTTAGAGCGTTTCCCAAGGGAGATCAAAAAGTTCAAAATATTTTCTCTCAGTGACACACAGCATTTGGAACTACAGAAAAAAAAAAAGTGGTATTTTTAAATGTTTTATTTCTCTAATGAGAAGGGTTCCAAACAATGGTATTCTTTTTTGGATAAACCAGACAAACTGTAGCAAACTATTAAGGAACGACAAGTAGATTTGAAAGCACAAATATCTTTCGTGGTACTGTAAACACTGACTCTCCAAAATCAGGCTGAAGACCAATTTCTTTTCCATTTTAAGAACAAAAACAAAATGCGTTCTGCTTCTGCAAAGAAGAAAATATTAGTCACAGTAGATAATTTTAAAAATGCTTTTTTGTAAGGGACACATGGCAGCATAGCAAATGAGAAGACATGTCATTACGCATGAAAAAATAAAAATTTGAATGCAATGCATTTTTTCAACAAACTAATCAAAATGTATGACAGAACTGAAAACATCGGACAAGAGCAATTATCATTAATAGTACCCTTTGGGCTCTACTAATGCTGGTACAGAGACCTTCAGAGAATGATCTGGATTAGAAAGGACCTTAAAGATCATCCATTGCCAAACCTCTGTCAAGGGCAGCTTCAACTAGATTAGGTTGCTTCATGCATATTCTTTTTACCTGCAATTGCGTCCAAACAGATTATATAAAATAATCTACTATAATTCTATAAAATGATCAATTCAGAATCCGGGAAAAAAAGCAAAGTTAGGAATTATTAGGAAAAACCTGGAGGATGAGCAAGAAAGCAAAATGCTACTGTATAAATCTACAGTGTGCCTACACCTTAAATCCTATGTGCAGTTCTGGTCTCACAATGCAAACAGGGTCTAGTAAGACTGGAAGATATATGAAAGTGTAACAAGAATGAGTAAAGCTACGGAGCAAGCCCAGTGAGAGTACAAATTAAATAGACTCTTTAAGGTAACTATTTGGAGGGATATGATATGTAATGAGGAGGGCAATATGGGAAAACCCAAATATTTCTAATAGACAAACCAGGGAAGATCAGTAGGTAACAGGCATGGAAAAAAAATGCGGGGAGGGGGGAGAAAATAAAAAGGAAAAAATCAAATGGTACTTCCTGATACAATAAAAAGAATTCCTGGGAAAAAAAATCCACTGAAATTATTAAATACAGAATTATCACTCCCAGTCAAAAAATGTCTCTGCCATAAATCTCAGAGACTAGGACGATCAATGTGGGAAACATTACTATGTCCAGCTGCACTTTCAGCCATGGTCAGAGATCAGATTCAGAGCTAAATGAACCTATGATCTGAGCTGGTACAGTTTTCTTATGTTTTTATTGAGCTGTGCAAATCAATTTAAAGTAAATTATCTAAGACTGCATGAAACCTTTCCTTCTGTACAGAAAGTTATGCTGGTGCAGCCTACTGTTCATCAAGTCTTTTAAAGATATTATTATTAAAAAAAAATCACAATATGAAAATGAATCACAGTGATTATTGAAAAGACCTACTGTTCATAGCTTAATAGCATCCAGAGAACTGTCACTTATCCGAAAAAGATTTTGCTTATTTCAAGATTTGTGCCAATCTCTAACCTACACAACTTTTCCCACCCCCAAGAAAATTCATAAAAGTTCTCAACGACCTCCCAAATATAAATTTAACAGGGATAAATGATCCCCTTGTTTTGTTTATCAAAATCACAAATACTTTCAATTGAAAATATCACTGTGTAACTGGAAGCTCAGCTGCATGAATGCTGTTCTAGCAGGAATATTAGTAATGTGTTTAGGCCCATATACATTTAAGCCATTGCAATATTAGACCCTAGGGAATAGCTGTTTAGGACAAATTCTGTTTATGAAACAGTATACTTCCTGCAGGGTTTCATTCATTAGTGAGAAGAATCAAAGCCTGCTCTGTAGAAATGAAGTCCAAGGACCAAATGTAATCCCATACTTCAAAATACAGTGAAAATCCTCTGTAGTTTGAATGGCTGGCTCTCAGAAACTTCTAGAGCCCCCTTCCCCTACTGACATGATTTGTAATCCATACAATTGTTTTTAAATTATGATTTCTGACTTATGTATTCCCTTACTGATCACTCTTTTCGGTCCACACTGCTGTTAGTTAGGAAGTCTAGACAGAAATTCTGCAGTTAATGACAACAATTAGAAATGGTAATTTTGGGTGTGGAAAAATAAATGCTCTACTGTTTATTTAAAAGTATGTTATTTAAAAGTATGTTATTCTAAATAAGCAACTCTGCTCTTCTCAAAAGGAACAGGCAACATCAATATTCTGAGAAGGAAGGAGAAGCTAAAGTTAGAGAATACCTGCCTGCCAGAAAGAATATTCTCACACCAGTATTTAAGGCTACAGATCCTTCCATGAAGCCTTGCTCTTCTGCAGTATCTGCTAGGAATCTGATAATTAATGACATGGTTTCAGCAGCAAGTGGAGATACCTGACCTCTTCCTCTACCCAATAACAAATCAGAAGTGACTGTGTATTTGTTGCATAGACTTTTTCATTTGCATTTCTCCCCTATCTTTTCTTTTTGCCTGGGGTTGTGAACTCCTCAAGGCAATTGGCCATTGACAAAGGCACTCTGGAGCTGACAGACACCCAGGTCCAGGTCCAGGTCCAGCTTTTACTCCCATCAGCTGCAGGTCTGCAGGCATGAGGTAGTTAACTACCTGTACAGAGGGAAGTGAGGATACACTCTCCCCTATTTTACTTAACTGTTCTTTACCTTTTCTTGTTTTCCTACCTGACAGTTCTTAAATTTGATATTATTTAGCTGCTGTGAAAGAAAGTATGTGGGTGTATGTTAAGAAAAGAATGATCTGCACAGCTCTGTCACTTAACATCCTATGGAAGTGAGGGTGGACGTGATCAAAAAGTGTTCACCAAATTAACAGAGACAAGAGGGCTTGCATATTGTTAGCCTATTTTATCTTGCTAAACAATTTTGCAGTTCAAAACAGGGACAGTTACTTGCATTAAAATACGCTTAAGTCCTACTAACAGCAATAAGAAAAATTGGCAGAAGGGTCAGAAAATGTTTACTTTTAAAAGATTTAAGAGGCAAAGTTCATCTCTAACGTCGACATAACAGACAAAAATTCCTATATTCTTCTTGCCTAAGGATAAATATCCTTTCAAAACATCCAGCATAGGTTTTTAAAACAAATACCAGTGGATTAATTACAGGAGTGCACTTTAAACCAACCAAAATTAATCTACTCATTTAAAGCAAGAAACCATACTCTGCATGCTTCAAGTGACAGCTGGCCGGCCTACAAGCAGAGGTAGCTTTGTTCCAAGAAATTATTGTAAGAGTTTCCAAAGTAAAAGACAATATAAACCTAAAACTGTGTTGTACAAATTACATTCTCCTTCTGGCTCCTTTTAAAGAGAAAGTCCTAGAACTTGACTAGTACACTCAAACCTCTTTAACTAAGTAGAAACAAACTGAATTAAATAGGTGGTAAAACAAAACCATAAACATTTTATGGAAACTTTTAGCAGTTAACTGCAAATGTATATTGCTCTTGCCTTTCATCTGCTTTAAGGTCCTATTTACATTTATTGTAAAGAGCTTCTTAGATACTCAGGTGAAAAAAACTGCTCATAATACTTTCTGGATGTCAACTTACTTCATTTTATGCAAGGTATACATGCATACAGACTTCTGTTCACAGTTTAGCTTGTTCTCTATTCCTCAGTTCACGTTGCTGCCTTCTGTAAACAAAATATCCTATCTGTTGATGCGGACTACATAGACATTAAAATAGATAATCCATTGTAAGCAGAAATAATGGACATAGCTATGGAGGTGATCAGAAAATATCAATAAAGGTCTAAGCTAGCAGCCCCTAATACTGTTTCAGAAATTGAAGTTAAAAATCTCATCAGATGCTGAAGAAAGGGGATGTGGCTCTTGGCTGTTAGGCATATGAATACTCACTTCTTTGAAATTCTAAATAACTGTTACTGTTTGAGTAGATGACATCCTCTGCTCCATAGGTCTCCTCTCGATTCAATGACAATATGCATGCATACAGTGATCTGTCCCTGATCTGCACATTTTTATTATGGCCAGTGAAGTAAAAAAAAGATTTCCTCTGAGCAGTAAACACATTACTTTTACAGAGTGCTCAAAAATGGTAACAGCAGTACATCAACCTGCTATCTTTGGCTTAAGAGATTAAAAAAATTAATTGATAATGAGGACAATTGTGAAACATACTGTGCTATGTTTACCTTTTCTCTGGTTGTGATGGAAAAACTGTTTCAAAGTAGTTTATAAATACTGACAATTCATTAAATACCTCCCTAAAATTCATTAAATACTCTTCTTCTGAAAACCGTCAGTTGTAGAAGTCTGAAATGTCATCATCCTTGGACTAATTGGACAGCATGTCTTCAGTAAAAGTGAGGTTACCCTTTGCATATATTTACACTTACTTTTATTGTAATTCAGTCTGATTTACACATCAGGGAACAAACAAGTGAAGGTCTTACAAACATTTTTAAGTGTAGGTTAAGTCTTGATACATTGGACACTAATTCATAATTAAATCTTCTAGAGATTTCCCTGCAGCTCAGTCTAAGCGCTAAAAATTTCTATAATGTCTTTCCATTTCTTCCTTGAAGGAAGACTGGGAATCAGGATCAGTTTGGTATTCTGGCCACGCTTCTACACCTTCATCAGGCACCAACCCAGTGACCAATACTATTCCCTTCAGCTGTTTTTCTGAATTTTACTGCCTAGGATGGAGAAGGACTGCTGCCACCTGCACACAGCAGAACCGCTTTTGGAAGATCACTCAGCAGCAGCCAAGAGTTGCGAAGAAATACAGAATAGCAGCACCACAAAGCAACTGCAGTTTAAAATATATCAGTGTGATTCACAGACCTGTGGTTGATACAAAGATAATGATAGTACAGGCCTTAACCTACTGCTTTCCTCTTTCCTTAATTTAAAATTAGGGTACACAATGAAAAACATGTGATGAAAAAACATACTAAAGCTGATACACATGATCCTGTAATACATCCCTGGTTCTATGAGGAAAATCAATCACTCCTACTTAAAACGATAACTCAAGTTATTAGTCTTCCTGTTGCCATCAAATCAAATATCCAAATATAGATGCAAAAATATTTTTATCCTTGTTAAGTGCGACAGAAGTATATAAATTTTCAGCTACAGTTGTAGCAAAAAAGGACAGAATATGACACATTGCCTGGATGCTGGCTTGACTTTCAGAAAACCTCCAACTAATTTGTATTCAGAGGTACAAAACTTTAAGTAATATCAGTAAATGTCAACAATTTTGGAGACTATGGAAGCAATTTAAGTTTTAGTTAACAGTAGTAATATTCTTCTAGTTTCACAGTTGAGGTTTATGGTGCGTGAATACCACACCACTATCTGAGAAATAAGATTCACAATGTAAGAGAGCAAACATTTAATTTGGTGTTACAATGATGATGTAATATTGAATGTAACACTACACTAGGTTCACAAGCAGCATTGTTTGCAAGACTTTCTCAAGCAGTTGTCTTTTCAGATTAAAATTATTTTACATTGTAAGCTACACAAAAATACATTCTAAAAGAGATAAATACACGTAGCAAAGGTGGACTTTTTCTGTATATTTCAGAGTTGAATCTATTCTTATAAATACTAAGATAGGAAGACCTAGAAGCAAACATAAAATTTAATATCTATTTCTGAATATATGTTTTATGTGTTAACTGTGGATAATTTGTGATTATCCACAGGACTTTCTATGTCTCCCAGTTTCAGTATTTCTACCGTTAATTGTTGGGGTCTAAGTAGGTCCCTGAGCTCCTTTCCTGGGATACAAATTTAATTATTTACTTATCATCAGTCTAAACTGTTAACAGTTGTGGTTCAGGGAGTGTGGAACAAGGCAAGGAAGAAATATGCTGTTACAATTTTATTAAATGGAATAGTGTTTTACTAAAGCAAAAACCTTACTTTATTTTTATGCCTGAACATAAGGAATTCCTTCATCCCAAAGCAAGCACCTCCCAAACATAAACCATTTATTTTAAGCAAGAAATCCTGAGCCTAGTAGAAAAGTTGTACTTTACACAAAACAACTCTGATTTTAAGCCCCAGTTGTGGGGTTTCAGTAAAATCAGAGTATTTAATAAAGAATTAAAATAAAGGAATTAACGAAGATAATGGTAGAATTTTATACTTTTACAGTTCCAGTATGTATTATCGAGTGGTTTGGGGTTTTTTTCCTTCAGTGTTTCTTTTAATTTTCTTGCTAGAATTGACCTATACTTGCTTGAAGCATGATCCCAATTCTAGTTTCGCATTTTTGAAACTACACAGTTAGCATAACAACTGATTATTTGTGAAAGTTCTACTGGATTGACTAATTCATCAACAGCAAACAATGCTTACAGAGAATAAGAGTCAGAACAAAGTAACACGTAATACTGAAGTGCATTCTTGATCTCACGCATGAAATGTTTATAATTTTCTGCTTTAACAGTGACTAATCAGAATATGAGGGAATCATTATGCCAATTTAATGAAAACCAGACACATGCTACACCTGTATGAAAAAAGATATTTTATGCAGAAGCAAAGGTATCACTGGGCATTAGCAGAATCTGTTCTTAACATGAAAAGATGTCAACTTCAGTATCTGCTGTTAATTAATAGTTACTGTATAGCATAAAAACAAGCGCTATCACAACAAAGAAATTTCATCTGCAACCTAATTGCTACTTCTCTCCAATACACACCACTTATCAATACCATTCCTCTTGTCAATTTTAGCCTTTGTGTGACTACTGAAGAGTTGCCCACAGCCACATTAACATTTGCAGCACTTTCAGCTGTCCATCTCTGCCAGTCTTCTTCATTAGTTTTTCAGATGGTTTTAATTCAGGACAGCAGTAATGTTGTTGGACCTATACAATTTAATCACTATCCAGCCTTTTAGACCCTATCTGCATTTCTGAAATATGAACAAATTAAGAACTACCAGTGAGCATATCAGACAACAGAAAAAGGCAAACTACTTAATTTTTAAAAGTTTAATAATTTTTTAAAAGCTAATTTTGACTTGACACTGTAGTCACATTAACCATCACAATCACAGGTAATTATGACTATTCAATTCTACCCAAAAATGGTTAATGATGCATGTAAAGAAAAATCAAGTGAAGCCACTAGAGTAGCAATATTCACCATATTTTCTCTTCTATTATGGTATTTTCATGAAAACACAGTATATTTTCACACTCCTGAGAAACATGGAAATGCTACAAGTTAGTTGAAAATTGAAAAATGTAATACGATCCTATTCTGTATCTCCTTTGGGCTACATCAAGTCCATATCACAGTGAAACTTAAAACACTTTGTGGTCAAATAGGATATTAAAGTCACAGCATTAACCGCACATCCCAAGCAAGCATAACTATTGATGAACCATATTTATCATGCTTTTAATCTTTAAGACTTTATTCAGGATTATAATTTTCTACAGCCCTCCTATACACTTCAGTTGAGCGAGATTTCCAGTTAATTCTAGCATTGAGACATGCATCATGAAAATCAGCCATCACCAGGCATCAACACAAGTTCAAATTTGAATACCGGGTTTAATATATTTGAAATGCCAAAGGCAATTTTACAAACTTCAAATTCTGACCAAAAATATTTTTCTTGTGTCTTTCCATTATGAATACAAAGCCCTGATTTTTAAGAAGAAAATATGGAGGAAAACTAAAGTCATCAAATCAAACTCAAACTGGAATATCTGAAAACGTGCAGCAAACCACAGACTAGATTAATGTAAAGCAGTTTCCCTGTCAATGCCAACATTACCATTTCACTTTTCAGACCTAATTTAGAGAGTTTTCCTTATTTATAACTTAATTTTTTTAAAAACTCACATTCTAAAATGTGCACAAGGGTCTACATTTGCCAATTCACTGTTTGATGATTGTTCAATAAAACAGTTTGTGTCTTCAAAACATTCTTAGCAAAAAATCAGAACCTTTTGAAAACTCTCCCTGTTCCCCAAAACCTGAGTGAAGTGTTTACACGCTCTTAGTTGAGCTTATGATTCCCATTCACTGGTAAGTGGTTTGAACAGTCAAACACTTGGCTAGATAGTTTGCTGGTAGCTAACTGACTAGCTTTTATTTACCTACACATAACCAATCAGATGAGGTTGATTCAAGACATAAAGTATGAAAAACACAATATGACTACATTTTTAAGGAAGACAAAGGGTATATCTATGATGCACTAAGCAGCTTTGTAGTGCCCACAAAATTCAAATACTTTAATAAAGATAACTGAACTTGAGTAAAGACATGCTTACATAACACACCATGTTTTCCCACAGCTACCAGCATAATATGCCCTTAATATGCTCACTCTCATTCACAAAGGAAAAAATAAAACCCCATCAATAAAGGATTAAAAATGGCACAGGTCAATTCCTGTTAACTTTAGCAAATATTAATCAACACTATGCCAAAAATAATAAAAATCCTTTCCGATACAGCATGTGTGCTTCCATTTCAGTTTTTAAAGCCATTCTGTTGATTCCACCATGGAATATGGAGCTAAGATAATGCCTGAACTACTCATCAGATGAAAATTTATTTTGATTCCTTTCACAACTCCAAGACAGAAACCACAGTGGATACTTGTTTTATTCACATTTATTAACTTTATAAAAAGGTCTAGGCTTAAATCTTATGATTTATTGAATTAGACTGCATCAGTCACCCAATAAATGTTTTTAAAAATTGTACAGTCTTCTAATAGCAAAATTAATTAAAGACAACAAAAATTATAAAAGAAATCGAGAAACCTTTGACGTTGTTTTATATGAACTAGGCAACAACGTAGCATAACTAAACCAAATTAAAGAATAATTTTTTAAGAGCAAGTAAAACCATTGAGGAGGCACTCCACAGGCCCCTAAAGGAACGTTAAAAAGGCTACAAAGAGAAAACCATTTGTTTTAAATCTGTATCACTAAGAAAGATGGTCTGCTTACATTTTGTAGGGGGCTATGTAACCAAAAAAACAGCCAAAGAAACCCCAAACTACATATCTGAGTCTAAATGTGAATCCCATCTTTACTCAAGTTCTTGGAATTTCAGTCATAAATTGCAACTAGAGTATGATTTCACTCACAGGAAATCAGTATTTTCAAATCCACTTATTTTAAAGGACTGTTTTTACAATTAAATGTATATTAGTTAATTTCTATGAAATTTAAGAATGCATATCCAATATGTCACAAATATATTTAAATTACTGCCTCATGAGTGTTGGCCACATTGTGCCATCAGTGAAGTTTGGCATTTCATCAGGGATCTGTCTTTAAAGGTTCATGATACAGCACAGTTATTTTCCCACATTTTGCATGAAATGTATTTGCAATGTACTTTCAACTAAAATACATCGATTGTCACAACCAAGGTTATATGGCTTACATCATCCAAAGCATTATACATCTGTAAATCATACTGCAACACTGAGGGCAACGTCTTTCATAGCTCATTTCCATTCCCATTACTTTAAAAAACTCTAAAATTACCTTTTCCCTTATTCAAAGGCAGAAAGCTATCCTTTCTCACATTTTAGAATATGCTAAAATTTACCCCAGAAGCAACACCTAAATGTGACCAAAGGCAGCTTTTTATTCCTTTACAGCTGTTTATAAGTAAGAATTATAGAACTGGAAGTCCTGGAGGTCTGCCACTAAATCCTTATTGGTTTCTCCAGCCCTATTCTATACATCAGCTATTAATTTGAGAATCAGTAATGCTTAATAAAGGTAACTTATTACTATCCAAGTATTTGGTTTTATATTTGTCCTTATCCACAACTACTAAGTGGGTCAAAAGTTATTTCAGCTGGAAACATTATTTTTTCTTGAAGTTATCATTGAGTTAAACTGGAACAGAATCAAGCCCCTAAGCACGACAGCATATTTTTTTCTATTCTCTCTTGCTCACACATCATCCTGGAGACAAACAAAACACTAAAACAACAAAAATTTTAAAAATAAAATAAAAGTATCTAGCCAGATGACATGTTTTAAAAATATTAAACCTATGAATTGAGCAGAGAAGAGAACAGGTGAAAAGAGATGAAAGCAACACATAAAATATATTTCCTTCTAAACCAGCAGTAAATGTTTCTTCTTTTTTTAAAGGTTGCAACCTTTTTCAAAAAATTAGGACTATCGTTTGACACTATTTCAAATACTATGATGGTATTAGCAGAAATCTTAATTAATTAAATGAAAGCTTGTTATTTTAAAACCAAAATGGACTTCAAATTGGGATTTCAAATTTATTTTTACTTGTTTCACAGTTCACAAGGCCCTATTTTCTTTCCCTCTGAGAAGAAAGTTTCCCTATAAAATACTAAATGAGTCAAATTTAACCAGATAGATCAGCTTTTGTGAAAAAGAAGATTTTTTTTGTAAACAACAACAACCAAATAAATAAACAAACACATAACCCTATGGAAAGTCCATTCTTGGTTTTTTTTTTTTAGTTTAGAAACTCAGAAAATCAGATGTGCTATACAGAATTGCAAAGGAGATATGCCACCATTTAATTTACCCAAGCAAATGAGAATCAAACTCAAACAAAAAGATAACAAGCTCAACAAATGCCTCAAAACTTCATAATACCTGCATAAGACAAATATTTCATATCAAACTCACATTCCATTTCTAGAACGACTTTCCAATTTTCACTAACTTGCACCAACCAATAGAGCAATTATGCAATATGTGTGTGTACCTTGCAGTTGTTTTCTTAACATCTGCATTCTGTGTTAAATTCTAACTGTACAAGATGTCTGATATTTTTTCTTTAACTTAAATCTTGAAAGTGGTAGGTTTACCAGAGGCAAAACCACACACCAGAGAATATGAGTCATATAATGAAGAAACAACTCTTCCTCTTCTCCCTCTTCCACCCTGAAGCTATAATAACCTAAAGATACTCCACTGTAAATGGCTTCTTTGGTGATATTGATAGCATGAACAACCTGCAATCATTTAGCCAGTGAATGAAGATTTTTTTAGTCCTCACTGTATCCATAACAAATTGTCCTTGGTATGATTTTTAAGTCAAATTAAAAATAAAATTCCTTATAATATTCAGAATGTCCATGTACTTGCTTTCATATAATGCATAAAATGTAAAACATGTTATGCTTTTTTCTATAAATACCATAAAAAATAAAAATAATCAAACAAAAGATGCTTATGCAAGTTAATCCAAATGTCTCTCATTTGTCTGCAAAGAGTAGCCTCTATAAAGTAAACCTTTAATTTTCTAAAGATTTCGTATCAAAAGATGGCAACATTTACATATAGAATAAACCACTGCTCATGTCAACTGCAATGAACACATAAGGAAGTAAACCACCTTTACCTGACTGCTGTTAACACAAATTTCCACGCTGAAATGCACTAAGTATGGAAAACACCACTGGGGCCACTCTATCCTTTTATATCCTTCTCAGCAGTTAGATTGTAACCCCTCAGACTGACATCCTGCATTTAATTCCACATAGGAAACCTGCTTTCAACAAAGTCCTATATGAAACGTTGATACATATAATTATAGCATAAATTCTGAAGAGAAGAACTAAACGCAGACGCAACATTTACAAACAGTAGCAAATACATCAGTAACAGCAAAACCTTGCACCACTAAATCACTAACCACCTCAGCCTTGTAAGAAAGTGCTAATACTGGCATAAGCTCTCCCCATGACCATCTTCCAAAAAGCAAAAAACCAGCATTTCATATACCAAAGAGAAGCCACATGTTCCCCCTTGAAGCAGAATAAATCAGTGGTTTCTATTCTTACCTGTGTATAGTCAAAGTCAGAAAGAGGAGCTATACTCTTGATGTAGTCCATTCGGAATTGGTTTTCTGGGTTGGCCAATGGAACTGGGGGTATTAAAGTGCTCATAGCTGAAACTATAGTCTAGAATTGGATAAAACAAAAAAAACCAAACACATTAATCTGGATAAGTCTAGGATATAGGATCAATAGAAGATAATCCAATCTGATCAGCAAAATGGGATTTCTCTCAGAACAATCTTGGAGAGCACAATCCTCATCATTTCCAGTATGCCCAAGCATTTAAGAACAGTATAAAGTGTGTTCTTACCACAATCGCATCTTTAACATTTTTCCGAATATCCAGTATTTTCTGTTTCTTTTCTCTGCATTAAAACAGAAATATTAACACTTTGACTTTTTCTTCCAAAGCAGTTCAGTCAATTGCATGTAATCTTTTTTCACTGATCGCTTGTTTATCTGCTCTTCAGATACAAAATGCTAACTGAAAAGAACAGCAAACCAAATATATTTCCCCCCTTATCTGTTTTCTCACACAGTATGAACTGCGATGCACATTTATCCCTGATACTTTTTTTAAATCAATCATAGCCACATCTGCAAAGCCTCCCCTGATGAAACTGGAAGTCATTCTTTCATTTCTACAGCATGCTGTAAACATGCTCTGAATTTCTAAATTAACAATCTGTAGCTGAAAGCCAACAGATATCTAAAACTAATGCTATGGATTAATAATAATTTCTGGAATAAAGTTCTTCAGACAGAAAATGATGCAGTCTCAGAAAACAGACTGATTTCTAACAAACATGCAAAATTAGTTTCAGTTTTACACTAATCCCAATACCGGAAAAACAGCAGCCGATGTCAGCCTGACTATGACTTGACATGTATTTTTATATTACAGACAGATGCAATATTTAGTTATTTGCTTCTATGTAAAAAGTAGTCGCCATGTTGTTGCTACACAGGGGCCTGTCAAGCGCTGCAGTAGCAACAGTGTAAAATACAGTAAAGGGGCCAGAAAGAGAAAATGCAAATATACAATAGCAGTAGTTTCCTTATCTCGCTCCCCTTCCTCTCCCTCCTCCCCCAAAACAGTGTCAGGCCACCAAAACACACGGGATGGGAGGAGAAATCTCCTTGCCTATGGTGTGTTAATCTGTTTCCAACATTTACCAAAAAATAAGTCACAAAGCGTCAATCATTCTTACTCTGAATTAAATCCATTGACATGTAGGATTCGCATTTGTTTCACAATAGTGCTTTTTCCTGACTCACCAGCCCCTAAAAGAGAAAGAAGGGAGAACATGGTGACACATGGTTCAGGCTGGGGGTTTGGGGTGGCTTTTTCGGACTCGACAGCATCTCCCACCTCCAGCAGCGTTTCTGTATGCACGCATCCATGTGGCTCAGGCGCTCAGAGCTGCGGACGCCTCACATTATTGCTCAATACAACAAGCCTGCATTTTTTACAGACCTATAAGGCGCATAAACCATCTCTCCTCTCTGGGTGGGCTGGGGCAATGCCCCCCATTCTCCTCACCCTCCTCTTCCCGTTCCCCCACACCTCTGCCCCCTTTTATTTTGGTGGGTTTTTTCTTCCTTACCCAGCAGGAGCAAGCGATGTGTTGCTTTATAAGCCAGCCTCTCTTTCTGCAACTGCTTCTCTATTTTTTTGTTGGCTTCTCGCTGTGCTTTCTCATCGATACGCTGATCCTCCGTTTTGCTGTTGCCCAAACACCCCATCGCCGCTGCTTTAGGATGGATGTCAGATCCTCGCCTTTACAAGATTTAGTATTTACGAAGGAGGGGGAGAGGGGGATGGATGGGGGTGGGGGAGGCAGAAGACGAAGTCTTTATATCCGTGCGTCCCTGCAGATGATTTCTCCTCTCTTCTTCCCCCCCCCCCCACCCCACCCACCCCAGCTTTGCTCACATAAAATGGTTACGAGCTGCTTTTCCGATCACCGTGGAGTTGGTTTGGTCGTTCCCCAGAAGAGATGTGGAGGGCAGGCGGCGGAGGTGGCAACTGTGCCCCGGCAGGGAAGGGGTAAGGGGGGAGAAATCTGTGCAAAAATGCCTAACATGCAATGAGAGGGAGTAAAAAAAAACCCAAGAAAACAACAACAACAAAAAAAAAACAACAAAAAAAGGGCTCCAGTTGGAAAGCAGCAGCTCACCGCTCGCCTCTCTCCCTTCCCCACTGCTCACACAATCCCTATATTTCTCTGTAAAGGTCTATTTTTGTCTTCCTAACTCAGCACTGCCTCTTTCTGTGAGAAAAGGCAACAGCGCAGCTGCCAGCCCCACGCTCTGGGAAGCCACAGGAGAAAGGTAAAAGCTGGACCAATCTACCTGGATCCTGCGGGGCAGCAGCTATCCCAGCAAGGTTTTGGGTCTGAAATCCCACAGGTGACTGTTGCCATCCTGACTAGACTTGGAGAAATTAGCACAGAGTGTGCCAGTGTCACCAGGGTGTGAAATAGTCTGTGAAGAGGGCATGGTGCATGCCGTGAGATAGGCAAACGTATGCACACCTATGTAAAACACATATGTATTGCAAATATGTAATGCAAATGCACCACACACTAATAGAATCATAGAATCACTAGGTTGGAAAAGACCTCTTAGATCATCGAGGCCAACCATTCCTATCTGCCACTAAGCCACATCCCTGAGCACCTTGTCTACCTGCCTTTTAAACACCTCCAGGGATGGTGACTCAACCACCTTCCTAGGCAGCCTTTGCCAATGCTCAATGACCCTTTCTGTGAAAAATTTTTTCCTGGTATCCAGTCTGAACCTCCTCTAGCGCAGCCTGAGGCCATTCCACCTTGTCTTATCGCCTGCCACCTGGGAGAAGAAGCCAGCACCTAATAATCACTTAATGAACACGGTGTCCCTTCCCACAAATTGTCACAGTGGCATAGAAGCAGGGTTTTTTTCCCTTTGAATATTCCAAACTGTATCACATTTAGGCTGGAAAGACCTCTAAGACCGTGAAGTCCAACCATAACCCTAACAGTGCCAAGTCCATCACTAAACCTTGTCCCTAGGCACCACATCTACACGTTTTAAATACCTTCGGGGATGGTGACTCCAACTGCTTCGATGCATGACAACACATTAGGTATCCAATCTAAATATCCATTCTAAAACTCTGTGGCACAACTTGAAACCATATCCTCTCATCCCACCACTTGTTACTCGGAAGAAGATGCTTACACTCACCTCGCGACAACCTCCTTTCAGGCAGTTGTAAACTGAATGAGAAAATGAAGCTATCCCAATAGCCCACAGTATTGTTTAATCCAAACATGATAACATACACACTAATCCCACTACCACAACAAACAATAAGTTTATGTGTTGCCTGATTTACCTCCATTTCTGGTGCAGAAATGAAACATCGGACCAGATAACATTACCAAAATTCTTACTTGCTTCAAATCTCCTCTTGCCTTGCAAACCAGCATCTCGGCACAAAGGTAACAGCAGCAGTCGAGCATTTAGCTCTTCCTAAACTTCTACTGCATAGAAACCACCCACACTACTCAAATGTGATCCTCTACGCACTGAGGCATAAGAGCATCCAAAAAAGGATGAACATGACACCTCTTGAGTCCCAAATATTTTCTTCCTTTATCTCCAAATATTATTATTCCCCAGACTTTCTAAGATGGATTAGTGAAAAAGTAGTATTTTGATAGCTACATATGCATGTGAAATCCTGGTTCTGACTAAAATCAAACACAGATTGCCATCAGCTTCACTCAAACAAAATATAATTGTTCTCTAAAAAGTCTTGATACGCATCTGGCAAAAAGAAACTATATTTCCAAGCAGAAGGATTATTTTTTTTTCTACTGCTCTCTAACTCAGGTGAGAAGTGCTGGATGGAAGAGAATGGTACTACGTACTTTCGAGTGCACACTATACTGTGTGAAAAGGGCAGGATCCAGAAGATAAACAGGTACTGCTCCACCTGTGGCTGGACACATGGAGTTTTCAGAAGACATAACTGAATTCAAGTGCCAGATACATGTTTCAGTGGTACTGCTTGATCTAGACTCTGACAGTTGTTTTACCCTCCTCCTCACATAGGTGTCGGGGGGACAGAAGGGACTGACACTCCACAGATTAAAAAATTGACACATCTCCCAGGCTGAAACATGCATTTTTAAGTGTTACTGAACTGCATTTTTTAGGTCTGACTTCTTTTTTTCTATTTACATTCTCCTGTCTGGAAAAGGCAAACCCTTCCAAGACACAGCTAGGTTTGGAAGGACAACTTAGGGTGACTGTTGCATTTGGAGGCTGTCAGGCACGGGATAAATGGCTTTCATGAAGAGTGACCACATTCGCTCTCTGCTGCTATAAGGACTCAAAACTGAACAGATTTGGCTAGAAATCCATTACTGGGTTTTGAATCTCATAGTTCTTCAGTGCTGGAAGCTGTAATTTATGATCTACAAGATATGTGCATCCATACTACGTAAATCATAGTTTCACTATGTTGGAAAAGACCCCCAGGATCATCGAATCCAACCATTTCTATCAAACACTAAACCATGCCCCTCTGCACCTCATCCACCCGTCCCTTAAACACCTCCAGGAAAGGTGAATCAACCACCTCCCTAGGCAGCCTGTGCCCAATGATCATTTCTGAGAAAAATGTTTTTTTTCTGATGTCGAGCCTAAACCTCCCCTGGTGGAGCTTGAGGCCATTCCCAATCATACTGTCCCCTGTCACTTGGCAGAAGAGGCCAGATCCCTCCTCTCCACAACCTCCTTTCAGGTAGTTGTAGAGAGCAATGAGGTCTCCTCTCAGCCTTCTCTTCTCTAGGCTAAACAACTCCAGTTCTCTCAGTTGCTCCTCATAAGGCCTGTTCTCCAGACCCTTCACCAGCTTTGTCGTTCTTCTCTGGACTCACTCCAGAGCCTCAACATCCTTCCTGTGGTGAGGGGCCCAGAACCGAACACAGGATTCAAGGTGTGGTCTCACCAGTGCTGAGTACAGAGGGAGAATAACCTCCCTGGACCAGCAGGTCACACTACTTCTGATACAAGCCAAGAGGCCATTGGCCTTCTTGGCCACCTGGGCACACTGCTGGCTCATGTTCAGTCGGCTGTTAACCAACACCCCCAGGTCCTTCTCCTCCAGGCAGCTCTCCAGCCAGGCATGCTTCTCCCAGTTTGTAGCTCTGCATAGGGTTGTTGTGCCCCAAGTGCAGGACCTGGCATTTGGCCTTGTTAAGCCTCATGCCATTGGTTTCTGCCCAGCAGTCCAGCCTGCTTAGATCTCTTTGCACAGTCTCCCTACCCTCCAGCAGATTCACACTTCCTCCCAGATTAGTGTCATCTGCAAACTTGCTAAGGGAGCACTCAATGCCTTCATCCAGGTTACTGATGAAGACATTGAACAGGGCTGGACCCAGCACTGAGCCCTGGGGAACTCCACTTGTAACTGGCCTCCAGCTGGAGTTAACACCATATACCATCACTCTCTGGGCCCAGCCAGCCAACCAGTTTTCCACCCTGGAGAGTGTGCCCTTGTCCAGGCCAGAGGCTGACAGTTTCCGTAGCAGAATGCTGTGAGAAACTGTGTCAAAGGCTTTACTGAAGTACAGGAAGACCACATCCACAGCCTATCCCTCATCCAGCAGCCGAGTCACTTTGTCATAGAAGGTGATCAGGTTAGTTTGGCAAGACCTGCCTTTCGTGAACCCGTGTTGACTGGGCCTAATTACCTGTTTCTCTTGCGTGTGCTCCGTGACAGCACTCACACCTGTTCCATGACTTTCTCTGGCACTGAGGTCAGACTGACAGGCCTGTAGTTCCCTGGATCATCCCTGTGACCCTTCTTGTAGATGGGCACAACATCAGCCAGCCTCCAGTCCAGTGGAACGTCCTCAGTCAGCCAGGACTGTTGGAAGATGATGGAAAGGGGTTTGGCCAGCACATTCGCCAGCAACCTCAACACTCTTGGATGGATACCCTACGGCCCCATAGACTTGTGTGTGTCTAGCTGGGCAAGCAAGTCTCTAACTGCCTCCTCTTGGATTATGGGAGTTTTTTTCTGTTCCTTTAGCTTCTGGGTGTATACACAGAGGGAATAACTTTCCTTACTACTAAAGACTGAGGCAAAGAAGGCATTAAGTACCTCAGCCTTGTCCTCATCCTTTGTCACAGTTGTTCCCTTCGCATCCAATAGGACTGAATATTCTCCCCGGTCCCCCTTTTATTGTCAATGTATTTATAGAAATATTTTGTTATCTTTCACTGACTTGGCCAGTCTGAGCTCAAAACTGGGCTTTAGCCCTTCTCATTTTCTCTCTACACAATCTCACTTCCTCCCTGTAGTCCACCCAAGAAGCCTGTCCCTTCTTCCAAAGTTCATAGACATTCCTCTTCTTTTTGATGTCTCTCAAGATCTCCCTGCTCAACCAAGATGTTTTTTTCCCAACAGCCCTTTTTCTAGAACATGGGGGTGGCTTGCACCTGAACTGCTAGGATTTCCTTTCTGAAGAGCACCCAGCCTTTGTGGGCTCCCTAGCCCTTAAGGACTTCCTCCCATGGGACTTTGTCAACTAGCCTTTTGAACAGTCCAAAGTCTGCCTTCTGGAAGTTTAATGTGACTGTTCTGCTAATCCCCTTCCCTCACCTCACCTAGAACTGAAAATTCTATCATCTCATGATCACTTTATCTCAGTTTGGCACCTAGGTCCTAAATCTGGCTAGTGTCAGTTGGTCCTTCTAGCAACTCCCTTGTTCCTTCCTTTCCTCTCCTTAGCAGTTTTCTTTCTGCATATACTAATGCTGTGAATTTTGGTGCAGATTTGCTCTGAACTTCAAAAAGGACCAGTGTCAACAGATAGGATTTGACAGGATCCTGGTATATCCTGCTTTTATCTTTCTCCAAAAGAGAGTAATTGATTCTTATTTCCTCTCTCCTCCTCAAAAATTGTCATGACCCTTTTGGGTCTCTTCCTCCTGAGAGAAGATCACACAGTTCAAGAATGACACGCACAAACAACCTGTGCCCAGCAAGAACTTTCAGCTGTAATTATACTCCAAATCCTCCCTTTTCTTTTTCCTAAGTACAACACTTACACCAACACATTTGAAATTACAAAATTCTAGAAGCAATAATAAAGACAAAAGAAGTTTTCACTCCTTTTGGACACAGCAATTTTTTTTCCAGAAAGGAATCACAACTATCACATGAATATATGTCTCCTCTACACATGAATAAACCCAAACTGTGAGCATATTCCAAATACCTGCCTCTCTTAAAGGTTGCAGCAATGCTGCTTTGCCATACCAGCTTCTAGCATAAATTGTACATATGAATAAAAACAAAATCCCAGGCAAGGAAAAGAAGATTCGTCCTGCTTTTCCCAGGCAACCAACATGGCAGCCTCCTCAAGCTCCCTGCCCTCTTGAAAATAAGGTATTTAACATTGCTTCTATCCCATCAAATTAGACTATGTATGTATACGCACGTATATTTATATATACACATATATATAAATATAATTACATACTGACTGTGTATATGCATGCAAAACTAAGATTAGTCTTCTGCTTCATTGTCAAACTTGGTATTGGCCCATTGTGAAACCTGGTACTGCAGCATAACCCAGAAATACTTTTATGTCCTCCTTTCTTTTTTGAGTTTCCACCTCAGGTTGCATTGTTTGTGAGCCTCAGGCTGAATGCTGGGGAGCCCAAGTTGCTTTCGTGAGGCTATATTTGTGTTCCTGCATGGAAGGGAATTGACAGCCTAGCTAAAGATAAATGCAGAGAAACAGCCATACTAGATGGTGACCCCTGCCACAAAGTCACAGTCTTGCTTCTTCCCATTTTGTTTGGGCTAAAGAGGGACAAAATCCCAATGAGAATGTACAGCAAGCTCATACAAACGCATCTCAAGAGATCAGGTTGTTTCTTACCTCTAATCCAGAGCAGGATTGATGCAGAGCTTTTTCTTGCAAACATTAGGTAGAGGTGTAGATAGTTTCTCCACAGAAACTCTGCACACTCTTTGCAAACCACCTTTCCTTTACACAGTCTCTACTGTAGCTTTGGTTCCTCTCCTCAGAAAAAAAGGCAAATGGAAAGATAGATGTAAACAAAAGCTTAGAGGGGAGCTAAGCAACTGGAAAAGACTCTTCCTGTTTGCCATTTGTCCTGCCTCAGCTTTCACAGGAGTCTCTGAACTCTTTGGTGTCACTATCCTCGAATATGGGCACTGCACTTAATGGGTGGCACTGGTGACCTGAGCCGATTCTCCTCACCGAGATCTCTTTCATGCAGCCCATTCCTGCACATCAGCATATGCAGTTCCCTAGTACCTGTGTTTTTCACTCCACCTCATCATCAAACAGTGGTTTGAAAAGAGAAAAATAAATAGGTATTTGCATAGGTATTCAAGAAAAATAATTCTTTCTCTCTGATAATAAATTCTTGGTAAGTTTGCCTCCCTGCAGATGTCAAATATTAACACAAAAGTACACACTTCCTGGAATGCTACATTTGGATTTTTGTAAGATACATGAACCAGGAACCAAAAGAATTGTAAATCAGTCAGTATTAAAAATACCGACTAAGAGTCTAGATAATACACAGCACATGCTTTGCAGTAAATGCCATGCTTAAAAACCTAACCTTTATACTCTTGTGTTTATACCCATGACCTTGAAAAAAATCATTAAAAGAATTTCCAAAGAAGGTCTTTGGTTTTAAGAAGCAGGATGGGAGACACACGAGGAAAAGCGATGAACACATTTCCATGGTGACTGGGGACCTGAGCCCCAGTCAACCTCAAGTCTGTGGATTAAGGACAAACTCGCTTGATGCAGGAGAAGGTCAGGCAATGCTGAGGGGCACAGCAATGCTGTGAGTAGTTCTCCAGTTCCCTGACCCAGTTTGCTGTCCCCATTCCCATGCCATACTCCTGCACTTGGCAGTTGTCACCATGTAACTCATCTGACAAGAAAACTTAAACCTCACCTGGTCCTGTCCCACAAATCACAACTGCCAGCAATGAAAGGGATAAAGCAGATAAAGTGATGTGGTAGAAGGCTTTGGAATAAATGTAATAGGTTCTGAAGAGAAAAAAAAAGTTTTTCAGACAAAAACTACAGGCAGCAGCCCACAGAAAAGAAGACAATAGCCTTTTGCCTTGAAAAAGCAGTTGTGAATGAGAGGGTTAGCTCCAAGAAGGAGCCAGACGATCCTAGGAAGCCTGCACAGAAAAGCATCAGATGAAAAGCAGATTTACACTATGATCATGTTAAAGAAAGAGGACAGTCCTCTTTCATTCAAGATAGTTATTCTTTATCCAAGCTAGTTATTCCTCATCTGTGTCCTGCAAAGAAGAGGGAAAGGGGAATTTCTCCTCTAGCCATGCCCATCAGCTCAGGATTTTCACTCAGATCCTTACTGGTAGGATATTTCACCTGTTAATTACTTGTCTTTTCAGAGTAGAAATCCCTTTCTATGAAGAGAGATTCACATGGCAGCACTAGGCATGCATCCATCTGCCAGAGGCAGAAGTTGCTGATTGAAGCTAATGTAAATCCAGCAACGGCCTAATAATGTTTAAAAGACTAAGTAACTTTGAGTGGTTTAAATATTCTTACATATTATAATAAAATAACATTGTTAAACTAAGTGAAATGGATGCTTTTGCAGGAAGCAAAAGGACAAACTCTCATTTGATGAATTTGGGAGCCTCTGTTATGGGACATGTCACATTGATAGCAAAAAAGGAGACACTTTTATCACAGTATTCCAACTGAGTGGAGTTTCACTTGGGTGGGGACTCTAAGGACACCTCCCCTAACCCCCCTCCCATCTGAATAAACAAAGTAATGCATTCACATTTTTAAGGCAATGGAAAATGAATTCTTATCAGTTGCTCAGGAGAGCCCTCAAAATTAAATAAGTTTAAATAAAGCCAGGAAAAACATGCTAATATCACCTTAATTTCAAAGAGAATTCATCAATAAATAAGGAAGTCATCTAGAATTATAGCTGGATTTGTTACTTTAAAATATAGGGGGGGGAAAAAAATCTATGCAGGAGACGTTCTGGATTCTCTACAACATACTGACCAACATCTTGCACAGCTGTAACAGTGAAGCCAAATAATTTATCTTCAGTTTATGAAGGATTTGGTATGTCATGTAGAATTTTGCATTTAATAGTACATGTTCAGATCAACTCTCACAAACTCCCTATTTGGAAAGGAATGAAAAACTGGGGAAAAAGAAAAGTTGTGTGAGACACTGAACATATGTAAAATGTGCCTTAACCTCACTTTTAACTGGAGACACACGCCTCAGCAAAACACAGTCACAGCATGCCTGCCTCCACCTCTATTCATTAGACAACATTCTGCTGAGCTAGACTATCTCTGCATTCACCAAGAACATATCTGATCCAGGAATTACTTGTGTGTGTATCACCCCTCCATCTTGATATAAATGTGGAGATACGCTTTGGTTTTTTTTGTTCTGGCTATCCCAGCAAATGTCTGATTTGGAAAGAAAAAAAAGAAGCCACGATAAATTTAAGTTATTGGGATGTGAACTCAAAATTATGCACCAGTTCTTCTGAGTGCCTGCAGCAATGGTCAGTGGTGTCCTTTGATGGAAAATTTTTACAAATAAATACCATCCTTGCAGATATCACTACCTTAACAGGAATCAGGGAATTTTGTAACTGAAGCTACTGAGTGCATATTAATACAATCTCAATTCCCAGAATCACCTCTAAGATCATACCAAGTAAGTTCACTTCCTAAACCTGTTTAAAAATCCCAACACTACTATACAAAAGAACAATCAGCAAAAATTGGCTTCAGGAAATAATAGAATCATAGAATAGTTTGGGTTGGAAGGGACCTTAAAGATCATCTAGTTCCAACCCCTTGCCATGGGCAGGGACACCTCCCACTAGACCAGGTCCCATCCAACCTGGCCATGAACATCTCCAGGGACGGGGCAGCCACAGCTTCCCTGGGCAACCTGTGTCTCACCATTCTTATAGTGAAGAAATTCCTCCTTATGTCTAGCCTAAATCTGACCTTCTCCAGTTTAAAGCCATTGCCCCTAGTTCTATCACTACCTGCCCTTGTAAACAGTCCCTCCCCAGCTTTCCTGTAGGCTCCTTTCAGGTAATGGCAGGTTGCTATAAGATCTCCTTGGAGCCTTCTCTTCTCCAGGGTGAACAACTCTCTCAGCCTGTTGTCAGAGAAGGACTCCAGCCCTCTGATCATCTTTGTAGCTCTCTGGACTTACTCCAACAGCTCCACATCCTTCTTAAGTTGAGGATTTCAGAAATGGTCGCAATACTCCAGATGAGGTCTCACAAGAGAGGAATAGAAGGGCAGAATCACCTCCCTCTCCCTGTTGGCCATGCTTCTTTTGATGCAACCCAGGATACAGTTGGCTTTCTGGGCTGTGAGCACACATTGCCAGGTCATGTTTAGCTTGTCACTGACCATCACCCCCAAGTCCTTCTCTGCAGGGCAGCTCTCAATCACATCATCCCCCAACCTGTACTGAAAACAGGGATTGCCCTGAATCAGGTGTAGGACCTTGCACCTGGCCTTGTCGAACCTCATGTGGTTTTCACAGGCCCACTTCTCCGGGCTGTCCAGGTCCCTCTGGATGACATCCCGTCCTTCCAGTGTGGCAACTGCACCACTCAGCTTGGTGTCAACACTTCCAAGATGAGTGTAGCCTTACACATTTTTACACTCTGATTTTTATCGATAGTATTTGTTGCAGAAATACAGCACTGACTTGACTGTATAAGGCTGAACTAGCAAACCCAGATAAAATATCGAAACTCACTGAACAATCAACCAGTGTTTATCTCCTAATCTATCTACCTTTTCTTAACTCATACATCTGCTTGTAACAAATACTTGGTGAGTCACTTTCAGCAGGGTCTTTCATGGTATGGATCTTAAATATCCTGTAGGCACTTTTGTAGCGTATGATAACATTAATTTTTAAATTTTTAAAAATTACAGTGATATTCTGATGGAACCTTTATAGAATGAGTTAATAAGATTCAAACCCTTAATACTTTACTTATCCTATTCTTACTAGAAAGCAAAAGTTTTTTGCCAGTATACACTGGGCTATTTGTGCAACATGGTTTAAACTCTTTGGAGCAAATATTTGTTTAATTTATCCTAAGGATCAAGAGTATGGATGAAATCTCGCAGGATCATTTAACTTGGGGTGAAATGTGATAAAAATATTGGTGCATGCATGAAGGACAAGGGGGAAAAGGTTGGAAGTCCAGAGAACTTGCAGATATTTTGGAACAAGCCACTCAAAAACAATAAATATGCTACTGAGGAATCTGTATTTTCTCACATACTTCAGGGGGAAAGAAGTTTAGTTTTAGAATAAAAATGACCAATGTGAGAAAACTTTCTAAAATATGGCAACATATTCTCTGGTTTTAAAGTTTCAGCTAGATGAACAATGGCGTCATGTTTCCATACCAATCTGCATTATTACAGGTACATATGGGTGTGTGTTTGGTGGGGGGAAAGGAGGGCAGAAGAGCCATTCTAGCTTATTGCTTTGTAACCTTCTTGAAATTTTAAATTTTAGCCAGTGTCCAAATGATGCAGTGCAATGCTGTGCAGAATTATCCTCGTAGTGTCTGAGGTCAGCAACAGAACATATGCAAAAGTAGTCTAGCCCTGCAATCTCAGCTAATGCAGCTGTTCAGACACTGCACTATACATTTTAAAACACCGAGAGCGTTTTAAAAAGCTTATAGCTGCTTTGAGTATTTAACAACTTACAGCACCACTCACCTAGCCAATGTATTTGCCTAGCAATATGAAAACATTTAAAGCCCTTTAAACCTATCCATATGCAAGCTCTTCCTGTTCAGAATCAGCTATAACAATCTGCCACCCACATCACTAAGCACAATCACAAGATTATGCTTCCATGTCTTTGCAGCCTATTCTTCATAATATGCAAATCTTCAGGAACTGCATTTCTGATCCTGATGCAACAGCACAAAAGCTATTGTCGTAAGAAATGGCTTAACCTGTCAGCAACACTGTCACCACAATTACTACCACTAATAAAGATACGATCATAATCTGCCACTAAAGGATCAGTAGATACATTATGACTATTGTATTCTTTTACACAATTCTTCTACACAGACACTAACTGCAAACAGTTTAAATAAAAACAACCATTCTAGGTTTTCATTGACAAATCTGTTCTTAACCTTTAGACAACTCAGGATGCCACCTGCTTATGCAGGGAAAAGCAGATATTAATAGGTTATCCCTGCAAAACATGTACCAGAAATACAAACCAGTATAACATCCTATACAAGAATAGAGCTTGGAAGAATATTCGCAAGGATTCTCTATCCAAACATTTAAATTACTTACATTAAGCAAAGTTTAAACATCTCTGTACCATTCAAATTCTGAAATGAACAATTTATTGTGTGTTTGGAAATGGACAGCTGCACGTACAGAAAGATTCAAGAATTACATCTGTAAAAGGCACATATGTGACAGACGCTTACTGTAGAGCCTTAATTTTAAAATAGTTTTATTGAGGCTGCAAAAGCAAATAATGAAAAAGATAGCAAATCATCGAATTTGCATCTCAAATGCAGTTCTTCTGCATGTATTGATCATCAGAGTCCTCCACTCAAAGCTTGATTTCTTGATATATTTCACCTCAGAATGATCATAAGCCCTCAGAGCGACACACCACAAGAACAAAACAAAGCAAAACAAAAGGAAAACACCCTCCACCCTCCCGCAATGGAGACCAAATACGTATTAAATATTCCTCATATGGAGGAAGGTGTTAACATTATACTCCTAGGAATTCATGGACAACCTGACCAACACTGGTCACCTCCATTCAAGGAGAAAGGATCACAAGCTGGCTGAGGTAAAGAGAACAATGAAGATGCTTTCAGAGAAGCAGACGAGGAGTGGGATTGATTAGACCAGGTACCCTGTGACCAGGCAAAGCTGTCTGTGGCTTGTCTTGCCATGCTGGGCCACAAGAGCTGCAGCTTTCTACCACAGCAAGCATGCTGCGAGGGCCACTGGGGACAATGGTTCACCCAGAACCACAGGTCAGGGTCACTGATATCCCTGACAAAAATCAAAGGCATACCCTTTGCTTTCCAGAGAAGCGGAAGAAAGAGTTCCCTTGACAAGAGAAAAGTATTTGATAGCACAATCCCAACCGTTTCATCTAATTTTATAATTGTTTTGAGACATAACAAGCCATGGGTAAATTAGAGAAAAATCAGGGGTCTGATACACCATAAGAGCCCGGACTGCAGAAAAGAGCAATACCCAGAATGGTCCAGCTCACAAAAACAACTGCCTAAGAAGGGAGAGGGGACTGAGGGATGAAGAGGTCCGTTTTCCTCACACTGCCACCTCATCATAGCAGGCTGCTCCTTCTGCCCTGGAAGTCTTATCCAGCAGAGGGAAAAGAGGCAGAAGATGGCAGGCTTCCACACACCTTTTGGAGCCTGTTCCTTCTATTGTGTCAATAAACAATAGCCTCTCTGCTAATCTATGAATCTCCACAGGTTCCCTTCATGCCTTTACCATACTGCTTCCCCAGCCCAAGTTACCTTCTCTGCTATTTACAACTTTCTTAACAGCCAAGCTATTTTTCTGTATGCTCTGCAAGAAAATAAGTAGAAAGCAGAAAAAGATGTCACTCCATTAAGTGTGTAAAGTTTCGAGTTTAACTTGGTTACTTTCCATATGCTGTCTCCAAAATTTTATGTGATTTATAATGTGAGCTGGTGGCTGTCTCCTTGTAGAGAGCACACAGCCAAAGCTAATCATAAAAAAACCGACGCTGTAGCAAAACACTTCTAATAGTGCCAAATCCTGTGTTTCCCTTCCTGTGGACTGTTAGTAATTTCAGTTGCCTATAGAAATCTGAATTAGTGGTAGTACACAACTTACACTACATAACTTTGGAGTTTACATTTACAGCATGTTGATGTCATGAACTTCTTGTATGTATAATAATCCCTCTTTTCTGTGTCTTTTTTTGAGTACACTGAAGGGATAGGCTGCACTTCACAAATTCAAAGTATTTAGAGACATAAAAATACAGCTATTACATACCTGTGAAGCAAGGGACTTTTTTTTTTCGTTTTGAATTACAGTATCAGATTTTAAGAACTAATCTTAGAAGATAACTGTTCCAATTTTTTGTTATTGAAAACATGACAACTTAAGAAGTCATTCTTTACACTAAACAATACTCTGGAACTATCTGGATTACTTATAAGCTAAGCAAATCCATGCTATATTACTTAAATAAAACACGAAAATAACAAATTTTTAAAGCTTGCTCTATTCCAAATGTACACTATGGTGTTTTTTAATTAATTTATTTTTAATTTGGTACTTGAAAACCCCAACATCAGATTTAAATATTATTATTATATATTCCAAGCTATGCTTGGAATCTGCTCACTTGAACATTTTCGGGGTTAATATATCAATGACAAGAGTACATATCACTGATATGGGTCACACAGAAAATCTGCTTTAACTGTGCACAGAAAAGATAAGATGTTACATCAACTATGGGTTAAAGCCTTATGAATTATGCAAAACTCATCAATAACAATTTTAACTAACTGCAGTGAAAAGAACCAAATCTTATAATGCAACTCATCTGGCTAAATGCTGATTTCTACAGCTGAGCTTCTCACCAGATGTTGAGGTAATACAATAAATCAAATGGAGGGTGCCATGTATCTCATTCTAAAACAGATGTTTAAAATTTAATAATTACAAAAATTATTATATTATTATTTAACAAATTCCTCCCTTGAAACGCCTATTTCTCTTCACAGACTATAAACGGAAATAAAGGTTACTAGCAGAAAATACAGCTGAGCGACTACACTGCATGGCAGTATGCCAGAATTAGTGTATTCTCAGTGATGTGTTAATAAACTGGAAAAAAAGAGGCACAGAGCTGGTGACCAGCAAGTTTCTCTATGAGAAGAGCTTTTGGCATGCCATTTAGCACCTCTGCTCATGATCTACCATTTGTAGTGGTTCTATTAATGAATTCTTTTTTTTTTTTAACAGGAAAAGAAGATAAGATGTTTTAACATTCTTCTTCACTATAAAAGGAATAGCTCTTTCAACACAGAGCTGCTCAACTTCATCAATAAGTCATCTAATGACCTCTGGCAATGTGAAATTCTACATGGGCAAACAACTAACATTCCCAAATTCCACAGAACAACCTCCACTTCAGTGAGGTCTCCCAAAGGCATAGGGAGCCACTGGAAGGAAAACTCTTAAAACTGTAAACTACCCTGTATCTCTTCAATACAGGGATCATGACAATACATTGTTTTTATTTAAAAGCTGGCACCTTGACCATTTTGAGTCTGACATAATTCCTCACTCCCAGATTCTACCACAGCTGCAAGTTAATTTGAATAAAATGCTTTATATGCACTGATGCCAACACATATGAAAATCAGCATTTACTTGTCACCACATTCAGGTAAGCCTGACTTTCCCTTAAAACAAAAAAGAAAAGCAAGCCGCAGATCACAACCTCCCCCTTCACCATGCATGTTGATTTACCTAAGTAAAAATCTAAGGCAACAGGTGTGTTGTTGGTTTGTTTCTAACAACACTCACACACAAGAACCTTCTGTCTTTTGGTATGAATTTACCTCCTATAGTTTTTTCCTCTCTCTTTCTCCCCTTTCACCTCCTCCTTTCCCAGAAGAAAACCCCAATAATAAACCCTTCCTCCATTTGTGCACCTGTCCCATGTATGACAGCATGTTTCTTCTCTGCATTGGTGGTACATTGTATGAGAGTTCAGAAATCACAGAGTAGTTATAGAGTCAGAAGGGACCTTAAAGATCATCTCATTCCAACCCCCATGCCATGGGCAGGGATATCCCACTAGATCAGGTTACGCAAGGCCACATTCAACCTGGCCTTGAACACCTCCAGGGATAGGGCACCCACAACTTTGCTGGACAGCCTGTGCCCGTGCCTCACCACTTTCATGGTGAAGAAATTCTTCCAAATGCCTAGCCTAAATCTGCCCTTCTCCAGTTTCTACCCATTCCCCCTCATCCTATCACCACAAGCATGTATGAATAATCCCTCTCTTGCTTCCTTGTAGGTTCCTTTCAAGTACTGGGAGGTTGCTATAATATCTCCTCGGAACCTTTCCTTCTTCAGGCTGAACAAGCCCAACTCTCTCAGCCTGTCCTCATAGGTAAGGTGCTCCAGCCCTCGGATCATATTTGTAGCCCTCCTCTGGACTGGTTCAAACAGCTCCACATCCTTCTTATGTTGAGGATTTCAGAAATGGCCACAATACTCCAGATGAGGTCTCACAAGAGAGGAATAGAAGGGTAGAATCACCTCCCTCTCCCTGTTGGCCATGCTTCTTTTGATGCGGCCCAGGATATAGTTGGCTTTCTGGGCTGTGAGCACACATTGTCAGGTCATGTTTAGCTTGTCACTGACCAGCACCCCCAAGTCCTTCTCTGCAGGGCAGCTCTCAATCACATCATCCTCCAACCTGTACTGAAAACAGTGATTGCCCTGAATCAGGTGTAGGACCTTGCGATTGGCCCTGTTGAACCTCATGAGGTTCTCAGAGGTCCATATTTATAATAGCTGCCTTCTGAATTTTAAATTAAGAAATTAAAAGATTAGATGAAAACAGAACTTTTAAAAATTATTTCACCAGAAAGTTAAACTGAACACAGCTCTTCCGGCTGATCTGGAAGGAAAACCTCCTCTTACTGCCCTGGGCACGGGTGGTACAGCAGAATGATTCATCCAGACCAAAATGACAGCCCTGCTTTCTAGGAGGGTAACTCAGGGATGTGCTGTAGATAAAAAAATGTGTTTTCAAAACAGTAGCAGCCAGGTACTGGTTACTATCTCTTCTGGGAGCCCGGAGCCTTGCAATGTTCGAGAGACTTCATTTGAAGTAAGAGAGAGAACCGATCCATCAAATTTATCACAGATTTGCCACCACTCTAATGCTGACAGAGTGTTCACCTTCATTGGATGAGTTTTTATGAAAATACGAATGCAACAGAAAATGCCTTAGGATCCAAGGCCTATAAAGTCAGGTTTCACTTTAAAGTAAGGATGGAAACACTAAAAATACGGTAATTAGTTGCAGAGGACAACTCAGAAAACTGCAGTCAATGGAACATTCATATACCTGTGGGTACTTTACACCTACAGCAGGGCATTTTCAGATAAAGCTTTTTGAAGTATTTCTTCTAAAAATATATTCAAGAGTCTTGAAGAATTTAGTAAGAACCAAAACCTGTACTGTAGTCACTTTTGAGCAACTCCTTACAGGTGGCATTATGTTTGAAATCCAGAAGTCACATGCTAAGATTCATCGACAAAATGTATTGACAAACATCACAAGTGTCCACAGTCTATGCTGTTTCTTCAGATCTCTGGCATCAACTCAATCCAGAGACTTAGAATCACAGGACAGTTTGGGTTGGAAGGGACCTTAAAGATCATACAGTTCTAACCCACCTGCCATGGGCAGGGATGTGCCCCACTACATCAGGCTGCCCAAGGCCCCATCCAGACAAGCTGTGAATACCTCCAGGGATGACTTCACCTGTTTCTCTCCTATATGACTTCCACATAAATTCTTGTTCGTCATAATGGAAATGGAATTTAAATTCTCTGAAAATTCATGCAATGGACTGATTTATTTTTTCCAGCACAGGTTTCTTAACTGACCATGCATGACAGTTTCCACTTGCAGTCTTTGGGCATGTGTTTTTTGCACTCTCCATGACCAAATGTATTTTCTTATACCAAGAGTCAAGCTACCATTGTGTAGCTCCACCCTGATTTTGCTTTGCATTTTAGCTATTTTTATTCTCCCAGCTACTTTCTGAGGTGTTCCTCACTGTTGATCCCAACTTGCCCAAGTTACTGTACTGAAAAACTTGTCCCCATGCTGACTCACTTATAAAGCAGATTACACATCCTCAAAAGTCCTGCAAGCAAGAAGACTGGCACACCTTTAAAGAGTACTCAGATCTATGGTAACATGCAAGGAAATTCTATCAAAGATTAAGATGCTAAGTTCGCATAATCTGTTGATATGTTTGAGTTATTGGAATCCACCTGAAATTACTATGAGTTTTGGCATGCAGTTTCAGTGAGCAAGATGGACCCCACTCTTTGATATTCTCTTTTTTGGGGAAAGGGGAGTGGCATAAAGAGAAGGATCTGTGTTTTCTACATAAAAATGCCAGAACACCTGGATTCAAGCTATTCAAAGTCAGCACAGGTTTAGTGAGACTGGTTAGACTGTAAAACAACAGCCCAGTGATTAGATGACCTGCAAGGAGAAGCTGTACCCTCAACTGGGCTGCTTGCTGCAACAGCAGCTGCACTCATGTTTTAACCCTTAGCTCCTGATGGGATGTAGAGCCCAAATATGAATTATTCCAGTGTGACCATACATATGTTCTGAAAGGCACTGCAGAGCTGGGCACACAGAACAGCTTTGCATTCAGCTTAAAAAATCTGCAGTGTTTAGCATCATAGCCCACAAAATGTGAGATACTGATGGGCATGCACATTAACTTTCCAGAGTAGCCCAGAGAAAGCACTGATCTCAATACGGCTTGATTTATTTCAGTCAACAGCTAGGCAAGGTTAAGCAGCTAGAGCAAACTGAATACATCCTGGTCCACAATTACTCCATAATACCACTGACATTTTTATCTAGATAGCTCCCTTTTCTTTCTGTGCCCTGGTCTCCTTTACTTGCTTTCCAAGTCTAATTGTCAGGACTAAGCTGCCAGCTTATGAATGGTCATATTCTCTAATTCTTATAGATGCCTTATTTGATAAATTTATTTAAAAAAAAAAAAAAAAACAAAACAGCTTTACTCTCCCTACGTTTGTACTTGGGGCCTTTTCAATACTTGCCATCCACTGCGACATTCAATGCCAGCAGCATCGGTTTTGCCAGAAATCACATGGATGGTTTCACACAGTTGTATGATAACTCATAACCATCATGAAGGAACAATATAAACTTCAAAACCCCCTCCCTCCCAATTTTTCATGCTCACCAGATAAGAGCTGCCAGGAGCAGTCTGGTTTCCTTTTTGACACAGATGATACATATTTCAGAAGATTGCACTGAATATGTAATTACCTAAAGATAGGAACTAGCCCTTTGAAACTCCCCTTCCTAATTTATGGGGCACATAAATCTCTCTCAGTCAAAAGAGGCAAGTAAGTTAAGACTACTGTTTCCTGAAAAAATGATGTTCATATATCAGTACATAAAATCCCAACAAGCAACTCTGTTTCTCAGTGCACTTTTTAAGAGGCAGGTTAGGTTTTGAGTCATAGAGTGATATTGAATGAAAGAAAAACAGACGTATCCTAACCCCAAATACACTTCTCAAGAAAAACTTGATTAAAGCTGCTGTAGAAAGAACTTGGGAAATTCTGAACAGAAAGAAGCGTGTATTGTGCAATCCTAATGTTATTAGACAGAGCGTGTTGTCAGATATCTACTATTCCTGAAAAAGCAGATGTGAAAACATAAAAAGCAAAGCACACTGTTTTTTTCACAAATAAGTACATACCAAGTAAAAAACTTCCCCTATCATTCAGTACCTAATCTATATCTTAGAAGCAGACATAATTATCATAAATAATGATAATCTGTGCACTTCTGCTGAAACACAGAATGAGTAACCTTCAACCTAAGGCTGAAGGCCAGGTGACCAACCTTAAAGATATATTTACACTGTTACTTTTAAAATACATCTTATGCCACATATTTAATTAAAAAATTTTAGATTCCAAGGGGGAAATAAACAGGGAAATAAATTAAACATAATAAACGTGACTTATAGAGATGATCTCGGAGTCAGAGCATAGGAGGGACTTGGCTGTGGAACAAAGAACCTCTGGAGATGTTCCAGGACAATAAATTCCCTTTTTTTCAATTAGATGATCTAACAGACCCCGTGATGATCCAGCACAACAAACAAATCATCTGAGGACATGCCAAATAGTAAAAAAAAAACAACAGTAAAACATGATTTTTGGCTCTTAGCACTAGGAATTTACTCTCATTAAAAGAGGGCTCTTCTGCAAATAAAATCCAGAGCTGTAACACAGAGTTGAATTCCACCCTAATGATTATATTAAGATCCTCTTGTTCTACAAAACCAAAAAGTTTTGCTGCAGGAGATTGTTTAATACAGGGACTATCCTTCACCAGCACAGTGAAATGTTTATCATACTTCCAAGTCAGTCACCTTTCAGTATTTAGGAAGAAAACAGTCTGAAATTAAAATAAAAACAAAAAAACAACCCTTAAACAGGACTGTCTAAGGACTCATCAACATATAAAAATAGCTCATGTGCTTGATCTTCAGTCATGAGAACACATCACAGAAATCTGAAAAAAATAGTGTACAAACATAGATGCACATATACACTTTCCCGGCACATAAACACACACATGTTGATTTTAAAACAATAAAAATATCTAGGCAAGACAAACAAAAAGGTGAAAGGAACCCACAGTATTTGTAACTCATGTAAGAAACAACAGCAGTTTAATAGTGAGAAAGCAGTGCTACAGGGGGGTTTGCTGGCTGCTGGTCTCCTGGTGTGCCCCAGTGCACAACTTGTGTTCGGAGTTTATTTTCCCTCACTCGCTTTCTCAGCTGAAAAGCCAATGAAGTCTCAACAAACAGACTTAAGTTCAAACATCATTAATTCTGCTATTAAGGTATATCACAGAGAGGTTCTCCCACTTATATAGTTATCAATTGCTTGGCAACAAGGACATTTATAATTCATTTCTCCAAAGAAGGAAAGACTTGAATTTTATTGCAGATCACTAGCTGTATCATTCTTCAGTGTTTCAAGTCCCAGAGCTGCAGCAAGAAGGAGACAAAAAAAAATCCCATATAGGCACACATTAAGCTGCTGCCAAAATGGCATAAACAATTATGCTACAGGTCTATAAAACAGAATGTTATCAATCAATCTTTCAAAGCACTACTTCTGATAAAAATTAACAGGGGGCTTCAGACTAGGCGCCCCTAAAGCTGTCCTAAAAATAAAGGCTTCAGTGAAGCTATACTCATTAAGACAAATATGGTTGCTGAATCATAGATATAGCACAGAAAAAGCAGTGTCTCCTCTAAAAGCCAGGTTCAAGACATCAAAAGGCATTAGTCTTGAAAGCCTCCCTGCAAGCTCCCTTGAAGTTCTCCCAAGGAGGACCTGTTCCAGTTGCCCCCTCTGTGCAGTTCTCTCCCTTCTTCCTCCAGTGTGGCTCTACTGCCATGTGCATTATGGGCTCTGAAATGTTCCCCCACCATATGTTTGGTACCCGTTGGCGACAGGACAGCAAGCTGTTACATATATTTCCTTTGCAGTACCAAAAGTATATCCGTTACAAGATTCAGGCCAGAGAAGACATGTGCCTGGTCATTTGATGAGGAGGGATTGTAATACACGAGACTCTTCTGTAGGCACTTGTAGACATGTGGTCTGTTTCGTCTGCAAGATGGCCATCACCATTCACAGAAGTGTGGTTTCTGCAGAACACAAGAAAGGGTCTTCAAGCTGTAGATCACATTTAAAAAAAAACAGGACTTCAAGCTGCATGTAACATTTTTGTTTTCCTGTATAATTTCCCCCATTTAAAAGCAACTTCTTAAGTTGTAACAGTAAATCTGGATACCATGTGAAAAACTGGAGAGCAGTACACATTGCTCTAAGGTGCCAATAAGCAATTACTGCTGTCTGTTGTGGGTTCTCAAATGCCAAAAAAAGGCTGGCTTCCAACAACAGTTGCTCCCTAAGCTCTCTGCCCAGATGAAGGGGAAAAAATCATAAACAATTGCTTAGTTTTGGGGGATTTAGGCCCCACCTTTAGTGTAAGGTGGATGCCAAATGTGCTATAAGTTTGAAGAATGGAACACTGTACAGTGTGAGGACTGTAACTGGTCATCTTGAAGCTATATTTACACGCTCAAACTATTTTCAACTAAGAAGGCTTTCATAGTGCAGGCAGGAGATGACACTCTGAGGAAGAACTCAGCAGTTTCCTTCAGACACTTGATGTTGAACATTTGTTATTAATAGTTACAGTTTAGCATGGTCACCTAGATAAAACAGTGATGGTGGCTGATGTTCTGCTGAGAATAAAACCAGGAACCTGACCTTAAAACAATGATTTCCATGAACACAGACCTCACCCACTTAATATGTTTAAACTTAATATGTAAGTAAGAAGAGAGAGGTTTAATGCAATGCAACAAGGGGAACAGAGACTGAAGGAACACATACCTGGTCAGATCTCAGAACTACATTTATCAGCGAAAAAGCACAAGTAAGATGTTGAACAAGGATAAGCAGTAGTGTGAAGATATTGTGAGAGAATAGATGAACTTGCCAAACATAAAAATTAAAATTGTTCAAATGAAGATCAGCATAGACAAGTCCGAGATCTGCTCAAAGCAAACCTATGATCAACAATAAAAAACAAAGCTCTTGTGAGGAGAGCTTAAAATGTGATTACAAGTACTTGAACTGCTTTGAAAACTAAAAAAAAAAAAAAATTTAAAAAAAACTGTCTCCTTTTTTTAATGCAACTATACTACTTACAAGCCTGAAAAGCCAAAAAGAATCCCTATTTTCTGCAACTGTGCCAAAATTACAGGCTCTCTGATGACATAAATGCAGAAATCTTCCAGCTCATTCCCCTAGCTTGGCTCCTTGCCAAGTTCCTCAGCCTCTTCTCGATTTGAGTAGCCAAAATATGTTCTTTGCTCACTGTCAAATATATAAAGAGATAAAACTTTCTCATAAATCCACAGTTGAACTAGAAAAAGAAGACAAAACATTAATATCCTGAGAATACTCTGCCACTCTCCCCAAGACCATTTTGGTTCCTTAATTGACCCTTGACAAAACTTGTGAAAGGTCTTTTAAATGAAAATAATTTGCCTGGTCATTATCTTTGCTCCAGTACTCTCTAAACACATTCAAAGAACTTTAGAAGACAAGTGAGACACTATCCCTTTGCAGAAATCAAACTGCCAAGATGAATGCAGACTAGCTCAGCCAAGCAAGTCATTCCTGGGTTCGTCTATGGTTACAACAGATTTTTATAAGCTGTAAGATTTTTAGGTGAATTGCTAGACCAGAAAGAACAAATCATCACTAACTCCATTACACAAAAAGAAATTTCAGAGATTGTTCTCGCCTAGAACTAAGAAATTTTGTTTAAACACTTAGCAGCTGCCAACCCCCTAAAATGAAAACCCACCTCCTTGGTATCTGCAAAAAGTCAAACTTCTACTTTGATATTTAAACACATAATGCCTTTGTATGTGAGAGACTACTTTTCCAACACATCAGAAAACAAACAAACAAAGAAATATATGAGTTTTTCTGTATCACCCCAAAGTTTGTCATATTCATTGGGAACTGGGGCGAGGGGAAGGAGCTGGTTACATTAACATTCCTAACTTAAACATCTGTAATTAAATGCACCCGTAATTCTAAAATACAGATAACTTTTTCTTAACCCTCCACAAATTTAACTCTTCTAAATGTTGCTATTCTTCTGCAGGATGAAGGTGACAGATCAAACCATGGCTCAGACATGAAATTGTTCTCTGTCTCAACACTTTCCCCCATACTTAGCATATGGCACCCACTGTACAGTCAAAAAGCTGAATGAAAACAAGGTTTAGAGTCTAAATGTTGGCCCAGGTACAAGCTTTATACTCATGAGACAGTGCATCTGCACAGGCTAAGCACTGTATCTGAACTCTGCTCAATCAGTAATAGTTTGCACAAAATAACTGGTGGAAATATTTAAAACAGTAAGAAAAATGCTACAATTGGCATTTGCAGACTTTTCTATTTTGAAGAACTGTTAGCACGGTGTAACAGAATTCTGAAGAGACAAAATACTTTTGGAAAGAAAACCAACTGCATACATGAACAAATGCTTGCAGGACTCAGAAAACTAAAGAATGAAGAAAAGAGCTAATAAGAAAAGGGGATTGAAACTATGGTGAAAGATGATGGGAATAAAAGGGTGATGCTTGACAACAGTAAAATTTAGTGCTGATGGGGGAAGGAAAGGAGAAGAAAGAAAAAGATCCTGATCTAAATGCAGAGAATCCAGATGACAAAGAAAATAATACAGGTATTTGACAGAAGAAGGAAATTAGTGGGAGGAATGCTTGTCAGCTCCACATTCCCTTACCTTGAATGCAGGATCAGAGTAATGCTTCTCTTTAAGTTTCTTTAAAACCACCTTCCTGCTCCCCAAATGTGCATGTCATACTCTTCCTTACTGGTAAAACCAAGCAAGGAAGGAGAGTTTGTGGCTGTGGTGGGGAGAGGGCATTTAAAGGATTTGGCTATTCTTTAGAAAAGCCCTGACCTTTTGTGTGATTTTTCACCTTTTCCCTGATCGAAGTGTGTTTCATGATCTACGCCAAATCTGAAGACAATCCTGGCACAAGAGTCACGGTACTAGGGGACTACAAATTTAAATCTGTCAAATATGTACTGTGTTCTTCCCTGTACAAAATAGCTGCACAGTTTCTTCACTCTTATGCCACTAACAGCACACTTTTCACTAATGTCTCATTTAAGCCCACAAACCACGATCACCTCCCTTCACCGCTGACAGAGACTTATGAAATTATACCTTTTTCATAACATACGCATGATCTTCTGCATTATATTACAATTCCATCTCTGCTAGCTTACTCCAATTGTTTGCCCCACCATTCAGTAGAGCTGGAGCATGGCAGCAGTATATTCCCTGTATTCCCACAACGACAACCAGACTGCTGCTAGCATATGCAAAGATGCCATGTGTATGTGTCTCACATGCTCCTCACTGAACTTTATAGAACTCCCCACTCTGGAAGGCCGTGAACTATCATCACAAATCCCCTGAATGCACCACACCTGGACTGTAAACCCTGGGCTATGCCTGTTAACATGTGGCACTTCTTATTACAGCTGCCAGATTTGAAAGAGATGTCAAGTCTTGAGATTTGTCTAAAAAATTTTAACCAGTAATTTGCAAACTGACCCCAAAGATGCAAGATCTGGTTTAGATTGCAAGCACCACATTTAGTAAATGCATGAATGACAACTTGTTATGAACTAAATGGACCCTATCAATTCCGATTGCATATGCATGTGTTCTTTCTGCCAAATTCGTTTGTTGCAGATTTAGAATTTTGCTCTCTGAAAAAAAGGAAGTGGTTATTTTCTTCCACATCAGCAGCCCCTGAATTTTTAAATGCAGTAATCTGAATACAATTCCTGTTCCTACTATTTGCATGAATGACAAATGTACAATGTATTGCACAGATTATATAAATTGTACATGTGCAAATACAGTGCATTAGATAAATCACTGAACTATCCAGCTAGGAGTATTAGTGAATCAGCAAAGATGATGCTTTAAGTCACTAGCGATTCAGCAGACTGCTGTGAGATCTGACCTGTTGAAAACCTTGGCATTCTGGAGTTGGGAAGGCAGTGAGGGGAGAGAAATAAGAATGAAGGAAGAAACAGTTTAAACTGAAGAGTGATAAGAAAGGGAATAAGTGATGTGAAGACTTTGCTATAGAGAATTCCATACAGATTTTGGGACGGAGAGGGTGCTCATCCCAGACAAAAACTTCAAGTAGCAATTATACTCTTCTTCATCTAGCAATTATACTCTTCTTAGTCTTCACTCCACTGAGAAAGCACTCATTCTTCTATTGCTCCTATCAGAAGTAAGCCAAACTAACCTGGTTATATTTCAACAGTGAGCCATTTAAATGTATTTCCCTCAAAAAACCTTCCTGGGACTCGTACTTCTTGTGATCCAATATTATACTCATTAATTTTGCCTTGAAACAGTATTTTAATATTTATGATAACATCAAAACTTTTCTTAGACAAGCATATGGAATAAGTTATATAATGGATTTGTAAAACTAGGAAATATGAATGCTTTGCTCAATATCAGAATACAAGGAAAATGCAAAGAAAGTAATGGCAAGATTGTGCTTTAAGTCAAGATCAGAATCACTTTTACTACTTAACTGGATGAGCCAAAGCTTGGAGATGAGCTTAAATTTCTGACAAGGTTTAGCTCAATCCAAGCCAGAAAAGCCTCAAGCAACTCCACAGTTCTGAATTGTTTTAGCTCTTTCTAAACAAATCAGAACAGCAAGTGCCATTGGAGGCATAAACAGATTTCCTATTTAAAATGCTCAACTTTAAGGCTATTGACCACATTCCCTCCCTTCCTGTCCCAATTTAAACTTGGCTTTCACAGCTCCTGTTGAAATCTGAGGTGGGCCAACTTTGAACCAAATTTAGTTTTGTCTGCTTTTAATTTGATTGGACTGGCTTTCAAAACAAACCAAGCAAACCTTCACAACACAGAGATTTCAAGTTGCTGAACTTGTTTTGCATGATCTCCCTGTTTTTATCCTAACATTACCCCTCTTTCAGGGCTGAGAAAATAGGAAAAATACATTCTGAAGAGGAATTTTTCTTTAGAGGTTACAAATTGCTTAAGAAAATGAAAGATAAGAATTAAAAATTAAATCAACATGCTCATTAACATTTTAAGTAACACTCAAAGCTAGAACTGTACTAGAAAAAAAATACTCATTGATGGTGGAAATAATCTCCTATCAGGCAGTCTTCAAAAGCACCAGTATGAAAAAGGTCCATCTTACTACAGACCAACTAGAAGTTATGTTTTCATAACTCAACAATTTTGAGAGCGTATGTACTGCCTTACCTACAGTCCTGCTTTTGGATGCCCTGCTGGTTTATCCTCTACCTGTTCCTGGCAAAGTTTATGGAGTCCTGTTAAAAATAGCCCAGTATGATGACTAAGCAGAACTCAGGTAGCTGGAATACTCCTAATTCTGTGACAAGTCCAAACTGATTCATCCTGAAAGAAATCCTCCTTATCCAGTAAACGCTGCCGTTGTTCCAACAGATATCCTAACATGGTTGGACTCACCATCCCAACATCAGTTTCCTGCCCTCCCTGGTATGAAATTGAATACATTTAAAACATAAAGGAATGAACAATTATATAATAGATTCTACCAGTGAAAAACAATTCTTGAATCACTGAAGACCAAATTCTTACTCATCTCTCATAACTCTCAGGAAGCTCTTTCTGACTAATGATCCTGCTCTCTTGTATCATAGGAAGAGTTGTAAGAGCAAGCAGAATAAGTATTCCTATCAAAAGAAGTTGGAAAATGGACTCCATAGTCTACCTCTCCCTTAGCTTGCTGAGATTTATCTTATGCTTAAATTTGATTTATACCTCAACTCACAGAAAAACTTTTACTGACCACAATGTGCCCAAGACTTTCCTCTTACTATTCATCTATTCAGAAAAGGAGAAAATAATATGTCTTGAAAATTAACTTTTAAATTACCAGTCTTTCTTGACCAAGCATCTAAGGTAATCTCAGCAAAGCAGCAGCTTGCATCTCAAACTATTGCTTAAAGTGATAGGCTAATTATACAGTTTTAAAGTACTGCGTCCCACATGCGGGTAATACAATGGCTATATTTATATCTGGGCTAGCAGTAAAGATATTACAACTATTTGCATTGTTACATTATCCATAATATACTTCATTGCTCTGGCAGTAGTGTGTTAAAATCAGAAAACAGCAAACCAGTTAACGATTAACTCCTGCTATTTCTACTATTGCCGATGACTTGGCTGTGAAATACCACCAGCACACCTGCAGAAGCAATGGTTAGTCCAGCTAGTAGTTTTAATGTTCCTACTTCCTCCAAATGAGTTCTTTCCTAAAGTCCAGTCTTTTTAAGATTTCAGCTACTCATCTTCTCTAAAGCTATTTCTTGCCATCTGGTCAGGGTCTGGTTTCCCCAGGTAAAAGTCTCTTCCTAAGGTTGCTTTGTGCTACACCCCTGTAAAGTATTTTTTTTTTTCCTTCTCCAAGTCCAGTGTACTTTTGTTATTTCTTTCCCATATGCTTCACACAGGAACAGTTTCCAGCACCAAAATAGCTCTTCCACCACTGGGAAAAGAGAAAGTAGAACCATTTTCCTGTACACTTCTTGAAATGGTCTTCTTGCCAAGCATTGTTTCTCATCTGTTGTGGAACATGACACCCTATTTAAATGTCAACAGGAGTTCAACTCAGGCAACCAGCATATTTTTGAAGTGGCTTTAATCCGAGCTTCTTCCCTACTACTGACAGGTTACTAAGAGACCATGTTTACAGTTTCTGGATTAATAATAATCCTAATATGTATGTTATTCTAACCTTTCTATACACCAAAATTAGAGGAACTGTTAAATTAAGACTTTCTCATCTGTGCACAGATATTGGTACTATGCCATATACATGCAGCATTGCCTTTCTAAAGTCACAGTCACCAAATAACTCGGTGGTCTCTGAGCTAAAATTGAGTCCCATGGGCATCTGTATAGTGCATCTCAGTGAGGGGATTTAACACAAAAGTTTGAATCCGCAGTGGAAAGGCTCCAAATATGCATTAAGAATATTAAAGAATGAAAAATTTACACTAAAAGCAAGACATAAAAATGTATTAGGTAGTTACTGAGGAACAATGCACATGTGTACTAAATTAACACTAAAAGTGTGAAAAGCCCTCACTTAAAAGAAGTAGAATAATACTTAAATATTACCAATTTATTTAATACAACATTTCTTTGAATGTTTGCTCAAGTGATCACAGTTGATTACTTTAATAGGGTAAAATACTTGTAAAAATAGTTACACTCTAGCAAACATAATTATTAAAAATTAATTGGAAAGGATTTTTTTATAGATCCTGAAAACCTCAAGCTCTTTGGTTAGCTTTCAAGAGAAAGGTAAAACATCAAACCCCCAAAATAATGGGTGTAGTCAGTACAGCATTTTAATATACCTTCAGAAATATGTACCTACTTAAGATCTCCAAATATCCTGCCTTTACCTGTTCTGCTTTTCTGCTTTTGTACCATAACTGTCAAAAGTAAACACTTGAGAGGAAAACTGAAAATAGTTTTTAAGTTTATTTTTATAGTTTCTCTGCCTAAGGAAGCACTGCTCTCAGTGAACACACCGAGGTTCTTGAAGTGAAATACCAACTGCATGGCAACAGATAGTTGCAGCAAAATAGTTGTTAAGAAGATGAAAGAAGCTTCACCATACCAAGGGTTAGCTTCCACTGCCATCTCAGTATATCAGGAGCTTTTCAAAAGCATATTTGAGAATACTATTTTCTGTTGCACAAGTACAGTCAGTAAGAGTCAGGATCTAGGAAAGAGTTTCTCAGGAGATCTCAAGGTACAGTATTTGGTCACAGAAAAGACACAGACAGCTTTCAGCTGCAAGTAAGCCTAACTTAGAAGCCAAAGGATTTCCTACGTTGAAATTTCAGGGGTTTGGTAGTAGTCAATGTTGTCAGGTAGTTACTTTTTCAGATAGTGTAGATAATGACGAATTTGTTTCAACGCTAACTTTTGGGAGATCCATTATGAAACCATATAGGTAAAACTCACAGGGGTATTCCTTATACATGCTTCAAAGCTTGTCTGAAAACAGATCCTAGAAGACACTGAAGTATCTTCCAAAGAAGATGCATATAAACACTAGATCAAGAACTAACAATAAAAAACAAACAAACAAGAAATCTTAGTTGAAAGTAAAAAGCCCCATAGGAGAAATACAAAGTTTTAATGGGAGGGCAATGTATTGAAATAATCTAATGTATTTGACAGCCAAAGCTGCAAGAATAGTAAGAAAATAGTCTAAGCCAGACAGTATGAAGTGGAAGGAGTCACCACTACTTTCCACAAGGTACTTCCAGGTCTTTTGCAAAAGCTAAGCTTCTGAAAATCTCTACAATTCATGGCTGACAAACCCAGAACAATGCAACTGATGAACAACTGTGCACCTAGAAGGTCTGATACAGAACAGTAACTTGCAGTTTGTGAATACTCTTCCATTTTTCTCAGGAAATGTATTAATTTGTTTTCCCAAGGCAAAAAACATCTTGGTCATCACAGATTAATTACAAAAACTATACTGAAATAACAAGTTCAGACTCTGCTAAACTGAGCACTGACAATAAGGACTATAAAAAAAAAGATGTCAGAACAATCTTATTTTGGTCCTTTGTGTAGACAGGAAGACCTCAGCCCATAACTGAAGACCGGTGTATCAACTTTTCCATAGGTCATCTAACTCCTTTCAGTGATCAAGCCACCTGCTTCCAGCATGATTCATGGCAAAGTTAAAGACCATTTTCTCCAAGTTCTGCTTCATCTTCACAGAATCTGCACTGAAGTGTATCCATACAGTACAATGATAGCAGCAAGGAAAAGGGTACAACACAAGTTCATCATCAGTGGATAGATCCAGTAGCTTCTCTTATTTCAAACATTTGAACATTGTTCTGGAGAACTAGAACTATCCTCATCTCTACATCCCATTAGAAATCTGCCATTTGATGGAGGTCTTATTTGAGAAACAGTGACACTTGGATAAAAAGAATCATAGAATCATAGAACAACCAGGTTGGAAGAGACCCATCGGATCTTCTAGTCCAACCATTCCTATCTAACACTAAACCAAGTCCCTCAAGACCTCATCCACCCTTGTCTTAAACACCTCCAGGGAAGGTGAATCAACCACCTCCCTGGGTAGCCTATTCCAATGCCCAATGACCCTCTGTGTGAAAAACTTCCTCCTAATCTCCAGCCTAAATCTCCCCTGGCGGAGCTTGAGGCCATTCCCTCTTGTCCTGTCCCCTGTCACTTGGGAGAAGAGGCCAGCTCTCTCCTCTCTACAACCTCCTTTCAGGTAGTTGTAGAGAGTAATGAGGTCTGGTTGAATTCCTGTTTGGTTGGTTTTTAATTTAAAGATAGCACATAAACATTTGCTCTATTACTAAAATACTGTAAATTTGTTAACAAAATTAGTAATCATTAGGTCTTGTACTATACAAGCACCTCCTGGCTCTGTAACGCTAAATACTAGAACCTCTTCCCTGGATATTACCTCTAATTAAACCTTAAAACATTTCATTAATGAAAAATGTAAATGCATATAAAACCTCAAGTCAGGTCATGCACTTATATCTTTTCATCTCCAGTTCTTTTGGGTTCTGTATCACCAGAACTACAGTGATTTGAAACTGTTTTACAAATTTCTGAAAAAAATGTAGCTGAACTTGACTCACATCTCGTAGGATTCAAAGCATTATAGATCAACTCATTACCAAGACCTCTGAACTTTGTATTAAACTGTTACACAACCTTTTCACCCATATTCAACGTACAAATTATTTCTCCCTCTCTCTCAAAAGATGTAGTTAATTTCTTTTAAAATAGCCCACCCTTTGCTGGCTTCCATTTGTAGATCTAATATTGCAAAATGCCTTAAACATAAATAAATGCACATTGTCAGCAGAAACTGGTGCCTGATCTGCAGCAACAGTGAGCACTCAGAGCTACAAGCAAAGCCAAGGGAAGGGGCGGAGGGAGGGAAAGCTGTCTGAGGGGGCAGGGAAGGAAACTGTGCTCTGAAGATATGGTAGAAATTTTCTAATTGTTTAAAATCTGGCAAAAGACAAACATCTGGCAACTCCCACAGCAGCAGGTTCTGACTCCTGCCTATGTTCCGATCCCTTATGCAACACAGCAGGAAGACAGTCACACAGTTGATATGGCCTGAAATCATATTTCATTTTAACAGTAATAACTAATTATAACTCCTCCAACTTCCCAGGCAAGGAGAAACCAAGCCTAAACATACAAGACCATCAGTTTTGCTAGCTTATGTGCCAACATGGAAAATCCACATTCAAAGACTCTCACAAAACTTGAAAGGATAGAAACATGAGTAAACTATCTCTCACTTATCTATGCTTAACAAAGATTTATTTTTATGGACAGAGATTTGAAGAGTATCTTTCTCTCCTTGGAATTCCATCTCCAAGGAATTTAGGTCTGCTTAAGCTTTATTTTCCACATTTTTCTACTAATTTAGAAACTATATATATAGTTAATAAATATAACAAGCCACGTAAAGTATAAGGCATGCCAAACTACCTTCTGTTTTCAATATTTTTAGATTTGGCTTAATATATTAGCATATTACCACATTTGCAGCTCTCACTGCAATAAAAAGGGCAAAGTTTAACTTAAGCTACAGGTAAGGTGGAGGTTTGTATCTTCTATAAAAAGAAGTTACCTGATTTAGCATTTTTAAATTTAAATATGGAGTTTGAACTCTATTTTAGAGCTGTTTTCAGACTTGAGTAAGTCAATACTTGATCTGAGGTCCTTAGAGCTTTAGAACACTTTTGAGAATAACTTTCTTTCGTGAAAAAATAAATCTCTCATTTAAGAAATTATATTTAAAATATCTCTGATATTACAGCCTTCACATAAAACTTTTCTCATGGATTTTTCACTCTCAGGACACAGTATTTTTTGAAGGTTTTCAATCAAGGCACATTTCTCCTCCTAAGATTATCTTCAGAAAATTCATTCACTGTCTTCTCTTCATTTGAAGCTAATGGACTTGAAACTTTAAGAGGCATTAATGTTATTTGGGGGGTGAGGAAAGAAAATACTGGGCAGAGGTGGAAGGAAAGGCAAAAAATACTGTTTGCTGATCCTCAGAGAAGGTGACAGACTGCAGAATACGCTGAGAATACTTTCACCATGTAAAAGTATTATTCTATTGTTCGCTTAATTTAATTTTATTCTGTTGGCAGAAAGCATTTGAGAGCTCTTCTCTTTTTGGCTTTCTTTAAAAATGAAGAACACGCTTCTTGCCACAGTTAGAGCAGACAAGACAATCTCAACTGAGCAACCTGATAAGGGCCTCCCCACTCACCAAAATTAATCTAATTCCAGACAAACATCTGGCACCTGGCTTTCATGATTTATTTCAAATATGAATTTATAATCTGTTTCTTCTTTAAGTCTGTTTCCTTGAGAGTATCTACATCACTTCACGGCAAAATACAGGTGAGCAAGACACGGTTACACAGAGATGTCTTGTGATGCATATTTGCCAAATATTTGTCATAAAAGACATGGAAATGAGAACGGCAAGAATAAAGCAAGCTGATGCAGTGCATACAGCAGAGACACTGTTTTTTCCTCACTTTCTACAAAGAAAAAGACAAATAAACACAGTTCTCCACAACTTAAACAATTTAGCAGGTGAAATAACATTACTTTAATGTAGTCCTTTTTCATCTAGTGCCAAATATTCAAATTTGTCATAAGATCTCATGAACCCAGTATTGGATAGGACTCTTTAGAGATGCCCTGTGCTGCACTACCCACCCTGCAGCAGCAGTACGGGCACCAAGCCTGAGCTACACCTCCTGTGCTTGTCCTGTTACCAGAGCCGAGAGGTAGGGTGGTTGTGTGGCCAGTCAGAACTGCCTGCTCTGATGCCTGTGGGTGGCCACTGCCACCTGGCCAGAACTAAGAAGTCCACCTGTAATCTGCGTTTCCACAGATGGGAGGAAGCTGCCATGGGGTATAGGCACTGCTATAGGGCATGGGGCTGAGCTGCAGACGAACGCAAGAATTGTGTTGGTGGCCCCATTTGCAGAAGGACAGCATAGTGGGCATACGGTAGGCAGGGGAGTGGGAAAGAAGGAGGAGTGCAGGACTGCGTTTTGCTTCAGAAAGAGCAGGACCTACAGTAAGAAGGTATAGAGCACAAGATTAGATGGGCACGTGTGACAGAGTGTGTGCCAGAGCTTAAACTTGGAGAAGTCAAAGGCAGGAAAGCATGGGGCTTAGGATACTGAAATGGGCACCCTGGATCAGAGACATGAATGGGATCCAGATGAATGGGATCCTAAGGAGTATCAGATTCTCCTTTGGAAGAGAGAGGTTGCATGAGCATGCACAGCTGTACCATCTTAGCCTGGGATTTCCTAGACAAAAATAAATGCACATAGCCTTTCCTCCTCTGCTGCTCTGACTGCAGCTGTACTGCACAGCTGATATACACCCAGGCACAGAAATGACTGGGATTTTTCAGTTAATGGCAGTCTCATTAGAGGTACTGTGCAACAGCTTGAACCAGCTTCCAAAAGTTTGTAAGTCCTTAAAGGAAGCTTAGAGCCTGCTTTATGCTTGAAAACTTTGTCAAAGCCAGGCACCAACGCATCATTGTTGCTGCTGAAAGCAGCAGCAGTAAAGCAAACTCAGTCTGGAAATTCCTCAGACATCCTTTAGCCCAGAGGCATAATTTCTCTACGAGGAAGAGTTAGAGAAAGACGGCAATATCAGGCATGCTAACATAATTGCACAGCAAAGCCTTCAACTGCAGAGAAAGCAATTGCCACCTGACCATCCAGTACCAGAACACACACAAAGGACAGATGAAACGTCTGCTACAGCAAACAGGGCTTCACATTATCCCTGGAGTGATTTAGATCCCCTCAGAGGATCACCAGCTGCCAAAATCTATTTTTAGTTCTTTGAAAAAGTTACAGCATGTTTGAAGATGGGATACTTTCCCAATTCATAAACATTTTTTATTTTAAAGAAGAGCATTGTTACTGTAAGCCATATTGGGTAAACCACTAAGAAAGAGATGGCAAATCCATTCCATACTGTATCAAAATGTTTTTAATAAAATAAGTTTAGAAAACATAAAGGTACAGTTTAAGCTTAAAATACTAACACTGCCTTTTCTTTTTGTGGAATATCCCATACAGAATTCAACCTTCTGCTTAATATGAATAAACCTCTCCCACCACACACATAGGTAAACATTTAAAGGATTTACTACACTAGGCATATGCTTCATAATATGGTTTTGTGTCTTTCTTTGAGATGCATTAATAGAACAGGTACAGCCATCATTCTTTTTTTTTGTTGGGCACACTACTATAATGTTACTTACTATAATGTAAGTTAAGATGCAGCTGCAATTCTGACTTGAAACTTCCAGGCACTAACACAAATATTCCTAAAGATTCACCAAGTGAAATAAAGAAAAAAAATGTATATCAATAATATTAATGCAAAAACTAATCTTGGATAATTTAAGCCTCAGAGCTGATAAAGGAAATACGCGGCACATACAGGTAAAAGTAGCATAGTAAGCACTCTACAAAATATAAACACAAAATTATTAGTTTACAGAACGCAACGGAAGTTGTTGCTCCATTGGATCTACAATGGGAAAACACAGATAAGAAAAAAATCCCAGTATCAGAATGCTTCATGCAAGGGCATTACTGAGAGAAGAATTTCCTTAAGAGCATTTTTTTTTTTCCTGGAGTCAACAGTATTGAGGGTGATCTTGCTTGTGTTGCAACACAGTGCACTGCTTAAAAGAGGTCTGGGAACACAGTGTAAGAAAAATGACCATATATGTATTGATTACAGTACTAGAAAATGAAATTGCACACTTAGTTTACCTGAGGAAAGGTCTGAATTTCAGACCCGGTCGTAGGACAGTTCTGGTACCCAGTGTTTCTGGCAATTCTCCCCACATTCCTTCTCTTCTTTGACAGGCAAATATCAAATTTCTCCAGGGACAATTCACAGGGGGAAGAGGGACACAGAAAACTAAACTTATACTACTGAAAACTGACTGCTCTGAGGCACCTACTCTGACTGCTTCCGCGAAGTGGTTATTTTATGGTGAAGATGATAATATACTTAAAGAGTTTAAATTCAGGCATTGTGAATACCTCTTATTTATGATTGTACTGCTAATTAGGTAAAATTAGTTCTGTTAATTTAATACATTTAAAGTAGTTTCTCTAGAGATGGACATCTATGCAATCTTTTACTAATTTACGTTTCTTGTCTTGTTGAACTCGTCTGTTCAATAGTCTTCCATGAGCGGGGTTCAGTGGAAATTTCACTGTACTGAATATTTAAGTTCTTACTTTTCTAGAAAGTTTACTATCATTTTTTTTGATTATCAAATACCTCCACAACTCGACATAAGTACATTTTGAAGACTGTTTGTGTACAATGCTGTAGCAGAATAATTAATGACATCAGCCTGCCTCTTAATATTCAGTCGTGAAAGAGTTCAAACTCATTTAACCTTGCAAATGCAAAGTACCTTATAAACTAAAACAAAGATTTCTTACTATAACATAGTTTAAATTCATTCTTCCTAGTTTTCGTAAGTGATTCCTTAGATTTTAAATATTTGGCATTATGATAATCCTATATTTAAAAATAAAAACTGTGAAATATTTAAATATGACTTGCAATATTTATTACCTTTTAGAATAAATTTGTTGCATTGGAAAGTAACTTTTTGGACAGAAAAACAGACAAACAGCTGTTTTCTAACAATCCAAAAATCACAGTTGCATATTTTGCCATGCATGCATCAATACTTGTGATTTTTTTAACTCTATGGATTTTAATTTTAAAGGGTTGTAAGAACAGATGAGTTAAATAGTGAATAAGAAGCCTACGCTTACTAAGCTTGTCTAAGAGCTCATTCTCTAGAGTTCTGGCATCCTGATTTTACTTCAGAGCTTGGTTCAAGCTAAACATATTTTTCACCAAGTTACTCATTGTGGTTGGAAAAAATAACTAGAAAGGACTTTTAGTATTATCCATTTTAAGGATTTTAGCACGTTCCCGAATTAATTTAGTATGTCCTTATATAAATTTTTTCAGGCTCCCTTTGTACCATATGTTGAATATATTGAAAACCTATTATACATACTCAGTATTTCCTCACTGTGTTATTTTGGACACAATTACAGCTTCTTTTAAAAACAGACAAAAACATGTTTAGTGTTTTTGCACAAATTAAAAGAACAACAACAAAAAAAATCTCTTCTAAAGCCACATGATCTTCCAAATGAATTACAGCAAGCCTTTCAAAGTCTGCTAGTCTCTTCGAAACAGATATTAACACTGTAAACACAGTCTGAACTGAATTAAGTTTCAAAGGTATAGCCTATTCTGGATTTCACTTTACTTTTAAATTTATATCAGTCCAAAACTGGAGTGCTACATTATCTTGTATAAATTCATACATTAAACCTTACTAGAAAATAGAGTTCATATTACATTATTTTTTAAACTTGGAATCAGTATTCATTTTGAAAGTGGGTGACATTGTAGGAAAGAGCAAAAACCCACGAAACTACAAATAAGGTTATGCTTCCGAGTAATGTATTATGCAAAGGCAGCATAATTTATTTGCAGTAAGAACACCTATTTATTGTTTCCCAGTATCTAAGATTTAGAGCACTACATACATGTGGATCTAGAGGTCGAATGGCTTCCATATTTTTTTGAAATTTGCTAGGACCTTCAACAGCAATTTAGAATATGTGCTTTCTAAAAGCATGCTATGTAAATAAAGCCTGTTAATATATGGCTGAAGGCGAAAGGTTGGAAGACAAGTATGCATAGTCTTCTGCATAAAATACCTAAAGCCACAACACATCTACCCAACCATTTCTGATACTCAGAATCTCAAGATCTGCCCCTGCTATAGAAGTCTCTTGCTTGTGCTTAAATGTTGTGGACTATTGCCATTTCAGTTAAAATATCAGAACAACATTGAAAGTTTCAGATTCTTATCAGGTGCTGGTTCTGGTTTTGTTTTGGTTTTTTTTTTTAATTTAATTTGCACTGGCATGAACCAGTGGCATACCAAAAAACATTCTGAATAAGTAAATTTTCAAGACATGGACACATAAAAGGTGAAAAAAAAAAAAGCAGAAAGAAGAGGAAGAAAAAAGCACATCCACAAAAGAAAACAAAAATCCAGATAAAAAGATCAGCAGGGACAGTTCAAGCTGAAAGGTTAGATAGAAGCTCACGCTGTCTCAAGGAGCAGAGGACTGCAAGATATGAAGGAAGTAACCAGCTCATGCAATCACAGACAATCATTCAATAGGCAATTAGTTCAGTAGAGTCCAGAGTACACTCTGCTCCACAGGCCATAAATGGGGCATGCTGATCTATGTGAGCATGTCCGAAAAGAGCAAAAGTCACAACTAAATTGTTCCAGGAAGAACAGCAAGGTCAAGGGCATCGCCACTGGCTGAGGCTCCTGCAATGGCAGGAAATGTGCTAATGAACTTCCACACAGCACACACCAGCTGGGTACCTAGAGAAAGGCAATAAACTGCAAACAGCAGCATAATAGACATTTATATATTGTCTCTAACCAAACCTCCTGCACAATCATAAATACTTCCTTAAAAGACAAAATAATGAACTACAATTATGCACTCAGCGCAATTATAAAAAAAGAGAAGTTCCCCCAATCTGCTCCAGTGTGGAATACCAAGACTGAATTAATATCAGATAAATATAAAGAATGTAAAGTAGATAAACTGTCAGACTTATTGCATCTCAAAACTCACTGGATATGTCAACACAGAAAAAGATCCATAATGCAGTCTTGTTATTTTTCTCATGGAAGTTTCCTAATACATCTTAAAGTGTTTTGTCCAACCTCGATAATGTAAAAGTAATTCAAGTTCAGAGAGAACCAGAAGGCCTTTCCAATCAGTGCTGTTCAAGTGGATAAGAAGCCTTCAGCTTTAATCCCGCATTTACTTATAACCTGCCCACTTACAATTTCTCTAACATCAAAGTCAGAAATTAAGAGCCACTATGTCAAGAGGTAAAACCACCGTTTACACAGCATTTGGATGATCTAGGTAGTACTGAAGTGGTTGTGCTATTCATTGGTCAGTAGCCCACCTGTTACCAAAATGTTTTAAACCCGATTGTTGAATACAGATTTTCAACAGAAAGGACAAAATTCAAGTATTGGGTAGAGGCCAGATTCCTTAAATACACTTTACAGGAATTACTAACAAAAGCTGACAGGTTTTCTCAAATCAATACTGGAGAACAGTGTACAAAAAAAATCTAAAATGTATAAAAACCCCTTATCTGTGAAGAAAGCTTTTGTTTAATGTAAAAGTCATTAACCTGAAACAAATATTAAATACTTCTTAAGATGCAGAGGACTATTGCAAAGAAGAAACTGATCAGCTCAGTCAGAGAAACAGGAAATGTTCAGCTTAATTTGTAGCAAGAGAGATTTCAGCTTGATACCAGGAAAAGCTTAATTACAAGAATTAAATAAGGACTGCAACAGGTTCATTCAAGAGATCACAAAATCTTTAACACTGCAGAATTTTCAAGAAGCCAGACACCTCTCTGGCAGGCAGATCTTAAATATATCTTTACAAGTGAAACATCTTCTCTAACCCTGTATTTTTTTAATTTTAAGGTACACTTTATTTTACCCTAAGTCCAGTCATAGCAAATCAAATGTCTTTTCATAGCATACTCTGAATTTCAGAATAATATATAGAACACATCAACAAAATGGAACAGTTAATTGAGACATCCCGTCATGATAAGCCTAATCTGCATTGCTCCAACAACAAATCTGATCTTTCTTTTGCTTTGACAGACATAAGCTCAGGTTCAAGTTTATTATGATGATGATCATTTTAAATAGTGACAAATATCTGAAATTTTCCAAGACCAAATTTCCCTGCAGGCAGGAAGTTGTGTATTTGGTTATATATTGATTTTCTGGACTTAAAAACAGCTCAGAGTGTAGTTCCTAGGCTAAGGAGGATATGCAGGCTGTCAGCATCATTGAGAAGTTACAGCTGATATTTCCTCACAAATACTGTCTCTCTTTTTTTAACCCATACTTCCTAACAGTACTGCATGAAACACATCTATCATCAAACTATAAAAAACAAATTGAAAATTCCAGTGGACTGCCTAAGAGTAGACATTTAAAAGTAAATCCTAAACCTTTTATAGTTTTAGTCTATGAATGAAATCTTACCAATGCTGAGGCTTTTTTTAAAAAAAAAAATAAATTGACAAATGCATTGAACATCCCATATCGCTGTATAAGCAACGTAACTGTGTAATTCTGTGACTATCATCAATGATTAGCTATCTAAATTTTACAGATAAGTACTTATTGTTCTATTTATATTTTGTGTATGATTACAAGACTTAAAAAAACCTGTACTTGTGACTTCATTAAAAACAAAACAAATATATCAACACTATGTGCATCTTATGATTCTTAAATATAAGGCATATCAGCAGGATAAACCAAAGAAGAGAGCTATACTTGCCAAAAATCAAAGACAACAGTAAACAACAGCTTAAATTATTATCTTTAGTTAACTACAAAAATGTTAGTTCATAGGAGGAAGTGAGTTTTTACCAAACTGAAGACTTCCACAACTAAAAAGTGGCTGGCAACATTTCCACAAGACTCTTCCTTTTATAGTCAACTGTAAGATGGCATTGTGCACTCCAGAGGAGAGTGGGGATATTCTTTACACTTCAACTTTCTCTACAAGTGCATTAATACGTACTGAATCTACAGTAAATCCAAATGCCCCTTTTGTCAAGCTGTTAATAGTGCAAACCTGATTAATTTACCTGCAGCCTTTAACTCTGAGGGACACAGGTATCAAGTTCACATTCAGAGTCAAAGGTGCAGAGGCTGTTTTGTGACAGTTCCTTATACCTTTCTTGTGTTTTGGAATCATACTGGTTTAGAGTAAAATCCAGCCTTTGAGGCAGAAAACACCTGGGCACCTCAAAGAAAAAAGGTCTCTAGATGGATCATCACCAGGGCTTTCAAGATTGTCAGGCAACTTCCATTTTAAGACCCTGCTTACTACTGCTTGTGACTTTGCCAAACATTAGCTGTGAAATCACATCAGACTGAACTTTCTGGAAAATTCAGCCAAAACACGTCATTTATATGTACAAAGAGGAAAACATGTTGCTTTTCCTGGTTTAATACATTTTGATGACATCTTAAAAAACCCCCTCTGCTGGGCTTAGTTGGGATAGAGTTAATTTTCTTCACAGTAGCTAATATGGGGCTATGTTTTGGAGTTGTACTGAAATCACTGTTGAGAATACATGGATGTTTTGGTTACTTCTGAGCAGTGCTTACATAACGTGAAAGTCTTTTCTGCATTTCAGACGACCCCACCAGTGAGCAAGCTGGGGCTGCACAAGAAGCTTGGTAGGAGACACAAGAAGCATGGTAGAGGACAGCTGCCCTAAAGAATGTTTCATACTATATGACATCATGCTTGACATATAAAGCAAGGGGAAGAAAGAAAGGGATGATATTCAGAGTGGTGCTGTTTGTCTTCAAAAGTAACAATTACAGAGCCCTGTGTTCCTGGACATGGCTGAGCACCTGCCTGTTGCTGGAAAGTAATGAATTAAGTTCTTATTTTGCTTTGCTTCCGTGTGTGGATTTTGCTTTACCTGTTAAACTGTCTCTATCCCAACCCATGAGTTTTCTCAGATTTTGTCCTTTCAATTCTCTGCTCCATCCCATGGGGCAGGGATTGAGTGAGCAGCTGTGTGGTGCTGAGTTGCTAGCTGGGGTTAAACCATGACACAAACAAAAAACTCACAAACATCAGATAACCAAGTCTGTGCATCCATATGCTTTGAGCCAAGACCTAGAGACTGCACCTGTCTGACTCTCCTGATGGCACTTGCAAATCACTGTATTAAACTGTTATCCGTGAAGGAACTTGAACAGGAACTCACTAAGTATGTCAAAACACAGAATGAATTATCAAACACGTAATTTGTAAGAGAAATCTTTAGTGCTCAGCAAGTGAATTATGACATCAACATCATGTAAGGGGTAAACGTGATAATCCACCCTGGCAGGGTTGAGAGAAGAATCAAGAAAGAAAAGGGAAATCTGTGGGCTGAGACAAAGACACGCATTGGGTGAAAATCTGCCCATATCAGCCAATCTTTCAGGTATTTTTTTTTCTGAAGTGGAGTCAAGGAGGAAAAAAAAATGTTGCACCCGCTTGGTACATGCTTGCTTCCCCCTGATGGAATACTTCAAAAAAAAAAACCAACTCCTGGAAGTGGTTAGAGAAGTGGAAACCGAATGCATTTCAGTTACACTCGCATGACTGCACTGAAGATCAGGATGGAAGAGAAATAAGACAGAAGCATGGTTACACTAGGAAAAGAGCAGAGGAAGATGTAACAATGGAGTAATCATGTGGAAGTGCCTATGCTCATTGCCATCTACCTTAGCGGATGCCCATATTGCTGCAGTTTGGCTCCCCTCTAAAACGAACACTAAGTATCTTCACAGAACCCCCAAGTGCTGACCTGTGAGGGAGGATAACATGCTACCTCTAATATCAGTGCGAATGTTCAAGCGTGCACAGGATACACAGTAGATCCAGAATCTTTCTAATGTCTCACATGTAGCTGATGTAAAATAATCTAGCCTGTCTCACAAGCTTATTTTAAAAACAAACATGTAACCATCATGAAGAAGAAAACATCCAGCAAGGCACACATAACAGCTAGCAATATGCAGAAGCTAAGCAGTCTTCTGAACTAAGAATACGATACCTGTGTGACTTTAATTCCCTCCACACTATCATCCCTCATGAATCTGTTTCATGGTGCAACCTCCAATTAAATAACAACGTGCTGTTTTTCCCATAAGGAATCCTTCCTTATGCTAATACATAAACCTGACTTCCTCTAAGAACAAACAAGTCCTGTAAGGGATATATATTTCTAGGACTCTTGACTCCTCTCTTACAAAGCTGTAGTGAACGAGTTCATGAACGGCAAAAGTTGTTAAAGCAATTGAGCATTTCTTAAAAACAAAACAGAACATAAAAAATTCTCTCTTCTAATTTCACAGGATTTCTTTCTGAATTTAGGCAAGGAGTTTAAACCAAGCATTAATCTCACCATTATTTTTGTTTGTTTTCCAGACGCTGGACTTGGCACCCACATCCCTAATATGCTGGTACCATGTGCTTAGTACATGAAGTGTAACACAAAATTCAGTGTACTTACCAGAAAGCATGGAAACAAGTCTTAAGTGCCCTAAGGTAGATAAATACATATGTCTCCCCAACCCCTCCAAAAAAAACCCAAAACAAACAAACTACAAAACAAACCACCCTATCCCAGGCAAACAACAAACAGATGATAATTAGAGAATGAATTTTTTAAAGGCTGAGAGATTCAGTTCCCAGGTGTCCATCTCAATTAGGTGTTACATACAACCATTTAATGGTATTTGTGAAATGCATACACATGGTGAGTACCCTAAGACGCCTTAGAACTCCACTGTGAAATCAGGATTACTGCATATGTTCATCACCTTTCACCTGAGAAAAACATGTGAAAACAGTTGTGTGTAATGTCAGAGAAGAGCTAAGTCGTCCTTGGCTCATGCCAACAATCCTCCACAAAAGATGATACCTGAGGGACAGACTGCCAGAACTGGAGCAATTTTGAGTGCTTGTAAGGAGCTCCCCATTCAAAGAGCAGTCAAGAGTGGATTCACCAGTAGACCTGGCAGGCCATAGGCTGCTTATTGCAATATATAAACAAAGTGATGTTACAGAGGAAGACATAAAGAACAGGCTTTATGCATTTCAAGCAAGCACACATGCTGTACACAGAACATTAACAGTTATGAATGACCTAACATTTGTCTTCCACCTTAAAATAAGTGAGAAAGTGTCATTAATTTCAATTTACGAATGTGAAAATTAGTTTGGAAGAGCTTATCAATGCTCTGAGTGTTCACAGCATCATACTGGTAGAGATGTGCTGCTGCTTAGGGAGGTGTTTCTCATGCTTATGTTCATCTGACTTTTCAGATTAGAACAATTTTACTTAGTTCTATTCATGAAAGTTAAGTTCTTCATGCAAAAATGATTAAGAAAGACTTCACGGATGTTAAGTTGCTAACTGACATGTGAGTTATGACAGCCTATATAAACTTCTTCTAAAGCAATCTTTGGGAATTGTTAAAACACATTTCCAACATTTGACAAAAATACCTTTCAGACCAGTGATATTTGCTAAAATACATGCAAATCTACTGCATTAATATTATGAAACAAAGAATCCAAACTCAAGAGCTCTTTGATATCTTAGATACAAAGACTTGAGATTCCCAGTCCACAGAACAAATCCAATAGTCTGCCTTGCACACCCTAACTGCAACATAATCAATAGCATGAAACTGCCAATCAGGTCAGATCCCAGGATGCAGTAATGCCATTTCCCCTTCTCTCTTCACTTATCTTCCTACAGAGATTTCCGCTGCTCTGTGTGATGCTTTGTGAATTCTAAAACATTTAATGAAACATTACACAAGTGTTTGGAATGACAAGTTAAGTAACCTTAACTTAAAGCAGACCTTGAGCTATGGCACACCAAAAATATATTTGGCTTTTACAACAGCTTGATTTATCGTTTGAAAAACAAGTCCTTAAAAATGAGTGCATTGCTAGGTCAGGAGTTAACTTGAAATGATACTTAAGTATATTGCTCTGGCACTCATTTCCATTTGCCTTCATCAATTCTCATGTAAGTTAACATTTTACTAAAGAAGCACTGAACCCTGAGACCTAAAAATGAGCTCTCTAAAGTGTGAACCACTTTGCAGCTGTATGAACATACCTGCCTTGTTTTAACTAGACTCCACCTCTGCATTTCACAGAAACTTCCCATGTTTCAAATAATAAAGGTAGACATGGCAGAGCTTATGAAAACAGCCTTGTTGTTCAAAAATAGTTAGCAGAAAAACATTCAGGAACAAAAACCATGAGTCTTATTTTTCCACGTTTTGTTATAAGAGAAAATACATTAGAAGTAAAGCAAATGGAAAACCTACGTCTTGTAGGAAATCTGTTCAAAATTGGTGAAGAGTTTGGAGTGTTTGAAATGATGGGTAAATGCAAGCTAAGCCTTGTACTGAGCCTTCAAGGTGCTCTAAAGAGAAGCAAGTATAACAGGTGGCTTAAATATTTTATTCATTAGATAACAATCCAATATACTTGGCCATCAGCTCTCAGTATACTGCTGTCAAGGTTCATAGTACCCTGTAAAACAACAGCCAATTCTCCCCAAGAACTCAGGGGTTTTTTGTTAGAATACATTAAAAAAAGGCAGATTAAAAATTAAAAGGTCTCGCATTTTTTAATTTGAACTTATTTTCTTTAAACACATTTTAAGAGAAAAGAATGCTTGAGTTCATTCCAAGTCACATTAATAAAAACATTAAAGTAGAACAGATTTCCCGCACTCAGGATAAGTAATTGAGGATCACAAGTTCAGGAGTTCATAACTTAAATCCTCTTTTGGATGCAAAGACCAACATTTCATCATGTTTCCTTCTTAACTCCTTACTATTCCCTTATGGAATTCACAGTCTAAGAAATAAAGAACTTTGGCTCTGATGGAAATAAATCTGTCACATTAGAAAATACAAATTAACCCCAGCTACTAAGTTGGAGGACTATTGCCAATGAAAATGGACCTGCCACAGTAGAAATGTATACCAAACATAATGTTCCTTCCTATCAAAAAGGAATACATTCAAAAACTGAAAAAAATATAGCACTTGACATTTCCCCAAAACCAAACCCCTCCTTTTTTAATATTGATTGTATTTCCATGAGAGATTTTCAGGCACCTTTTCAAAATATAACAAAAGATTAGTACACAAAAAGTGTCCCTCATTAACAGAAGGTTTACCACTATGCTACTAACTGGACATGATTCCTAGACTTATTTGCAAAACTCGAATTCAGTAACAGTGTCTATAATATTTTTCTCATGTAATTCATGGAAGGACATGACTCCAGTTTCACATATTCTGAAAATATACAGTGATTAATTAAAAGTTATAATACTCATTCACAGCAGAATGGAAATATACTTGAGTGGCCAAAAAGTCTTAGTTTCAGTAAACCGTTAAAGTTTAATTACAGATCAGTACTTCCAAACTGTGTTATACGCTAAGTAGTGCAACATTAGCTAGTTTTCTAGCTGGTACATGGCTTAGCAGAAGCAACAGATGGTCTCCAGCCAGTGCCTTTCTTTCAGGCAGTTTCAATGCCCAGTCCTCCTGACAGTGAAGCACCTCACAGAAAACATTTATGAAATCCTGACACAGATGACTTAGTGCCAGCTTTTTTTTTTGGTTGTGGAGTTTGGGTTTTGTTGTTATTTTTTCTCCCCCAGGCACTTAATACACAGCCAAGAGTTATTAATTACCAAAGCACTGGAATAACTTTGCTGCTGCTAACAGCCCACCTTAAGCCTCCTCAAGAACTTTGAGAAGGTAGAGCAGTTGAACAAGCTGCCTAAGGTACCAGTTTCACAAGGGGGTTCTCAGCAGTCCTCATTCACTGCAGTTTGGTGGGCTACCTCTAACCTGTGACCTTTTACAAATCCTCTTAACACCTACCCATACATACTACTTCCTCCAAGGCTGCTGCAATCCTTAAGCCTTCAGTTCTACATCTCTGGTGCTGGGCACTTTAGAACTTAATACGATTTCAGGGCCTTCTTCCAATATTTAAGCTGTCATAAAATTGACCTGCTTCTTCAGCCTTTAAGGTCACTAACATTCATCATGTCAGTTCCCTTGCAGCAGTGAGTGCAAGATGATCCTACAGAGACAAATGAATCCTGGTTCCGGAAATCCCTTTTTACATCCCTGAACTGGGCTGTATTAGTGGAGAGAGAGAAGTAGGATGGTATGGGAGTATATGTAAAAGAAGTGGGGGTGTTAAAAAAAGAACCCCACCTAAAACCCAAACGACCCTACAGCTATGGTAAGACATATGGTAATCCTATGGTAAGTGCATTTAACTGTCATTAAGTCTGAATGGGAAAACTGATCTACAGTCCGAGTTCCCACAGTGCTCATTAAAAATGCTACCCCTACTAAAAACACATCCTGCTTGGCTGTGTATGACAGAACGAGGAAGTTGGGTAACACCACCTGCATTCACTGGCATGGATTTTGATGAAGAAGAGCATTATAAACCACACCTTTTGCATGTTCACAATCAGGCTGCAGCACATATTATTCTCCCAAAGGTCCTAAATAGGCAGGATTTCATCTGACTAGCTCGCTTAGTCACATCATTAGATTGAGCGCCACATTTCTAGCGAGCACAAGGAAAGGCCCAGACTGTAGCAGACAGAAAAGCTCACATAACCAACACCAGTGAAGATGTTTTCTATTGACTACAGGGAATTCAGGGTTTGCCAACCACAAGTTTTTAAAAATAATTTTTAGGCAGAAGAGTATTTACCAAACATGGTTCACCTCCTTCTAATTATATGAAGAAATAGGAACAAAGCACATACTTGGCAAGACCCTGCGAAAAAGGCAAGACTGGCTTTTTTCCTGTTTTTAATATTACCTATGTCGCTCTCAGTTCACAGTCTCCTCTAGCATCATTCTATGTACTGGGAATTCTGGGTCCTTCCAAGACCAAAACCAGAAGCACCTTATCAACCAAGCAAAGAAATGCTGCTGTCTCCTACAACCCCAGTCGCTTCTTGGACAGCTTCCTCTTCTCCACCTCCCCCAGTCCCAATCATCCACGCTAAATCTGGTCTTAGGGATTCTGTTGCTGCTACAGCCCCAGAATGAGAAATCAGTAAGTGGGAAATATTTCACTGCTGCCGCCCCTATAAAGCTGAAGACAGCTATAACAAATGATTGTAAAGGGGATTTTATGTTTTAAATTGTATAATACCTACCCTATGAAGGCGTTTTTACTGAAGATTGACAAGTGTGGGAAGTGTGAATTGTGCAAGTGTTCACAAATTATAAGGATCCAAAAAAAGTTGAAATGCATGTGTTATAATGTTGGGGAGAGGGGAAGAGAGTGGAGGTGTCAAAGAAGAGAGGAAAAAAAAGTGAGGCACTTCGTGAAAAATTTACCTAGAAAAATTAAAATGGTGCCATTTCTTCATCGAGTTTCACATTTTGCCAAATCCCACCTCCACTGCTTTTCATATATTTATTTGAATGTACATTTCACAGATAGCAACTCCTTAAAAATATCTTTCTATAGCAAGTACTAATAGGAGCTTCATGATTACATAATAAACACATAGCACTCTCTTAACAGGTACATTTTATCTAACAAACTTATCTGAGGTTTATAATAATCTAATTAAAAAGTTTTAAAAATACATTCTCCAAGGTTTTTGTGTGTTGTGTTGGTTTTTTTTTTTTTTTTTTTAAACAGACAATGCTATGCCTTTAAAAGACAATTCAGTCAGGGGTTAGTAATCATCTTCCTTCCACAATGAATAAAGTTTCAAAAATCTGGATGCAAGATAGATGTTAAAAGAACCGCAATTTATAGATCCAGCTTTTAAACCCAGGGAGAGATGACCAATCCCTCCTGTAACCAAATGGATGACTGGAGCTCATGAGGGAATGATTAACAAAAAGGAAGGGGAAAGGACGTGAGCTCAGTCACTGTGACACAGATAACCTAAAACAGATTTAACATTACCCTGCATTTTTTTCATCCTTCAGAAATGATGCAAACAGGTAGCCTTTCAAGGATTGGTTACATTGTTAAACAGTAATTTATTTAGTATATCCAATACAATTACATATATGTATCTTTCATGAATATGCAAGCATAATTTATCGGTATCACACCACAAAAACTAACTCCAATCCTGAATTGAGATCCCTCCCAGCTAATAAAAATATTTTCATTTCTTGCACTTAGGCGTTAAATTATGCTTCAAGGAATCTTAAAGACACAAATGACTGTGTTTGCAAAAAGATTTCAAAATAGATCTAATGCCTTTGTTTACTTACAAACTCATTCTCTCCAAAGGACTAGCCTAATTAATAAAAATCTTTAGACAGACTATAAATGCTGTCAAATGGTGATATATATAAGCATTTTCTACTTAGTGAAGAACACACTGCACTAAGATTTAGTTTAAAAGAATCTTCCACAAAACTCTCAGTAGCTGAACAGTAGAAAGTAGTTCAACAGATTCCCTCCCAAAGCAACACATTATAGAAAAGGATAATAGAATCAAATACTTATTTTTTGGACAGAGCTAGACTCCATAATGTAAGAAGTGTCTATATTTGCTCTACTGTATAGTAACAGAGCAAGAAATCACCAGATTTGCCCTTAACTTCTTGATAACATATTCTGTGTAAGTGATGGAAGACGTAATACTGTATGCCAATTAATACAGATTTGCTTACTAAGTCTGGAAAGTAAATCTTGCCAGCCTCAGTTGCCAACATTTTGTACAGAATCTTTTTGACTCCACCCATAAGCAATATTGGCCTTTGAGTGTTGCCAATACCACAAAAACATTGTGGTTTGAAAACCACAATGTTTTAAATGTAAAATATGTAACAGATGAAGCAAACGGCTTGTTTCTCCAGCAGTTACTCTTTGTGCAGTATACACCTACTGAACTTGGGAATTATTTCTTACATGATCAGTGTTATAAATACTGTGAATTAGTGTCATCCATCAATCAACAGTTAAGTTTGTTGCACAGGATTAAATAGAGAAGTACCAAAGGGCAATAAAGCCACATTTTGATGTAAGCTAGTCAACCTAAATAATGTAATGCATTTTATACCAAATGGTAATTTGGTATAAAAGACTGGAGTGCTATTGCCCACCAATTGTCTGCAGAAACCATACAGTGTCCAAAAACTATACAGAGACAAGACCCTATAAATGACTGCAACAATCACACCTTATTTTCTCTACTTTTCAGTTTTGCATACAATACCAACAACCATGCATTAAAAGTCCCATTTGATAAATGTTGGTGCTGGCCTAGTTTAAACGAATGCACGATAATCACAAGCGTACACCATCCTTTCTACCCCAACTACAAACCAGTAGTCTCTTCTTCACAAGAAGAAACACATTATAGTGTACGTACCAAGGTGCTTCATGGAGAACTCAATTCTCCTGAAATTCAAGAACTAATTACTTCTCTGAATTCCTGTATCTTATCCATTTTCCCTCTAAATTTTCAGTCTAGGACACCGCACATCAGACAGTCCTTGCACAGGGCATCTTCTGTTACCAGATCTGTTCTTGAATGCAAACTTAGGTTGCCCTGCGGGTAGGACAACCCTACCTTTTCAAAACTTTCAGCAAAACAAACAACATACGCAAAGGAAAAATTAAAATCCCAAACAATCAAACAATTTCCCCTTTCCTGATTATGCAGAAAAAAACAGCCATGCTCTTGCATTCCTCAGAAGATGGTTCAGCATCTGCAATACACTAGGTTTTAGAATAAAAGGGATGTTCTGACCATAAAATATACAAAAAACTTATGGACATAACAGTTTGCAAACTTCCAACGATACCAACCCATTTCTCTTCCTACAAGTTCGCTTTATGCTGTGTAATTAACAGGATGAACAAAGGAAAAGAATATCCACCTCAAGTCACAAAAAAGGAAAGAGGACTTCATATGTATTCTGTTCCATAACCATATCGCATCAAATAGTGCTTTTTAAGCAGTGAAGGCTAGATTGTACTATATTTATATATTTACAGGAAAGGACAATCCCATCATTAACACCTACAATACAAGTAGTGATATGGGAAATGGAAGCTCATAAATCTACCACAGTTAACAATGTAAAACAAGGCTTATCAAGCTTCAAAATTTAATTGGACAAGACGGTGGCAAAAAGGCGAAATAAGGATTATGAAAAAGGAAACAAGATCTGCCAACTGCTGAATAATACTGTAGCTGTAAGATCTAGCACTGTGATTTTCTGCAGAATTGCTCGTTTAGGTCCTGCATGATTGCAATGAAAACCTGCATGCATTAGCCCAAGCTCATATTATTAGAATGTTCTTTGGTTTAGTTGAATTGGGCTTGATACATGTCCTTTGTAAGTCCAGTATTAATACGGAGAACATATACATCGTTTTCCTAGTAGTATTTTAATACTCTCTACAGAACGAAAAGTAAAAAAACCCTCCTCAGTTCTAACTTACCTCTCAAATTTATATGAAAAAAAGACTTCAAACAACTGTAATAAAAACTCAAAGGCAAATGACCAGATGTCTACAGGAACAACAGTTTATTCCTTCAGTTTTCATTACTCTTCAAATGCATTTTATCCAAAGCAGCTTAGGAAAGTCAAGCCATTAAGTTGGCCTTTTAGCCACTCTTTAGATATGGGAAATACCATCATATAAATGTCTCTTACTCATTTTCTACCTCTTGAGCTTTCTAACTGGAATAAAGTGCAGAGGCAGGCTCTATTTTCATCCTTACCTGAAAGACATCTGAACTAGTTTTAAGGAGAACAAGTTCGCACATCAGAAGCAATCCCAGCACAATGTGCATAGACTATTTACTTGTTTTTCATATGAACTTCTGTTTGCTTTCCCACCTTATTCTCTGTATTTTATAAATGGCACAGAATGGTTTGGGTTAGAAGAGACCTTAAAGATCATCTAGTTCCAATCCCCCTGCCATGGGCAGGGACACCTCCCACCAGACCAGGCCGCCCAAGGCCTTATCCAACCTGGCCTTAAACACCTCCAGGGATGGAGCATCCATGATTTCCCTGGGCAACCTGTGCCAGTGCCTCACCGCTCTCATCATGAAGAATTTCTATCTAATGTCTTCCTAAATCTTACCCTTCCCAATTTAAAGCCAGAACCTCTCATCCTATCACCACATGCCCTTATAAGAAGTCCCTCCCCAGTTTTCTTGTAGGCCCCCTTCAGGTACTGGAAGGTCGCTATAAGGTCTCTTCTCCAGGCTGAACAACCCCAACTCTCTCAAGCCTATCCTCAGAGTAGAGGTGCTCCAGCCCTCTGATCATCTCCGTATACCTCCCCTGGACTAATTCCAACAGTTCAATATCCTTTTTCTGCTGGGGATTCCAAAACTCGACACAATACTTCAGAGGGTATCTCACAAGAGCCTCCTCCAACCTGCTGGCCATGTTTCTTCTGATGCAGCTCAGGATACACTTGGCATTCTGGGCTTTGAGCACACATTTCTGATTCATGATGAACTTCGCATCAGTAAGTACCCCCAAGTGCTTCTCCACAGGACTGCTCTCAATTATGTTGTCCACCATCCTATATTGACACAGGCCCACTTCTCCAGCTTGCCCAGGTCAGTCTCTATGAGATCCCGTCCTCCTGGTGGGCAACTGCACCACTCAGCTGCTTAGTGTCACCTGGAAACTTGCTGAAGGTGCACTTGATCTCCTTCTCTGTTTAACTGATGAATATATTAAACACCACTGGTCCCAGTATGGACCTCTGACGGACACCACTTGTCACTGACCTTCCTCTGGACATCAAGCAGTTGATCACTACTCTCTGAATGCAACCTTCCAACCAATTCCTTATCCACTGAACAGTCTACCTATCAAAGCCATGCCTCTCCAACTTAGAGAGAAGGATGTTGTGGGGAACTGTGTCACACAGGCCTACAGAAGTCCAGATGGATTACATCCATTGCTTTCCTTGTGTCCACTGATATGATTACCCCATCACAGAAAGCCAATATATTGGTCAGGAGGACTTGCCCTTGGTAAAGCCACACTGGCTGTATCAAATCACATCCCTGTCCTCCATATGTTTTAGCATAGCTTCTAGAAGGATCTGTTCCATGATCTTCCCAGGTACAGAGGTGAGGCTGACAGGTCCGCAGTTCACAGGGTCATCTTTTCTACCCTTTCTTAAAATGTGTACAATGTTGCCCTTCTTCCAGTCACCAGGAACTTCTGACTGCCAGTATTTTTCAAATACCATGGAGAGTGGTTTGGCCACCACGTCAGCCAATTCCCTCAGGACTTTGGGATGCATCTCATCAGGTCCCATAGACTTACACACGTTTAGATACCTCAGGTGGTCACAAACCTGATCTTTCCCTACAGTGGGAGGAGCTACCCCCTACCCCGGCCTGAATCTTGTTGTCCATTGATCCAAGGGGGATGAAGAGAGCAGTTGAGACAAAGAAGTTGCAGTGTCTCAGCCTTCTGCTCATCTGTTGATACAGACCACCATTTATGTTCATCAGTCAGGGTACAATTTCTTTAACCTTTCTTTTCTTGTTGACATACCTATAGAAGCTCTCCTTACTATTAGAATCATAGAATCACCAGGTTGGAAGAGACCCATAGGATCATTGAGTCCAACCATTCCTATCAAACACTACACCATGTCCCTCAGCACCTCATCAACCCGTGCCGTAAACACCTCCAGGGAAGGTGAAATCAACCACCTCCCTGGGCAGCCTATTCCAATGCCCAATGACTCTTTCTGTGAAAAACTTCCTCCTAATGTCTAGCCTAAATCTCCCCTGGTGGATCTTGAGGCCATTCCCTCTCGTCCTGTCCCCTGTCACTTGGCAGAAGAGGCCAGATCCCTCCTCTCCACAACCTCCTTTCAGGTAGTTGTAGAGAGCAATGAGGTCTCCTCTCAGCCTCCTCTTCTCCAGGCTAAACAACCCCAGCTCTCTCAGTTGCTCCTCGTAAGACTTGTTCTCCAGTCCCTTCACCAGCTTTGTTGCTCTTCTCTGGACTCACTCCAGAGCCTCAACATCCTTCTTGTGGTGAGGGGCCCAGAACCGAACACAGGATTCCAGGAGCGGCCTCACCAGTGCCAAGTACAGAGGGAGAATAACTTCCCTGGACCTGCTGGTCACACCGTTTCTGATAAAAGTCAGGATGCCATTGGCCTTCTTGGCCACCTGGGCACACTGCTGGCTCATGTTCAGTCACTGTCAACCAACACCCCATTCTTTGCTTCCCTTGCCAAGTTCAGCTCCACCTGTGCCTTGGCCTTCATGACCCCATCCCTACACAACTAGGCAGAGTCCCTGTACTCTTCCCTGGTTACCTGTCCCCAACTGGCTTAAGCTTTAATAACACTGATATGCAAGATCATCTTCACATCATGCCAACGAAACACTGAAGACAGACATAACAAACAAATGACTATGGTAGTGCCACCTTGAAACAACAGCCTGCTAACTCTGCTGTACTTAACAAAACCCCATAACTCTAAAATAGCTTTGGAGCAACATTGCAAAGAATAACCTGAAACTCTGTGTCATTTAAGTTTACTCAACAGCTGAGGGTCTTCACAAACGCTACCTTCACCTGTTGGCAATTAGATTGGAGAAAAGAAGAAATCTTTCTCTGAACTAAATGGTTCCCAGCAGTTCATAAAAACTGAAATCTCAGATGAGTATATTTCGCAGCTCAAGCTGACTTTCTGGTTTCAAGCTGGCTCCCTTGATAAAAAAAGCTAAAAATATAAATACAATATCTTCTTTTCTAACGGTAATTAAAATACTGGTAGTCTGCACTAGAAAAGCCCCTTTTCTCTTAGTATTTGCTGCCACCACGAGGATTCAAGTTACAATGCAATGGACATATTAATTCATTAAGAACACATGGTGAAAAATACTCAATTGCAATAATTTCTACGGTTAGTCCCATTTCTGGGTTTGTTATCCCATTTGAGTTCCTAGTTCCCTCTGAAAGCCTTGAAATGATAAAACCAGGGAGAAGTCAGTGACAAGCCAAACAGGAAATCTCTCAGCTGAGATGGCCTAAGCTGAGAATCTACAGCTGACATTCTACACAGGCCCCACTGCTCCTGCTGTATTTACACGCTGCTTATGCATCCAACTTGAAGTGAAAATGAAGGCCCCCTTCTAATAATCTTGGTGGTTCCCATAAATCATACAACCATGCCAATTTTTGGTCCAGTACCTGAACAGTATCACCACTTCATTAATGCCACACATTAAAATGCAAGACTTGCTGTTTTGATCAACAAACCTACTTACAAATTTACAATCAAAAAAGTATCAAGTAGTCAACCAGTCACTTCTCTCAAAGCAAAACAGGAGAATCCCATTCTACTTTTTAAAATCAGAAGTACAGTGCTCTGGAAATTTTATGGATTACCAGGATGGAGAGAATTTCTCAATATATTCAGTTATAGTGCTTTCCACCCTGGAAAAGAAAAGCCTTTAAACATTTTCTGGTAGAAGACTTAGTCTGTGTAACATTATTCATCGATACACACAAAACTGTAGTAGTCAAGCTCCACACCCAGAAATGTGTGTACCCATTGAACACTGACAGGATTACTTCATAGCTTTAACAATTAATAGGAGGAAACCCACTGAATGCATATGCCACTTACATCAGAAACCACCTAACCTCTGTCCTTCTATCTTTTCTGTCAGACATAGAGCATCATGAAAATGAAATCATGTGTCTTGAAAAGGATAGATGTTATTTTTTAGCACCACATCTAACACATCTCAGCCAAGAGATTTATTGCAAAATACAGTTTAACAGATCGGAACTTGTTCATCTCTAAAGAATGGATAATTTCTTCAGTGAACTCCATGGCTTGTGATGGTACAGGGTTAAGATCAAACTATCCAAAGCGAAGCTCAGCCTCTAACCAGCAGAAAGGTTTGTTCCCTTGATCAACTATTTTTCTACATGAATAAAGGTGGTGGTCTCACCTATATTTCTGATGCATACAGCAACTCAGAAGTTGGAGTAAGGCTCAAGGGATGAAGTGAACAGCTTGTAGAAGAGGAATCAGATGCACCTCGAACTAACACTGATCTTGTCTAAGAAAACAAGATTAGACTGACTTACTGGTTTACAAAATATAGGGTAAGGTAACTATAGTCTTGAATAACTTTGGATACTACCACTATCTGAATCATTTCCACCAAAAGGTGGAAAGAATTTACTCAGTTAAGGAGTCATCAATTTTCCTCCCCTTGCCATATGGCTCTAGGAACAACATTTTTAGAAAATATAAAGGGTACATGAACTAGTTTTGAATCTATAAATTACTTCAATATGTCTTTGACCAGAGTAGAGGTGCTGCTAAAAAATGGACGAGCTGGGAAACTGAGACAAGAAGGAGTAGTTGAACTGCATGGCTACTGTCTACTACCCAAGCATCTAATAACATTTCATGATCAATAGAGAAGACTATACATCTTATCCCAAATACAGTATAAGCTTGAAGGGGATAGGGTAGAAAACAGAAGACTAATAATACCCAAGCTTCAAGAAACTGCAACAGATATCTTCAGAGCTGCTATTTCTACGCCTATTGTTGACCAGTTACCACTGGTGAGTCAAAAAGCCTGAATGCAGTAATTGTAGAATACATCTATTCACAGTAGTCTTCACAATTACTGTTTTTGTAGCAACAGGTTTATCCGAGATTTGAGTTATTGATACAAGAGAGCAATCTTCCTTGTACAATGTCACAGAACAGCTCAAGAACGATTTAAAGGAGTTAACAATCCATGTGCAAGAACTACACAGTGAGATACTATCAAATGTAAGGTCCTAGACTCATGCCTTTATATATATGATCTATGAATATTGCATCTGTCTTTCTGATAGAAAACCACAATGTTCTGTCCGTTGTATCTGCTGCAACATGTTTTGATACATGAGTGCCAATTCAGCGTATATCACTCCCTCAAAGTGCTCTTTGAGATCACTTTGTCTTCCAAAAGGAAACACACCCTATCACTACTGCAGAGAATGTCTTATAGAAAAGTTTTAACCTCCATTTGGCAGAACATGACTGGAAATATGTGGGCCTAAAAAATAAACAAAAGCTGAATTTGTGATACATCCATTCATTGACAGGCAGAAGGTGAAAACTGGTAAAGAACACCCACTAAGCCATATGAAGGTTGCAACTCTTCAGTAAGGAACCACCAGGAAGATGAACAGGTACTTCAGTAGGAACTTGAAAAGAATGGTTGCTATTACGAAATATGAAAATGCCAGATCACTGTTTGCCCTGTATGGAAGTTAGATCAGAAGATGATCTTTCATGAACTGATCTTGAAATAAATCACCAGTTCCTTCCCATGTTAAAAAAGAAAAAAAATCCAAGTTGCCTTTAAAATAAAATTAACACAAAAATAAAGTTTTATTTTCAAGTTTACCTACAATTCACAAAACTACAAAGATAGTACAAACAGTCCCAGTCCTTTGATCACCTTTGGAGAAGGTTAAGAGAAGAGGCACAGTTTGCCCACATTTTTTTGCATGCTGGGGACCAAAGATGAACACAACGTTCCTGGTGTGGCTTGACAAGTACCCACCCAGTAGACTGGGATAAGGACTTCTTTATCTCTGCTGGCTACGCCCCTGTTGATGTAACCTGCATCCTGTCAGCTTTCTTAACTGCAGCAGCACACTGTTCACTTATATTGAGCTTCTAAGTTTTTAATTAGCAGGTACAGAAGTGCTTCATTCCTGGTTTTTACATATAAAATTTGTATGGGGAAGAAGTCCTCTATGTGCCTCAGGAACTTGACGGATGGCAAGTGAGCTGCCACAGTCATCTTCCAACAAGCATCTGCATTTTCAGTTTTAAGTCTCTGAGTAAAAGCTCCCTCAAAAAAAAAGAAATCATCATTTTAAACAAATTATCACCACCCTTTAAGTAAGTACTAAAGGACTGAACCAGTTAAAGTGACAAAAATAACGCTAAAACAAAAATAACGTATGTTCTGATACATACATGCCACACAAAACACATGTGTTTAATTCTTCCTCAATGCTTACCATTTGACTCTAGCTGAAGGTGATGAAGACAAAACTACTCAGTACTCTTGAAATGTTTCCGATACACATACCATATTCAAGCTGAAAAATGAGACATTCAAAGATGACCTTCACAAAAATAATTTTCTGTCATGATTCTGGGTCTCAGCTTACTCTTCCAACTCCAACAGTAAATTCCAGACTGATGACACTACAGTCAAGTTCACACCTGGCTTTCTTGCAGATACAAGCAAGGCTGTATTTTCAATGCAAGTATGTGTTTTACATACGTGCACATTACACTGACTTACAACTTCATATCTTCTCATAGAACAGAATCAGTAACACAACCACTCCTATACTTATTTTTTTTCTCCTCCACAGTGTACATTCCCAATCTATTTTGGAAGTTCTTTTTAAAGAAAATGCACATTTCATCCACAGGAAAGCTCCCTGTGTGGCAAGTTAATTAAAATGCTAGCAGACCTGGCTCAGGCTAGAGCAGTAACCAGAACACCCACAGAGGGCTATCCTTCAAAATGTTAAATACACTGTAAACATGAATGGGAATTAAGAAAGCTTTTCAAGCCATTCTGTGAGCTGAAAAAATGTATACACCTGAGACGAAAAAAAAGGAGACTGCCTATGATGACAGGATGATGGACTCGGTCAAGTATTTTATAAAGCGAGGTAGATGTAGCGTGTATTTAGGATGAATTGAAGAATGAAACTACCCCAATGTATTCAGAAACTGAATCCTTCACTGAAACACCTATTAATAAAGAAGAGCATTATGAAGGTAAGAACTCCACCTTTATGTTTGTAAAGGGTTAGAATAAGAGTTTATTTTGAAAATGTATCCCATACAATTCTGACAATAAGCAATTTTTGTAATAGATACTAATTACTTTTCCTAACTGCTACAAAAAACCCCAACCCTCCAGAAAGCTGAACTAAAATGAAACTGTTTATTTACTAAGTGCTTGGATTTAAGAGCTTTGCAATTTTGAGTTGGACACTTTTATTGTAAAGATGACCTCAAAACCTGAACGATCAGTAATTTCCCAGCCACAGTAAGAAAAGGCAGAAAGTAACAAGAGTCAGCTGATCTGAAAGACAGTGTTCATAAATGGTCCAAGTAACTGCCTGCAACATCTAACCAAGCACAGATGACACTTTTGAATCACAGCCAGGAACAAATAAAAGGAGGAAACAAAAATCAACGTAATGAGATTTTTTTTTTTCTCCTGCTCTGTTCCATAGTAGCAGTAAATATTCAATTGACTTAATATTTCATCTTGACAAAGCATTTTCAGCTTGCTGAAAGTATCAATTTAAATAAGCAGCTTGTCTCTTTTTTGAAGAAAAGGAGAGGGAGGTGGACAGACTGAACCACCCTAAAACCAGACTATACTCTAGAGACAGAGCAGACCAAGCAAAACACTGCTGTTTCCAAAATATCTCCTCAGGTTGATAAATTTCATTGTTTTGCTAGAAACTGCAATAGCACCATGCTCTTTCAGACCATGCTAGACCAAGATGTGGATAACCAGTCTCATAGTTTAATGAAAATGTTCATCCGGAAATGTCAGGTTATGCTCTTTCCCTTAAAACAGTAATGGCAACTAACACTCTGTGTGTCGACACAACTAATTCTTTTAAACAGAGATTCTTGCCCTTTTTCTTCACAATTTGATCTAAACAGTTCTTTAAACAAAATTTACAGGAGAATTCCTTACAGGAAGGATCCAGGCATGTCCTACAATGTACCACAGATAATGGCCTAAAGAATGTCAATCACATTTACTGTTACTCTATGAAACAACCTGAGGGCCTTAGAAACTGAAGTTTTTCAGGTGTGAGATCCCATTATTTAGATTACGCACAGCTTGAGAATAAACATGTTCCACTGAGGTTAATGAATCAGTAGTAAGTTGTTTGCTTACTTAAAAATAAGTATTTGAGACATATTGACAACAAACACAGTTATTGTGTCAATCTAAGAAATCTGATATTATAAATAAGTAGAATGTGTACAACTTAGGGTTATTCAGCAAGTGATCAATACAACACATTTTAAACAAATCAGGAATCAGCTAATAGACAGATTTCAAGAACTAACTGTGACTTATCAATTAGTTGCAGCATTGATAGTAAGACCCTCATAGGACCAATAAACTTTTAGTCACTGATTAAAGATACTACTGTGAGTAACGCTAGCTAATCAAAAGACAGAAGCGCAAACAAGTAATAACACTAGAGAACAGCAACTCTATGATAAACACAATGCAGCTGAATAATACTCTTCAGTAAGCCACTGCAAGGTCATATCCCTAGAAGCAGCAGAAGCAGAGGACAAAGATTTTTATAGGCCAGCTTCAGAAAGACTTGGATATATGTGTGTGTGTCAACATAAGTAATTCTTTAAACAGAGATTCTTGCCCTTTTCCTTCACAAGGTGATGTAACCAGTTCTTTTCTTAACATTTACAAGAGAATACCTTACAGGAAGTTTCCTGTAATTCTGTTTTGTCTGATTAAACAAGCAATATAATAAACACAACACTTCCTCCAGAAAATAAATAGAAACAAAACCACTACTAGAAGGGGGGGCATTGCCCACTTCTGAGGTATTAGAAAAAGCAGTTCTGACAAAACCATCAAGTGAAGAGCACACTTAGCTTTCAGGCAATATTGTCCGTCCTGTTTTCTTTCAAAGAATGGAATAACTATGCAAGCTACGGCTACAAGCAAGCTGGAGAAAGCAAGGGTAGTATGAATTCCAGTCAGGTAGAAGACACTTTCTATGAAGATTACTGAAGTAATCTTCATGTTAAAATTCAAGCAAGTTATTAATTTACAGTACAGAGACTACTGTGAAGTAAAATGATTTCTTGGTTACATAGACGGTTGAATGAAAAAAATCTCAGTGGTCATTTCTGAAGTTTGAGTCTATTTAGTCATAAATTCTTTAAATCCACTCCATTGTCTGGTTGCTTACCTCATGCCAATGAAGCATCTACCACTACTAAAGTCTTTATCAGTCTAATTTTAGAGAGAATGGTTTTAGAGGATAAAGGATTGAATTAAAGATTCAGTATATTTATTTGGTACTCAGTAGTTATCTTGAAAATATTTTTTTTTTCTGACAGAATACTAATAGATATTAATTCAGCATTTCTTTGCATATCATGTAAACAGCCATTTCAATTAAGTTTGTAGTTACTCTTAGAGTTATCAGGACACAGAATACATGGTGGGGGGAAACAACCCCACAAATAATGGCTGAAATTCTTACTTTTAAATAAGCTTATCTGACCTGTAAAGGAAGTGAGGTATTACAGGGAAACTTTCAATTCACTTTCAAACAGGAAGTGAAAGGAGGAGGAAAAAAAAAAGAACAAAAAAAGGCCAAAAGGAAACTTTTGTTCCCATACACTTTCAGACGTCTTTATCTTCAAGAAATACTGTCATGAAGAAAAGGCTGCATTTCAGTGGCGGTCAACATAGTAGGACATACTGATGTTATGCTGTTAAAGCTCGAGACCGTTCTGTGTTTGTTTCGCCCCGCACCCATTCTCCATATACTAGAACACCAGGTGCTGGAGAAGCTTAGCAGGCTCTGCCATTGCTCACACAAGCAATGCACAAAACACCTGAGAAGCTGTGGTATTAAGGTGAATGGTTTTCCCCAAAAGCAGATCCAGGTAATAACACACACTTGTTCTTAAGCATTGTATTAGGCAGCAGACTGAGTGTGAAACATTGTCCACTCTCCTTCAGAGCATCAGAGTCCCTGTTTCGTTTTCCTGAAACATCCAGAACAAGAGCACTAGCAACAGTACAGGGCACAGGATTAAGCTGCACGAAAACCAGTCCAATCTTACCTCTGCCCATTCCCCAAACCCTTCTGTAACACAGCCATTTGAAAGGCTGCCTGATCTTTTACTGCACCACTTTAACTTTTCCTGATATGCTGGAAAGCATTATTCAGTCCCTGGCAGATAGATCATGTATGTATGAATCCTTTTTAACTAGTTGAGGACTATCGTCAAATGGTCATTGTAACACATTAGTCTTTCTACATTGAATTATCTACAACATAAAGAACCTCTCCTTTTCAGCTTTTCTATGAGACAGTTTTCCTTCCACCACTGGTAGTTCAAAGTCATAACTGACATACACCTAGAGCCAGAACCCACTGACAGAACCAAGTTCTGCATATCACAAGCCAGACCCCACTGTAAGCATTTCTGTTCTTTTATCTCCTCTCTGCTGGGATTAACATCCTCACCTCTATATATAGAGTTAAGAGGCAGAAGGAGTAAATATGTTGCCTCCTTATATATTACTGTAGTTTCCCCACAGGGTTCTTTTCCAAAGCCCCAACCACCACTACCCTCAACAGTATTGTTTGAAAATAATGAAGATCAAAGGACACTGTTGAACAAACTCATTAATCCAGATGTCACATCGAGTAGAATAAAAAACCCAACGAAAATAAGAATGGAATTTGGAACAATTGCCTCTGCACCTGGGATGTCATGAGCACATCAGAAGTATTGTTTCAGTTCCAGATCTGAAAGAAATATATCAGGAAGCATTGCAACAAACGCAGACCTACTGCTATCAGTCCTCCATTAAGAGAAATGAAATCCTTCAGAGCACTGAAGAGTCACAGAAAGTATACGGCTGTTCAAAACAGTCTTCAAAGTATTAAGAAAAATGTATTTACTGAAAGGAAAAATGCAGAGCAGTTACTTAAATGCGGTTTGTTATCTGGTCTTTCTCCAAGCACCAAAAGCTTGTTTTCCCCGCCCAGAACTATTTCATCCAAAGGGACAATCCAGGTCGGACAATCCAGGTCAATATGAACTTGAAGTTCAGTTATGTCAAACAAAACAAAGCCATCAGAATTTACATGAAAGAAAGGTGGGTTGTTGGTTGGTTGGTTTTTATGCTTCTCCCCTCCTAAAAAAAAAAAACCCGTGAGAAAAGATTTGAGATTTCTCTTTTTCTTTCAAAACGTTAAATCAAAGGATAATCAACTATTCAATCTGAACGAGAATTATTGTCCTGCAGTTCCTGTCTGTCTTCCTTCATAGGAATATTTTCAAGGAACAGAAGTAAAGCAGTTTTAACACCTACTATTCTGCATTAAGTCATACTCACTAGTCAGTAAGCCCAACGAATTAAATGATCTGATAGTCATCTTAAATTATAGCTGAACCTTAATGCAGTTTTCCTGCTTGTTTATACATGCTGAAGCAGAAAATTTATCTTGTACACATCAACGATTTCTTTTTTGTTTTTCAGGTTTTCTGTATTGGCTGATTAAACGATTGGGGAAAACACATATGTTACAAGACATAGACAGCTTCCACAGTGTTTTGTCATTTAGAAAGGAGAAAAGACTTTGTTTAACCAAAAAAAAACCCCACAGTCCTCTTTAATCATGTCTTTGTACTTTTAAGAACTTGCACTTCATTTCTGCATGCCTTTTATACAATTATTATATTTTTCTGCATCTTAAGTCTACAGTTTATATTAAAAAAGTGACTTTGCAAAAGCTGGTACACGTTACAAGCTCTTAATATTTTGTTCATCTCTCCTAGAGCATGTATTTGGCAAGTAAAGAAAGCTCAGAGCAGACAGAAGATAACCCCATAAGTCTGTTCTGTAATTGAAACGTCCAGTGAGTCAAAGGATAAAAAAAACCCCAGCCTTGTTACAGAATCAATTAGATTTTCCCTGGTTTAAGCCTTTGAGATACACAGAGATACAATCCAACTACACATTCTTGAAAGCTGGTTTAACTCACCTAGACTTTTCATGGAGATCTATGTTTTACAAGAACATCAGTGGTTGCATGAGTGTATGCACAGACACATGACCTGAGAAGGTATCATTTGAAATAGAAAACTATTCTTCCATCAACGTGAAATGTTTTCAAGCATGTGAAACATGAATAAGTACTCTCACTCAATTAAAAAGAACTAAAAACTTGTTTCTGTTGTATCTTAGCCCTCCACTGTGAGGCATTCAAGAAAATAAAGATGACTGCTAAAAATGGATTGCCTAACACCATGCAGCACCTTCTGCATTTGCTTCAAAAACCAGAATGACTAAATCTCCATGACTAAAGAGAACTGTAGCATAACAGAGCTGGTACTGTCTTCAGCAACATTCACAAGAGTTTTCAATAAAAGTTGCTTAATATAAATTACATTTGCACAGAAGAATAAGGATCCATGATCATCCACATTCAACAGTTTAACATAGGGCCTATTCTTTATAGAATCATAGAATCACCAGGTTGGAAGAGACCCACCGAATCATCTAGTCCAACCATTCCTATCAAACACTACACCATGTCCCTCAGGACCTCGTCTACCTGTCCCTCAACACCTCCAGGGAAGGTGAAATCAACCACCACCTCCCTGGGCAGCCTATTCTAATGCCCAATGACCCTCTGTGTGAAAAACTTCCTCCTAGTCTCTAGCCTAAATCTCCCCTGGTGGATCTTGAGGCCATTCCCTCTTTTCCTGTCCCCTGCCACTTGGCAGAAGAGGCCGGCTCCCTCCTCTCCACAACCTCCTTTCAGGTAGTTGTAGAGAGCAATGAGGTCTCCTCTCAGCCTCCTCTTCTCCAGGTTAAACAACACCAGCTCTCTCAGTTGCTCCTCGTAAGACTTGTTCTCCAGTCCCTTCACCAGCTTTGTTGCTCTTCTCTGGACTCACTCCAGAGCCTCAACATCCTTCTTGTGGTGAGAGGCCCAGAACTGAACACAGTATTCAAGTAGTCAACTGAACACAGCAGTTATGATTTAAAAAGAATTCTTTTATCCACTTTAATCCAACAAGGACAAATCCAATACAGAGTATATTACATGTATCAAAAAGTACTTATTTTCAAATAATTATAAAGAAGGATTGGAAACAAATAACCAGAGAGACTGAGGAGTCAATTTACTGTCAGGTTTTTATTACACATGTTTTTCACCTGTCAAAACTGTATTGCCTATCATAGAGAAGGTGAAAGACTTCAAGTATTTTTCTTTTTGTTTAAGTAATTCAGAAAAAAGCATTCTACTTTTAAGCAGCTTTAATAACTTTCATGTTCCCACATGACGCAATTTCTTTGGTAAAATAAAGGTAACATTATAGCATTTAAAATACAAACTGGGTTTAACTTACTCCAGTAATGGCATTTCATGAAAGAATAATTTATTATTCTTGAAACCTAACATTATTTGAAATATAAGTGCAATTTACAATTCTTCAAACATAAGTTTAAAACCAAGCAAATGTAAAATACCAGTTTGAGGAAGCAATAAAGTTTGACTTTAAAGAGAACTTATCAGTTAAGATCATCTGCTACAGGTGATTGGTGTTCTCCCTTGTGCTACAGACATTAGTTGGCAGGTTTTCTTCTTAAGATTTTTTGATCCTTTGCATGTAAACAAAGAGAAAGAAAAAACACTATTTTCTTATATGGTTTTCTTCTATTCTAGTCCCAAATAGCATATCCTTCCTTCTTCTCACAGCTTACCCAGTGAGGCTTTAAGTCTTTAAAATTTATTCAGTATTCATGTTCAGACAAATCATGAGAGACAGGAATTTCACATACAGCCATACAGTGCTACAGTGATAATATGAAATACTGCTAGTCAGTGTATTTAAAATGGTCATCCACTTTTGGAAAAGGCATAAATACAATGTTCACAGGCCAAATATGAGACTGCATTTCTTTCAGATCCTGCACTTCAGGGTATTTAAAAAGCAAACCAACAAAACACTCAGTCTTATTGATTTATGACATTATCAGTCAAAAGACAACATCCAAAACCTTAAAAAAAAAACCACAACAAAAACTAACACAGTTGTAAGCAACAGCATAGTAAGACACAGCTCCTGCTCATGAAGTGAAAGGTGTTGATGGCTGCATCACAACAAATCACACAGAATCACCGAATCACTAGGCTGGAAAAGCTCTCCAGGCTCAAGTCCATGAAATACCTCATAGGGCTGAACAATCACACAAGGCTGTAAATCTTAACCATAACTGGATGATCTTAACTGCTGACAAAAAGTTGCTTTTATTAAGAACAAAGTAATAACTACTGACATACATTTTCCGTATCTAAAACCAGATCTGCATCTTCAGTGAAAGACAGTTTTAGATTTCTTTTGGACTACAGTTTTAAATTTCTTTTGGACTGTGGCACCAGCCAGCGGGCTGTGTCTGCTCCATGCTTTGTTTTACTGATCTGTTCAGCCCATCAAGTATCTACCTTAAGGAAAGTCTCCAGACATTACAGAAGATCCAAACCACACAGTTTAAGAGAACACCAGAAGCTATGGTCAAGGCTTCTTCAATACAAAATTGTAACTCAGAAGTTCAAATCCCTTCTAATGGAGGGTAAGGGACAGTGCTGTTATCTTACTTGCACCATTTTAAGCTGAAAGAGGGGCCATTTAGGTTAGGCATTAGGGAAGAAACTTTCCTATAAGGGTAGAAACGGGCTGCCCAGAGAAGCTGTGGATGCCCCATCACTGAAGGTGTTTAAAGATGGGCTGAATGAATGATTTGAGCAACCTGGTCTAGTGGAAAGTGAACCTGCCAATGGGATGGGGGTGGTGGAACTAGATATCTTTAAGGTCCTTTCCAATCCAAACCATTCTATGATTCAATGACTTTGTTTCTCTACTATTATTCAGAAGTTTGTGAAGAATCATTTCCACATCATTTAGTGGAAGTTGTAAGTTAAACTTGGTAAGCAAAGGCAGGGCCAGGCTTCCCGCCATGGCTCAGTCAGGCTGTTGGATTAAAAAGAAAAGGAACAATCTTTCCAAAATTAATTCAGCTTTCTAACATCAAACAGTACCTGACTGGAAAAGTAAACTGAAAAAAAGCCAGGATTGTAGTGGGGGGGAAAAAACCAACAGTAAATATTTCCCCAAATTTGCATAGTTTCACTGCATCAAAGATGCTAAAATGGGGGGAAAACCCCCAACCCCACAATATAACTGTTATTTGCATTCCTTCTAAATTGTGGGGGAAGAAGGCATGGAGAGAGGTAAAACAAATGTGCAAATCCAGAAGTTGTACATATTCTTTAACAACAGTAGAGAAGTCTCAATATTAATGGAAGCTTAAAATGATGAGGAAGATATTAGTGTAAACTGCTTATTACTTTTACAATAAGCATTTGTGGAAAACACACTGATACATAAAACTTGCCTAATAACTTAAAGTTCATATTGCACAAGTAACAGCTGCAGAACCCATCCCTGCACAGCAGTTACAGCCTCCCAGCAATGCTACATGTAACACAGAAAAAGTGTATTTGTTTTTCTTAAATATTAACTTATTAAAAAATAAGCAAAATTAATCACAGAAATCAGATAAAACAGCTAAACATGGGCTAAATGCAATTATTTGCTAATCTACAGAATAGAGAAAAGCCGAGTGTTGTAAACCAGGAATCACTTCCAGTACACTTAAAAAACCTCCAAAGTTAAGAACTAATTCTAACACATCCTGATGACTTCTGCCTGCAGGCTTCTTAACCTGCAAAGAGTGCACACGCACTTCAACATGATGCCAGAGGTTAAAACAAAGGCAGAAGAGCATTTGGAAAGACATGTGAATGATGCAATGGATTAAGGATTATAAACCCCATTTACTTTAATACATTGGTCAGTATTTGCAGCCCGTTATTTCAAAGTTTTGAAAATATCTGCTCCTACCAAATATATATCCATTATTTCTGTGTTAAAGACAAGACAGGAATATACAAGATGCAATGAGAGGGTGCAACCTCCTGGAACACTAGTGGTGGCACTCAGCTCAGTTACAGATCAAGAGAGGGCATCATCTCTGGTGGTAAAAGAAAAATACCACAAGCACACAGCCTCATGAGGGTACAAGTGAAGTATAAGCACATTAAACTAAACTGAATTCAGGTATTTATCAATAAGCATAAATTAAAAGAAGTTAAAATTAAAATAATTTTTAAAGTAAGATTTATTAAAACTTAAAATCATTTGGGGGATAAGTGATTAATGATGCAGCATATGTAAATAACAAACTGCAATTTTAGCCTAAAAGCCACTGCCAGAACAGAAATCCCTCTTGCAACACACTTTAATTCTGACAACAGTCAGTAGGTGTCTAGTTAAAAAAACAAACCCAAAGCATTTCTGCCATTATACACCTCTGAGTTCTCAGGGGTCTACTACTTAAGAACTCCCCAAACTTGCTAAGGCATCTTGGTGTTTGATCTCCACGAACTCAGGGAAGCTGTGTTTCTTTGCATGTTTTACACACTTCGGTATATAAGTATCAAACATGTCTACATTTTGCTACCAAGTCAATACTTAAATATCACATAAGCAGTTTACAGTTTACATGAAGAAAATTACTGTTTTCATTTTCTCACCCTCAACCCCCAGATCATAACTTTCAGTTTCTGTTGAACAGAAAAGCTTTTACTGCCAGCACTTTCAGTTTCAGTCTAACAGGGAAATGCAGAAGAATAAGTTCTGGTTGAGAAAGTCATCCAAAGTTAGGACAGCAACCAGGAGCCAGGGAAATGGAAAAAAAACCAACACCAAAAAAATCAAATCCAAACAAACAGGAGCCAGAGAAGACTGGAAGACAACAGCTACCTAGGAAAAAAAGTATTATTTCTATCTCCACCTTACTTCAACAATACAGGAGTCTTAATTATTCCACAATGGTTTGTTTAAAGACACCCCCCCCCATCCCACTTACTCTCAAAACAGTTTAAAAATATGAGACTTGAAGTCTGAAAATGAAAATTTAAATTGCTTCTTTAAGATGATTTGTAAAGTTTGTAGTGTTTCTAGGAAATCCGCAGTTAAAACACTTGTAGAAGAGAGTGTCTGCAGTTCCCTGGAAAAAAAGCAACCAAACAGAAAACAAGACAGACACCAAAGCTACAAGACTGGCCAAGTCCTGCAAACCTGTGCAATAAATATGTACGCTTAAAAAAATTTCCACATCTCAGTGTTAGCAAAAGCATCCTAAGAATTCTGCAAAAAATTAACATTTTTCACTTACAAAAATAAAAGGAAATAAACAAGAAAATACAAATAACACAGTGCACAATAATAAATTCAAGGTTTCCAGCCCTTTCTCCTTTTTCTAAAGCTGTTGTTAAACAACAACCAACCAACTGCAATGGGAAGCAAGTTTCCATTTTATGTGGGTTCATGTTCTTGCAGAAGAAAAACAAAAACCAACCCAAAGCCTATATGCTGTTTTTCCAGTGCCCTAGTAAAGTCCTTGCAACACAGTTAGAGCCACCTGATACAGATATACCTGTTTATGTTGGAGACACATGCAGACAGCTGATCTCGAGGACTTACTGCACAGCTCCCTTTTCACAATTATTGGTTATGACAAAACACATTAACCGTTGCAGAACGTAGGTTAGAAGGGAGCATCAAAACATCATGTGCAGCATGAGACATTAGTTAGAGGGAAGCTGTGACAGGCAAGAACATGTTCTTCTTAGGGAGCCATTTATCAGCATACACTAAAAAACACTATGAAGCCTCAATGGCTATAGGTAACTTACATGCACAGCTCACTACAAAGCTGATAGTTCTTAGGAGCCACTACTAGATATTGAAAGGTTATGCAAATAGATGTGCTAAGAATGCTAATAATCTCTTAAGAGTCTCTAAATAAGTAGTATATTAGAAGAGAGGCTTCTGTAAGTGTTTGAAAATGACCTAAAAGCACTCTAATTCTCCTTTTATTATGTCAAATAAAAACAAATACTGCATTTTCCTCTAAAATTTTTATAATATTCTCTGAACTCGACCCAGTTCACATACAAGACAGACAAGGACAAACCAAAACAAACCTATTATTTACAAACTTGTATTTGAAATAAACAAACAAACAAAGCCCAGACCAAGCTGTTGCTCAACTTTGTTTATTCTGTGATGGTGCTTTGCTTCCACTGCATTCACCAATTCCCCTCTGCTCTGCATTTCCTCCATGTTGATCTACAAAAATATCCCTCCTCTTTCTAGCAAAGGTAGGCTTTTTAGGTTCATTCTGCCAGGAAGACCTTAGGGACAAGAATCTAATCATTTACCACCAGAAATGCTATAAAATGTCAGGCTGAGAATATTCTTTACTCTAAAAAAAAAAAAAAACCCTTTGTATACATTCCAGGTCTATTCCTCTGTGCAAAACCGAAAGCGATTACCTTGTGCAATACAATTTTGCTTTATTCTGTCTCTGACAAATAAACCCTCCCCCATTCTAAATCTTCTCTTCTCTAGAGCAGCACTTCCAATTCTTTGCAAACAGCAACACAAAGCACCTGCAGCTCTCCCTACATCCAAATCAAACATTTATGTCAGGCCCTGATCTGCCATGGCTGAAACAATAATCCAGCATTTCCTCCCTGTTATACAGCAATCAAGAGTGTTTTCTGATTATGACACAAATTTTATACAGAATTCAAAACAGAGTCTTAGCAGTGTTGAGGTTTTTCAGGGTGCCAAGGATTGGAGATGGTTTATTTTTGAAATTGCATCACAGAATTATAGAATAACCAGGTAGGAAGAAACACACCAGATCATCAAGTCCAATCATTCCTATCAAACACTAAACCATGTCCCTCTGGACCTCGTCCACACGTGCCTTAAACACCTCCAGGGAAGGTGAATCAACCACCTCCCTGGGCAGCCTGTTCCAATGCCCAACGACCCTTCCTGCGAAATTTTTTTTCCTAATGTCCAGCCTAAAAGTCCCCTGGAGGAGCTTGAGGTCATTCCCTCTTGTCCTGTCCCCTGTCACTTGGGAGAAGAGGCCAGCACCCTCCTCTCTACGACATCCTTTCAGGTAGTTATAGAGAGCAATGAGGTGTCCTCTCAGCCTCCTCTTCTCCAGGCTAAACACCTCCAGCTCTCTCAGCTGTTCCTCATAAGGCCTGTTCTCCAGCCCCTTCACCAGCTTTGTTGCTCTTCTCTGGACTCACTCCAGAGCCTCAACATCCTTCTTGTGGTGAGGGGCCCAGAACCGAACACAGGATTCCAGGAGTGGTCTCACCAGTGCTGACCACAGAGGGAGAATAACCTCCCTGGATCCACTGGTCACGCTGTTTCTAAACAGGTGTTTACTATGGCAACCACCCATGCTACAGACTACACACAATATCAATTTGTTAGAATCCTTTTGTTCAAGCAACTGCACTACTCTCTAGAGGAAGGCCACCACATCTTGTAGCCATATTGGGCACAACACACTTTTAGAGGTTAAAAGGAAGAAAAACCTTTTCAAAAAAAATGCTTTTAAAATATAATATTTCAAATCTAAAGAGTTAAATACCTTAACAGTTCAAGTATCAGAAGAAACATTTTACAAAGAATATTATCGGTTCCATAGAGTAGGAATTATATCTTCTTCCTCCTTCCTTTTACTGACTGTACTGGTATCCTACAGGCTGGTATTTTATGGGAAATAATAAAGTGCATTATTTGGGGTTTTTTTAGAATTGGAGCACTAGAGTTCTGGGAAACATTTGCTAATCCCTTTTGTGCACTGCTGTATTTTGCATTTTCCCCTCACCCACCAACAGGAACGAAGGACTCCCTCCAGCAACACGGAAACATGGCTATATAAAGAAGGATGTAAGACTACCCAAAATCTGGAACGCACATAGATAACCAACAAAACTCTATACCACACCAACTTCACAAAAACACACAAAGCAAGGCAAGGCAAAAGGAAACCAGTATTTCCACTCTAACAGAAAAACTGAGATTTTACAACCGCAGCTAAGAGGCCAAATAAGCCCTCTCCTCAGACTGTAAAACAAAGCCCTGCAGCATGACTGTTCTGTTTCCTGCAGGAAATGAGATGCTTGTATTAGATACCTCTGTGGTTTTCATACTGTAAACGCATCAGCTGATACAAACCCTCCGGAGAGGACTATTAACTAATGCTTAGAAAGAGCAGTGGCACCAGCAGACCGCACACAGCACCTCCGAAGAGCGGGGACAAAAAAAAAAAAAACACCAAACCCCCAAAAAACCCCCCAAAACTGAGAGCCACGAGCTGAAGAACACATCTTGTAGTAGAGGCAATGTCTGTGAGGCACATATACACCTACACCTGCTCCTTTCCACTCACACCGCTCCCTGCTTCTTTAAATAAGGACCCTATTGCTATTCGGAGCCACAAGCCCACACTCCTTGCTCCTCATTAAGCATCCCCGGTTACGCACAGCAGAGGAGGATCACCTACAGACTACACATCTCACGCACGCGTGGCCATTTTTTCCACCTCTGTACTGCATGTGGGTTGGGTTTTGGTTATTTTTTTTGTTTGTTTAACGTTTCTGGTAGGACAACCCCTGTCCGAGGCGGCAGCCCCGGCGGGGCAATGGATACAGCATCTTCCCGGGGACACCCCGCCCGGGTGGAGCCGCTCGCCTTCTCCATCACAAACCCAGCGCCAGGGCCACGAGAAGGGGGAGGAGTAAGGGAAAAAGAAGGTGGGAACCTGTCTGGGGGGGAGGAGGGGAGAGCCCCGAGACGAGAACGGCCCGGGGGAGGGGAAGTGGGGAGAGTAGCAGCGGGGAGACAAAGGAGGGGTGGAGGGCGCCCAAGGAAAAGCGGGGAAGCCAGCGAGAGGGCGCTGCCGGGAGCCCCGCGGGGCACCTGCCCGCCCCGACACAGCCCCCACCGGCACACGCGCGTCCCCGCACACGGACACACGCAGCCAGCCGCGCACACGCATCCACGCACACGGACATGGACACGCGCATCCGTGCACACAGACACGTACACGCGCACGTCCGTCCACACACACGCACTCGCGCACATGTACACACGCGCGCACATCCGTCCACGCACACGCATCCCCCTGCGCGTGCACACACCCACCCACGCACGTGTGCACCCGCGCGAGCACCCGCGCGGTTCCACGCACACGTGCACCCCCCCCGGCACGTACCCAGCAGCAGCAGGCGGTGCGTCTGCTTGTACTCGCGCTTCTGCTCCTTCAGCGCCCGGTCGATGCTCTTGCTGACTTTCCGCGCCTCCTTCTCCGCCTCGCGCTCCTCCAGGCGCAGCTTCTCCCAGGGTCTCTGCGGCGCGGGCGGCGGGTGCTGCGCCTGCTGCCGCGCCGCCGCCTTCCCCGCGCCGCCGGCCCTGGGGAGCGGCTGCCGCTCGGGGGCCGCCCCGTTCCCGCCGCCGTTCTGCAGCAGCGGCGGCGGCGGCGCCGGCCCGTCCGCCTCGGCGCCGGGCTTGCCCGCGGGACGGAGCGGAGCTCCGAGGGGCGGCGGGGCGGCGGGAGGCTCCGCCGGCGCTTCGGGCTCCGAGGCGGCGGCGCCGTCGCCGAAGAGCCGCGGGCGCAGGCTGTAGCACAGCCCCATGGCTCGGAGCGCTGGGCTCGCCGGTGCGACGGGGTCGGCAGCCTCAGCGATTCCCCACGGGCGGGGAGGGGGCGCCGCGGAGCCCCGTTCGGCCCCGCCGGGCCATCTCGCGTCTCTGCCTCCCCGGGGCGAGCGGTGGCTCTCTCGACGCCGATCGCCGCGGCCGCCGGGTCCACCTTATCCCGTAAATACCCCGGCGCCGGCCCACCGCGCAGCGCCGGCCGCGGCAGGGGAAGGGCGGGGGCGCGCCGCCACACAGGCGCACACCCGCCTTCGCCGCCCCTTTCCACCCGCGGCCGCCGCTGCCTGCGCCGCGGTGGGGAGAGGGGCGCGGGGCGCCCGGCCCGGGGAGCCGCCCCGCCCGCAGCCGGGGGAACCCCTCGCCGCCCGCCGCCTTTCCTTCCTCCCGCCGCTGCTCCCCCCCTCCCCAGCCCTGCAGGGGATGCCTCCTGGCGGGCAGCCGAGACCCAACCCGCCGATGGACATCCTCTCCCCGGCTAAGCATCCCCGGGGAGAAGCCACCCCCGAGGGTGCGGCCGGCAGCCCTCGAGCCCCTCGCTGCCTACACCTTGTTTCCTTCCTGCTGCCAACGCCACCGAGCCGCCCCTGAGCCCTAGGAGCTGCTGTCCCCCCTTCTTCTGGGGCATGGCTCCTGATGGGCAGCCAAGACTGATGGGCATCTTCTCTCCCTCACTGGGGAGAAGTCGAGGTTCCCTCGCAGTAGGGGGACCCCCGAGGGTGCCAGCAGCCCCCCACCATCCTCGCAGCTTACACCACGGGTTTCAGCCCCTGTACGCGCACGTACGGCTTCTCGCCCACGCCGCTGACTAACGGTGCTGTGGGAGGAAGGCTTTGGGCGCGATGATAGGAGACAATAATAACAGGCGATGTTGGGGTTTGCTTGCTCTCGCAGTCGAGGTAGGCAAGAGTACCACTCCAGCGGTGCGCTGAGGTGGGCCCAGGAGGAAAGGCTGGTGCTTGAAGCCATCTGGTTCCAAAACAGTGGCAACCCTCCTTACCGGGAATTCTGAGCAAATACAGGTTGCTCAGAATGTGTCTCAACGGGTCTCTCCCTCTGTTTCATTCATCTCCATGTTCTTAAAAATCTCTGCAGTTTTCCTAATACAATATGTCGTAAAAATGGAAACTTGGGGGGATAGGTGGGCAGCTACTGGATGAGACGCTGTGTCTCTAAATCTTGAAACAAAGAACAGGCTCCCCTCTGGAGAAGCTGTGGATGCTCCATCCCTGGATAGTTCAAGGTCGGGTTAGATGAGGCTTTGAGCACCCTGGTCTAGTGGAAAGGGTCCCTGCCCATGGCAGCGTGGTTGGAAGCGGGTGATCTTTAAGGTCCCTTCCAACCTAAATTATTCAATGATTCTATGAGTCTATGTATGTTCACTATCACAGTTATCGTATGGTTTAGCATAATTTAGAGTCTCTTACTTCGTTAACGTTGACTGTGTTCATGAACCTCATTATTCATGCAGAATCACTTTGGATTCTGTAATGACCGCCTTCATGAACTTTAAGGTCCCTTCCAACCCATGCTATTCTGTGATTGTATCAAGTAGCTGGGGTCCTGGCCATTATTTTTGTTTCCTAATTTTTTTCCAGTGACCAATGTTACATTAATAGAGGCCGCTATTGATCTGCTGCTGAATGAAAAAATGAAGGGAAGTACAATTCCTATACCTCTTTATGATGAATTAATTAGACCAAATTTGCTACAGTTTTTAGCTCCTGGATACGAGCAACCTGATCTAGTGGGTGTTGCCCCTGCCTATGGCAGGGGGTGGGACTGGATGACCTTTAAGGTCCCTTCTAAGGCAATCCATTCTATGATTCTATGATATGGGAAACAGAATTGTTTTGGTGACAGATCTACTCATGTCGAACAATTTAGAGAATGTCCTCTAAAATATGTTCTTTTTCCAAGGAATGAGTTGTGTGTTAACATTCACTTGAAAGAAGACTCCAATATGAGTAAAAAATAAATAGATGCCTTTTAACTGAAAGCATCAACTGTTTGTGATTGCACCACACAAACAAAATTTTGCCAGTGAAAATATTAGCAGGATCCAGCACACTGTAGAGGTTGTTCTTTTACACCCTTCAATATGCTTACCAACTATTTGGACGGATGCCTCTGGTCTGAGAAATAGCTGTTGCTTCTACTGTAATTTTTAGTACATCTAGTGTCCTGGTTGCAATCTTTCTTGCAATACATGTAAACAGTTACATCACATCAGAGGATGTTTCGTCGCTATTGCAGCACTTCTGTGTCCTGTCTGAAAGTTTTTATGGAACGTTTCTTAGGTTGTGAGTGAAAGATTCCAGCTTTCAACTGGAAATGGAGTAGGAATTCTAATAAGTAGAATATAAATGTTCAATCTGGACTGAATAGCTAGGGTCCTGGGATTAGAGGCTGTATGCTTGGGAAATAATTTTTGGGGCCCAGATGTCAATGTGCACTTAGTTTTGTAAAGGTGATTCTCAAAGGTCAATGCATATAACAGCATTTGCAGAATCATGAGCTGCTTTACAGATAAAAGAAATGCCATAATCTGGCCAAATTTGTTCAGACTAGGTAAAATTCCTCCTAATAAAATACTCCTAGGCATGTACAGTGTATGTTGAGTGAGTAAATAAGAAAGATGAGTGATATATTCAGGTTACAGAAGAGATCTGGCAGAGTATGAGTTGAAAAATGAACACAATTTATAAACAAATTTAAAATAACAGCCAATGTAATAACCACTACACATAGGTAGCATCCATGAAAAACAAGACACTCAGCCAAACACTGATAAAGATACTCTACCTAACGAAATGTCAAAGTATGTTTGGTCCACTTCAAGATTCTTCAGTGACCTACAAGAGCAAATTGGTTCTTGAGGAACCAGTAGTCTTACATTTTTTTCTTATGACTTCTAAAAAAATAAGCATCCTGTCTTCTCTCTTTCCCCAAGGGAACAGTGATCATAGCTACATCCAGATTACTGTGGACTCAGATTTTCAAGAATTTATAGTGGGAAAGTCAATATGACACATTTTTCTGATCTGAATACTATTTGGAGAATGTTTCATGGAATAATGTTCTATGTTTTCTAAGGTTATTCATCTAAATCAGAGCTTAATGACTGGCGTAGTCTTTCAGCAGTACTAATTACCTCCGATTTTTATTACGTTATCTGAAATTAGAAGCATAGAATCATAGAAAAGCCTAGAACTCTTCTGTGGGGAAGGGACCCCCAAAGGGATCCCTTAAAAGGTCATATGGTCCAAGCTTTTGTGGGACTGGTAGCCTAGATGAGATTATCTAGCAGCTTTTTCAATCATATGTTGAAAATCTCCAGTGATGGGGATTATCACATCCCTGGGGAGGCTGTTCTAGTGAATGATTGCTCTCACTGTGTCATTGTTTAGCCCCACCTGGCCAAATTTGGCAGTCAAAACTGTGCTGTTGAGCCTCCAACCTCCACACACTGTCCCTTCTCCCCTGCCCCCTCTCCTGGAAAAGGGGAGAGGAAAATGAAAGGACAAAGACTTACAGGTTGGAAACTAAAACTCAGCTTTAATGAAATGCTAATGATAATCATAACAATGAAAATAATTAGAAAGTAATAAAATAGACACAAATATATGAGATCGCACCCCCAGCCCACCCCTTGATGACTATACGTAACCACAAATGCTGCAGAGCAGAACAAGGGGATGGATCTACAGCCAGGAGGGAGCTGGACTAAGAAATTGCATTCAGGAAGGCACAGATCCTGGATCAAGACCAACCAGCCAGACAACGTCCTCACTGGACATCAGCCATTGCAGCAGAGTGCCAGATCCTCATGATCTTTTAATTTTATATCAAGTATGACAAATACAGGATGGAATAGTTTGTTGGTCAGTTTAGGGTCACCTGCCTTATTCACCCTTCCTCACCGGTGTGGCTACATTTCGGCCAGCTTGAGGATGGTCTTGGGTATGAGCATTGGCTTTTTTGCATACCAGTGCCCTGTGTTATCACTTTAGAGAAGAACACTGTCTCAAAAACATGCAGTTAGTTTTCAGAGAAATGAATTTACTTACAGCAACTCATTTAGTCGCAGAACTAAATTTACTTCAAATTACAACACACTAAATCATGTATTTCTTATACCGAGATGAAACTTCTCCTGGTGCAACTTGCACTCGTGGCCCCTTGTCTTCTCCATGTGGTTCCTTTTGGCTCTCTTCTGTCCTCTTTGTAGCCACCCTTTTAACCACAGGTGTACTGTGATGAGGTCCCTTTTGGGCCTTCTCTTCTCCAGGGAGAGAGAAGGTCCCTCCTGAGCTTTATCCAGGGAGAACAGGCCTAATTCCTTTGACCTCATGGGCCAGGTTCTCCAGTCTTTTGGTCATCCCTGTGGCCCTCCTTTGAACCCTCCAGGCGATCCATGTCTTTTTTGACTTGTGGGGACAGTTAATGAATATATATATGTAGGTAGATCTGAACTTGAAGTAAAATACTTTAAACTGTTCTTTGTTTCTTGCTTTCAATGTATAGTACCACCTAAGAAATAAGTAATTAGAGGCGGTTTCCAGTCGTATGTAGCAGCTAGGTATGCCCACAAGATGTCTCTGCTTACTTCAAGGAGTAATGCAATTCTAGTAAGTAAATCTGTAAATATTATTCCTCTGAAGAAGCATCTTTACGATTTCTTAAAAAGGAGTGAAATATATGCATTTCTTGGACAGTCATATAAAATAACTTGTATTCTTTTTCAAGTTTTATAATAATTTTGATTTATCAGTGTTTTCCTACCCTGCATCTTTTTGAGACTTATACGGTATTCCAAGCTTTAACCACCGGGTGAGTGTTTGTGATCAAACTTAAACGAATGTAGTAAATGCAGTTGCCTTGAAAATGATCCGAGTTAATTAACGAAACTCCAGTTAAATGGATATGTAAGAAGTTTGATAAGGCAAGAATCTTGAAGGCAAGGAGAAGCTTTCTTGGGGCTGGACATTTGTTCATCCTCTTCTTGTTGCTCTGATTAGTCAGTGAATGAGTTAATCCATATTCTGACTACAGTTTTGCCTCATTGTTTTTCTGTATCTTAGAACTGTGCTATGAATTCAGCAACAATAATACGGTACTTGCACTGGGATATTATTTCTAAATGATTTTGGTGTTTTTTCGTCAAGATTTTTCAGGACCTAATTTACAATTAGTGAAAATGTTGCAAAGTTTTTGCATTTATTAAGGGGGAAAGCTAAAAAATGAAAGATGTGTGCTGTGACAAATGGTAGATTACTGCAAAACTGTTGAGGTATTTTCCTTGTAGATAAAGAGTCTAGGATGTACTCAGCTTTCATAAGGTGATGAGCATCTCTTTTCTTTGATAGGCACTGGTAAAAAACCTACTTGCTTCTTGTGGGATCAACACTCTTCTTTTTGTTCTTTAGGTTTATAATAAGCACTAAATTGTATACGTACTCTGTCTGTACTGCCTTACTATTATACTCCTGGTATATGGGAAAGGGAAAATACTATTCTTTGATACATACTTTGCTCTGTAAAGGCTGGAATCTGGGTTGCTGATAGAAAGCCTGCCAGTAAGTGCAGCTACAGATCTTTTCTATGTGAAATATGCAGAGATTAGATAGGTATCCTGAACTACTGCAAATCTCAGGAAGTCTAGTTATGGAAGACCAGAGGAAAACTGTCTTTTCCCCTTGGTCTTCTCTTTAAGATATGCTCTAACCCTGCAGCATGGCTTCCTTCCTTGTGACCTGAGAAGCTATGCAAAGGTATGAATATGGTAGTACTTGTACAGTGTATGAATGCACTAGCTGCCTTTCTTCTTCAAGCTCTACAGATTTTATAACTTCTCTGTCCTATAGTCTCCTCTTCCCTACATCATGTCCAGAGATATAGAATCATAGACTCATGGAATAGTTTGGATTGGAAGGGACCTTAAAGATCATCTAACTCCAAACTCCTTGTCATGAGCAGTGACATCCCACTAGATCAGGTTACCCAGGGCCCCATCCAACCTGGCCTAAACACCTCCAGGGATGGGGCATCCACAGCTTCCCTTGGCAACCTTGTGCCAGTGTCTCACCGCTCTATTGGTGAAGAAATTCTTCCAAATGTCTAGTCTAAATCTGCCCTTCTCCAGTTTGCACCTGTTCCCCCTTGTCCTATCACCACAAGCATTTATGAATAATCCCTCTCGTGTTTTCTTGTAGGCTCCTTTCAGGTACTGGGAGGTCACTATAAGATCTCCTTGGAGCCTTCTTTTCTTCAGACTGAACAAGCCCAACTCTCTCAGCCTGTCCTCGTAGGTAGGTGCTCCAGCCCTCGGATCGTATTTGTAGTCCTCCTCTGGACCAGTTCCAGCAGCTCCACATCCTTCTTATGTTGAGGATTCCAGAACTGGACATGGTACTCTAGATGAGATCTCACAAGAGAGGAATAGACGGGCAGAATAATTTCCCTCTCCCTGTTGGCCACACTTCTTTTGATGCAGCCCAGGATATGGTTGACCTTCTGGGCTGCTAGTGCACCTTGTCGGTTCATGTCGAGCTTCTCATTGACCAGCACCCCCAAGTCCTCTACAGGGCAGCTCTCAATCACATCATCCCCCATCATGTACTGAGAATGGGGATTGCCCTGAACCAGGTGTAGGACCTTGCACCTTGCACTTGGCCTTGTTGAACCTCAAGAGGTTCTCACACGCCCACTTCTCTGGGCTGTCCAGGTCCCTCTGGATGGCATCCCGTCCTTCCGGTGTGGCAACTGCACCTCTCAGCTTGATGTCATCTGCAAATGTGCTGAGGATGCACTCAATCTCACTGTCAATATCATCGATGAAGATATTAAACAGCACTGGTTGCAGTACAGACCCCTGACGGACATCTATTTGTCACAGATCTCCATCTGGACTTTGAGCCATTGACCACTACTCTCTGAATACAACCTTCCAACCAGTTTCTTATCCACCATATGATCTCTAGCAGGAAAAACTAGCTTGTCAATTTACCTTGGTATTAATATTTTAAATACTAGTAATTTAAGGAGCTGATTTTTACTGTTGATCAATGCAGTCACGTAGGGCTTGCTGGAACTGTGGAAATCTCAGCTACATGAATCCCATAAATTATTTTAAACTTTTTCTTTGAAACTTCTGTTTTGTTTCACTGATAGATCAGTAAATAAAAAATAGGTAGGCAAATTACTTTGGACTGCAGTGAGCCCTTATAGTTTCTGTAAGACACACACCAACACAATAAATGTGATGCCTCTGTTTCCACAGAACAACTCCAACCTTCACCACGGGTTTTATATGCCACTTTTACTGGTTGCTTGAAGATTCTTAAAGTGGAATCAAAATGAGGCTGGTAGTGGGATTTCAGCTACAAATGTTATAGTTGTAGGGAAACAGTTTTCCAAATCTAATTTTGTCAAACCATATCTCACTTATGATCATGGTATTTTTTTGCACCTTGTCAATTCTGAGCATGATAGCAGTAAAATAATTTACCACTTCTTTTTGAAGAGCCTCTTTCATATAAATTCTGTAAGCAATTTAGTATCTCTTAAAGCAAGATTTTAGTTTGTTACTGAAGATCAAAGAATAAAGGATTTGGGATTATTAAAATTAGGGCTATCTGTGCTACCTGTATTAAAGTTGCCTTGTACATCCCATTAATAGACTCTTTGTGTGGTTTTTTTTTTTTTTTTTTTGCTTAAAACTGTACAAAATGGGATTTGATCTGAATTTCACCTAATAAAGTCTGTTTTGATCTGAATGTTTTTTTTTGTTTTAACTTCCAAAATTTCTCAGCCATTTTCACAGAGTTTCATGAGAGACATATTCTTGCAATGTAAAAACATCTTGTTGAGTTTCAGAAGGACTAGGTTATCATTCTTGCATCAGTTGTGATAGATCTTTTTGCTTTAAGAGAAGTGATATCAGTGTATAGAAGACTTTTTGAGCAATGTTGGAGTAGACAAGTTTAAGAGAAATTACTGCAATACCATAATAAGATGAAGTAGGTCAGCTTGCTTGAAAACTAGGTTCTGAACGAATGCAGAAAGAGTTAGAAAGAGATTTAAAATTCAGATTATGGGATAAGGTAATTTTCTGTGGTACAGTATAAAGCAGGGAAGGGTAGAAGCAAAGCAAATTTGGAGTTTTGTATGCTTGTCAGTGTTATCAGATAACATAATGTGCTATTGTCAGAGACAGTTGTGTTGATTTCTCTGTAGACTTTAGTTTGTTGCTACCTCTTAAGTACCCTGGATAATAAACTTAGAAATATCCTAGTGATCTCTTTTAAATATCTTCATAAAGATTTCTTTTAAAAGTCTATTGAGCCATGTTTAAATCACGGAGTTTGATATTTTTTTGTGTTATGAATATGGTTTTTGCTCTGAGAAAATCTGATCGAATCTGACCAAATTGTGACAGTTTAAAAGCTGTAACCTTCTCAATTTGAATTACAGAGCAAAAAGCCCTCATAGTTTTATTTATGAGGAATGGTCCTACTTGTTACAGAACTGATCCAGGCAGAGGGAAAGGATGTGGCTTCAGGAACGCTACTATTAAAAGATTCTGATCCTATTTTCTATGTGAATAATGTATGTATCTATCACATACTGCATTTCTTTTAAGTCAGGGAAGCGTGCTTCATCTGTGCAACCTCAATTCATTGCCATATAAATATTCATCATGACGCAGTCTTGAACTTCACACAAACAACTTTTCCAGACTAGACTGTTTGTTTGGGGCACTCTCTGCTTTGTATGTGAACAGCCAGCAGAGTTGTAAAGTAAGTTTCAGCTAGCTGTAGAGACATCTGGAACCTTCTGAATAATTGGAAAAACATATTTTATTTTAGAAGATCTTTTTAGATTTGTACTTCCATGCAAAAATGAAAGTAAAGCAAGAGAACAGAAAGCTGAGATGAGCCAATGGAGATCATCATACACATGAAATTACTTATTATTTCTTTTTACTGAGAAATTCACTTAATGGTGGAAGCCCTGGAGAAATTTTTGTAAGTATTGTGATAATTTCTTAGTCCTGTTTTCTGGATTCCCATTATGAATTTAGTTGAATTGACCCGTGTATATCACTGAGGAAGCTTTCCCTGTCTTTTGTCCCTTGTCTTACTCTTTTTTCATTTCTTGATTCATTATCAAGGAAATGAATTAGGAACCTGAATTCTTGGCAGTCTTCCCACATGTCTCAGAATTGGCACAGCAGAGAAGTTTGAATACATTTAGAAACATGGCCTCTTCTGCATTTCTCATTGCTGGAAAGAGACCATCTAGATTCATACAAGCTTTCCCCTCCTCTCAGAATGTAAACAGAGAGGATCGTCTGCTTTCCTCATCTTCTGCTCTTCACACCTTCCTTTGTTTCTTTGAATAGAAATACCAGGTGGCTTTCAAATACGCAAATATGTTTGAAGCTAAAGTACTACTAAAAATAGGCTATAACTAGTCATATTGTCTTCTTAATTCTCTGTGCATGCCTGGCTGTTCCTAAGGACAACATACTTTACCTGGCATTGCCTAGTTTCAGCATTAGATTCCTACAGCATTAGATTCCTACAGTTTCTCATAAGGGAGAAGTTTTCAACCTTACAGACTAGCTCTCACAAATTAAATCCTTTAAGTGACAGTTGTTAGTAGCTGCTTTACAGCAAGCTAGAATGAAACCTTTAATCTTTCTTATTTTAAAGAAGTTCTGCCTAGGTGATGGAGGTATGGATAGGTTTGGTAGTTTTTTAATGAAGACAAGTTTTTTTTATTTTTTATTACATTTTCATGCCTACTATTAAATAATTCTGCAACACAGAAATACTGCAGTCCCTGAATAACATGGTTTCCCTTGAATGGATGCCTGCTTATGGTTAAGTTCATTAACACAAACTTGTGTGTCTATTAGATACTGTTTGTTTTTTATGTGCTAGTAGCAGAGATGCTGTAAAATATGCACAGAACATTATTCTTATGAGTGTAGAAAGGGACTTTATATTTAGAAAACACAAAGAAAATGACACAACTCCAATTACACATAAGCACTTTCAGAAGAGCATTTAAATCCCAGTTAATAAGAAATGCTATCAATATATGATTTTTTAAAAGAGGTATTTATACCTTAAAAGATGGCTTATATACCTTAGTTTCACTCTGTATTAACTGATAATATCACTAATTTCTATATCATTTCACTTACAGTGTATCAGAGAGCACTGCAGTGACAGCTTTCTGACTGTACAGCAGTGGACTTCTGCTTTCTGTATATTAGTTTCCCTCCAGTGGCTGTTATGAGCAACTTCAGGTCCAACTTGAACGTTTAATTGAGCATTAGTTAGGTTGGATATTACACTAGACATTGCAAAAAGCTATACCTGTATTCTTGACTAAATACGTTAATATTATTTAATATTAAATTCTTAGTTTTTAATATTACTTAAATGCAAATATGGAATTCAGTCATTCTTCTCTTAAAGGTACATATTTTGGTTCTTAATGAGGAGTACCTAAGCATCAGCGCTGTTCACTTGTCCTACCTTAAGCAGGTTATCAGGCTAGGAAGGTCCTGAAACCAGAGTGTACAGAGAGGAAAAGGTGGGTGTAAAGCTTGGTACTTGGCTTGTACGGGCCAAAGTCAGAGTTTTATTTTTTTGTATTTTGGCTCTCATAACCACATTGTGCTATCACGGACCTCTTCTTTAATAGTGGTGAGTGGTAAAACTAGCAATGGAAGGTGTATTAGACAAGTTTAATTGGAAACATGATAGCCATAAAGGCAACAAAAAGGAAACAAATAGAGATATCAGAAACTCTAGGAGGTTCATTAGCCTATGATTAGTTTCTCCTGATAATGCTTAATAACTTTCTGTGATGTTAGTGAAGGAATAGCATATATCACTTCAAGTGGAATGTATTCCCTCTGTGTGTCTCATCCATTTTCTTTATTATTTTTGAGTTTTGATTACTGTTAACTTTGTTTTTCTCTTTAGGAACAGTAAAATCAGGTTTTTAAAAAACACAATTAAGGAACAAAGCACCCTCCTTGTCCTACCTGGATTCTATAGGCAGAGGTGGGTGCCTGGGTTTCTCTGCCTCTAGGAACTCTTTATGAAGCTGCCCAGCTACTTGAGCAGATAGCATGCTTTGGCCAAGCTTGTTTGATATTTCCTCATGGCTGTACTTGAGCATGAAGTTGACATCTGAACTTCAAACAAGTTTTATAGTGCCTGTAGTGCCACCATACAGAGGCCAGATGAAATCCTGGAACAGAGTCTCCTATTTGTGATAGACTTCTTTTTGTAGGAGGAGAAATCGTGCAATCCCTGATCCTCGTAGTCAACAATTTTGATTAAATTCTCTTTTGGAACGGAAAACTTAAGGCATCAAGAGTTTTAGGAGTGCTTATGTGGGAAAAGTGCTCTAATCCTCTTTCTCCTGCCTTCTGGAAAAACCAACTGGCCTGTAGTGGAGGTAGTCAGAGCTCTTTTGCCTTCTTTCCTCATGGTTTTGGGAGTCATGTGATGCTTGTGGGAAGAGAGCAGCTGATACTATTTCTGTAAGGTTCCATATCTGTAAGAGAGACTCAATAGCATGGGAACACTCTGTTTTTCCTCTTTTTTTTTTAATGAAAGGCAGGCCTACTCTTTTACTACTTTTTATCCAAAGGCTTCATTAAATTATGGAACCATAGATTCATAGAATGGTTTGGGTTGGAAGGGACCTTAAAGATCATCTAGTTTCACCCTGCCTTGCAATGGGCAGGGACACCTCCCACCAGACCAGACTGCTCAAAGCCCAAACACTTCCAGGGAGGGGGGAGCTACAACTTCCCTGGGCAACGTCTTACAACGTCTCACTATCCTTATCATGAAGAATTCCCTCCTGATATCTAAATCTTCACCCCTCTAATTTAAAGCCATTTCCCCCTTGTCCTTTCACTACATGCCCTTGTAAAAAATCCCTCCCCTGCTTTCTTATAAATCCCCTTCAGGCACCAGAAAGCTGCAATAAGGTCTTCTTGGAGCCCTCTCTTGTCCAGGCTGAACAACTCTCTTAGCCTGTCCTCATAGCAGAGGTACTCCAGCCCTCTGTTCATCTTCATGACCCTTCTCTGGATCCATTCCAGCAGTTCTGTATCCTTCTTATGTTGAGGATTCCAGAACTGGACACAATACTTCAGGTGGGGTGTAGCAAGAGAGGAATAGAAGGGCAGAATCACCTCCTCTGACTTGCTGGCAACTCTTCTTTTGATGCTGCCCAGGATACAGTTGGCCTTCTGGGATATGAGTGCACATTGCTCTACCGTGTCAAGCTTCTCATGAATGAGCACCTCCAAGTCCTTCTCTGCAGGGCTGCTCTCAATCACATCATCCCTCATCCTGTACTGAAACTGCAGATTTCCCAGACCCAGGTGTAGGACCTTACACTTGGCATTACTGAACCTCATGAGGTTCACACAGGTCCACTTCTTCGGCTTGCCCAGGTCAGTCTCTATGACATCCCATCCTCCTGGTGGGACAACTGCACCACTCAGCTTGGTGTCATCTGCAGACTTGCTGAGGGTGCACTTGTTCTTGCTCTCTCTATTGTTAATGAAGATGTTAAACAGCACTGGTCCCAGGACGGACCCCTGAGGGACACCACCTGTCTCAGATCTCCATCTGGACATCAAGCAGTTCATCACTACTCTCTGAATGAAACCTTCCAACCAATTCCTTATCCACTGAACAGTCTACCTATCAAATCCATGCTTCTCCAACTTAGAGAGAAGGATGTTGAGGGGGGACTATGTCAAAGGCTTTACAGAAGTTCAGATGGATCGAATCCATTGCTTTTCCCGTGTTGACTGCTGAGGTTACCCCATTACAGAAAGCCAGTAGGTTGGTCAGGAGGAGTTGTCCTTGGTGAAGCCATGCTGGCTGCCATTAATAATCTCCCTGTCCTCCATGTGTTTTAGCATAGTTTCTAGGAGGATCTGTTCCATGATCTTCCTAGGCACAGAGGTGAAGCTGACAGGTCTGTGGGTCCCAGAGTCATCTTTTCTACCCTTTCTGAAAATGGACACAATGATGCCCTTCTTCCAGTCACCAGGGACTTCTGACTGCCAGGAATTTTCAAATATCGTGGAGAGTTGCTTGGCCACCACATCAGCCAATTTCCTCAAGACTTTGGGATACATCTCGTCAGGTCCCTATATGTTCAAGTTCCTTAGGTGGCCAGGAACCCAATCCTCCCCTGCAGTGGGAAGCTCTATGTCCCCTTGGTCCATTTCTTGTTATCCGGTTATCCCTTTACTTTGTCTTGTAAAGAACTGTGCCATTAAGGAATCTGAGATGAGTGCAGAAAAACTAATTATCAAAAAATGCTGCTCCATTTTATTTTGCATACTGAATGAAGGAGGACACTATCAGAATCCAGATGACTCCTGGCTCCAGCTGACTATCTAGCTGCAGTTGTCCAAAACGCAGGGCCAAAGGAAGAAAATAACATTTGGAAAGCAAAAGTGTCTTGGAAGGTTGTGTAGGTACAGTGGTTTTGGAGGCTGGAACAGATGTGATAGATTTGGAAGCCATAAAACTAGTGTCGGCTGTGTAGGTCTCAAGTTACATCACTCACCAGAAACTTGCAGTGCTGTCATACATATATTATATATGTTTCCATGGTGAGAAATAGGAGAGAGCTCAAAATCAGTACTTAAAAAAATCTTATTCTTTTAAAATCCTTTGTACTGGCCTATTGTAAATCTTATTGGACTTAATTAAAATTGTGATTGTCAAAGCCAGAATCTTCCATCACGCTTATTTCATATGTGATTTTTTTGGAAAAAAAAATGTGTCTCAATTTGCATCATCCTAACTGGCAGTAACCACTCTCTGTACTGTTAGTAGTGGTTTCTTCTGCTGAATAATGCCAACTTAGAGAAAAACCCTTGTAAAATGAAGGAGATAGGACTATACACACATAGTTTTCTGCACTGAGATGGCGACTAAGTCCAGAGCAATGCCAGCCAGTTCAAGCTGTGAGTGGCAAGGGAAATAGTTTCTTTTGAAGGGTGCAATGTTCCTTGTTGAAATCCTGAGACAGAACTTATTCTTATTTGGAGATTATCCCCTGTCTGAGGCAATGAATACCTTTGCTTCAAAACTACCATTTTATCCTTGTCTTTCTCTCTTATTTAATTCAATGCACAAAAATTTACATTACAGAGTGAAAGTGCCATCTGTGAGATATTTTCAAAAACATCTACAAAATATCCCTTCATGTTCACACCTTTCTCTCATTTTGATTGCATATCTTATGTAGCATGCTGCACAACATAAATATGCAGCCTTTTCCAAAAATATGCCCTTGTGCACTGTATAAATATGCCATATTGCACTTCTTAATTGTGTTAGTTAGAATTTAGTTTATTTAGGTGAATTATTGGGTTGCTTAATTTCTCAGCAAGCACCTTATCTTGACAAGCACATTTAAAGCACATGGGAGATTCTGTATCTGACGCTTCTGAAACACGACTGAGTTATAAGTAAAGGCAATGGTGGTCTATTGCAATATCTCTAAAATAAGGGGGAAGAGGTCAGTTCATTCAGAACCCACTGTCGCTCTACAGTGACTGCTTATTATCAGAAATCCCATACATGTTCATCCTATTCATATGTAAGTGTAAAGCAGCATTGTCATACTATATCCTTTCATGCGTGTTTATATAAAATGCAGCAAGTAGCCTATAAAGGAAGTTCACAACAAACTGAATATTTCTCAGCTTGACTACAATCATCATGCCACCTGAGAACTTAATAATTTGTACCAGATTTGTCCAAGCGTGGAAATAATACTAACTGCCTGTTTGGTAAATGTCACTCTTAAACAAGGCCAAGTGAACTTCAGCATCTCCAGAGTAAAAGCTGAATCGGCGGGTTAGGTGAGATGCAGTAATAAGGACTAAGCTGAACCAGAATAATTGAGGAAGGGTTAGTCCGGACCATAAAATAAAGAAGGGGCACCTGGTGCTGGATGTCTTTTCATGAAGGCCAGCTAGAGATGTTGAAGGGTCCAATGACCAGGCAGACCCATCCAGTATTAGCTGATCTTACAGGAGAGAAAGCTGACAGCGGTAGGTGGATGTGCAGTTGTTACTAGTCATTTCTGTCAAGACTTGCTTTTTTAAACCTTTGTGAACCACACCATTTACTTTGTATTTAAAGGCTTCCACAGGGAAAGGGGTGTCTCTGCTTAAGCCCTGTGGGTCAGTTGTATTGGTGACACACATTGCTGGGGGAACCTTGGGTAGCACACCTAAACATGCTAAACTTGTGAGAGATGAGAGAACCTTGTTAAAAAAACCCCAAATATTATCCATACCTCCTTAGACACAAAGTGTAATTTTGTGGATGGAACCTCTGCTAAATGAAACTCTGACATCAACAGCAGCCAAGGTAGGGGACCCAATACGGTTTCCTCTTCTGGTCTCCTTGCAGCTTACTTTTTCTGTTATGGAGGACTAATGTTCCACAGGGAGCTATAACACATTACTACCTGTTCCTGGGTCAGTGAGGCAGCTTTTTAGCCTCTGACCACTTCTCAGGACTGAGTCTTTTTTTTTGAACATTCATTGTGCAAGCATGCTGTGGGTGTGTGTGCGCCAGGTCACAGGCAGCAACCTCCGGAGTGTCAACCGCTGCTGGATTGACTAGAAACTTCAGCTTTGAAGTAGAGATGAAACACCTGTGGGATTGCTTTTGGCCATTCCTGTGCTACAAAAAGACACAGGAAACATACTCTGTGTTCTCTGGGCTGTCTTTGATCAACCTCAAGGGAAATAATAGTAGTTTGTTATTTGTGCAAGGCATCTGGGGGCAATTTCACCTAAAGGTGGAAAACCCATTAAGGACAAATATCATTTTATATGCAGTGTGTTTGTAGTAAAAATGTCTGTGTATGGCATCTATGGACACTATGAAGATGTTGGGCCCAATTCTTGATTATTCCTTGCACATAACAAAATAAAAAGATGAATAATGCCCTCTTTTGCCTTTTTTTGTGGTGTACAGCAAACTTAGCTCAGCTATTTAGACATGGTCAGGATACAGTATTTACAATGACATCAATGTATGAACATTTTTGAAACATTTAACTTAAAATCCCATAAAATATAAAAAACCTATTACTTTCACAAAGAAGTAAAACTAATATGGATTTAATTAAACTTATTAGTCATAAAATTATACATTAAAATATAAAATATGATCCAATATAATTATTAATGATAGCTAGTGTGAGTGCTGACATTTAATATATTCGTATTAACTGAAATAATACTGGTTTTAATATAAAACCAGATCAAATATTTAATCCATCTTCACGCCACATTATATTTCTTGTTGTTGTTAAGGTGTGCAAGAAAAAAACCACATTAATCCAGGATTTTATTTCCTCATATTCAAGCAGATATTCAAGGATAAGGCATGCTAACATACACTGCCAAAGAGAGCAGAGCAGTAGAGCTGCAGGATTTCAAACCTTGTATATGCTGATGGGTTGCTGAAAGCTAGCACCAGAAAAAAAATGCTTATTTTTATTTTAGAGAGGAAATTAAAAAAAAAGACTCCCTGTTATGCTTTGGCACTTTGCCTGTCTCAGCACTGACAGAATGGCAGGCACCCTGCAGTCTTCCTGGAGCAGCAGCAGGGATCCCAAGTGTGGGGGTATGATCCTATGCAAAAAAGAGCTGCCGGAGTTCTACTGGGGCTTGTTTTAGTCTTGCTTCTTCCTCTCCCTGTCCCACCCAGAATGGGAGCTTTGTGTGTGAGAGAAAAACTAAATTGTTGCAGGGTGTGCTGTTTGTACACCCTAAATGGCTGACTGTGAGGCGTGGGCTATGTGCTCTTCCCCAGCAGTCATACAGGGGACGCAGTGCTGGACATTTCTCTATCCTGGCTTCCTTCCAGTATCGATTATCTCATCTTTTTTGAATTGTCAGCTTACTGGTGCAGATCTATCCACCTCAGCTCATGAGGTTATATGGTACACCACTTAGTGTTGTCAGAGTACAAAACCTAGGGAGGATATTGTAATGTAATATGCCATATCATAGTACTTTATCTTAATAATCACTCTGTTGCTGCAATGAAAGAACAGGGTTAAGTGTGCACATCACTGTCCCAGTTGCTTCTTAATTGACCGAAAGAATCAATTTCCATTTGTCACATGGCATTTATTCTTTACAACTCATTGACTGTATCATGTGCAGCATTTTGATCTGCTTCTGTTTCAAGATGACGTATTTTACATGGTGCTTTGTAGTTTCAGCAACATAGCTATTTACAAGTAACATAAACGATACTTTGACCTATGCCTAGGTCTAAGAATAGTGCTTAAAAACCCTGTGCTTTGTTAATTCAGTGCTCTATGCTGTGTTCGGGTGGTGTACATTCATCTTCTGTATATTGCTGTTCTGTCACTCTCTGATACAGTATGCTGAAAAATAGTAATTATGCTGACGCAAGCTATATGAGTGAGACTCAGCAAAGTAATGTTTACCCTGACTGACTACGCAGTCTACAAGATACACATGCAAAATTTAGAACCACATTTAGAATTAGGTGATTAGCTGATATTGGGGGTTTTTTTGTTTAGACATTAATGACATCAAATTTATTTGAGAATAAAATGAAGCTTAATTTAGCTTCATAAAAGTCATCATGTATTTATTCACTGGATCAACTTTATCCATCCAAATCGTTAATACTAGTATACTGTGAGTATTACATGTCTTTGAAAGTGTCCCAAATATAGACAAGGGAAAGAAAAGAAGGTATCAGTAGCATGATGTAAAAGTATATTTAATCCTTTCCTTTGTGGATTTCGGAAAAGTATTTACTTTTGGACTCTAGGTGAGTTACAAGATTTTGTAATTATGGAAGTGAATACAAGTCAACTTTACATTACGTGTTGAGTGCATATGGGAATGGTTCAGATTTTAGAGGTACTGTAAACATTCACATTTCTCCCATGTATTCTCAATATAAAATGTTACATATTTCTGTATCTGGATTTGGGCTGATCTTCCAGCTGCAAAACATTTCGCTCCTAGTTTTCCTACTTACACAAATGAAAATATATCAGTAACTATACCTACTGACAATTGAGATCAGAACTAAAGAAGCCTCCTGTTGCTAGGTAAATTAAAATCCCCACAGGTACGGTGATCAAGTTTTATTAAATATAACCAAACAACATTCAGCTTATGACTACATCAAGTTCCTAGAAGAAAGCCAATGATTTTTGTTCATTGATCTTCTCTCTCCTACTTGCCTCAGCAGTGTAGTTTATCTAGAGAAACCTTAGTTTTTTTCTTTTTTATTTTCATTGTTAAAAGAGACGAAGTCCCTTTCTTAGGAAATTCGTGAACTTTTTTCCCAGCATTTATAGGAAGAAAGTGAAAAAATGTGGTCAGGATGACTGATATATATTAGTAGTTGTTACTACTACTACTACTACTACTACTTCTACAACCACCATTGCCACTACCACCACTAGTACTACAATTCAGACTCCAGCAACATCTTTTTTGATTATTTTAAAATATTTATAGACAATCTTTTGTGGAACGACACTTGGTATTGTGGATTTTGAGACTAGTGTGTTTTTTTATGTGATACACTAAAAGATGCAAGGAGTGAAGATAACTATTGTAAAATAGAAATGGATAACTTTAGCTATCATTATCCAGTGTTAAAATATCACTTCCAAAATAACTAGCCCTTTCTATTACTGCCATGATATTTCAAATATATATATATATTCATTTTAACATAATACTTATGTGGATTCCCATTGTTGTTTCTCTAGTATCTTTACATAGGTAATTTGCTAGTGGATCTTAGAGACAGGTAGGGAGGTAGACCATTATTTGTGCAATTTCACTCTTAAAAGAGAGAATATTTCTGATCAGGAAAGGGAGTACATGTTTATAAGAAGAAAGTTGTGTTTCAAAATTTATGAGTGGGAAGTGAAAAGAAAGCTGGGAAATTACTGAAGATTACTCCAAGTACCTCTTAGAAACAGAGTTAGAAAAAAAGATTGTTATTTACCTTGCTGTGTTGACAAGCCAATATTCCAAGAAACTTCCCAGTTGGAAAGTTACATGTCTTGACCCCTTTATAGCAGAAGGGGGCACTGTTTGCCTTAGAAAGAGAATTTTTCTATTGCCTGTGAGCTTAACTAGAGGGCATACCTAGCGCTAGAAGCAACACTGAATTCATAGAGAGCAAAGAATTGCTGTCTCATAGAGCTTTTTCACAGGAGGGGTGACTTTTCATCAGTTTACCTTCCTGAAGTTGTGAGGCTATCAGATGTTATATAGTGAATTTTTTGATCCTGATTCCAACCCAGGGAATTTTTTTTCTTTAAAAATGGCATTGCTTTTATAAAATTCACAATTATATTAGAAATATCAAGTGGCCTAGGAATAGATTTTGAAGTTTTACAGCAGCTATTGGATCACACTATTTTGTGTGACAATCTAGAGTTTCTGTTTCAATCCAGGATTCAATGTGATATGAACCTTTCCTCCATGCATCGCTAGCATTCCAAAAAAAACCCAAACAACCCCTTACTTTTTTACCTTCCACTCCCCCCCTCCGCTGTTATGCATGTCTAGCAGAAATTTGGACCAGCTCACTACAACCATTACATAAAATCACTGTATTTAACTATGTTAAAAAAATGCCACACAAGCTCACAAGAAACAGTTTCCATGATTTGGATGGATTCAGATCTCAGATCAACTTAATGCTGTCAAGCTGATAGAAAATGGATGAGAAAGTAAAAATATAAAAAATAAATTAAACATAATAATATATAGAGATTAAAAAAACCTAAACAGGAGAGAAAAAACAGTGAATCACAAATAGAGGCAGGGCTACCCAAAATCTACTGAAATTAATCAAAAACCTATTTCCCCCTTTTCTTATTACTTAATTATTATTGTCTTAAGCTAAGGCTGCTGTGCTGAAGAGGTGCACGTCATTAAAACAACTCTTGATCAGTGACTCGAATTAAGTTCTATGATGTATTATGATTTTTAAAATTGAAGTAAACCCTTATACTTCAGATCTCAGAATTTCTAGTCTGACAATATTCTGAACAATGTGTAAAAAACTTCACTGCTTTAAAAATGATGACTATCACAGATTGAGCTGTTAATGGAAATATTTTCTGCAATAAAACTATGATACTGGAAGAGAGGGACCTGGGGGTGTTGGTTGACAGCTGACTGAACATGAGCCAGTAGTGTGCCCAGGTAGCCAAGAAGGCCAATGGCATCCTGGCTTGTATCAGAAACTGTGTGACCAGCAGGAACAGGGAGGTTATTCTACCTCTGTACTCAACACTGGTTAGACCACTCCTTGAATCCTGTGTTCAGTTGTGGGCCCCTCACCACAAGAAGGATATTGAGGCTGTGGAGCGAGTCCAGAGAAGAGTGATGAAACTGGTGAAGGGACTGGAGAACAGGCCTTATGAGGAATGGCTGAGAGAGCTGGAGTTGTTTAGCCTGGAGAATAGAAGACTGATAGGACACCTCATTGCTCTTTATAACTACCTGAAAGGAGGTTGTGGAGAGGAGGGAGCTGGGCTATTGTGCCAAGTGACAGGGAACGGGACAAGAGGGAATGGCCTCAAGATCCGCCAGGGGAGGTTTAGGCTAGACATTAGGGAAAAAATTTCACAGAAAGGGTCATTGGGCATTGGAACAGGCTACCCAGGGAGGTGGTTGATTCACCTTCCCTGGAGGTGTTAAAGGCACGTGTGGACAAGGTGCTGAGGGACATGGTTTAGTGTTTGATAGGAATGGTTGGACTTGATGATCTGGTGGGTCTCTTCCTCTCTTCCAACCTGGTTGTTGGATGATTCTATGATACTATCTACATGTAGTGAAAAAGATTTATTCAGTTATCTAATTCTGGATTAATTTGATATATTCATATATGCTTTATGAAAACAGAGAGATTGGTAGTCATTTTGTATCACTGGGCACACTGAATACTGTTTTAAAAATAAAATTCTTTGGTTTTCTTAAAGTTTCATTGGTCAAACAAGTCTTACTTATTAAATTATTTTTAAACATCATGGGTCCTTCAACTAGTTTTGCAGTTGCCTGCTGTGGTAGTGACCCACATAAGGCAAAGAAAAGGAAAAGAAGGGAGAAGTAGTCTGCCTTCCTCTATCTCTTGGCACAAGCCCAACATTAAACTTGCTAGAAAGTTGTTCTTCTAAGAGGAGATGTGAAAATTCAATGAGGCAGTGCATGAGCATAAGGAATATGAAGGGAAATAATTCTGAGAAGAACCCCCAGAGGCCCGTAGGTGTGATGAAGGAGGTTGGTGGAAAGGAATCCTGGGAGGGGGGAGCACAGAATGGTCAGTGAAAGGTCTGGTAGGGAAGCAAGATAAAAGAAAGGAATGAACGAAATCATGGGATATGGAAAACTGATCTTATTTGATTGATTTTTTTAATTGTCATGCTGCAATGTTGACAGTGAGGTCTGGACATTCTCTCAACATGGTATCCTGTTGAGATCTTTATGTGGTATAATATTATGTGATTTTTGTCATTTACTGTGAGCAGAAAACCTGAACGTTAGCCTGATATATTTTGAAGCTTCTTTTTTTGGTGATATTACTATGAAAAGAAATGAGAATATACCAAGACGAAGAAAAACCACCGTGAGGTCCTAGAGACTGCTGCCTGCTTCCCTTGAAAAGAAGGAGCTGTCACCTCAGCTCTTTTGGAAGGTATGTGTAGCGAGTGGCTCTTTCCCCTTTGAGTCAGCCACAGCTCTGCACTGATCAGCATGTTGCTGTGGGAGGTGCTGTGTGTCAGAAGATGTATTAAAACCAAGGTCTCAGAACCGATGAGCAATTCCTTGGCTCTTTTCATGGCACTGGGTGTTAACTCTGTAAACTGGTCAAATATGTATTTGAATAATTACACCCTACTTCCTGCAGAATAAGTTCCAGGTAATTCGAATTGGAAAATATCTTTCTGTTTTGTTTTATTAACTTGTGGTTTCTAAAAGAGCCTTATAGAAATGTTTGTAAAAGATCTGTTCTAACTCAGTTTTATTCACATTTCAGTGATGGGTAAATGCCCAGCCTCAGTTCTCTTTTGTACCATTACTGAAATACTTTTGATGAAATTGTGTTTAATTCTAGTTTTAATTTGGGGTTTTTTTTTGTATTTAATTCTAGCTCCTCAAATGTGTAATATCAGAAATTACTAAATTATAGTTTGTGGGTGATATGGAACTGATCAAAATCAAAACTAGAAAATTCAATTAATATTAAAAATGCAATTGAATAAATAATGTTCAAGAAAACTGAGAACAAGTCATTATTTCTATATATTATAAAATTACTGTACCACAACACCTAAGGGAATCCAGTGGAAATTTTACTTGAGAAGATGCTTCAGGACTCTACCTCTTTTTATTATTTTCAATAGCACTGTCAACGTAACTTCCAGTTTTCATGCAAATAATATGTCTTTGTCTCTTGGAGCTGAAACAATTCTATTTTAACATGACAGTTATTAAGTTTAAGGTTATGCCTGAAATAAATTATAGTAATATCTGGAAATAAAATACCACCTACACCATAAGCCTCTCAGGGTTTTCTAGTTTTCAAACAATTTGCAAATTATGTCCACATGTTCTTTGAATGGAAGGAACATTTAAAAAAGATGTGTGTAATAGGGTAAGGTCAAGTCTGCAGTGTCTTTTGATAATGTATTTAAGTCTGAGGACAGAATTTATAAAAAACCTAACCTGCAGACTATTTGCACTGAGTAGCTGCTGGGCTATCTCCTAGCAATCCAGCTCATTTTCACTTAGGGGAAAAGACTCCAGTACATCTGTCCTTTGCTCTGGCTTGATTACTTGCAGTCTGGATGGGCTCTAGGTTTCCTGGTGAGCTGTTTTCTTGCATGGCTTTGTGCTGATGTCTGACAGTGTTAGGAGGCTGACATCAGGCAGACAGGCAACCCATTTCTTGAAGGACCGTAGTGTTGTCTCCAGGAAAGTTAAAAAAAGACCCTCCGTGCGCAGATTGAACAAGGCTGGCAGCAGGGAAAATAAGCACTTAGGAATAAGGGTTTGGGACTGCCACTTTTAGAGCCCTCCTGACAGCTATTAGAGCAAGTACAGTATAGATGTAGAGCGGGAATTTATAATGCAGTAGAAGTAGGATTTTTGCCCACACTTTGAATACTTTTCTCAGTTTTCCGTAGAAGCCTCTTGGGAAGTAATGCATTTTATCCTGTTTTCTATTTCCACTTGTCATTCTCATAAACACTGAAAAATGTACAGAATTTTCTTGTTGATGCAGTGGTGGTTTGACTTTCAAATAAATAAACAGCAACTGTGAGCTCAGAAGGCATTGTCTAGTCTAGCTTTTTACGTGTTACAGCCCCTAGGAATTTAGCCATAGTTGTTTTTGTAATCTTCCCAAAAAACTGACTAGACCACTTCCTCAGTCCCTTAAACTTGAACTTTCAGAAGCTGGGTGAGCCTCAGAAAGTCTAATAAAAAAGCACTTTACGTTGCCTTTTAAAAATGTAATTTTAGCCATTGTATGGTCTACACCTGCACGTATCTGCTAATGAACTCCTGAACTACTTTTTGGCAATATATACATACTCTCTTCTAAAAGGACTGGATTCCTCAACTGAAATTAATTAGCAAGATAGTAAAGCTGAAATTTTGCTTTTTAAATGATATTATTTTTGCTTAAAACATTCATGGGAAAATTGCTTCATGGCCCTAATGCTTAGCAAAGAACAAAAAGATGAAAGACATTAAATTAAGAAGAATTTTAAGAATTTATTTTAAATTTTAAAGGCTAAATAATTGACATGATTTTTAAGAAACATAAGACAGCAATAAAAATATTTTCTGAACTTATGCTATTAATTTGCATATTTTTATACAGGAATTACCTTTATCAAGAAGATTTAGAATTAATATTAACGTCTCTTGTGCCTGCCTGTCAAGGAATGTTCTTTTAACATGTGCCAGTGTACAAATGGAAGCTGATTTGAGGGTTCAGTTGATGGTTGGTATGGTCTCCCCAGGCAGTAGTGCATAAAACTACCTGTATAACTCCTGGGACTGTCATGCTGTGGCAAAAGGAAATAGGGATAAAGTTGATAGATGCTCTAATAGATAAGATGGTACCATAGTAGGTATCTGAGATGGTGCATCTAGGTGGGTAAACATATCAGATTTGTGATTGGGTTAGCCAAGGCATGTTTTGGACCTCAGCAGCCTCTTTTTTTGGAAGCAGCCATCCTCCTTGACAAAGGGAGGAAGATGTGCTGGTCTCCTCACTCTTAACAGTAGCCCAAGGCACACTTGTTCCATGAGCTGTGGGAAGGAGTCAGACAGGACAGGGTAGGTAACACCTGGTATCTCTGTTTTCATGGATAGGACGTAACTGCTGTGAGCAAGTTAATTCCCAAGCATAGGTATCCTATCCTTATGAACTTGTCTTCTTGTATTTTTCTTGCTCTGTAACTTAATCTGTGTAACACTCTCTGACATCGTGAGTTTTCATGAAAAACAAAAGCATTCCATTCAAGGAACATTAATGAGGCCCTATCTCTTTCTGGCTCTGTGTCAATACATCACGCTATACTCAGAAGAACATGTACTATCATCTAAAGCTTCCCCTCCTTTCTCAACCTGTTAAAAACAACATTTGCCAAGCAAGATTTTGTGGGCCACATTATCACAACTCTGGGTTAAAGGGCTTAGGAATAAGCTTTACATTATTTCTTTTTAGGTCGTTGTACATGCAAAGCACAGGTGGCCTGCAGATGTGTAGTAAATCTACTGCTCCAGTGACAGTTTAGACTTAGCGTTCTTGCTCAGGCAGTATGAGTAGAGTAAGTCCAGTGCTTCAGAGAGAGTGTGTGGTGTGCAGTTATGTTATAACTCTGAGGTTTCCTGAACAAATTGCATTTATGAAGTCTGTGCAATATAACCTTAGTCATGTCAGAATATATGGTTACAGGTAGGAGTTACTGGGTTTACCTACTGATCCGATTAGGCTATGACATGTAAGGAAGTCCTTGACAAATGCAGAAAACATTAAGAAACTCCTAGATAAAATTTCTGAGGTTCCATCCAAGAAAATTATCCAGGAAATTCCCCTGCAGAAACTACACTGAAAATCACCATGATTCTCTTGTTACTTTCTGTTTAATGCTCAAAATATTTTGCAGTTAGCAAAACCTAAGATATGATATGCTGATTAAAAGAAATCTACCCTAGTTATTTGTTTTAGAATAAGAAAAGAAAAAGAACATGAACTTCCTTGTCATGTCATGTGCTGTGCTTGTGGCTGGAACTCTGCTATAACTGTCATAGGTATAGCATGTGAGGTAGTGTAGAACACAAGCCTGCTTTAGCAAATAGCTGGAACATTGCATTCACATGTGTGTATGCATTAATAAGGATGTATAATAACCTTGAAAAGAGGATATGCAGAATATTTTTTTTTTCCTGATGGATTTTTACTTCCAGTCTTGCTTGCCTTTTCAGGAGCTCTGGATGTCTGCAAAGCCATCATGGTTTACATGGCCTTGTTCTAAATGAAGCTCCTTATCAGCAGCTGAGAGAAGGAAGAAGGTCCTTTCCTTCAAATTGCATTTTAGGATATAGCTCTTTCATCAGCACTTTTTATCTGTTTCTGCACTTCTTCAGCTGCAACTGTCTTCAAATAAGCTTCAGATTAACTCACAGTTAGAAAAGTGCCAAAGGAAACCATTTATTTACTCCCAAGGCATATGTGAAGCTGTATGTTGATAGCCTTTCATGCAGAAACTCAAAAGGCTGTCCCACAGGCAAGTTTTGAATTCGACTCCCTCTTTCCTTGCCACTAACTGATATGCTACTTGTGAAGTGTACAGAGTGTGAGGATTTATTTATTTATATTTATACAGCAATTTTACCAAGGGTCATTGACCAGATTAAGGCTCTCTAGTGTAGTAAAATATGTAATGAAAGATAGTTGTATCACCAAAAAGCATATATGTGCACTAAAATAATCCCAAGTTGTTCCTGAGGAAGCACAGTAACCCTTTATTTTGGCAAATTGACTTAGTTTGATTCTTGGAGCATGCACACGTGCATAACTGCGTGGCTCTGTTGTGTGAACATTTCTTCTCTCTCTCTCTACCTGATGGGACAGTGTTTTGCATCACTGTGTTGAAATGGTTTCAAATGCATCTTGGTCTTTCTGGTCTTTTTGAACTTATTATAATTAAATCCATCACTGACACTAGAGAAGTGGGACTTGGCAATGCTGAAGTGGGCAGTCCTAACTGGAATTCACCCATGTGATACAGGAGGTTGATAAACTGTCTCAGCAAACACAAGTGCTCTGCTTGCATGTCAAAAAACCATATCCACTAGACACCAAACCATTAAGTTGGTTAGGAAATACAGTCAAACTAAATAGTTTCTGGGTTTGCTTTAACCTTGATTGCTTTAACACTGCCTGTGGAATCTTTTGCAGCCTACTGGGGTTGTCTCAAACTAGTTGAAGAGGAAGTTTCAACCACATTAATTCTTTTACTTCAACTTTTTAGGCTAACATTTGCATATGTGCTTTTGGAATCTTCACATATGCATTTGGGAGATCATGTTTCCTAGGAAAATCTTTAGGGTTAAATGAATTTTCCATGTGGGAATTCTAACTTCTAGAACCATCCCAAGAAATAAGAACTCCCAAGCTAAAAAGTCTATGTACATTTAAAATAATATTTTTCTCACTTAGGCAGTGAACAAGTGCCACTTCCTAACAGTGCCTTGCATATTGAACATACTATGCTGGTTTTGCCCTGAATTCTGTTCAATTAAATCAGTTGATCATGGATAAAGCACTTTCTGGTATGGAAAGGTTTTGTTTCAGGCTTCCTTAAAGTTAGTGATAGGGTTACAACAGAGTCTTAGCTCTAGTGACAAAGACAGTATGTCTGGAAATGCAGCAAGTAAAAACACTCTGAGATTTGTGGAAATCAGCCTTCAGTCAGTTGTTCACTGCTTTCTCTTACACCCTGACACAGAAGTGGTGCTACATACTTCCAAGTTCAATATTATCTTAATGGGCAAAATGACAACAATATGTACTCTTTCCCAGCTGTTAAAGTGCATACATTAATAAAGAGGAAAATGGGCTCCATACAAGGAGGTCTCTTTAGCTTTGCTGAATTTAGGCATTCTGAGAATGCTGAGATAGAGAGAAAGACAGAAAGTCCTTGCATTTCAGTCCTTAGATCCTTCTATACGCTAGGTAACACCTGGTCTACTTGCCTCGACTCTGCAATCAAGAGAAAGGAATAACAATTTTGAGGAGAACAATCATCTTACACTCAAACTGACCAGAAAGATCTTGTTCTAGACTTTCATATTTCTCTCCATTGATGATGAAATTAGACAATTAACTGAGAAGGAAACATGCTACAGACATTTAAAGTTAGGTGTAATGAAATCTCATCCTAGGAAATGCAATAGAATTATAGGAATTAATATTCTAACACTGACCTTTCCTGGTAAATGTGTAAACATTATCAGGGCAGGGACTGATGGTGATATAACAGAATTTGGTTGGGTTTTTTTTTATTATTTTCTTCATTTCCTCTACCAGAAGATTTCTAAGGAAGCAATTACAATATTTTCATGAAAAGAACTTACTAGTCTTTATTTTAAATATTTTCATGGGTGTTTTATTATCCACTTTTCCCTGGATAAAACTGTGCTTTATCAGAATACCTTCTCTTTTGTATTTAACATCTTTCCTGTCACCTTTGTCTTTCTATGTCAGTCTTCATTTTTCTGGAATAAGTAAACTAGACTCTTTTTGTAGTTGTTTCCTGGTAAACTGCAATCCCTAATTTCCCTGACGAGCCTTTCTGTATTCTGACAGGTATCCTGAGGCTGGATACTGAGTGGACCCAGTGTATCTTCCTTTACTGTTTTTTTTTCCAGGTGATGAGATCTCATTCCATAACACAAATGGTTGTCATAATGTACTACGTTTTGTTGGATTTCTACAGCTTATTTTCTCAAACCTGTATTTTTCTATAATTTTTCTATCATTTTTTTGCAGTCCATCCGTATGTTTGCACAAAATCTTAACTTTCTTATGAGTGAATTTAAATAAATATTTTATATTTGTGGGCCAGAATGATTACTGCATATATGAAATAGCCAGCTTAAGATGGCCAGTTGTAATGTCCTCCCATATTAATATTTTTTGCTTTCAGCACAGTTCATTACTTTTCCTCATAAATTATTTCCAAATGCATCCCAAGTGCTATTAACTCTTTCCATTTCTATTTTTTAGTAGCTGTCCATGCAGAATAAAATTTTCTCTGCCTTACCAAGTTCAGTTGGCACACTAGTTTTACAGTTACTGTTCACTGGTTTTTTTAATTTCTTTTTCCCCCCTCATATTTTTATTGATTGTCTCTCCTTATGTCCCACTAGCAGGCCTGCAGTTGAAATAATATCGTCTATCCTATTTTTCTCATTTTTCACATTTACTTGAATAGTTGCATTCCTTCTTGACATGATTCGTGATTCTTATGAGGATGACAGCTTGTAACACTATCATAAGATATATAACCTGCAAAAATGGAAACTTAACAGAGAGAAGCAAAAGATTACTTGTGAAGCTGCCTGTTGTACAGGTCAAGCAGATCCTTAATAAAACTTTTTTATTAATATATTTGTATTCTGATGTGTTTCAATATTTGTCAAGAAGCTTTCTGAGACAGGTTCATAACATGAAAGTATGGATGGATTTTTTTTTTAAAGGCATTTTTTCATTGTTTGGGTTTGCTATCTAGTTAAAACCGTTCTCCACCCATCTTGTGTCATTTTTTAATATGTAAAAATGTCCTTTTCACTATCGGTGAGAGAACCTTGTGTGGTGTAAAGTGGTGTGAGGCTGTTAAATGCAGCTTTACAACATGGTGTTGAATTCACGAACAAGCCAAATAATTTGCCACAGAATTTTATTGCAGAACAATTATATTTACACAGCATAAAAATATGCATCACTGCAACCTGGCTTTTCCTTTCAATTTTCAAAAATCAAATAGCATCAAATGTCAGATAAAGGTGGAATTTTTCCTTCTGCCTTCAGTCCCTTTCTCCAATGAATTGGATATGTACTCTGTAACTGAATTCTCTTGGCTTATTTTACTACTAAATTCAAGCCAGATCCATGAATTAATTCAGCCTCTTTTAAAATGGATGAAATCCCACTGAAAGTCCCTTAGCATAACATTATTTCGTAAATAGCAGATTTAGAGGCAATATAAATACAATTATTTGGATGATTACATCTCTTCTTGGTAAAGGAAAAGAAAATATTTTAAATTGGATTACTAAATACCCTTTACAGCTTTCTGTATAGAGACCATTGTTAATAGTAAATGACACTTGCAAAGACAGCAGAGTTGAGTAGAAATCATAACAATAAAATATAAAAGTTCTTCGAGCAGACTTGCCATTTATCAGTTAAAACCAATTAGAAAAAGACAGAATTATTTGCTAGTAATAGTGCTTGACCTAATCATTAATGTGATAGTCTTTGATACCTAACCCTTGCAATAAGACCATTCATACATGAAAACCAGGTATGTACTTAAAGTATAATGGAATAAAGTAGATTGGAATAGAGTAAATTTTCAAATTGCTTTCAAGGACTGACACCCACACAATTAAAACTACTTGGAAGATATATTAAACCAGAGATATGGTGCACATAACTTTTCCATTAACTTGTGAGCATATGGAGATGGAAAAAGATGAACAAAGTATCTCTACCTAAATCACTTTGATACCTTTATGTAACACTGCTTTTGCTGCTATTGTTTCATACTGAGTATTAGATTGTCAGTTCAGTTATAGTGACTTAAAAAAATAATGTATATATATTTTAGGAAGGATACTTGGTGCAAGCTAGTATTTTATTTTATGTTTGGGAGGTAACGGCAGCAGTCTAGGCGTAGTCAAGAAGATGGAGACTGCCACGTGGAAATACAGTGGTTCTGTGGTAAAAGGAGACGTGCTGCATATAGACTTGAACATCGAAAGTTATGTAAAAGCCCATTAGCTAAAAGGGCTTCATTTAAAACTTCCAAGAAGCATGTACCTGATAAATATACAGGTATAGAAATCATAAAAAAATATATAATTAAATAATAAGTTAAATAAATGATGCTGCAGGGTACTACTTAACCATTGATACACTCTGCAGCATAGTGTTTTCAAAATCTTACTGAAAAAGATATTTCATACTAATTTTAGTTTCAGTTTAGGTCAAAGAGAACAATGTGCATGGCCAGAATACAAGGGACAGTCTACCCGCTATCCTTGGTCTAGTAATGGGTGCTTCAGTCTTGCAGAGTATCAGGCAGGGAACTTGTTAGATATGCCTCCAAAAGCTTTTCTCTTCAACACGTGCTTCCTTCTCCTACCTTATATGTGGTTTTCCTGGCCTGCAGTCTTCCTATGCTGGGACTACTCAGAGAGGATAAGAAGTTGATGTCTCAACCCTCTCCTGTATAGTTACTTTCCCAGTGATACTACAAGGCTCTCTTGATTTTCATTGCTTTGTCCAGGAGTTTAGGGGATAGAATGCCAGTGTTGCTTTTGGGAGACTGTTTTATGCCTTTGGGTATCTTCTTGACAATAACATTGTCCCCAGTTTTCTTCCATCCTTATTTCCAAATATTCTTACTTATACCTCACAGAATAAATTATAATTATTTTCCTTGAAGACAGTTATTCTTTTTTCATCTTAGTAATTTATGCTTAAATAATCTAATTCTATCTTTTTTCTTTTCCTTGTTCTTTTTTAGTGAATCAAGATGATTTTTTCTAATTTTTTTTTAATGTTAACCAATTCTAACCCACCACCTTTTCAAAATGTCTCTAATTCCATCCAATATTTTGCTGGTTTTCTAGTTAAGAGCCATTTAAATCTGAAAATTATCTGCCAAGGTGAGAGAGAGGGACAAGGAGTAAATGTGTAGATCACAAGGAGTCTTTATATAGTGCCAGCTGAACTGATTTTCTGTTACCTCATTACATTACAAACTCATGTCTAATTTACTAATTTACTAATTTGTTGCCTCCTTCTTTTGCAGATTTTCTTTCATCTTATTTTTTTCATTGAATAACCTTGTTTCAGGTAAAACTGTTTTACTGTTTTTCACTGGTAATATTACCTGTCTACTTACCTGTTTCCATGTTAAAATTTTTCTTTACTTGTTCCACACCTACCCCTGTAAAATTTATGTAGATTTTACATCTCTCATGTACTTTAAGGGAACAAAGGCCAGTAAGTTCTAACTATAAGTCAATGGTAACTATTTAAAACACTCATGAGAAGACAGAAAGACCTCTGGTTCTGTTTAAAATGAGGTGAAGATGATGTGGAGCTTAAACAGGAACAGAGTCTCCAACCAGAGGGACACCAAAATGAAAGCCTGGTTACTGGCCAACTTAAACACAAAGGAGGGTTTCATAAGACATAAGCAGCACAAACAACTTCTCATAGGAACTTAAAAAAAAAGGACATCTAAGGTGTTTTTCCATTGATTTGGACTTGAACAGGATTAAGTCCTCAAATTATTATATCTCATTTCAGGTCCTGCCTTTGCAGTTTGCTCTTTTGTGATTTGGAGCTACTTAAATGGTTCTATAGTGGACTTGAAGGTTCATAAAGTCTTTCCCTCTATGGCCCAATCTTGTACTGTCCTAGGTGAAATCATGTTTTGCACAGAAACAGCAATGTTCCTTCTGTAGAACATAGGGAATATTTCCTCACATAGTTGATCCATATGGGGCAAAAGTGTATTTTCTTTATAATGCAATTTTGAGTTTGACTTATCCCTGCAGCAATGAGAGGGTTCATTTTACACACATATTGGGTGTGAGAAACTATGTAATTTGGATCCCATTCATTCTGAATATATATTTTTTTATTGATTGTAGAGCTTTGGGTTTGGGATTTAGAGTGAACTGAGCCTCAATTGGATGATATAACTTTAATAAAGTGAAATACAGCCAAGCTACATGAAAGCATCATTAACACAACCATTATGTTCCTGAGACTTGAAAAAGAACACCCAGGAGACTTCACAAAGTTAGGAATATAGCTAACCTATTTAAAAATTTTTTTACTATATAACTAGGCTTGTTTAACTGCAGTAGTGAGATCTGGGCTGAGTGAAAAGAGTAATTTTTATCCTTGGAAGTCTAAAAATAAGAGTAAGTGTGAGTGGAAGTTAGCTTTCTCTAAAATTTCTTTCTTTAGTCATCAATGAACCTAGCTAATTCCTTTTCCTCCCTCTTCCAGGCTTTGAGCAATGAAGAATCATAGAATCATAGAATCATAGAACAACCAGGTTGGAAGGGACCCATCAGATCTTCTAGTCCAACCATTCCTATCAAACACTAAACCAAGTGCCTCAAGACCTCATCCACCCGTGCCTTAAACACCTCCAGGGAAGGTGACTCAACCACCTCCCTGGGCAGCCTATTCCAATGCTCAATGACCCTCTGTGTGAAGAACTTCCTCCTAATCTCCAGCCTAAATCTCCCCTGGTGGAGCCTGAGGCCATTCCCTCTTGTCCTGTCCCCTGTCACTTGGCACAAGAGCCCAGCTCCCTCCTCTCTACAACCTCCCTTCAGGTAGTTGTAGAGAGTAATGAGGTCTCCTCTCAGCCTCCTCTTCTCCAGGCTAAACAACCCCAGCTCTCTCAGCCGCTCCTCATAGGTTTTGTTCTCCAGCCTCTTCACCAGCCTCATCGCTCTTCTCTGGACTCGCTCCACTGGGCTAGTGTGATTTATATGAAGTAAAGGGTTTGTTTTATAGCAGTGAGATTAGTTTTGCTTCAAAAATTTCTAAATGCTTGAAATGTTTGGCTTAAAGCATATTTAGGGGTATAAGTCTTAATATTTTATATAAATAAAGTTCTTAATGCATCGGCATGGGCTCTACACTGAAGATAGGCAAACCACATAACAATGGTTAACAGTGTTCATTTTGCTATTTGTAACAAGTAAGAATAAAGTTAAGTTAAACATAGAGTGAAATTGATAATTAATGGCTGCATCAGTGACATATTTTTCCTATAACTCCCTGTTGAGGTCTTGCTGTAGAAATTATGCATGGAATAAACCAAAACACAGTGTGGTAAATTTAATCGAAAACATTTTTCCAAAAATTAGCGATGGATGACTCTATTTATCTCTGCATAATTTAGACAATACAAGAATTAAGACTACAGGAATACAGAGTAAGAGAACATTGTTTTATGAATATATCCCAAACTGTGTGCAAAAACTTGGAAGAGAGAGCCTTAAAAGATATGAAATTTCTATTACAATATAAGTTTCAGAAACTTATTTAAGAAACAGTCTTTCAATAGGGAATTTGTTGAATTTAAAGAATGTTAAGCTTAGATTTTATTGTACTGTTTTTAATCTCTTGTCTAAGAATATGTAGCGTAAACAAGTAAGTATTTAAAAGGTAAAGGTCAATATTCCATGAAAAAGTTTTTAGTGTTGTTCTTCCCCCCACCCTCCCCGAATTATTTCATTGATTAGAAATTATCCCTGTTTAAAAATGCTTTTAAGATTCTGAGAGACTGAAGATGGTAGCTTTTTGGTGAAATATTGTAACTTGGCTAATCTCTTGTATTGTTGCTACTTTTTAGTTTTAGAAATAACATGGACAGATTGAGCTATAAGGGATCCAAAAGTGCTAGTCATGCACAAGTGTTCAGAGGAATGTACACATTTTTCTTTCTATCACATATTCTAGGAGGCTTACAATATGAGAGAATCTCAATTTTCATTGATTCAGTGTTGATAGATCATATACTACAAATGCCTCATCAGTTAAATATGACTCTTCATTTGAAAAGAGACTGTTTAATGAATGCTTTTTCAGTAAAGGATCTGAAAGTTTCAGTGGTTTATTCTATGAATGAGAGTCAGTAACACCGTACTGTTTTGAAAACAGCAAAATCATAACAGAAACAGAAACCTTGTATAAATAAATATATGAAACAGAATTTCTGCCCTTCTGTGAGGGCAAATCCAGCCCTACAACAAATCCAGTTTTAGTTACTGCTCTTCAGAGATATATAACCTTATTGGAAAAAGAAAATCAACAGGAAAGATCAACACTCCTGAAACAGAATTAAATCTAAGGGGAAAGTTTAAAGGCTACAGGTTTGTACAGTCTAGAAAAGATCAAGGAAAGATACAAAAGAAGTCTCCCGGTACACAGAAAGTATTTATAAAGTGGAAAGAAAGAGATGTTGTTATTTTTACCAGTGTGGACAACAAATAATGGCGTTATAGCACTTCCAAGAGAATTTAAATTAAACTCATAGAGAAGTTTTTCAGGGACAATTGGGTGTTGGAATAGATTGCAATGACTCTGTGGTCTTATCTTGGGCAGGGGAAATGGATAAATGACAAATGGATAAGGTACAAATGGACAAAGGAATAGCGACTGATGTCATTCACCTACCTTGTCTTCTGCAAAACATTTGACACTGTTCTTTACAACATACTTATCTCTAGAATGGAGAGACATAGATTTGACGGATGAACCATGTGATGGATAAGGAGTTGCCTGGATAGATGCACTCATTGTCTGGGTGGAGACCAGTGACAAGTGTACCTTGGAAGTCTGTAGTTGGACCAATGTTTTTTAGCGTCTTCATCAGGGATATGGACAGTGGGATTGACTGCACCCCCAGCAGGTCTGCCAATAACATCAAACTGTCTGATGGAATTGGCATGCTGGAGGCAAGGGATATCATCCAGTGGGACTGTAACAGGCTTGAGAGATGGGCCCGTGAGAACTTCATAAAGTTCAACAAGGTCGAGTGCAAAGTCCTACATCTGGGTTGGGGCAATCCTAAGCACAAATAGAGAGAGATTTGGGGGAGAATGGTTTGAGAATAGTCCTGAGGACAAGGACTTGGGAGTGTTTGTGGATGAGAAGCTCAACATGAGCTGGCAATGTGTGCCTGCAGTCCAGAAAGCCAACTGCATCCTGGGCTGTATCAAAGGAGCATGACCAGCAGGCTGAGGGAGATGGTTCTCCCCGTGTATGCTGCTAGTGGGACATCTCACCCAGAGTCTTGTGTCCAATCCTGAGTCCTCAGTACAGGAAGGCCACAGATCTGTCAGAGTGAGTCCAGATGATCACGAAGATGATCTGAGGGCTGGAGCACCTCCCATACGAGGACAGGCTTAAAGAGCTGGAACCTAGAGAAAAGAAGGCTCTGTAGAGGTCTTATAGCAGCTTTCTAATACTTAGAAGAGGCCTCCAGGAAAGCTGGAGGGACACTTGTCAGGGAGTGTAGTGATAGGATGAGAGGGAATGGCTTTAGGCTGAAACAGCGGAGATTTAGGTTAGATATCAGGAAGAAAATTTTTACTGTGAGAATGGTGAGTTGCCCAGAGAAGTTGTGGATGCCTCATCCCTGGAGGTGTTCAAAGCCAGACTGGGTGAGGCTTTGAGTAACTTGATTTAGTGGAAGGTGATCCTGCCCATAGCAGTGGGTTGGAACTAGATGATCTTTAAGGTCCCTTCCAATCCAAACCATTCTATGATTATTTTAAATGTAATGCGAATACTATTTTACTACTGTATAGTTTCACAGTTGTTATTTGGATAAACATGTACCTTAATTGTCTCTGAGAAATTTCAAGGGAAATTATCCAATTGCCTGGAGTGATGTTCTCCTTGCTGCTGTTAAACAATATCTGCTGTGAGGTTTGTTTCTCATGGGTCCTTTCACACTACCTTTGGGAAAACAGTAGGGAAAGCGAGTCTGCCATCTTTTAATGTTGAATTTATTTTTTTACTGAGCTCATGAGAAATTAATCCATCTATAAACTTTCTGAGGCCTTGATTTGTAAGAGCCAGCAGCCAAAGACGATTAGAAATTTTTGTTCTTGCTCAGTATTTCTTTACATTAACCTTCTAATGAATAGAGCAGTCATCTATCAGAAAGTATATTATGTATTAACTATATTCAACACACTGGGAACCCAAAATTAAAAAAAAGATCTTTTTTTTCTTTATAGTGTAGCGGAGCACAATATTCTATCATAAAGTTCAAATCTGAAGAAATACCTCAGAGCTATTTTAACTAGTATTATAAATGTGAAATCAATATCTGTACTGTCTTTGGAGAGCAATGGAGCGAAGACCAATGTCTCTCCTCAGAATATTAATGTATGACCAAATGTAAAATAGATTTGCAATTTGAACAGTTACACCATCAGTGGCAGTGTCGCTTGAACAGAGCTGAATCAATGCCTGCCAGGCAACCTGGAGATAAATACTGCAGTGTTGCTCATTCTGTACCTGTTCTCACAGTAGCATGGGAATTCACTTCCCAAACATGTCAACTAGTACCACATTAACTAATCAGCAAGTAAAGACTGAGACAAAGCTATAGGAACTATGTTATGTTTTTAACTGTTTCCAGGATGACTCAAGAAGAATAATAAGAAACTTTGCCTATTTGATAGTAGATGTTTTATAACAGCTTTCCATCTCCTTATTGCTTGATTTTGATTATTCCCCTTTTCTGTGTTTTGAAGTCTTATGACTTTAAAAAAATCATGTTCATGTCAAAGCAATTGTTACATACATATACCAGACCTCAGTGGGGAGGTTATAAAGAACCCTCAATTGTATCACAGCGACTTAACAATTGGCTTCAACATGTATTTATTGGCTAAATATAGGAAGTCCAATGTCTTCCACACCATAGAATCAGGTGAGTAGCAGTTTTCCTAAAATCTCCAGAATACCATATATGTGTTTAGGCTAAACAAATATAACTTCCCTAACTGTAAATCTGCCCATTTTTCTGCTGCTAGTCTAATTTTCAGTATTTAAATATTAATGTCCTTTGGCAAGTGCATTAGGACCCAAGTGATAAATCTAAAACATATAGTTGCTTATCTCAGACATTAAAGTTAGGTTGATGGTCTCCTGAGCATTGAGGATTGACCATATATACATTATTCATTCAGGATGGTTGCATGTCATTAAGCCCAGACTGATTTTCATTTTACTTCCTCATGTGCCCTAGGCAGCAAGTCTAAGTATATATTGACATTTGCAAAGTATATTGCAGATCAATATGATACACTTTAAGGTAATTGTCCATACAGGAGGTAGTCTCAAACTTGTAAGAAAAAGCTACCTTTCATGAAGTAGGAGGTTAGTTTTAACATTTTACCTACAGATATACTCTCAATTCTGCCCTTTCTGTTGTAAAATAAGCTACTTTCATTTCAAGGCTGTCTATTCTGAAAGAAGTACTTAAACAATATTTCTTTATTTCTCAAATGTTTCCTTTGCTGTGCATGGTAGCCCTTTTGGGATTTCTGAAAATGCTTTTCCCACAGAAAACAGATTGTGCTCCTTTGGTACAACTCATTGGTTCATTATTGCATCAATCTGCATGTCTGTTGCGTGCTCCTCCAATGGTGCGTGCTGGAGAAGAAGGAGATCAGAGTGTGCTTTGCATTAACTTTCTGGTTCCAGTTTTTAATGTAAGTTGTAAGTTTTGATGTGGTGTCTTCTGTAAGAATAGCAAACAAACATAGCTGCTATGTATCTAATGTAATGTAGCCCCCACAAGAATATAGGTATCCTCTTTGAGTGTGACCGCATTGAACTGAAGATTGCTGAGGGTGATCAAGAACATCAGCAGGGCTTTATGTGTCTTAACTGACTGTTTGCAATACCATTGAAGGAGACTACAATAGTGAGAGTTACAACTATTTCAACACTAGAACCAGAATGATTGTTCCTGCAGCACTGATGCCATGTCTTCTGGAACCCTTAAGATAAATGCAAGTGGATGTCACATCACCTGCTTGATTCCTCTCTTCTTATTTTGGTGTGTAGGATAGAAGAACGAGAAAATGCCGTGTGAACAAAGTTTTTCAAGAATTCATCAGGTGTTTTAGGTTTTGCTATGTCATTGGCCTGCCATTAAGGGAATCTGCCAGGCTGGAAAGTCTGGCACAGAATTGTTCATAAAGTTCCTTGGCTTCTATATACCACTGCACATTTGTGTCCTTGTTTTCTTTAGAAAATGACTGCACACTGTCTGTCTCACAGCAGGTAAATGTAGTTTACCTGCAGATGAAACCAAAAGGACATCCATGCTTACTTGTATGCTTGCATGTTTGTTTGCGTTTCGGATCTTTACAAAACTATTTACTTTTTTAAGCTGATAGAAGAAAAGTTGCCATCTTAAATGATATGCAAATTCTGCCAGGCAATTCCTCCTTTCTTAGAACCAGGGAATCCTCATATGACTGTAATAATTACATGCAGCATCTTGTGATGTTAGCATTTTAACTATAAAAGAAATATAGGACCTAAATCTGCTCTTAAAGAAGTCAGTACCTGATTGACTTACTATCAACATGTCAGAAAGAGAGGTTGTGTAGAAATTCTTACAACAGAACATATATAAGATCTCCTTTGTATTTCTGACTGGTATTCAAGACACACATTTTCGGCATGTTCTATAAAGAATTTTTTTTTAATAGGACTAGAATTGCCAGCACAATTTCCCAGCAAATTGTTCTGATTTTATTATTGATGGTTTATATTATAAGTTCTGCTGGAAGCATCTGGAGAGACCTGGAGCTGTGAATGCATGTTAACAGTCCCTGCTCCACAGAATAAGAAGTCTAATGAGATAACACAGATGGTAGATGTGGAGAACTGGAGGAGTGAGAGATGAAGGTGTTTTTTCACTGTAACCTTGCAGTTAATTAGCAATGGCAGAGCTGGAACCCAAAAGTCCAGTCCTGCCACCTCAGAGCAGCAGAATCCCACCAAATCCTGCCACTGGTCCCTCTTGTTGTCTTGATTAATTCAATTCAAATGCCTGAACTCTGCAGGCACCATTTTTTATTTTTGTCCTATAATCCCTTCAAAAGAAAGGCTATCTGTATTGATTATTTCTGCAGAACAAGTTTCACCCATGCAGCAGAAGTTATTATAAATATAGCACATCTTGTATAAACCATCCAGGTGTGAAAGTACAGGGGATAATGAATAAATTGTTTAAGAAATTGTTTTTAAAAATCCAAACAAACTCTTATAGTTTTCTTCCAGTTATAACTCATGCTATGCTGCTGGAGAGCCACAGATAAAAATGTGTAGTCATTTCATTTATAGGAAATGCTCCTCATTTTTGATCATTTTTGTTTAGAACTAACAGAAAACCAGATTGCCTGGCTTTAACAGGGGGCTTTTAGAATATGTCGAGATACGTGCTACGTAGAAGACAGTAATTGTTCAGCCTTCAAAGGGAAATGAAGAATAAGAATGATTTAATAATTATAACAAGATTAGGTGGGCCACTCATAAACACTGATAAATGCATAGGGGACAGAATTAGATAAGTGAACAAGTAATGAGCATCTCAGATCTTGAAGGTCCTCTGATAATATGATATTGGGCTTCTGTAAAAGGCTATGGACCATTTTCCAGGTTAAAAATTTCATTGACCTTGAGACTACAAACTATGACTGCTCCTTCTGAGCGACTACAGTCCGTTATGTCATAATGTGCATGAGACTGTTACCATGTGAATGATATTCCAGTTATATATAACATAAAGATTTTTTTAAGTCCCTGAACACCAATTTACATGACATATTGTAAAGGCTCCAAAAGAGACTCTTTCTGAATCGTTACAGTCAATTGGACTCTTAACTGGTGTAGTAAGGAGTTAAGAGTCTGAGAATTAAACTGCTCCCAATTAGGCTGTAAAAAGTATTTTATAAATGAGAAACACAATAGTGGTTTGAAGCCAACTCAGAAACAGAGCACTACTGTTTCATATAGAAGACTGAGATGGGATGGTAAAGGGCATTTTTCAAGAATAGCAACTTTATATTTCATATGATTCTGTGTCCAAATAAGCCATTGTGTTATTTGAGATCCACTATAATGATTGTATCTGAATGGGATAAGAACATGATAACCCACTTTATCTGCAAATGGCCAAACAAACCCAGAATATGGCTTCTTTCTGAGAAAATATATCCAAATGTTTCCTTTCTCAAGGCCACTCTCTCATTTCCTGTCTTGCTGCAACAACTAACAACTCACTGAACTCTAAATGCACGTGGAAGATGCCTGAATTGCTTGAGTAAACTTTGTGTGTCCCTATTTGCTCTAAGTAGTTGTTTCTCAGCCATTAATAATCAGAAGCCAAAGTCCTGATGCATTTTGTCCAAAATTGGTTAGGAACTTGCTCAGATATTCACGTCTCTGAACTCAGAGATATACCCTAATTAAGAGGGATAATGCTGAGGATCAGAAAAAGTATCTAGTGATGCAACTAACCCTCTGGCTAAGAGCTGATGACTGGGTCTGTGGTGGCAAACAAAGCATGGAAAAGATCTGGCTTGACTAAACTAATTCTATATCCTGCAGTCTGCCCTTCCTTTAGCAACAGGAGCGTTTTTAGTTTTAGCCTAAAAGAATACTTTTGAGTGCTCCACGATGGTTCTGTAACATGATCCAGGGTTTTTTCTTCTTTTGAAAGTATCTTTCCCCAACATGCCTTGTTGTTATTGATCCTTTGCCTTGCTAGTGCCGAGAAAATGCTGACCCAGCATTATGTTTTGTAATAGGTTTTCTGTTTACTGAAGACTATAGGTAATTGATCTTATTCAGAAAAATAAACCAAATGAGAGCTGCAGAAATGTTTACACCTCCATAAAAAAAACCCCCAAAACCAAAAAACTGAAAGAGTTGCAATTTCCTGCACTACATATTAAATACCATAGCTATCTGGAAATTTTCCTCAGTCTTCTACTACCTTTGACATTCTGTTTTGTCACTTAAATATTCATAACCTCATTCTAGCAGCAGATAGGCTTATTATTAACCTGTTAATCCTCTTGCCCAGGTTGACCTCTTTGGACAGTTTTATGACCGAGGGAATCGTATTGAAAAGTCTAGTTAATAAGATGGTCAGTTAAATATGGTTATAGCAAAAGCATGCTAGAAATTATAAGCATTAGTGTAGTTCCCCTGCCCTCTGATACTTGGAAACTGCTGACCTCCATAACTGTGACAAAAGTCATAACTAATTTTCAGTGTTGGAGAGATGCATTCCCTGAGCCTGTTCTTTCATGCTTGATGTGGTTTGTTATAAGCTGTGAGCAAATGCTTCTCACATGTCTACAATTTAAAATGAAACAATCATTATTGTCTGCTTTTGACATCTATTGCTTATTTTTCACTTATTAATGATAGTGTGCAAAGATCATAAAACTACGCCACCAGAAGACACAGGTGACTATGGGTAGGAACTTAAAAAATATTTGGATCCTTACTTGGAAAAAGAATTTGGCAGAGTTGCCTACTGGCAAAATACAATTTAATACTTATCCTTTTAAATGCTTCTAAAATATTGTGGCAGGTTTTGATCTTAAAATTATTAAAGATTTACATACACAAAATACTCAGCCAGGTTTCATTGACTTTTGAAACCTGGGGCTGAGAAATGTTTTTTTTCAAGCAACAGTAGAGATGGATATTATTTACTAAAATATTCAAATATTGAATAAGCATACTTTTCTTCAGACTGAGGTCAGGAATATCGCTAAGTAGAATAGAAAATAAAAATACAAGGCCTGAATTTTCTGCAGAATTTTGAGAAACACAACATATTAACAGATTTGGAGTAGTGGAAAATAAATTTTCCTGAAAGATTAATACTTTCCTTGTATATGGTATGGTAGATATTCTGATTCAGCTGTAAAGATTTAAATGATTTAGATTATAAAGACAAATGCTTTGATGCCACAGAGAGATGTTCATTAGTAATACCACTTTATAACTCTATTGGTTCAGTAGCTATTGCTGGACCATTGACATCTTTTTGGCAAGATCACTGCTAAGGCAATATATTGAGAAAAACTAAACCTTTTTCTGACTCTTCTGCATGAAGAGGCACATATTCGCAATAAAGGAAATATAATGACAAGTAATGACCTTGATGTTATTCTTTGAGTCTTCTGATAGAACCAGCTACTTGATGGTGGATTGCCTGGGAATTCTGTGCTTCAAAATGTCTCTGTGGCCCTACAGGAAATATCATGGTGGTTTGTATCTGCTAGTGCAACTGTCTACTTTAGTAACAACATCTTGTTCCCTAAGATAAGGTTAAGGTGAACTAGGGGGACAGAAAAGACCGTGCCACTTCCACCCTCTTAGCTCTTTCTAGACTGTGGCCTGAAGAGGATGACAGCCGCATGTTAGTACAGAGCCTTTCACCATCATAGCACAAAATGCAATCAATTCTGAATGTTTACATTAAATACTTCCAGATGTTATTAGCTAGTAGAGAATGTAGAAATCAGTTTAGGGCAGGATAGTCACATGTGAAAGGTTGTGGCTCTTTTGGGAGTTACAGCTGAAATATTCAATAAGTAATATAACCAGTCAAAATAAATATAAATACGAATAAGCTGATAAAAATATTAAACACTTACCCACATACAGTTGTTGTAACAAGAGGTGACACTGAGTCAGATTCAATGTGCATTCTGCAGTGAAAGCATTAATCGATACATGCTTACATTTTTGTGTTTGTTGACCAGAGAATTCTCTACACTGGAATATGTTGGGGGAACTGTGTGACTTTCTAACTGAAGTGACCACACAGTACAAACCTAAGGAGAAGAGACTAAATGGCTGTTTTGCAACCATACCACTATCTAATCTGGCAGGTGAACTACTGGCTGTGCAAGGATTTGCAGCTCAGCTGAAGTGCGTTTACACCAATGCATGTAGCATGGGGAATAAGAAGGAAGAGCTGGAAGCTGTCGTAGGTCAAGGAGGCTATGATGTTGTCGTCATCACAGAAACATGGTGGGATGACTCATATAACTGGAGTACAGGTATGGTGGGGTATAAACTCTTCAGGCGGGATAGGAAGGGTAGATTCAGGTGGAGTAGCCCTCTTTGTAAGGGAGGACTTGGACACTGTTGAGATGGATTGTGGTGATTGAGTGTCTGTGGATTAAAATCAGAGAAGCCCAAAAGAAGGCAGATTTTGTGATGGGAGTCTGTTACAGGCCACCCAGCCAAGGAGAAGCAGCTGATGAGCTCTTCTATAAACAGCTGGAGTTAATCTCTAGATCAATGCCTCTTGTTCTTGTGGGAGACTTCAATCTTCCTGATATCTGCTGGAAGTACAATAGAGCAGAAAGGAAGCAGTCTAGGATGTTCCTGGAGTGTGTGGAAGACAACTTCCTTGCACAGCTGGTGAATGAACCGAGAAGGGAAGGTGCCCTCCTGGACTTGCTGTTTGTGAACAAAGAAGGCCTTGTGGGGGATGTGGCAGTAGGAGATCGCCTAGGACTAAGCAACCACAAGATGATAGGGTTTTCTGTTCTAGGTGAAGTGAAGAGGGTGCTTAGCAGGACAATACCATTAAATTTCCAGAGGGCAAAAAGGAGATCCTAGCAGCTCAGGAGAAAGCCATCTCCGTGTTCTGGAAAAAACACCGGCAGGGTTAAAAACCAGCTTGGTTGAACAGTGAAATCTTGAGTGATAACAAGAAGAAGAGAAATGTTTATGGGCTGTAGAAGAGGGAACAGACCTCTTGGGTGGACTACAGGAGAGAAGTGAGATTGTGTAGAGAAAAAATGAGAAGGGCTAAGGCTGAACTAGAAATCAGATTGGCAAAATCTGTGAAAGATAAAAGAAAAATCTTTCTATAAATATATAAGTAATAAAAGGAGGACTAGGGACCGTACAGTCCCTGTTGGACACAGAAAGGACAGCAGTGACGGGGGATGAGGAGAAGGCTGAGGTACTTAATGCCTTCTTTGCCTCAATCTTTAATTGTAAAGAAAGTTGTTCCCTCTGTGTACAAACCCCGGAACTAGAGGAGCAAAATGAGTCTTCCATGGTCCAAGAGGAGGTGGTCAGAGCCTTGCTAGCCTGACTAGACACCCACAAGTCTATGGGGCCAGATGGGATTCACCCAAGGGTATTAAGGGATCTGGCAGATGTGCTTGCTAAACTCCCTCTCCATCATCTTCCAACAGTCCTGGAAGACTGGGGAAGTTCCACTGGACTGGAGGCTGGCTGATGTTGTGCCCATCTACAAGAAGGGTCGCAGAGAAGATCCAGGGAACTACAGGCCTGTCAGTCTGACCTCAGTGCTAGGGAAAGTCATGGAACAGGTGATCTTGAGTGCTATCATGAAGAACATTCAAGAGAACCGGGTGATCAGGCCCAGTCAACATGGGTTCACAAAAAGCAGGTCTTGCCAAACAAACCTGATTGCATTCTATGACAAAGTGACTTGGCTGCTGGATGAGGGAAAGGCTGTGGATGTGGTCTTCCTGGACTTCACTAAAACCTTTGACAGAGTTTCTCACAGCATTCTGCTATGGAAACTGTCAGCCTCTGGAAAACTGGTTGGATGGCTGGGCCCAGAGAGAGGTGGTGAATGGTGTTAACTCCAGCTGGAGACCAGTTACAAGCGGGGTTCCCCAGGGCTCAGTGCTGGGTCCAGCCCTGTTCAATGTCTTCATCAATGACCTGGATGAAGGCATTGAGGGCACCCTTAGCAAGTCTGCAGATGACACAAAGCTGTGTGGAAGTGTGGATCTGCTGGAGGGTAGGGAGGCTCTGCAAAGGGATCTGAACAGGCTGGACCACTGGGCAGAGACCAATGGCATGAGGTTTAACAAGACCACATGTCAGGTCCTGCACTTGGGGCACAACAACCCTGTGCAGAGCTACAGACTGGGAGAAGTCTGGCTAGAAAACTGCCTGGAGGAGAGGGACCTGGGAGTGTTGGTTGACAGCTGACTGAACATGAGCCAGATAGGAAAAGTCTTGGAGGACAAGAGTCTTCACTTCAGTATAATTTGAGATTAATCTGAGATGATTATTTGTTTCTCCATCCACCTCAATAAATCAGTTATTCACACAGCTTTATTTAAAAGATTAAATTTGTGAGCCCAGAACATTTTTTGTACTTCTTTCCATTTTCTGTTTTCCTCTTACTTTTAATTTCCATAACCATGTTGTATTTATATATAAATACACTATGTACGTATATAAGTATGTATGCATGTATATACACAGCAATGGCTATATATAAAAGCAATTGAACTTTAGTTCTAATTAATTTCTTTTAAAATAAAACTACAACTGAATCATAAACAGTAATTTTTATGGTGCTGTACTTGAGATGGGTTTGGATGTTAGATATTTACTCACTAATTCAATTAAACATGATTGGTAGCCTATATGAGCTGCCATTTATAGAAAGACTCTACTACTGCTGAATTTGACTCTGGATTGAAGCCATACATGAATACCCCAAGAAGGACTCAGGTGTTTCTGTTAAACAAAAAGATGAGACAGGTGCTTTTTATCTATTTAAGAATAGTTGAGCTTTTCACTGAGATATTTGCTTGTGTTCGTGATTATGGAAATGGATTTTTTTTCACTCTAAAACTTTATCAAGCATTTTCCAACCTCAGTGACCCTTTATTTTTTCTGCATGCATACACCACCATATCAATGTGAAATTGTCAGTAAATAGGTTTTGTTCTGGAGTGTTGTATGTAGCCTGGGGAACGGCTGAGAGAGCTGGAGGTGTCTAGCCTGGAGAAGATGAGGTTGAGGGGAGACTTCATTGCTCTCTACAACTACCTGAAAGGAGGTTGTGGAGAGGAGGGAGCTGGGGTCTCTTCTCCCAAGTGACAGGGGACAGGAGAAGAGGAAATGGCCTTAAGCTCCACCACATGAGGTTTAGGCTGGACATTAGGAAAACAAAATTCACAGAAAGGGTCATTGGACACTGGAACAGGCTGCCCAGGGAAGGGGTTGAGTCACCTTCCCTGGAGGTGTTTAAGGCACGAGTGGACGAGGTGCTGAGGGGCATGCTTTAGTGTTTGATAGGAATGTTTGGACTTATGATCCAGTGGGTCTCTTCCAACCTGGTCAGATAATGGGACAAGATATGTCTCCATCATTTTATGGAAACACCTTGTTTCTTAGCAGACCTAACCAGGTGCTATTTCAAAGTTGCTTGAGCAAATTGAGAGACCCCTTCATTGCTTTTCCCTGGTGCCTGCTGCCTGGGTTGGGTTTGAAACATCTCTCTTGCTGAGTTGCTGTGCAGGGTGCTGCCTGGGAGAGTGGGATACCTGGGAGGAGGTGATGCTGCAGGGTCCTTGGTGAACACCACAAGAGGGTGTGAGTACCCTGCGTGGTCACCCCACTGTGAACCACACTGTGGTTTGTGAAGGACAATAGCAGAGAAGGGCTTTTCATTAACTTTGATGAAAGCAGAGTGACTGAGGTCCAAGGAAATGAGTCAAATCAGAGGGTCAAAACCTCAGCTTGTTCCTTCATTGTTTCTGAAGTCAGCCAGCAGCAGCCTATGTTTCTCCATGGATGAATGAGTCCTCAAGGGTGAAGGTCTATTTCTGGATTTTGTAGCCCAGCCAGTTATAAGGATGCAGTAGGAAAACCCCTAGAGCTTACCGAGTCACTGGGAATAGGAAATATTGCTTGAACTGAATCCCATTCTGGGACTTTCTCATACTTGATGAAGTACTAGTGGGTGTGTGAATGTGTCTCGGAAATAAATTTCAACCTGCAGTAGTAAAGTAGAGCTGTCCTAGGGCCAAACAGAAAAAGGTAACACTGGTGGGAAAAAAGTTGCCTACTCAACCTTCAGCAGTTTCTCAGTATCTTGATTATTTTGAAATATTAGTTTGAAGAGACATTGAAGCTGATGTTCATACATACTATGTGCTCTTCTTCAGCTGCTTGCTCTTCAGGGCAGCCTCTCTAAGGGGCTATTGCAGTACATGGAACACAGTGGGTAATTCAGATCTGCTTTTCTGATGTTACAGGAAACCAATACAGAAATAAATATTCTACACTCCTAATTTTTAAAGTACTTGGAATTTTTTAGTTTGTTGTTTTGTTGTTTGTGCTTGTTTGAGGTTTTATTTTTTTCCCTTGGCTTTCTTGTGCCACCATCAAGTTCTAATTTCTTTATGTGGTAAATATCAAAGTTTGTTCTCACTTGTTTTAGGGTAGTTAAAACCAGGAGTAGATCAAGCTGGAAATCTCAAGGACAAGCAGGGATAAAACATGAGCTAGGGAAAAAATTCTAAGCTATGCAATAGCTCTCATGCTACATTCTCAAGCCTTCTTCTCCCCAAAAGCAGAACCAATACTTCTCCCCAGATTTAATGCATCATATTTATTTACATATTTGTAGCAACTTCACAGAGAAGTTGCTTCATATCTGGTCTGTGAAAAGAGTTTTTCTTCACTTTTTTTGTGAAGTTTCCAGTATTGGAATCTGATTAAGTAAATTATTTTCTGTAAGAATTGCATTTGAAACTTTATTCATGAAATATGATGAAATATGAAAAATGAAGAATACAACCAAAATAGATACAAAATTCTTCTGAAATATTGAGAAATCAGTAAGTAGGAAATATGGATCTAATGAAATATTGTTAGTCTGTGAGTCTAAACCCCATAGTAAGTGCAAGTACTTAATGTGACATGCTCAGCAGGGACAAATTTTAATCCAGGCAGAAAAACAACTATTTAAGTGTTCTGATTTTAGTTGTAATGGAGCAATTAAACTATTTCTTAAGAAAACAAAAGAGAAGCTATTAATTACTAGAGCTTTGGGAAGTGTCAGAAGATGGCTGTTCTACCTGCAGCTGACTGTTCATCTGATGAGAAATCCTGTTGCTTATTTTGCTCAGTAAATACAGAGAAGGAAGGATTTTCCTTGTTGCTGCAAGGAAAAGTCAGAAAAATAAAGAAACAGCATAATGCAGATTCAGAAATGGGCAGTATTTTCTTTTCAACAAATTGAACAGTTAATCTCAGTGTTGAAGTTTCTACATTAATCTGTTGAAGACTTGAGTGTGGTTGCTTGAATAGCCACAAATCCAGAAATATTACAAATATATTGTGGAAAAAAATCCATTCTGATCACCAAAATACTCTTATGTACCTCCCATGGGCATTTTCACTTGAGTGTAATTTGTCATTTTTTTTTCTTTTTTTTGGCTAAGAAGATCCAACAAAATATTTTTTTCCTAAAGCCAAGATCTGTGTGTAAATGGATGAATAATCACTTTTTGAGTACTTGGAAGTTTTGTAAATAACTGTAAAATTGGTTTTAAAATTTCACCCATTTTTTGTCCCAAACACTGCATTTATATCACTTTTAGTGCATATGTACTGGTACTGGCTGTTAATTTTTGATATGACATTTTGCTTGCATAACTTTGTTTTATTGATAGACCCTTTGTGATATTCTAGTATACCCTCAGGGCTTGCAAAGTGATGAGATTCTCTATACCAACAAATGCAGACCTCACTACACACTTACCATTAAATTGCTCATAATGGTAGACATCTGGAAAGTATTTACTGGTTGAAGAAGTGTGGGGTAAGACTACACATATAACCACAAAAAACATACCATCTTATGTATGGATATAAAGACAATGATGATGCAGTTCCTTTTCAAACATGCTTTAGGTATATGGCATAATTTTACTGCTCATTAAAAGGCAAAAAATGTATGACATAATAACTGCTTATTCAGAATTCTCTAAAGAAATAATTATACTCACCACAGAGGTTTTACTCAGTTGAAGTCAGTCAGGCCTCTCATACAGTCCTGTCTTGGATGAATGTATGGCTATATATATACACACAGAAGTATGGAATGTGCATGTATTTTACTGCTTCATTTTGTTATTACACTGTTGACAGAAGAATAAGCCTATTTTGGGATATATTTAGAAAAGAAGTTAAGCACCTATGCAGACACATAGCAGACCTGTGCACAGACACGAAACATCCATCTAGGATGAATATTCAATCATTTTGTGCATCCTGGCTGTATGTGTACACTGGCACCAAGCTGCTCATCTGTATGTAGGTTTTTTAATGTTTGTAATTTAGGAATGTGCTAACTTCATGCACCTGTGTATCCTTCATTTCTGTTTACCTGAGAATGTAACCTCCTACCACGTGTTCTTCCTCAATGTGACATGTTCTTCCTTCTTAGAACTCAGCTTATCTATTACTTTGGGGTAATTTATCCATTTGTTTTAAGATATGCCTCTATTATTTTTAATATTTTCTGGCTTTTTTGCTTCCTTCTTTCAATGGTGGCTCAATGCATTTGTCTTATATTTGTTAGTGCTCTACCACTCTCCACTCCTATTATTTATAGATTCAATTACCAGTAGTACTTTCACAGAATCACAGAATCACAGAACAACCAGGTTGGAAGGGACCCATCGGATCTTCTAGTCCAACCATTCCTATCTAACACTAAACACTTTTTTAAAGCCATTGAAACTGTGGAAACCTGAAAAGCTCTGTTACCTTGTGAAAGGAAAGGTATAGCATAAATATATTTATAAATCTGTTAATTTTTGTTAATACTTCAAAATGCACATGAATTGACAGATTCTTGTTTTACATACCAGGAATTCTGGTGGATCATTTCTTAATTCTGTGACATCCATATCCTGATGGAGATTGCTATACTCAGAGAAAATACTCTGGCAACCAAGCATACGATTTCTTACTGGTAAACTTGAAAAAATGTCAGAAAGGCTGAAAGTGGAAAAGAAAGTGATCCAAGTGACTTGGATCACTGAATTTAGAGAAGTCAGAAATCTAGAAACAAGGATTTTTGGCTTATAGAAGTCCAGTGGAAGGAAGATGGAAGTGATGGTAAAAGTGGGATCCAAGACATAGGGCTTGTGGTGAGCAATCAGCTCCTAAAGCACTTACAGGAAACTGTAAGAATAATTATTTGAAAAGCCTGCTTTGTAACAGCGAGTTTAAATTACTTTGCCTATCAAGCTGTGAAAGAACAACAAAAAATTTTAAAAAGACAGGTATAAAGGGAAGATTTTTGGAAAGTTTAGGGGGAATAGAAATTTAACAACGGTCTTTTCAGTCTAGCAGGTAAAATTGCCACAGTTTCCAGCAGCTGGAAGATGGAAGTAGACTAGTTCAAAGTAGAAATAAATCTTAGACATACAGAGTAGTTAAAACTACTTGAAGTGGCCCAACGTTGGTTGCTTGTATACCATCAATACATTCAACATTACTACAGGGCCTCAGAGATTTGAAGAGTACTTAAGCATGCCAAGAATACTCCTAGGAGCTCACTCCACTGCTCTTTGAACTATTGATGGCTGCAGTTTCTTACAGTGCTTATGGAGCAGCCTGTTTGACAATCTTCCCTTAATACAACTTCACTTATATCAGTGAAGCTGACAGAATCTCAGGGGTGGCCACTCTGAGATGACAGTTTGATAAAATTTTTCAGAATGACCTATCTCCTGTTTTAAAATTGACACGTGCTCCATTTATTCTTATTTGGACTTTGTTTATTAGCTTTGCAATTTCTCAGGCTTTCTGAAAAGTAAAAATACTTTGTACAAAAAATGACTAATTTGGAAAAGGAAATAATCTCAGAAATGTTTTCCACGTAATTCAGAACATTTGCTAAAATTTAAAACCTGCTTTTTATGAAACAAGGACTTTATGCTAGCCTCTCAACAGTTATTTGGCACAGAGGCATGGCTCAGGAGACAGTTCAAATATATGTTCTGATTGAGGAATAAGCTTTTGGGAGTCTCAAAATGCAGAAACAGCCTGATTAAACAAGTGGAAATAGAGGTCAGAAAAGAGGAAATAGAAAATGAAGAAATGCATAATGCAAAGTTTTTATTTTCTGATTTCCTATGTAAAAGAAAAACCCTAAAGTCTTTATCCTGCAGTCTGATCTGTATGAGCATGACTTTTCTTGGTATTTATATGGCTATAGATGACAGCCTCCATTTTATGTAATTTTGCACAATTTAACAGTAAGATCCACTAAAGTTCAATTCTTCTCTGTCTAGTTACACCAAAACTGTAGATGAAAGTAGTGGCAGTTTCACAGGAGCCAGGCAAGTAATTTGGGCTCTGGAAAGCCTCAGGATCATTTATTTAGGGATTGTTCTCAGAAAATTCAAGTCTCTATTCAGGCTTATAAGAACTTAGAGCACTCATCATTTTGCTGTATGTGCTCAGCATCAGGCAAATCACTGCAGTACTTTACACAGCAAGAAATTCTAAGTTTCTTTTGTGAGCAGTGAAATAAATTATCATCTCCTGTAATCTTTCAAAACTTTAACAGACGAGTGCAGTGTGAGACAACGTAGTACAATTCACTGTGAAATACTATTGTCCTATGTTTAAGGAAGGATAATAACAGAGCATGCAAAAAAAGATCCTATATTATACATACTTGGTGATATTTTTTGCATTTAGTACATTCACTAAGGATATTCAGTCGTTTGACCATGAGGATGCTTCCTTAGGAAACACCTGGTGTTAACTACAACTGGAAACAGCTTTACAAAACAGATGGACCACTGGTCTAGTACAGTGATGTCTTTGTTCTTAGTGAATAAGTTTAGGCAGAGGAAGAGGAAGGAAACAGAGTACAAAGAGTGAGGTCATAAAGCCATGTCTCAGAAAAACTGCTTGTTGAACAGAAAGTTACTATTGCATGATATGAATTAAAGACAGAAGAAAACAAGCAGGGGAGGAAAATATCTCTGGTGTTGTACTAACATATGTGCAAACAAAAATCATAGAATCATAGAATCACCAGGTTGGAAGAGACCCACCCCGTGCTGTTTCTGTGGATCTCCATCATTGGCTTTGCAGGGGATGATGCCAAGTTCTGCCTGTATTTCTCTTTCTAACACAAAATCTAGTCCCACCTTCAACCAGAAATTCACCTACCATCTCTTTCTGGAAACTCTTTGGGCATACCTCTGTGCTGCAGCCTTGTCATCATCCATTTTGATGTATTTCTTTCCTATTTCCATTGGTACTTTTGCTGTTGGTTTCAGATCAGCATGACTCAAGTAGGGCGCTCTGTCCTACCCTAGAGCTATCTAACACACCCTTGTCACCTCAGTTATGGGCACAGTTTCATCCCATCAGACCTTGTCTATAGAACTGTTGTGCTCTTACTCATTTTTGGTGCTGCAGGCCAAGACAGATCTTTAGCTTTACACTGACTTTTTGATGCTATCAGTCTGGCCAACTTACTGCTCATGGGCAGATGCAGGGAGCTGTTTTAATTGAGAGGCCTTAGTAGAAAGGAACAATTTGGCTTGTTACTACCTTTGTCCTTAGCTACTGTTTTCCCTGGAAGCATAAAAAATAATTTACTGCGAAAGTGTTCAATTTCTTTTTTCATAAGACGTGTATGCAACTCTTGGAGAGTTTTGAAAGGCATTGCAGGCTGAAAAATTGTAGCTTAAACTGTGTTATGCTGTCAAAGGAGATTCAAAAGACAAGCACATGAGATGATTATTTTTTCTCCAAGCCTCTGCTTTAAGCAGTGTGTTCTCACGTAATGACTAGTGAAAAATCTAGATCTGAGCTTAGAGATATTACAGACCTTTATTATATTAACACACTAAGGAAGCATCAGAGAAAAGAGCTTCTACAAGAGAGGCCTCTGTATTTAAATACACACACTAGACTGAACTTGTATTTGTATTTTCTTTTTGCAAAGTGCAATATTGCAATATTTCTCAGTCTCCTTTACCACTTGGATCTCAAAATCCTTTCAGGGTTTAATCTCTACACTGTTCCCTCCCGATGTCCAATACACTGGCTCATTTGTGGCCTGTATTTTTTTCTGATGTTTTAGGCAAAGAAAAAAGAGATGTGTCTTTTTTATTCCTTTGTGGGAGAAGTTGTGTCACCCACTTGATGTCTTTCTTTAATTTAAGGAGCAAAGCACACAACCAGAGTGACAGACAGATAGGTCAAAACTTCTTCACCATCCTTTACATCACAAGGCTTGTTTTCTTTTAACTGCCAGGAATTGAAGCTTGGAAAAGGAAAGGAAGAACAATTGGAATCGTCATGGGAAAAAATAAGCACTAATATTGGAAATGAAGAGGAAAGAGTTTTTCTAAATCTTTCACTGTTTTGTATGTAGAAAGGAAAAGTTTTCAGCAAAGAAAACATCCTTTTGCAAGCAATTTTAATACAGGTATTTTAACAATTTTTGCAAGGAAAATCGCCATTTTCTAGTATCTGTTGTTGGCTTTCATGCCATGAAATTCAGGCTGATTACTCAAAAATAGTAGTATATTACATAAAAAAATGAGTATATAGTTTGAATATATGGAGTACAAAAGCTTCAGAAGCCATTGAGTGCATGGGTGATACATCCTCATGAAGGGCCTTTCAGGGTGGAGGAGACTATGGATGAACACTGATGAACATGGATGACTGCCTGGATAAGGGGCCTCCACTCTTTCTTGCACCAGGTCCTTTTCAACCATTGTTCACAAAAGCACTGCAGATGATGTTCTGTTCTCACACTGATCTTCATAAATATTTTAAAGAAAATTTAAACCTCATTGTGTGAAGTTAGCCTTTGTTGGCAACAAGAAAGTTTCAACTGGTGATACTTAGTCAATTTTTGGACTCCCAGATTTCAGGTACCACATGGCTCTTTTGGTGACATCCAGCAGCAGGATGGCAAATATGACAGTGGGATGCCTGCCAGTAATGGGGAAGGCCTAGGAAAACCCTGGCAGAAGAGGGGCTGGCGGCTCCTGGCTCCTGACACCTGGCAGCTCCCATGTGGTGCCTGACGTAGGGGTGTGTAGGTGGGAGATTTAAACTGGGGAGCCCCTGGGGAGTGCCACAACCCAGAGCAGGGCATGTTAGAAAAACAGGGCAGTTTGAGCAGCAGTTTGAGTGGATAGGGCGAGCAGGGAGGGCAAAGAGAGGGGCTGGAGGCCAACCAGAAGGGTCTTATGGAAACTGCTTGGGTGGGCAAACTCCTCCGCTTGGTGTCAGAGCTAAGGGAAGAAGTAACTAGGCCGAGGAACATTAGGAAGTGTGAGAGGGAGACAGACCAGTGGAGCAACAACCTATGCTCCCTCTGACAAACATAGCAGGCAGTCAGAGCAAGCACAGTTGAGAAATCCCCATTCACTAAATATAAGACTGAGGAGAAAAAAGATGGGGAATGGCAGCAAGTTCCTGCCCAGTGCAGAAAGTGTGCTGCCCCCATTCAGGTGACAAACTCCCAGATTCTGTTGCAGAATAGATACAAAGTGCTGCAAGTGGAATCAAACTCCATAGAGGAGGAGGATGGCTCCCACAGCCTAGAAACATTCCCTAGGCTGTGCCATCTTCAACTCACCATCAAAACAACCGCTGAGAAAAAGAAAAGAAGAATCATTGTCTTGGGGGATTCCCTTCTGAAGCGAACAGAGGGCCCGATCTGCAGATCGGACCCACTCTGCAGGGAAGTTTGCTGCCTGCCTGGGGCCTCTGTGAAAGACATCATAAGAAAACTTCAGTCCCTGGTAAAACCTACAGATTATTACCCTCTGTTAGTGTTCCAAGTAGGCAATAATGGTATCCAGATTAAGAAACTGAGGACAATAAGGAGGGACTTCAGGGCCCTGGGGAGAATGGTGAAGGGCTTCAGGGCACAAGTAGTGTTTACCAGCACCATTCCAACAACAAGGAATGAAGAAGGAGAGAGAAATACCAGACAATTAATTCCTAGTTCCAAACAGGGTGTGAGGAGCAAAATTTTGGATTCTTTGATCATGGACTGGCCTACACACCTACCAGCTTCATTAACAGGGATGGGGAATGCTTGTCCCCTAGGGGTACAAACATTCTGACGAAAAAGCTAGCAGGGCTCATAAATAAAGCTTTAAACTAGATGTGAAGTGGGAGGGAGATGAAGCCAGGCTAGACAGGAGTGAGCCTGGAAATAGTACTCCAGTTCCTGAGAGATGGTGTACTGATGAGAACTTCCAACATATCAATACAGAGCGAGTTGGGGCGAGTACATCTTGTGATGGAAAAATTGTAAACAGCACTGATGGGTTAGATAATTCAAGGATCAGTCATTTGGGAATGAATCCCTTTATGAGAGCTATGGGATTAACAGCCCAACCGAAGTGCGTTTATACCAATGCACGCAGCATGGGCAATAAACAGGAGGAACTGGAAGCTAACTGGACGTTTAACAAGGCCAAATGCTGGGTCCTGCACTTGGGGCACAACAACCCTATGCAGTGCTACAGACTAGGAGAAGTCTGGATAGAAAGCTGCCTGGAGAAGAAGGACCTGGGGGTGTTGGTTGACAGCCAAATGAGCATGAACCAGCAGTGTGCCCAGGTGGCCAATAAGGCCAATGGCATCCTGGCTTGTATCAGAAATGGTGTGACCAGCAGGTCCAGGGAGGTTATTCTACCTCTGTACTTGGCACTGGTGAGACTGCTCCTTGAATCCTGTGTTCATTTCTGGGCCCCTCACCACAGAAAGGATGTTGAGGCTCTGGAGCGAGTCCAGAGAAGAGCAACAAAGCTGGTGAAGGGGCTGGAGAACAGGCCCTATGAGGAACAGCTGAGAGAGCTGGGGTTGTTTAGCCTGGAGAAGAGAAGGCTGAAAGGAGACCTCATTGCTCTTTATAACTACCTGAAAGGAGGTTGTAGAGAGGAGGGTGCTGGCCTTTTCTCCCATGGACAGGGCACAGGAGAAGAGGAAATGGCCTCAAGCTCCACCAGGGGAGGTTTAGGCTGGACATTAGGGAAAACAAAGTCATGGAAAGGGTCATTGGGCACTGGAACAGGCTGCCCAGGGAGGTGGTTGATTCAACTTCCCTAGAGGTGTTTAAGGGACGGGTGGATGAGGTGCTGAGGGGCATGGTTTAGTGATTGATGGGAGCAGGTTTGGATCTTTTCCAACCTGGTTATTCTATGATTCTATGATTCTATTGTAGGGCAAGAAGACTATATGTAATACGATGACTCGCATAACTGGAGTGCTGCTATGGTGGTATATAAACTCTTGAGGCAGGACAGGAATGATAGGAGAGGTGGTCTGGTAGCCCTCTATGTTAGAGAGTGCTTTGATACCCTTGAGCTTTATAATGTTGATTACAGGACTGAATGCCTGTGGGTAAAAATCAGAGGAGCCCACAAGAAGGCAGATATTGTGATGAGAGTCTGTTATAGACCACCCAGACAAGAAGAAGCAGCTGATGAGCTCTTCTACAAACAAATGGGAGAAGTCTCCAGATCACTAGGTCTTGTCCTTGTAGGAGTCTTCAATCTTCCTGATGTCTGCTGGAAGTACAATACAGCAGAAGGGAAGCAGTCTAGGATGTTCCTGGAGTGTGTGGAAGACAACTTCCTAACATAACTGGTGAGTGACCTGGACAAGGGAAGGCGCCCTCCTGGACCTGCTGTTTGTGAACAGAGAAGGCCTCGTGGGGGATATGATGGTTGGAGGAAACCTGGGACAAAGTGATCATAAGATGGTAGAATTCTCAGTTCTAAGTGAGGTGAGGAGGGGGCTTAGTAGTATGACCACCTTAAACTTCGAGGGGGCAGACTTTGGACTGTTCAAAAGGCTGCTTGCTAAAGTCCCATGGGAGACAGTCCTTAAGGGCAAGGGAGTCCACGAGGACTGGGTGCTACTCAGGAGGGAAATCCTGGCATCTCAGGAGCAAGCTGTCCCTGTGTTCGGGAAAAAAATAGCTGTTGGGGAAAAAAACAGCTTGGTTGAGCAGAGAGATCTGGATGGGCTTCAAAAAGAAGAGGGACGTCTATGAGCTTTGGAAGAAAGGACAGACATCTTGGGTGGATTACAGGGAGGAAGTGAGATTGTGCAGCAGAAAAATCAGGAGGGCTAAAGCCCAGCTAAGAGCTCAGACTGGCCAATTCTGTGAAAGAAAATAAAAAATCTTTCTAGTAAAAGGAGACTAGGGGGAATATTCAGTCTTTATTGGATGCAAAGGGAACAACTGTGACCATGGATGAGGGCAAGGCTGAGGTACTTAATGCCTTCTTTGCCTCAGTCTTTAGTAGTAAAGGAAATTGTTCCTTGTGTGTACATACCCAGGAGTCAGAGTTGCAGAACAAAGCTCCCATAATCCAAAAGGAGGTGGCTAGCGACTTGCTTGGCCAATTAGACACTCATAAGTCTTTAGGTTTCTTCCTACAGTAGAGAGCACACAATTTAGTAAGCTTTCAGGATGTCAGAAGAGCTACTTCTACCTTTATTGTATATTAGGTATTAAAGGACTGGTAAATAACTAGCTACATCCTTTTTACACATTTTTATCTATTCTTTATGTTCCTGGTGTTCAACTTATGGAGGTTATATTTGTATATGTAGTTCTCAACTTCCAGATTAATCACATGCCTAATAATACCTGAACTCAAGGCTCCTATGAAGCCAGTGCTAGATAAAAGACTCTCAAAATGAGCTTAGCTGTTCCAAGGGCACAGTCAGCAGAACATGACTTTCAGATTGCACATGCATGACATTCAAATGTAATGTGAAGGAAATTGTGTACTAAAAGTAGCTTCATGGCTAATATAGCAGCTGCATTAGCGTTGTGCTGTGTGACCAAACTTGATTTACACTTCTAAGAAATTCCATATTACATGGCTTTTGTAGCCAGGAATAGGAAAGAAAGAAATATGTTCGCTTAAGTGGGAATTAATATAAAGTATCTTTTCTTGTTAGTTTTATTAGATGTTATATGTATTATTGAAAAAACCTCTAGAGGGTCACCTGAAATAGAATTTTCTGTTCCTTAATATCCTGCTGCAAGGTCCGTGGGCTCTGTCAGGAAAAGGCGTGTCACAGAATGGACATGTTCATATTTTATTGTCTTGAAGGAGCTGAAGACTTTTCCCTTTAAGCCAAATCCCTTCATTACTTCATTGTTACAGAGACAAATACTGTTTAGTATCTTCATTAAATATATGAACAGTGGAACTGAGTGCAACCTCAGGAAATTTAGAGACGACACCAAGCTGAGTGGCACAGTCGATGCACTTGGAGGAAGGGTTGTCATCTAGAGGGACTTTGACAGACTTGAGGAGTGTGTCCATGGAAATCTCATCAAGTCCAACAAAGCCAAGTGCAAGATCCTGCAGCTGGATCAGGACAATCTCAAACGGGAATACAAGCTGAGTGATGAGTGAATTGAGAGGACCCCTGCAGAGAAGAACTTGGCTGTATAGATGGATGGAAAACTGAACATGAGCCAGCAATGTGTGCTTGCAGCCCTGAAAGCCAACCATATCCTGGGCATAAAAAGAAGTGTGGACATCAAGTCAGGGAAAGTGATTCTTCCCCTCTACTTTGCTCTGGTGAGACCTTGTCTGGAGTACTATAGCCATCTCTTGAGTCCTCAGAATAAGAAAGACATGGACCTGTTAGAGAAGATCTAGAGAAGAGCCGTGAAAATGGTCAGAGGGCTGGAACTCCTTTCCTAACAAGACAGGCTGAGAAAATTGGCGTTGTCAAGCCTGGAAAAGAGAAAGCTCCATGGACACCTTATTGCAGCCTTTCAATATATATTTAATGGACTTATAAGAAAAACAGAGAAAGACTCTTTACCAGAGCCTGTAATGACAGGACAAGAGGCAATGATTTTAAAGTAAACGAGAGTAGATTTATATTGGACATAAGGAAGAATTTATTACTGTGAGCTTTGTGAACAGGTTGTCCAGAGATATCGTGGATCCCCTGTCCCTGGAAGTGTTGAAAGTCAGGCTGGAGGAGGTGCTGAGCAACTTCGTCTAATGGAAGATGTCCCCACCTATGGCAGGACTGGGCTAGGTGAACTTTAAAGGTCTTTTCCAACCCAAACTATTCTGTGGTTCTATAATCACAGAATATTCTATTCGCTCCTTGAATACTGTGTCCAGTTCTTGGCTCCTCACCACAAGAAGGATGTTGAGGCTCTGGAGCAAGTCCAGAGAAGAGCGACGAAGATGGTGAAGGGGCTGGAGAACAGATCCTATGAGGAGCGGCTGAGAGAGCTGGGGTTGTTTATCCTGGAGAAGAGGAGGCTGAGAGGAGACCTCATTACTCTCTACAACTACCTGAAAGGAGGTTGTAGAGAGGAGGGAGCTGGCCTCTTCTCTCATGTGACAGGGGACAGGACAAGAGGGAATGGCCTCAAGCTCCGCCAGGGGAGATTTAGGCTGGAGATTAGGAGGAAGTTTTTCACACAGAGGGTCATTGGGCATTGGAATAGGCTGCCCAGGGAGGTGGTTGAGTCACCTTCCCTGGAGGTGTTTAAGACAAGGGTGGATGAGGTCTTGAGGCACTTGGTTTAGTGTTTGATAGGAATGGTTGGACTAAAAGATCCGATGGGTCCCTTCCAACCTGGTTGTTCTATGATTCTATGATTCTATGAATTAAGACACATGACTCTAGGCTCCCACTCTAATCTTCTTTTTAAGGCTCCCACTCTAATTTTAAGGTTCCCACTCTAATTTTCTGTATAATCAGAATGCAGGGTTAGAGGAAATCTAAGTATAAATCCCGCATGAACACAAGAACAGGTGAGAGACAGAGAGGAGTGCTATTTTCTGTGAATGACAATGCAAAACCCTGTTTGTGCTTGTACTTCTTGTTTCCTTCACCTTCTCAGCACTGAGTGTTCCTCCCTGTAAGGGAGTGGGGCTGGCTGTCCAAAGGAAGGCTTTGGAACTTTTACGGAGAGGAAATGTAAATGGACATGTCTGAAGAGTAGAATCTAGGAACAATGAACACCTCTCACCTTGCTTGTGTCCACAGTTAAATTCTCTTTAAATGCCTCACTTTTTGTGCAGTGCTGGTATGTTGTTCAGGAGCAGAGAAGAGCTCTTAGAAGGCTTAAAGAGCTCAACATTTTTCAGCTTTTTTTCTCAGTTTATTTTGTCTTCTTCCAGGGGATTCAAGAAACCCCTAGAGCTATCTTTCCCCAGCTATCTGCATGCTCCTCTACCAATGTCTTATCTCATCCCATCAGCTCACCCACAATAACAAAGAAACGATGAGTAAGAAGAGAAGAATAAGCTGAAACTGATGGCACAGTGACAGGGACCAGTGCCCTATGGAGGAAAGCTGCTTGTGAAGTTATGCTGTCAAGGGTTTGTATAGGAAAGAATTACTGAATAGCCTAGGTACTAGCAATAGGTAATGGGGAAGGGCAAAATAATTACTTTGTTGGATTTTTAGGTACACTCACAAATGTTCAGGCATAGCTAGCAAAGAGAATTGAGGAGAAAATAAAATAGAAATGAAAGTTAATTTTTTTCCCCTTCTTCCTCCATTCTTTTAATGTATCTCACCTAAATCTGCTTGATATTTTCCAAAATTTTTATCTTCCACTCACTTCTTCCCTGCCATAAACAGCAGAACGGTGTCTCTCAAATGTTTGAAAAGAAGTTACTTTCCTTGAGTCTTGCTGCCAGTCTATTGAGTCTGACACCTCTGGACTTAAACTCACATTGCATGTTTCTTCTTTAAAATGTCTCTGCAATTAAAAGACCCTGTTGATTTACAGTTAGTAACTTTACTGTTAGCATGCAGCTTGTATTCCCATTCTCCATCTAAGAAAGTCAATTAAGCTGTCAGTTACTGCTTCTCAGACAAAATGGCAGCAGTTCAATTTCTTCAGGTCTGGGGAATATGCAATAGCTGTAATTACTGGCTACAAGTGTTTACATCGGCCAACGAACTATTAGCCTCCTTTAATTGCTAGTAGCAATTCAGTTTCCCCATTGCAGACAATTAATACAGTCTGTTCTCACCCCATAGCACTCTGTGACCCACTTTGAACTTTTTCACGGGCCCTTAGGGGCCATGTTTGTGAAACACACAGATTGAAAGAAGTCGAAGTGGTATTATGGAACTGAAAAGAAAATGCTTTACAGTGTGCTCATGCAAGGAAAGAGGTATCCCAGACTGCTGTAACAATTGCCTCATTTTCACTAACTAGAATTAGGACAGTTCAAATAAGAGCTTCCAACTCTTCTCCCTAGGTGTAGGGGGAGGACCAAGACCATGTGTGATGGGTCTGAACTTCTTTTTCTTCAGGTCTCAAACTAATACCACTAAAAGCTGTATACAGACAGCATTTTTTATCAGGAGTAGGGCACAAACTGAATTTTTTCATTTATGATACATACTGTGAGCTTTTTAAATGAGAATTTGGTAAATAGTTTTTAATAACAAGTTCCTTTTTGAATTAGCTTTAGTTTGCTGGGATCTGTTTGAAAGCAATGGATACAAATATAAAATAACAATAACTATGTTCTTCTAGATCTTATTCTCTCAGAGGCAGACACCAATCTTTGCTCCTTAGTTCTAATCTTTGATAGTAATGCAACTTAGACATAAAAGTGGTTTGATCTCTTATTACTTTCCAGTCTCTGTCTAGCTTTCCATCTGGAAAAATATTTAATAACCAATTTTCAAAACAGTTGCTGAAAGTCTCCCTTGAGTCCCTTCTACCAATGAGAAAGCTTAAAGATGACCTTGTCAGGCTCAGTTATCCTGGTGCTGCTATCAAAAAACCCTCATCTGATGCATCAAAGTGCCAAAGTATTTTGGCTACATATAGGGAGAAGCTTTTGTTTTTACTGGGAGAATATGAGGGATTATTGGCCCAGGCTTAAGAACCTGGCAGGAAGAATTTCTATATTCTGGATAAATGTCAATATATAAGCAAATCCCCATACAACATACTGTAGATTCTTCGTTCCTATTGCTGGCTGCTACTGAAGCTCATTTTATTTCACTATAATCTGGAAAAGATTCCAGCAATAGTGTAATGCCTCCTCCCTCACTAAACATATCCACCCTGGAACTCAGACCAAACTCTTTATCTACCTGGACTTGTGCAAAGCATTTGACACTATCCCAGTCAACAACCTTGTCTCCAAAATGGGTTTCAGTTCCATCTTGTTGAGGACATGGACAGTGGGATTGCCTGCCCCTTCAGCAAATTTGACAATGACACCAAGCTGTGTGGTGTGGTTGACATTCTGGAAGGAAGGGATTCCATCCAGATAGACCTTGATAGACTTGAGAGGTGAACCTGTGAGAACTTTATGAAGTTCAATAGGGCCAAGTGCAAGAATCTGTACTTGTATTGGGGCAATTCCAAACACAAATACAGTCTGTGTGGTGAATAGATCGAAAGTAGCTCTGTGGAGAAAGACTTGGAGGTGTAGTTAGTGAGAAGCTCAGTGTGAGCTGGCAATGTGTGCCTGCAGCCCAGAAAGACAACTGCATCCTGGGCTGCATCAAAAGAAGCGTGGACAGGAGGTTGAGGGTACTGCGTCCAGGTCTGGGACCTCAACATAAGAAAGGCATGGACCTGTTGGGGCAGGTACAGAGAAAGGCCACGAAAATGATCAGAGGGCTGGAACACCTGTCCTACAAACTCGGTCAACAGCAACATGCTGGTGGTGTTCCTGGAAACCACTCAGTCTGCAGTTCAGGCACCAGGAGACTGTTTTCAGCATTAATTTAAAGGCTAAAAGGACAAGATGTTGAACATGGTTGAAGCTTTCGAGTAGCAGCTGTGAGGTGGCAAGGAGTATAGTGCTTTATTGTGTGGAACTGGGAAGATGAGCTGTTATTCAGAAATTTCCCCATTTAAAAGCTCACAAAGAAATAAAGTATTTCCTAGGATGCTAAGTGGCTAGAAGCCTTTTCTCCAGCCCTAAACTGTCAGTAGGGAAAGCATAGCATAGTTCAAACATGAACTCTGAACTGAAACTGAAAAGCATATGAGTAACACTGAGCTGGGTTTCAGGAGTATTTTTAAGAACTAGGAGAAACTGCTTTAGGAATAAGAAGGAAAAGAAACAGCAGTGAAACAAGCAAAGAGCTGAACAACCAGAAAGGCATCTGATGCAGCCTGGGAAAGCAGAACACTTAAGAATCAGGCAGCACATAGATGAGGGGAAGAAAGAACTTAGAAATACAAATGCCTTATGAAGGGACAAGACATCAGATGTCAGTGGGAGGTGAGGGGAAATGATTCTATCTGGACTGCCTAGAGCTGCTTGGTGGGGTGGGCTGCCTACTCTCTCCGCCTGCTTCCAAGACCCTGAACCTCTTCCTACCTGCTTGCCCACCCTGAAAATCCTGACTCTTCAAGGACCATTTTGAGCTGCCTGCTAATCATTTGGGACTGTGTACGACAGCATGATGGTGCACTCACATATGTGTTGTTCCTTACAGATTCTACTCTATAATGCTCTAACCCCTCAATAGGTCACTGCTGTGTATAAACTCTGTTTTGCCAGTTACTGTTAACTATGGTTTGGGACTGAACATTAAGTCTCTACGAGGGAAATCACAGTGGTTGTAATGTGTGTATAGTACTGTTCAAAGAACTATATATCCTGTACATTTTCTTCTTTTGTTTTAATAAACCCCAAGCATGTGTCCTTGTCAATATGAAAGTGGGAATACTAAGGGACTGGTTCTAACTCATTCCGTTTATGCCATCAGCTCTGCAAGCTTTACCCTGAAAATTCATTTGGTTAGGAGTCTGAAAGATAATTATACTGAATATATCTAATTTTACATAGAGATGTTAGGGTTTTCTTCTTTCATCTTCACCCACGTTTGGCACTTTGTGTAGATAAATGCAGGACCTGTCTATGTATTATACTGGACTACTTTAGATGTCTGTATATGAATAGCTGGGAGCTGAAATGAAAATAATTTGACCTGTCTTTTCTAGGCATACTGCTCACTTACATTTTTTGATTCATATTTAAGACTGTGAAGGATCATTGCTTATTTTTGCTTGATTCGTTTGCATTTGTGTTTTGTTTTACTTGTGCCACTACCCAGCAGTATCTAATTAAAAACAGTGCTTACAAAGGAAAAGTATCTCTGATTTCCCTAAAAGGAATTTTGTGTTCTGAGACACCAGACAGTTTTGGAACCACAAATTTTGATGCAAAATGAAATTTAAAATAAGTAATTTGTAAAAATGAAGCAAAACCTCCAAGTCTGAGAAATCAGTTTCATAAAAAAGTGTTTTAAAATATTTTTTTAAAAAATAATACATTGTTCTAAAACCTTGGAAGAGCGGAAACAGTTTGGGTCTCTGCAATGAAAATAATTAAGATTAATATCTGACTACTTCTTCAGTGGCTGTGAACAGTGGGCATTTTTCCAGGTGGATAATATAGTGGATTTGGCATGTCTCTAATAAAAGGAAGTCATGAATAAAACTGAATAGCAGTTGTGGTGCAGTATAAAGAGCAGGAAGGATAAGTTTATTAATAGTTTCAGGTCGCAGTTAAAAAATCTTGTAAATCGGACGAAGGATTTGCTTTCCAATAATGTCCTATGTGCTAACAGTGATCACCTCTGTTCATATTAAAAAAAAATGTCAAGGAACTTCAAAGTTGTTACACATAGGGATTTTTTTTGTCAGTAATAGGCTCTATTATTTTATTAAAAACAAAGATTTCTTTACCTCCCTTAGACTCCTGGATTTTGATCAGACAGATAAGTAATCCTGATATGTAGGAGTCCTAGTGTTGTAATAAGAAAGGCATAACCAAGTGTTCCACCATTCAAGATTAGACAAAACCCTCTGATTTATGTAGATCTTCTAGTTCTATAATGTGCCCATTCAAAAGGGAATCTATTGTTCTGTTCTGACTGGAAAACCTTAATGTAGGTGATTACACTACATAAATAAATCAGTTAGCTTTCAGAGTTAGTGCCTTGGCTACTAATGAAAGGCATATTCAAATAGTGAAGATTATTTTTGCTTTAAGAAGTTAATATGACATTTGTGTCATATATAAAGTGCTTTGTATCTAATTGGTTTGAATTTCATTCAAACTTCCTCCTGCTATGTGACCCATTGGCAGGGAGCATAAGCAATGTGTTAAAACAATCATGTTCTATACCTAAGTACCAAAATTGGAGAAGAGCAGTCCAGATTTCATATGTTCAAGGATGGAAAAATTGTGGGGCATTATATACTAGGGTGTCTTCTAGCGAGATTGTGGTTTGGCCTCTACTTTCTCTATATAGCTGGCTCAGTCTTCTGATTTTAAGATTTTATTTAAAAATAGTTTTTATTATATTTTAATTAGGTTGTTTAAAGATTTGTGCTTGAAATTTAGGTGGGCTTATTTTATAATAATTTCATGTTTTAGTTTCTCAGTATTTATTTTAGCTTGCTTACTATTAAGAACACCAATTTCCAGAAGCCATGCCAAGTTTCCAGAAGTGTTCAATAGTTTCATGTGACAATTTTTGGGTGACCTATCTGAGATACTTTGTTCTTAAAAACATTTAGTGCCTTTAGCCTTGAAACCAAGTATTAAGGAAATGTGTTAGACACAAATGTGTCAACTCACTCTGGATGTCAGAGGGGTCCCTTCAATGTGTTGCTAAGCACTAATCCTGTTCCTGAATATGTGAAATTTATTCCAAAATCATGATAATATTTGACTACTTATGCAACTCCCAAGGGTTTGGTCATACGTCAGTAGATCATCTCAGCAAATACAGAAGAGTCATTGGTTTCTTCCTCATCCTTTTATTTTTTTTCCTTTCATGTGTGTGCCTACTCACTTCTGCAAGTGAGTCTGTTAGAGATCAGTAGACACTGGACTATTAACTGTTACTTAGATTATGGAACAGTCACTTTTAAAATTCATTGCCAGTCGAGGTTAGGAATGTGCCAACATTGGGGACTTTAAAATCTAAATTTAGAAGGTACTTATTTCATTCACCATTTTTAAAATATTTGTTTTGGGTCTAGCCTGTGGCTTGGCAGTTGTATGTGGCATGCTTCAGTGTGAGGAAATCAGATTTCAGAGAGACTAAAATTTACCGCATCCCCAGAATTCAGTTTGAGAACTGTGCTTGGGTTCTAATTTAGAATTCCATTTTTCTCTTTTCTTGGATTACAAAGAGTTCATGCAAGCCTGGAGACTAAGGGCAGCCCCAGAGAGTGGATTCTATAGGGAGAATCTTTGTTCCCCGAAGCAAGCAATCCATTTCCAGAGTGGGCTAATCTTCACCTGTGGTCATTTTTCTTAATAGCACATTGAATATGTAGTTTGCTCTTGGGTAACTTGAACTGAATAAGCTAAAGAAGGAAAAGAGAGGAGAAAAGTAGAAAACTAGCTTTTAACTGGTTCAGAAAACACTGAACCATCATACATCAACGAATCAACCATCTGCATTGTGAGCAACTGCTTTATTAGTAAAAGTGATATGGAAAAGAGATACTCTAAAGCTAAACATGAAAGTTATCTTGATAAGCTGTTGGAGGACAAACAATTGTGACCACATAATAGGCAAGATATTTAGTAGTTAAATGCTTCCGAGTAACACTAAAATGGCAGTACTAAACCTCCTGTCTACTTCTTCATATATACTTAATGCTATGAATATATATGTACGATATTACAATTATATTTAACTTTAAAGTCAGGTAACATGCAATATATTGGAATTATTGCTAGTTTTAAATACTGAAATTTTAATGCAGTCCTAAATGGCATATACTCTTCTATTCTTCTACTGACTTTCTTTTTAAACTCTTTCTCTCCTAATGTATTAGAAGTCAGTTCAATATGCTGGGTCATGTGCTCTGTCTGAAGTTTTCCTGAGCAGTGGCAATAAGGCATGGTGATAGCTCTTTGAATGCTGTCATCATTCCCTGGAAATTTAGCTGATTAGTGAACATAAGTTAGTAATCTTAAGTGAGTAGATCAATGGTGGCTCATCTACCTGTGTCATGGCAGAAGCAAAACAGCCTGACAAATGAATTTTCAGGGTTTCAAAATGGACAGTTTTGTAATGTTTAGCACGTGTCTTGTGATTGGTTGCATCCACATCAGTGTGTATTGTTGCCTAGAAGGAAGCACATGTTTGATTTCATTAGACTTTGAAATGGTTTATTCCCAATGTGCTGTCAGGTTTTAATACAATGAAAAAGTAGTAGTCAGCTCTCCTGGGGCACACTGATCTCTTAGGCGAAAACAGGACATCTGGAGGGAGGCTAACAGAGCATGGGGCAGGTGCTATTTAGCTGATGCAGCAGGATTTTACTAGTGAATAGAAGCCTTGACGCACTTCCCTCCTGCCCAGTTGGGTTACAGTCTTGTTGCTGGATATCACCAGATAATGTAACACTTGGCTCTGGCTAGAGCCATGTTTAAGGACTCTGTCTGATAAAATCCAGGAGAAACTGGGTGCATGATGGGGAGGGGTAGTCATGACCACATTACATTAAAAACATTCCTTACAAAAAGGAGAAAAGTTCTTTATGGAGGAGAGCATGACTATCACTTTCTTAGATACATAGTCTATGAATCTACAACATTCAAATGCATGGAATTAATTATTTGGTATTTTTCACCAAGGGCATGTTCGTGTACTCTTGGAATTATTCTTATTTTTCTTTAAAAAACTTCCCTCTTTAATAACTGTGGTTTTCTAAAGAGAGACATATTAAAAATTGAATTGACAGATCTTCATACTCTTCCTGAAGTCATCACCCACATTCCAGAGGGAATTTCTACAGTTTGGCCAAACATTAGACATTAAATATTTAATGCAGAAGAGAACCAATTCAGAAATACTTGGAAACAATCTTGTACCTTATAGCAATTATGATCTCCCTGAGCTACCCTTAAACAAAGAGCTTTGTTCTTTTAAAGCAATTACCAGAAGTTTTAAAAAAAAAACAAAACCAAGAGAAAAAAAGGCAACACAAACCTCCTAATGCCAGTAAACTTTAAAAAGGCACACTTTTCTCCAGAAAGTGATTTCTGTTGTAGGCCCTATATGCATAGCTGGTTATCCTACATGTGATTCACATTACCAAAAGAATAGCCCTTACTGAAGCAGCTTTCTTGAACTTATGAAAAACTTCTTCCTCTCATACAGAGGAAAAAAAAATGCCGAGCATCATTTATTTGCTCTGAAATGGAAAAAGTTTTGGGTGTTTTTGTTGTCCACTGGATGCATATGTTTAAAGCTGTGATTTCAACAGTGTTTTTTATGTCCCCATATGCAGAAACCTCAGACAGTTTTACAGGTGAGGCCCACTTACATCTTCCTTCTTATTTTCTGTTCCTCTTATTCCATATGTTATGCATTAAATTGTTGAGCCTGTCAGGCTTTTTGGGGCTTGACAACACTGACCAGAGTAGATTTACTTTACTTTCATGCCTTTCTTAAATGCCGATCACTTTCAAGGATAGATAAGCACTAAGGCATATGATTAACTTCCTACGAATTCCTTCACACACCAAAGCTGGTACAGAAGAAGGTTCTGTGCTGAGCTGGCTGCTGTTTAGTAGGGAGCTGGTAATAAGACAGTAACAGGTGATATATCTGGCTGGTTAGTGTAATCATTCCATGAAGCTGAATAGTAGTGTAACATACTCCTGAGCACGGGAAATTAATGTAATCTATTTCCTCAAGGTAGGACAAGCATAAAGCATTCTATTGAAGTATAAGATATTCGACCACATGGAATGTCAGACTCGTAGGTCTGTGTTTGTAAATAAATCGGGTTATCATCTGTTGCTCTACAGATATTTAGACTGAGTTTGTCCACAGGTAATAATTATTGTACTCTCAGGCATATCTTCATTTCTGAATGACTCAAACACTGCTATATAATTTTTTAAGCACTGTCTGTCCTTGTGTGCTAAAACTTCTAGTGCTTATATTCTGCCAGTGCGTATCATCCTTTGGATCTGCCTTTGTTTACCAGGAGCTGGTTTCTCATCTACTGTTTTGGCATCTTCTTTGAGAAATCTGGGAGTATCAAGTATATCCTGCATCCAGTCATGAACACTGTCTTGATTTCTCTCTCATTTCTTCAAGGAGAAACAGAAGTCCATGCTGTTCTGCCAGTTCCATTCCCAGCTTTCTCCCCTTTGACACTGATTTCATCTGTCACTCAAAACCCCCATTAATATTTGACCCTGTTACAATAAGAAAATCAGCACACAAGTTTGCCTGACCTTCAGAAAATCTTAGACTTACTTGCAATATCAGTGAGCACAGGAGTCCAGGCCACGTACAGGGCAGGAAGCTGTTCTGCTGGTAATTACTGTACAATACATAACAGAAATAGAAGCCTGGCCTGAAACATTTGTAGGCTTAGCCCAATAAAGCAGTCACTTGATGTTTAGAGAAATGGAAAGATGGAAAGAAGGAGCATACAATAAACAAGCCATGAGATACTACTAAGCACTCTGAACAGTGGTGGTAGCAACAGATCTGTTATCTGCTGCCTTAAAAGTTTTGACACCATTCTGGGGAGATACAGCTTTTGTGAGAAACATTGTTAGGGAAGGAGAAAGGCAATTAGAGAATGTTTATAGGGTGTTTCCATAATGTGGTGGTGAAAGCTCTGAAAATCAGTGCCAGGGACAGCTATCTATTTTTGGTACTGAATGAGACATGAAGAAGGAGCAGGTTATAAGTCTACCTAAACTGAAATCAATGACAGCTAAAACAGCAGAAAAGGAGCGTGTCAGTTGTGAAGAGCAGCAAAGAGAGAGATAAAACTGTTAAATCTAAGAAAGGGATCACTGAGATCATTGCAGCTGTTATCTGAATAACTGTCACATAGGGTTTTTCATTTGGTTAGGAAGGACAGAACTCAAGAAAGGGTCTGTGAGTCAAGTACAGTTAAATCTCTACTAGATGTAAATCTTTGCAAGATAAGGACTTCTTGCTTAAGTCACACATCTGATCACTGAAGTTCTATTAGAACATTATTCCATTTGGTTTATGTTGTTAGACTTAGGAGTATATAATTTTTACCCAAACCTTGATGTTTGTGAAATCATATTCTAGAAACATTTTGTATTCATCCAGAATACATTATTGGGAAGCAAAAAGATCAACTCCACTTTTTGTCAGTGTGGCTGGGAAATTGTTCAGGTTTACTAAATAATCTTGTTCATTATATTTCTATGGCATACCTGTTGTGTTTTTTTCAAAGATTTTTGATCATGTTTGTCTGTTTAATCAAACATAGTTTGTCATGTAGAAGCACTAAGTTTTACAGGGCTGACAGTGCAACTCTGAATTCACACCTCATGTGGCAACATTGTTTCCATACTGTTACCATTCTGTCATGTTTTCTGACCTGCTTAGAACTCCCTCTCATTTATTTGAAGATGAGGTAGCTATCCTACAATTAAAGTTAGGCATAGTTGTAAGAGATATGCAGAAGCATATGGAGAAAATGAAAACAGAGATAGGTGAGAGGAAAAACCAGTTCTAAAATGAAGGACATTGTGTGAGATAACATGATTGAGTGAGGGGAAACCTATTGTCTCCTTCATCATTATGATGTCTTGGCCTGGATTTTGTCAAACTATTCAGTGGACTGAATCTAAACTGACTTTTCCTTCTTTGAGAGCACGGAAGACAATTTGACTAGAGCAGTGACCTTTACCCACAGGATAGATTTGGTCCCTTTCTGGGGACTTAGTAAAGAGAAACTGTATTGATTGTGACATTTCCACTCTGTAAGACCTTAACGTTGACAATTTACCTGTAAGGGACTACCAAAGCATGATCTGTTTAAAAGAACCAAGGGCTCATCTTATCTTTGCAAGGTGAGCTGGAGACAGGTAGACTGTGAACTTTGCAAGTGACAGGTATTCCATTTTTGGATGAGCCCTGTGAAATAATACACTATTCAAGTTGCAAAATGCTGTGGTAACTTTATTGGAGTGGTTGAGTTGTGGTGCAATTGCTCTTGCACTATTTAAATATGGGATTATACAAGTTGTGTAGAACTCAAAAGGAGACAGTCAATCTAAATTAAGAAAACAGTAACAAATCAAGTGTTTTCCAGCAAGTATTTCAGTGATTCACAGAGAACTTTTCCCATAAATGCTGGCTTATAAATCACTGTTGTGAAAGAACAATAGTAACTTCCAATAGCGTGTGGCTGGCACAGCTTTAATATTTTCTGGTCTTGTAATGATATGTGCATCTTCATTTTGAAAACCCATTATGCCCACTGGGGGAGAAGGTCAGGACAAGTTAAGAATGAGGTATTAGTGATTTTCCTATTATACCTGTAAGCATGCTTTGAAGCAAAGCACTTGAAAACTTTCATCACTTTCTTATAATAACAATAAAAATATTTCTACCTTAAACTTGCCAGAAAAAATGTGGAGTGCAAGTGCTCTCGTCAGCATTAAAACCTGTCATGTCCACATTTGTCGTATACCTCAATGCTCATGGCATGAACTGTGAGACCAAGACACTGATCTATAAAAGCCAACTTTCTCAGGCAGAAGAGAACAGGTTTTCTGAAGTGGGTGACATTATCTACTAGAAAGGTATTGATTCTGGGTCTAACTAGGAAGGAGTTTTTTTTTTTTTTCATAGCAGTACATATGGTACTGTTTTTTGGATTTGTGACCAAACCGGTGTTGATAATATTATTTTGGCTGTTCTGGAGCATTATACATCATGAAGTCTTTCTCTTTTTCCCACTCTGCTATTCTAGGGAGTACTCTGTGGGAGGGAGAGAAGCTAGGGGGAGACACAGCTAGGACAGCTGAGCAGACTGACCTAAAAAAGGCTTATTCCATGCCATAAAACAATGCTCACCAATAAAAAATCAGAGGAGGGTGATTCAGGGGAGGTTGCCAATGCTTTGAGACTAGCTGAGCATTGGTCTGCTTGTGGGAGGTAGTGAGTGATTGTCTTTGCATTCCCCTCCCCTCCCCTTCCTCTTTCTTTTACCTATTAAACTGTCCTTATCTCATCCCATGAGTTTCCTTGCTTTTGCTGTTGCTACTCTCTCCCCAGACCTGCTGTGTGATTAAACTATTGCCTAAAAACAGCTGTGCTACCTCTATGATCTTAAATGTCCTGAGTGCAAATAGAAGCTTTCCAGGAGACAACACTACCTCTTGTAACATATTTGTCTTTATGCAAAAGACGAAATTTATCAGGAGCATCATAATATCCTCAACTATGAGTTGCAGAACTGAATAAGACCTTCCAGATATGGATAGGCTGTATGGCTTCCCTTCAGAAATGAATTTTAATAGTTTCCCTGCTGCCTTGTGAACTCTTACTTGCAAATTTAAACTTGTACAACTCTTTTCAAGACACGTTCTTTTCACACAGACTCTGGAACCATCTTTATAACTGGAATGTCAGCACAGATTCTCGGAGTGCTTGATGATCATTTATTTTCAATGATTTCTTACTTTTGCACAGGCCATAAGTGAGCGCAGTATAGTGCTTTGTTTTGCCATCCATAAAATGTGAGTGTACTTTGGGGTACAGACCATGTCCAGCTCTGTATTTGCTTCACATACACTCAGTATATTATTCAGCTTGTCCAATTGCCTAAAATAATTAAATGTATAAAAAGTCTATCTCAAATAAACCAGGGAAGGCAATGTTAGATGAATTATTATAAAAATCAATTGCAACCTGTCAAAATTCTGCTCTGCTGCATTAGTTTCAAACTGAAGCCAATTAAATCCAGTTTTTAAAAAATGCAGAGTTACTGGACCTGTCATGGCAACTTTAATCCTGTATTTGTTAATATTTTGTGGTTAAATTCTCAGCATTAGATTGGATTTCTTCATGACTTTAACATCACATTGAATCACAGCTCTATTATTTCTTTGGACCTCTGAACCTGGGATTTTATATCCTGTTCTACTGCAAATAAAGACAATCCTCATTATACCACTGGTTTTTTTAAAAAAGATTCTTAACAGAGTCATTTAGAAAGTGAACTACTTTTATGGAAAAAGCCATCAAACAGTTTACATGTTATAAAGAAAGAGAAGTATTACATGGTGACTGCATGTTCCGTATGGAGTAATCTGGCTCTTAAAAAAAAAAACCCCACACAGACACCAAAGGTTTTTTAATGTTTAAATTACTATGTCCTGTGAACACTAGAAATAATAAGTTTCCTAACAACTTCTTCACTACCGCTTTCTGACCCCGCCATAGTGAGCTTTTATACCTCTGCTGTATCTTAAAATTGGAAAATCAAACAAGAACCTTATTCAAATTGCATTTTGTCACCAGATCCTGATTCTGGATAGCACATTAACTTGCATTCCGCTCCATGTCTGTCATGAGAGTACTCATCCTTTATCTGTTAAACAGTTTGAGTCACAGATATTATATCAATACAAGAGTTTTCCAGATACCATGTAACAGCCTTGTTTCTAGCATTATTGAAAATAATTACTTGCATGTGGAGTAGAAATTAATGGACTTTGTATGGAAGGAAAAATAAACATGGGAAGCATAAACATAAATAAATAATTTATTGTCCAGCATTTGATGCATGATGAACCTTGATCAATGCTCTAAGGTTTCCTGATGTTTAGAAACAAACTTTCACTGCAGTGCTTAATCTTTGCACATTTTCCATGCCAAAATGTTAATCCTTTTCTGAAACAAATCTTATCCCCTTGAATGTTCTTCAGTGAGATTTCCTATTCCTTTTTCATCTGAAGTATTACCAAACAACATGCCTTGCCTTCTTCTGCATTATATCTAGGAATGGTCAATTAGTGTTTGACCAAGAATTATTCTACTTCATGTTCCACCACATACTGTTAAGCTTCTGCTTTTGGTCTTCAATTTTTATGTTCTTCAGTTTAACAGAAAATAAAAAGCAGTATTTTATTAACATATTCTTTATAAGGTCCGTCCCTGAGGCTGCTGTTTGTGGGAAAAGCTCAGTTGCTCAACATGTTGCCCCAATCCTTTCAGCAGCATGGCTGAAACTGATTTTTTTTCTACTCACATAGATCCTCAGAAACAAGATGTGTTACTCTAGTAACATTCATTAACATTCAGTTTCCTATTGTGCCAGTGACTCTCTACCTTTTGACAAAGACTTGTTTGTGCATTCTGAATACTTTAAAAACTTAAGTATAAATATTCTTTCTTAGGAAGAAATAAACATCGTGTTAGTCTAAATAGTGCACACAATATGTGGAAATAATTACATTGAATGTCTACATCTATAAAATATGCAACAATGATGCAAACAAAAATTAATACAAGAATGTGTTACTTTTATTTTAATATTAGGATTGCACTCCTCCAATTTATAGAAAATTTGTTGTCCGTTTGTCCTTTGGAAGAAGTTTAACATCCTTTAAAACCTTTGATTATTTGACATTTGAGTCCCAATTAGACTTCGTGATTGTACTTGTTACTTTGCTGACATATAGATCCTTATCAAGCAGAATTTCAAAAACTCAGCTCAGTGCTGGGTCCAGCCCTCTTCGATGTCTTTATTAACGACCTGGAAGAAGGCATTGAGTGTAGCCTTACCAAGTGTGCAGATGACACTAATCTGGGTAGAAGTGACGATCTACTGAAGGGCAGGGAGGTTCTGCAAGGGGATCTGAACAAGCTGGATAACTGGGCTGAGACCAATGGCATGAGGTTTAACAAGGCCAAATGCCGGGTCCTGCACTTGGGGCACAACAACCCTATGCAGACCTACAGACTAGGAGAAGTCTGGCTGGAGAGCTACCTGGAGGAGAAGGACCTGGGGGTGTTGGTTGACAGTCGACTGAACATGAGCCAGCAGTGTGCCCAGGTAACCAAGAAGGTGAGTCCAGAGAAGAGCAGTGAAGCTGGTGAAGGGGCTGGAGAACAAGTCTTATGAGGAATGACTGAGAGAGCTGGGGTTGTTTAGCCTGGAGAAGAGGAGGCTGAGAGGAGACCTTTTACTGCTCTTTATAACTACCTGAAAGGAGGTTGTAGAGAGGAGGGAGCTGACCTCTTCTCCCAAGTGGCAGGGGACAGGACAAGAGGGAATGGCCTCAAGCTGCACCAGGGGAGGTTCAAGCTCAACATGTGAATATGATTCTATGATTCTTTCCTAGTAGTGTCTTAAATATTCTTTAACAGTGCTCAGCAGGGAGATTTTTATTTCAAAATTCCAGAGTCATAGCATTAATTTAGAACTCATTATCTTTATCTGCTTAGAAATACTTCTCTCATGTGCAATACTTGGCATTTATGAGCACTGAATTCCACCTACCTTTTTATCTCCTGGCCACTCAGTACCATAACAGTCTCTGCAACTCCTTTCAGTCAGATTTGGACTATCCTTAATAAGTTCGTGTCACCAGAAATCTATGGCACTTTTCTGTTCATCTTCTTCTTCAGGGTATTCAGCAGAACTGAATCTTCAGTAAAGGAAATGCACTTCATAATTGAATACTGAACTATTTTTGGTCAAGAGCATTTATTGTTGAATCCACATTGTATTGGAAGTCAGCCGTTTTTTGGAAGACAGAGATACAGTAAGTATGACAGTATACTTAGATCCTTTCCCTTCCTGAATCTTTTGGACTATGGGAACAGAACTGGAAGAGAGTATGTCTGCTGGTCGGGAAATGCACTGAGATTTCTCCTACAGACTTAGATTCTAATTTAATTTCTAATTTGGAATGGCTCCCAGTGCTCTGCAAGGCCTGTCTAAATGACTAGAAGGTAAGTCTTTAAAATAATAAACCAAATTAGAGATTTACTAGTCTAAGATGTTAGCTTTGAAATGACAGCTGAGATTTCTCCTTAGAGGAACTGTCTGGGATATCGTCTGCATCAATGTGAAGCAAATAGCTAAGGTATCTCACTGCATTCCTGGAAGCTTTAATGAAATCTTAGCCAGTTTACCTTCAAAATATGGCCCAAAAGCAGCCTATTGACCCAAATAATAATGATTTGTAACTGTGGTTGGAATAGACTGAATATGTTTCATAGCCGAGGAAGGACACAGATGTGTCTGGTTTGAAATTGGGACTTGTTGTTCTTGCAGAATCCTGATTCTAGGACAGAGTTGGGTTTTTTGGGGTTGTTTGTGTTTTTTTTTTTTTTTTTTTTTCTCCCCACTTGTAAGCAAGTCTCTTTTTTCTTAGGGAACAATTTGTATGTCAAGCAGGATCAAGTCTGATGGTGTATTCAAGCTGTATTGGCTTGAATAAACTATGTTGTTTGCATTGTGGAGTGAATGAAGCTGAACTAGGAGGTATGTTTCAGGAATGAATGTGCTCCAGCTATTAATCATTGTTTAGTTATTCAGAGCTAGTCTGATGTAAAATCCCTGAAATATGTATAAAGTGCATGTTGGGTACTCAATATTAGCTATCTCACCTTGCAGGTCTGCTTCAGTTACACTGTTCATATAGACATATTCCTACTGCTCAGAAACCGGTCTACTGTACAAGTCCCTTCCTGGGTTTTGTAGTAGTTGTGAAGAGTATGGAGAGAAGTTAGCTCTGACTTAAATGCAAATGAATTAATCTGCATAGACTGTTTTTTCAACAAAACTGACTACTTCTGACTACTTACTATAAATATGCACTAAAACCTGAATTTAGAGTAGAAAAGGATGCTACAGCTACTACTCAAAATGTCAGTGAGTTAAATTTGAAATACAATGGAAGGTCAGTGAAAATCATGTCTCTGTTCAGCAATACTCTATATTGTAAATCTTTCCTCCTTTCCCCCCTCTTTCTTATTATTTGCTTTTTGAAATACATTCTAAATGTATTTTCCTATTTAGTTTGTGTTGACTGTGAGATATGAGTTTTGCAGTTGGCTCAGCCACATGGTTCCTCTGTGACTCGGTCATTCATCTATGAAATGAGTATGTTACTTTAAAAAGGAATAATTGAGATAAATTTAAGCAATTTATTGTGAAGTTCTCAGATGTAGAGGCCCTGGGTAAGTTGTTCCACTCATGTTCTACATCTCCACTGGCAAATTTGCTTTTCTATCAATTCCCCCTCTGCTAATATTAGATAGCTACCTTTTCTGTTTCTAATAGTGTAGCTAGCCCTAATTCAAGTAATGTAAAAGATTACCTGTTAAATTTGTTTATTAATTTCTCTGATGTCCCTGTCTACCTTGTACTCTTTCATTCTATGTGGATTTTTTTTTAATAAGTTTTGGTTATCTCTGCTGCCTGCCTGAATTTCTTCTATGACATGACACATCCAACACATCTGACACATTGTGCTTGAGTGATCAATGAATTTGAGGATTAGACATCATTATATAACACCTTAAGAACTGGATTTTCAAGCTGAGGTTCTCACTTTGCATCCATTTCCCATCCCCCCACCCCCGAAAGCTTTGCATGCTTTAAACTTCACAGGTTCAGCCTTTTCCTAGTCTTGATTTTCAGTGGGCACATTGATCTGGTTAGAGTTTACTTTGCAGACAGCTGAATCACCAAAGTGCAACAGACTGCATAGATCTTGAGCTAGTTTTGCCACCAGAGAAACCATAAAGTGCTATTGTATCTCCTGTCAGACTGGCAGGTTAAAATCTGCATTCAGTCTATTTTAGGATAGACTCCAGTATGTATAATTGCTTGCCTACCTTCAACAGTCAGAAAGAAACTGCAGATTGTCTTTAGGTAAAACAAAAGCAAGAAAGCACAACAAGCTCTTTCTGTAGGATGATTCTGTGTAACCAATAGAAAAATATCAGGAAAAGGGTAAGGTGGAGTGTAAATAACTTTGAAACAGATAACTAGGCACCTTTACTGGGGTACCTACCCTGGTGTACCATGACACTGTCAACAAAAAGGTCTGTGGAAACTGAGAACAGAATAAAACCAGCTTCTTCACTCACAAATGAGATGCAGAAACAAAACCAGTACTTGCTGTATTTAATGTCTGAGGCCTGTCTCAATGTTTATTCATTTACTTAATTTTATTTTTCACACCTATTTTTAATATCTCTTAATCATTTAATGCTTTAGCATTAACAAGGCATGTTGCAAATAAGCAAGATATTTCCTAATAGAATCCCAAATTGATCATTGTGTTTGTTAAGTCTCACAATTTATATTACATTTAATATTCCGATGAAGAAAATGAATTTTTAAGTCTCTAGAGCTAGGATTTTTTGAAAGAAAACAATTCTTAAATGCAAAAGCAAAAGACATTTATATGAACATTTTTCATATATATATAAAGCTGTACATTCTGCAGTCTTCTAACACTTCACTTTGATACCTTTTTAACAACATGTTATGATTGTGTATCTGCCTCCTAAAATAGATGTTTTGGTATTTCAGTTGTTCTTTAGAATGGGTTATGCAAGCATTTATGCAACATCTTCCCTTGATGTGCAGTGAATAGTACCACAATGAAACACTCAACAGTCTATGCTTCAACAATCTGAAGGCTCATAGACCATGAATCAGATCCTAGGAGCTCAGATACTGGCCCAGTTTTTGAAAAAGAAAGATTATATTGTGACTTCTGTCTCTCAAACATTATGTGTCTGTGAGCACACAGTTGTGTTTGACTGCTGCGGTTGCCCTACTGCCTACTGGGCTTGCTATGTTTGTTCTGACCTTCTGAAAATGAAAAGCCTCTTTTTCCAGCTCTTCTCTGTGTCAGCCTAGGATGTCTTGCAGTGCATTGGTGGCTGCTAGAAGCAATACAGTTCTCCAATAGGAGACCACATTCTGGACTGATAAAGCCAATGACATATATTTGAGCATAATAAGAGGGAATCATGAGTGCATGTGCCCCTCCTGAATGTTTCTGTCTTTTTTATATGTCTCTGGTAAACTGTGCCCTATATGTGTACTCGGATTGTCTCCTAGTTGCCTCAATAAATATAGTTTTAAGTTTACATTTTCCCTACCAAGCTTCCAGCTTGCCAGATGTAACCTATTATGTGAGCTCTCAGACCATACCTCAATCCCATTTCACGCATATTTGCAACATGCTCTACAAGGCTTTAGAGAAGCAGCCCTGTGGGATCATACCTCTTATTTTAGGTGGGCATACTACTGTCAAGAAACTTCTATTTTGGAGGCAGACTGACTGTTAAAGGGAGAAATCAAGATCTATCCAATTCTGAACAGGAGAGACAAAGGATGGAGAGTAGCTGACAGTAACTGTTTGTGTCTTTCTGTGCCTCATTTAATGAAGAAGGTTGGGGATGCTCAGATGGGAAGGTGTGGGAACCTGATGACTCCTTCTGGTGGCCCTGTTTATTTTGCTCTTTCTGAGCATGACAGGCAGTTTAGGGGAAGGGTTGGAGGAGGGATGAGTTTTTAAGCAGTTGTTGCAAAGCTGGCTCCAGATCTAAGCAAACTTGGATCATATTCCAGAAGAGATCTCAAGATCTGGCAACACTCAACATATGTTAAGCCTTTGGCACAGGTTTTCAGATAAAGAGGACTGCCTCTTCTGCTGCTGGGAAGGCAAACTGTATGTTCTGATAACTAAGTGTTGCAAAAGATGAGCATCTGAAAGCAGGGGTGTCTATCCTTCATATTCTAAAGGAAAACAAAGCCTTACGGAAAATAAATCATGACTATATCAGAATCTTTTCACAGCACACTCATCATTTTCATTTGTGTGAGAGTAGAGATAACTCTTGCAGTAGTTTACCTCCCTCTTCCATATTTTAACATTCAGAGAAATACTTGGTAGCTACTGTGACTGTGGAAAAATGGTAGCCTGCAGTAAAAATCTCTGTATGGAATGGAATTGAAACCTGAGATGATACTACTCTATTTGTGATGTCCATCTGAACAGACTCAGAGTATAGAACTTTGTTTGCATGGATTAGTGGAAAAGCATTTCATATCATACAGGGGTATGTTAAAAGTATATTTCAGTTCTGTAATCTGACAGACAAACATTACAACATGCTAATTGCAATGTGCTATTCAAAAATGTAAATCTTATTTCTGTTTTTCTTTTTCCTACTTCAGCTAATCATGATGTAACAAGAGTAATCTTTACTTCCAGAAGACTATAGTAGATAGGATCTCTGAATTAGAATATCTTATGTCCAGTAAAACTGTAGTTTGTTACAACTGTCATGTAATAGTAGTGACTGAGAACATGGCCATGGCAAGAGAGGTTGGGTGTAATACTTCACTCTGTATATTCTAAAGTGGTTTGTGCTTTTCTAGTATCAGAAATCTCAAACAGATTTTTTAATGATATGAAAACATGAAATTGTTGCTGGGCTAGCCAGGAAGAAATTGTATTCTGAGAAGATGCTTAGCTTTCTATATAGGACAAGACTCTATTGATCTCATCCTCTAGAAACGCGAAACATGAACAGTTTTCCCAAAGAAATAGGCAGAAGTAAAAATAGGGAATAATGCAAAGAACATTGTTCATTGATTACTTCATGTTTATTTCTGTTCTCAGCCATGCTCTGTTTTGACTGTAAAAGTCATAAACAGGTACTTGAAAAATCCCACGGTTACATATGAAAACAAAACAAAGAGCTTTTTCACTTACAGTGTTTTCAAATAAGTTTTAAAAGCAATAGACATTGACATGATGAGTTTTGCTTTCAAAGCAAAGTCCTGAAAGAATTGTGAAACTTGCATGATAGCTAACCTTCCATAAAGCTTTATTTTTTTTTCTGAGGCATGCACTTTCTACTGGCAAGTTCTTGTAGTTTAGCAGAGGCATAGTCAAGCATTTGTGAAGTTTTTTGTTTTTTCTTAGCCAGACTTTTAAAGACATAGAGAATTAACTCAATTCCACTACTCACACTTCTGCTTTGTGAGGGAACCATCTTTGCCTTCACAGTTTCTCCAGTGATGGGCTGGAGTTTCAGCAGGACCAAAGAGATCATTCCTATGCCTGTGCTGGGAAAATTTAGTGCCATATATATTCAAATGGCCTTATGTAATCTTTGTTCAAGTCCTTGGTTTCCAACTCTTAAAGTCCTTTTCTTTTTTTTGAATAAGACCACACCTCATCCATATAAAAATTTCCTTAAAATCTGCTAGTATTTTGCACAATAATGATAATATTTTTTCTGCTATGGTTTCCGCTGGGATTGACTGATCTCTCCCATTATTGCTCTCCCATTATGTGTAGGCGCTATTCTTGTTTGCCATCTAAAAGATATGCAGTACTGTTGATACACAGTTCTGTTTTGTATACTCACACGTTATTTCCTGTTGGATCAAATGACACACATTAAAGCGGATGGTTTGCTGTAAGTAAAATCTTTTTTTAGAATCAGAGTTGGGAAGAATTACCTTAACTTTCCTTACTGGTCTGTCAGATTCACCTGTATGTATTTCAGGCAGGAAATGTGGGTAAAAACGGGAGTTAAGAAATTTTGTCTGTGCTCAAAGAAACACAACACAAAATTTATTCCTTTCTAGACACAACTGATTTTCTGCAATGAGGAAGTTGATATTGTACATCAGGACACCTTATCAGACAAGACATGCTGCATGACTAAGATATTTAATGCAGAATAAACAATGCAGGAAGAATGTTTACTTATTCCTGATTGTAGAAGGCACAACAAATTCCATTAAAAAATAGAGAGTAGATTATTGGATTATTCGGAGTCATAAGAGTTACTGCAGACAGATAATATTTAAAGTATATTTTAATAACTAATTATCCTGTTTGTATGTTTCATTTCCAAGACATTTGAACACCTACTGATAAAGAAATTTCTAGTCTCATTAATTTATGTGCAGATGGCTCGAGAAGAGGTCTCAAGAAGTAGTATTCATATTTTTTGTTATTATTCACTAAGGTTTAAATTCTGCAACCTAGTATTCTTATACTCTCAACAACTTCCCTGAAGGCAAACCACCAATAGAGCTGTATCAAAAGTGTTGCCTTGAAGCCACAACACTTTGACATCATGGCTGACAGGACAGGTATCTTTGCTCTTCTCTAGTCCCCATTAATTACCCATCTTTCAGTTCTTAAGCCTTGTGTCTACAACTGTATAGATTATAGACTTATTCTGGGAGGGAGTGCGGGAAGTGTTTTGTATGAGGCAAAATTAAGTTTTGTTAATTATTTCTGTTTTGGATATCTAAATAGGACTTTATTTAGAATCTTCTTGAGGAAAATAAATAAATAAAACAAAACCATTGTTTTTTTTCAGTTTTAAGATTTCACTTGATATATAGTATTTTCAAACATTTAAAGAAAAGAACATGGAAGCATTTAAATATCTCAGAAATTACCATATCACCCCAATTCTCTTGGTTAAATAGTTGCTCCATTCAATGTACACTATTTTTGGCTAAAATATCAAATGATACATGCTCCTAGGCTGAAAGCTTGTAATGTAGTTGTGTTCATTATTCATAGTCAGAGTACTTTCTTCTAAACATTCAAACATTTCTTCAGAGTTATCTTTTCTAAAATAATTGTCTTCCAAACTTACCCTACAGGCCAAAATGTGAAATAACTAATGTGAGTAGTAAATGTTGAATCTGATGAGACTGAAATAGGTAAAACAAACTTAAACTCCATCTCCAAATTGTGTCCCGAGTTACAGCCATCCAAACAGTTGCAGGCTTGTACAGGATATTCATTTCTCTAGCATGGAAGTCTTGCTGTGAAAAAATAAGCTCTGTTATCACTCCCTATTTAATATTTTTCAGCTTTTAACAGTGAAGAATTTTATATTATTTTTGCAGTGTATCAGAGATTAGGCTAAGTACATTAATGAGCATTGAGTAGTGTTCTGCTGGGCTGATGGACTAGCTTGAACTTTGTGATTTATGATTTGATTTGCATGATTCATGGTCACATTTGGTATTGTATTGATAAAACAAACATTTGTTTCTTCTACATTACCATTATGCACTTAAATATGGAGACATTATTGAATGCTTTCAGGTTTCCCCTCAGTGACCTGGCAAATCAAAAGTCTGATAGCGTAATAATTCAAAACATTTGTATATGCCTCTTAATGCAGTTTAAATTGTCTGGAGTAAAATAAAATGCAAAGAACTGTGTTTTTAAACAGTTTGGGCTCCTAGGTGTGCAGCTGGGCTATACAGACACAACAGAAGTGGTAGCCATGTAGCTGTGCTCTGTGGCTTGTGTCCTTCCACGGGTTCATTCTCCCTGGCCTGGAGCTTTCACCCACAGCTCAAGGCTTTTTCAGTTCTTTTGCTGCTTTATTTTCTTATCACACAATTATATGTGCTCATGCCAAGTGTGGTGTGAAAAATATCCAATAATCATTTCAAAGAACTGTAGGCAGAGGGCAGGAAAGGCGTGAGCCCTGAATATTCCTCCCCTATTCCTCCTTGGCTGCAGGAGTGCCTCTGCCCTGGAGCCATGGCTGCCTCCTCTTCTTCTGCCTTTTGTGTCAGCAGGGCTGGTTCTCACACTTTCCCCGCCCCGCCCCCTTATTGGTGACTCCCAGGCAATATTTTGCCCTGTAAATATGTTTTCCAGATTCTGCCATCTTGGCTGAGGGGCTTGGCTGTATCCTGCAGAAGGTCTGTCCAACTGGGACCAACTGGAAATGGTATGGGGCTGCCCCCCGAGTCCCCTGCTGCCAACACCAAGGCACCTACCAGTGCAAAAAGGAAAATAAACCAATGAAAAAAGATGTCAACACTGTGACCTGTAATTTGACAGAAAAACTGTGTTTCTGAACTGTCTAGACAGCCTGAGCATGCAGGAAGGACTGACCCCAGAGATCTTTTGTGGTGTCACAGTTTCAGGTTCCCTCTGGAAGGGTTAACAGTTAGGTACCAGTGATATCAATGAATAAATGGTATTGTCAGCTTCAATGAGGAATCAAAAATAAATTTGCTCCATTCAACCCCTGTTTTTTTTTGGTACTGTTGGTTTTTCAGTATCGTATTTAGAAAAACTCTGAAGTATGTAGCTCAAGTGGTAAAAGCTCTACAGTAAATGTGCCTTACAATGATAAATGCCCTTTAAATCACTGCAAGATTTGTGCTTCCCATACAGGAATGAATACTGTCTTTTCATAGGATCTTGTACATCTAAAGCCAGGATCTTGCACAAAACTATTAGTTTACTTTTGTCTGGAGTGAGACCTGAACCAGACTCGTACATGGGATAGTGCCATGTTCTCTGCTGGAAAACAAGGTTGTTTTTTTGCCAACGTTGGTTTGACTATTTAGCAGATCCTATTAAGCAAGCGGATAGCATGTCCATGTAGTCTACAATGATAGGCTTAAAAAACATTAGGAAAAGGTAAAAGATTTTTTTGCTATAACTACGCCCAAAATATCCACATAATGTGCTCATTGGTCTAGAAGTGTTTGCAAGAAATGTGGAATGCACTCAACAGTGACTGGCAGTGCTGTATCATTCCTGTAATTTTAAATCATCATTCCAGATGCTGTAATATTTAGAGAAGGGTGAGCTGGCTAAGACCACATCTAACCTAAACATCTGAGGTTTGAAATCACTTGGTTAACTTCCCAGCTCCTCTCCCTGTTTTCATATGTTCCAGTGCTTCCTTGTTGGGACAAATCCAGAAGGGGAAATATCAAAATACCATGAGAGAGGCTGTTCTCTGAAAGTTGGTGGCTACATGCCTGTGACCTGTTAACCTAGCAGCCAGATGAGCCGTGGTCATAGGTAATGCAATCAGTACAATGAACACCTTGTTTTATGACTGTGACTGGTTTTCCTACAGTGTGCAACTACTGGGACTTTGAGAAGGGGCTTTACTTAGAAAATATTCCTCAAATCTCAAAAAGCAAAATGGGTAGTTCAAAGTAATAGGTGCTATACTGATTAATTCAGAAAAATATAGGCTTGAAAACTACAGAGAACAGAAATTAGCGCCCAGAATGAAAATATATCTATGTCGGAGGAAAACATTTGATGTACTAAGACAATTATATCTCAGTCTTCAAAACAAATCACTTTTTATTAAAGACACAAAAAATTCAAGCATTTTCATAGCTGCGTTAGGGAGTGCAACCTTGAACAGAATAAGATGGAGTAGAGACTGTTATCCAATTATACTTGATATAATAAACTCATAAATTAACATTAGAACAAAGAGAATTCTCAGGAGAATATTTTATTTTATAGGCTGAAAGTGCGAACAACACTGCATTACCTTTCTTAGTCCTGAATTTAGAAAAAGTAAGTTAGAATTTACACTATTCATAAGTGAGTACTTTATCACAAGTCATCTGTGTATTTCTCTATCTCTGTATGTATACATTTAAATAGAAAAATGGAGAACATCAACTACTCGAGAAAATTTTGTGTGATTGGAAAGAACAAGTGGACTTGGCACTGGCAAGACCACTCCTTGAATACTGTGTTCAGTTCTGGGCTCCTCACCACAAGAAGGATGTTGAGGCTCTGGAGCGAGTCCAGAGAAGAGCAACAAAGCTGGTGAAGGGTCTGGAGAACAGGCCTTATGAGGAGTGGCTGAGAGAGCTGGGGTTGTTTAGCCTGGAGAAGAGGAGGCTGAGAGGAGACCTCATTACTCTCTACAACTACCTGAAAGGAGGTTGTAGAGAGGAGGGAACTGGGCTCTTCTCCCATGTGACAGGGGACAGGACAAGAGGGAATGGCCTCAAGCTCCGCCAGGGCAGATTTAGGCTGGAGATTAGGAGGAAGTTTTTCACACAGAGGGTCATTGGGCATTGGAATAGGGTGCCCAGGGAGGTGGTTGAGTCACCTTCCCTGGAGGTGTTTAAGGGACGGGTAGATGAGGTGCTTAGGGACATGGTTTACAGATTGATGGGAATGGTAGGACTCAATGATCCAGTGGGTCTCTACCAACCTGGTTATTCTATGATTCTGTGAACTTCTTTATCACATATTTGGAGCTCTTGGGACATCAGGTAGCAGTTTGATGATAGACGTGGTTTTTTTTTTGTTTGTTTGTTTTCTTTTTTTTTTTTTTTTTTTTTTTTTTTACAGAATCACAGAATAACTAGGTTGGAAAAGTCCCCCAGGATCATCAAGGTGAACCATTCCTATCAACTATTAAGCCATGTCCCTCACCCATCCATCTTTTAAATACCTCCAGTATTCAAGGAGAGTTCTCACCAGTGCTGAGTACAGAGGGAGAATCACCTCCCTGGACCTGCTGGTCATGCCATTTCTGATACAGGCCAAGATGCCATTGGCCTTCTTGGCTACCTGGGCACACTGCTGGCTCATGTTCAGTCCGCTGTCAACCAACACCCACAGGTCCTTGTCCTCCAGGCAGTTCTCTAAGCCAGACTTCTCCTAGTCTGTAGCACTGCACAGGGTTGTTGTGCCCCAAGTGCAGGACCCGGCATTTGGCCGTGTTAAACCTCATGCCATTGGACTCAGTCCAGCAGTCCAACCTGTTCAGATCCCTTTGCAGGACCTCCCTACCCTCCAGCAGAATGACACTTCCATCCAGATTACTGTTGTCTGCTAAGGGTGCACTCAATGCCTTCACCCAGGTCAATGATAAAGAAATTGAACAGGGCTGGACCCAGCACTGAACCCTGGGGAACCCCACTTGTAACTGGCCTCCAGCTGGAGTTAACACCATTTGTACCACTCTCTGGGCCTGGCCATCCAACCAGTTTTCCACCCAGGAGAGTGTGCGTTCCTGTCCAGGCCAGAGGCTGACAGTTTCCATAGCAGAATGCTGTGAGAAACTGTGTCAAAGGCTTTACTGAAGTCCAGGAAGACCACATCCACAGCCTTTCCCTCGTCCAGCAGCCAAGTCACTTTGTCATAGAATGCAATCAGGTTTGTTTGGCAAGACCTGCCTTTTGTGAACCCATGTTGACTGGGCATGATCACCCGGTTCTCTTGCATGTGTTTCATGATAGCACTCAAGATCACCTGTTCCATGACTTTCCCTAGCACTGAGGTCAGACTGACAGGCCTGTAGTTTCCTGGATCATCCCTGTGACCCTTCTTGTAGGTGGGCACAACATCAGTCAGCCTCCAGTCCAGAGGTACCTCCCCAGTCTTCCAGGACTGTTGGAAGACGATGGAAAAGAGTTTAGCAAGCACATCTGCCAGATCACTCAATACCCTTGGGTGGATCCCTTCCAGCCCCATGCACCTGTGTGTGTCTAGCTGGGTAAACAAGTCTCTAACCACCTCCTCTTGGATCATGGTAGCTCTGTTCTGCTTCTCTAAGTCGTGGGTGTGTACACAGAGGGAACAACTTTCCTTACTACTAAAGACTGAGGCAAAGAAGGCATTAAGTACCTCAACCTTGTCCTCATGCTTTGTCACAGTTGTTCTATTTGCATCTGATAAGGACTGAATATTGTCCTCGGTCCTCCTTTTATTGTTCGTGTAGTTATAGAAAATTTTTTTATGTTTCTCCGACTTGGGCAAACTGAACTCTAGTTGGGCTTTAGTCATTCTGATTTTTTTCTCTACACAATCTCACTTCCTCCCTGTAGTCCTCCCAAGATGCCTGTCCCTTCTTCCTATGTTCATAGACATTCCTCTTCTTTTTGATGTCCCTCAAGATCTCCCTGTTCAACCAAGCTGGTTTGTTTTTTTTTTTTTTTTTTTTTTTTTTTTACCCCACCAGCCCCTTTTCTGGAACATGGGGACAGCTTGCTCCTGAACTGCTAGGATTTCCTTTTTGAAGAGCACCCATCCCTCCTGGGCTCCCTTGCCCTTAAGGAATGTCTCCCATGGGACTTTACCAACCAGTCTTCTGAACAGTCCAAAGTCTACCCTCTGGAAGTTTAATGTGACTGTTCTGTTAATGCCCTCCTCACCTCACCTAGAAGGGCGAATTCTACCATCTCATGATCACTTTGTCCCAGGTGTTCTCCAACTGTCACATCCCCCACAAGGACTTCAGCTCACTCACTAGTTCTGTTAGGAAGTTGTCTTCCACGCACTCCAGGAACCTTCTAGACTGCTTCCTTTCTGCTGTATTATACTTCCAGCAGACATCCAGAAGACTGAATTCTCCCAAAAGGATGAAAGCTAGTGATCTTGAGACTTGAGACTCCCATTTGTTTGTAAAAGAGCTCATCAGCTGCTTCTTCTTGTCTGGGTGGTCTATAACAGTCTCCCATCACAATATCTGCCTTCTTGTGGGCTTCTATGATTTTAGTAGATGGCATTTCCCACTGTGTGGTAAAAGGTAGTTCCACTGAAATTTTACTTATGGATAGATCTGATCTTAAACCAAATTAATTCCTCTGCTGTTGCCTTCATGAATGGGAAAGTTTTGGGGGGTTTTTTAGAATAAAATCTTTAGATCTTCTGGTAAATCTATGTATCTTTGCATGCCTGTTTTTATGTGTGATATCACTGTTAATCAGCTGAGCTGGGTATAGCAAAAGATATGAGTAACTCCTGCAACATCCACATCTCAGAGCAAAATCTTGTTTCCTAGCAGAGTTGAAGGTGAGAAGCTAGGATCTTGTACTGCCTTCATTAACTTAGAAATGGAAAAGTTCCTATAGCACTTGAAACAGATGACTCATGCTTGTCAGTTTTGGTAGTAATTTCTCTTATTCCTGTATCTAAGCTTGTTTGTTTTGTTAGAAACTTTTTTTCTTTGTACTAAAAATGTATGTATTGTTTTGCTAGACAAAGTACATGTTTATAAAAAGTATACTTTGTATGTGCATGAAAGGTTTGTGATTGCCTTCATTTCTGTAATTAAAGCACTAGTAGCTATTGCTCCTCTATAGCAATGCAGGATCATCAATGATCACACCTCAGTGCTCCAGATAACAGGGTAGGAGCTGAGAGCAGGGTGTGTCTCCACATGGAGTGATGAATGGGAAAGAAGGGTAGAGAAGAAGAGGCATGCACTTCAGACAATCACTCTTGTCTTCAGTATGTCTGAAGGCAGAAAAACCTGTTTTTTAAAAGTCTAAGGCTTAAAACCTGAAAAGTATACTGGCACTTCCATTGAGTATACTAAACAGGACTACGGAATCCTGATGCTATTTATCATGTGGCCCAGGGGTGATATATTCTAACTACACATGTCTAAAATTAAGCATCAAAAATGTATGAATAAGTAACAGATTTAATATGAAGTTGGAAGCACTCTTCACTTGCAAAAGTCAGTCCTTTGGAAGGAATTTAAGTGGAAGATGTAGATAGTGCATAGAAGACTGAACAGGTCTAACTTGCATCCAAATTCCATCCTTGTTTTTCACCCTGTCCTCACAAGAAACTGGTATCCTAGAGGTGGGGATCATTATGATTACTTTCTACTTTTTTTCCTGCATTTTTTTTATAACTATGAACTCATTATGTCTGGACATTTCTGTTCATGTTTTCTAGTCCCTCTTAAAATAAAAATCCAACTACAGATGAAAGCCAAAATGCAAACTGTCCTAATATGGCCTCAAGCTCCGCCAGGGTAGATTTAGGCTGGAGATTAGGAGGAGGTTTTTCACACAGAGGGTCATTGGGCATTGGAATAGGCTGCCCAGGGAGGTGGTTGAGTCACCTTCCCTGGAGGTGTTTAAGGCACGGGTGGATGAGGTCTTGAGGGACTTAGTTTAGTGTTAGATAGGAATGGTTGGACTAGAAGATCCGATGGGTCCCTTCCAACCTGGTTGTTCTGTGATTCTGTGATTCTGTAATACTTGTTTGTATTTTCTTTTCCTATTATTTGCTCCCTCTGCCTCTACCTCCTGTACTGCAGTTTACAAATCCTTTCTCATTTGTTACCCATTCTACAGGCCTCACATTTGATTGAGAGTCATTGCTCAGTTCATGAAAAATCTTGCTATCTGCTGTGAGAAAAAAACCAAACCAGCAAAACCAACACAAACCAATAGTTAAGCTGTCGTTATAGGATTTCCGTTACTTTTGAGGGCATGCATATGTGAAGTGGGCAGTTTTTGGTATAAAATCTTTTATGTAAAAACACCCTGGCAGCAAACTAGCACAACCCATGTTACAAAACTATCTTTTAAAAGGACTCTTCTCTGATACAAAGATATACCATTGTTATGGGTTGATCTAGTAGGCAGTTAGGCATTACACAGCCACCTGGTCATTTCCCCTCCTCATCTCACTGGGACGAAGGAAGAGGAAAGGCAGAGTAAAAGCAAGAATGGGTTGAGATAACAGTTGTTTAGTAAATGAAGGAGAAGTGGAAGAAGAAAGAAAACAGAACAAGTGACACAAATGTGATAACACACCAGCTCCCATGCACAGACTTTTGCGCAGCTAGGTGCTGAACAAAAGATGGCTAACCTGCCTAAATACCACTCCTCTTCATTTTATTGCTGAACATGATGTCATCAGTTAGGGGTCAGCTGTCCCATCTGTGTCCCTTCTCAGCTTCTTGGCTTCCCCAGCCTTCTAGCTGGTGGGGCAGCGAGTGAAACAGAGAAGACCTTGACACTGTTCAGAAAAAGTCAAAACACTTGCTGTGTTACCAATGCTATTCTGAGTGCAAATCCAAACCATGACACTGTTTTAGCTACTATGAAGAAAATTAACTCCACCAGAGCAAGACTCAAGAGAGCTGTTTTGCACTTTTCTGTCATCAGACCGACAAATATTTCCTTTGATATTTACCTGAGAAACATGGAGTATGGAGCTATTTCAGGACCACTGCCCTTTTAACAGCATTTCTAACCTTTACTGATCCTAAAAGCTGATATTTTAATTTTCTGCCCCTGGGTAAAATTGTATAGGTATTGTAAATTTCTTGCTTGTTTCCTGACATCTGGAATGCTGTTACTGAAATAAAGAGATTCACCATATTATAATGTCTAACATACTTTGTATTGCTAATAAGATTTAAGATATCTCCCTCAGGCAGCAGTGTGCAACTGATGTTTAATAATGGGTTTCCATAGTGAATATATTATTAATCAAGGCAGGATGCCTATGTACTAGTAGTTTATGTGCCACAGGGAAGGTGGATTGTAGATTACTTTTTTTTAAAGCTGCTAATTTTCTTTTCAGCTTTCCTTGTGCTTTCTCTAATTTTGATAAAAGTGGAAGAGACATTTACCTGATTGCCACAGTGCAAAAGAATTCTTTATGCTTGATAAAAGAGATTTTTAAAAAATCATATCTTGCTGGAAACTGTAATTCTTCATGTCCCACTCTTTGGCTTTTTGATCAAAACCCAGCTAAGTATACAACTTCTCTTGTTATAAAGTAGTAAGGGATATCCCAAAATGGGTTATTGAATTACATCCCAAGACCGCTTTGGAATGATGAATTCTTGTTCCTTATAGTCCAGTGTACATTTATATAGGATATTTCATATCTTAAATACTGTCAGAAGAATTCACACACACCCCTCAAAAAGCCCACAAAACCAAAATAATGACACCTCCACCAAAACCCCTTAATAATCTTTTGATGCTTTAAACTTAATATTTTCTTTATTTAAGATATTGCATGCTGTGGTCCTGTCTACTTGGTTAATATATGTCAAAACTCTGTCAGGGTTACTGCTGCATTTTGATATTTTTATGGTTAACAGTCAATTTGTAGTACTAGGTTTTTAATGTATGTATGCCTTAGCTTCCATTCATTTTTGAGAGGACTTTCTTTATCTTATTTTCCAGTTTTGATGTGTAAATTAGACATTTCCTGCATTTTATTATTATTGCGCTGTGATATAAGATGTATAAGGAGTCAAATTTTTAAAAATTGGTTTTGTGCATCTAGATAGGTAAATTTAACAAAGATAGAGATAGATTTGAAAGATTTTTGTTGATTCCACTTAAGGTTTCAATTTACATTTTGTTTTTAAAAAGATACATTCAAAATCCAACAATAACCAAGGGCAAAATCAGCAGACTGGTAGAAATATTCACATTTCTTGATATAAGAATTCCAATAAACTGAGTTATTGCTAAGTAAACATGACAGTGCAGAGAGCTTTGCCAGGCAGAATGGACAATCAGAAAGTAACACCAAGTGCATGCTAAGAGGAGTATTTTCGTTATCAAAGTTTGGGGAAATGACAAGAGTAAGTAAACAGTATAAGAAATGATCTGTATAGTGAAAGCTTAAGCATGGACTTTTAGGTTCCATTAACTGTTCCTTCTCATTAGCTAAACAGCTAGGACATTAATTGTCTTGATGATTGTGTGCAAGTTATGAGCCCCCATGGTCCTATGTGCATTCACTATAAAGAAACTCAGTCATAAGGCCCTTAAGGTTCCTTACTTTCAAATATTTTTAAGTAAGTCTTTCAGGAATGCAATTTCCAATTAATCATTAAGCTAATTTACTGGGAACATTCTCAACATTTCCGTGTCAATTCTTCCATCAGCTCATAAAACTCCTACAGCATGTTTCCTGGAGTTTTATCTAAGCTACTTTTCTCATCCAAAGGCAGATGACTGAATCTCCAATTCATCTCTATTCAACCAAATTTCTCTTTTAAATCGTATCTTTTCATTGTTCCTTTGTGTCTACTTAATAATTGCATGAGTGTTGACCTGGTATTTAATTTCTTCTTTTCTTGAAGAACTCATGAAAAGGGAGGTATCTTCAGTATTATCTTCTTTCTTTTTGCACACATCAAAATCACTCTGCCCAATTCCTGATGTAGTTGATCAGCAGGTTGTCATTTTGTATGTTTTCATAGTAATAAGTTATTTTTCCTTCTATTCCCACTCTTCCTTGAGGTACAAGTTCTTGAACATTCAAGCAGAGGTATGTTCCTCCCTCTTTCCTCACATTTGCATGAGTCCATCTGCCATTAACTGTAATGAGGATTGCATGATGTGAAGTGCTATAGAAATGCTGGAGTTAATGGCAATGAGGCTATGAGAAGATGTCTGTAGCCAAGCATGGCATTATAGAAGTCCAAGTTCCCCTTACGCAGCATTATGAATGAACATTAATGTACAAAAATACTTGTTCAAATCAGTTTAGCAGCTGGAAAAACTTAGCATTTGGCAAATCAGCAGTGTTTGTCTCAGCACTCCAGTGCCAGGACACTTGAACACCCGTGTCCCTCCCTTCTCAGATGGCATACAACCCCCAAGCTAATCTTAGAGATCTCATCTCCCTTCAGTGTGGTCCTGTTAGCAGCAAGTGCCTGCAGAGATTAATGGGAGTCGATCTGTTCATTTAGAAAAGAACTAGAACCTTCTGACTTAGCCCTTTCCTGGCTGTATTTTTCTCTTTGCTTTTCCGTGGTATTCTGGAATCTGGATGCCAGCCAAATTGTACTTCGAATAAAAGGCTGACTTAAAAGTGTTTCCTGCCATAAATGCTATGGGGGCTTACTGAAAGCTATGAAGAAAAATAATCACAAGGACGTACTGCATTACCTAATTCACAGCAAATACCAATTTGTATGCAAGATTATGTGTAAAAAGACATAGCTTGTAGTATGAGCTTATAAAAATTTTGCCTTAAAATTAGAGAAGAAGCAGGTGTGATCTTGCTAACTGCTTGACTAAAGATGTTTTTATTGAGAATAAAATTCATTAATTAATACATATCAAGTGCCTTTGTCATGTAGGGTTGTACAGGTTTGTAGACCAAACAAAACCTCAACGATCAACTCCATTAAATTTTAGGTGTTGTATTGTGAAGCGATAGTTTACTCCACACTGTGATAACAGTCTGACAAAGCTGATAATACTTATAGAAAATACAAGTATATTAGAATAATTTTTTTGTCATTTTAGGTCATGAAATTAGGATTCCCTCTTGTATTAGCTTTGTGATGGTAATGTGCATTTTCCTTTGCCGTTAGCATGGCAGTACTTAACATCACACAGCCGTCAACTTGTCTTATTCTTGTGGTTTATTATGACCTTTGAGAGTATCACGGGACAAAGGTCGGCTTGGCTTCTTCCCTCAATTTGAAAGCACACAATCTGCTGATTTAAACAACATAGATATTTGGTGTCTGAATTTGCATTTCTTTGCTGCTTAAGGTTTTACTTACACTTAAACAGACACTGCAGGCACGGGGCACGACGCTCTGGATATACTAGTTATTTAAAAATACTTAAAGGGTTAGCACACCATTACAAGGTCATTGATGTTATTTGGCTTCAATGCTTCCATGAATTGTGTGCACTGATGACTGACTGATTTCATAGGATCAATTATCCTTTGTGGAAGGGGACAGTACAGATGGCAAGCAGCAAAATTTCTTTGCAATTCCTGAAGTATTAGCTTTCATTGCCATATTCAGGAAAATGATAATTTTCAGTTCTTTCAGAATAGGTCATTAATGTGTATTCAGAATTAATTTTAGGGCACAGGTTAGACAGTTCATGAAGCAGCCAGTGAGTGGTGGTCTGGTCAAAAACTCGATTCAAGGGGGAATAAAAAAGGCTGTTTATAAATAGGAAGAAGAGAAAGTTCACATAAGTTCCCTGTCCTCACAAGATTGATACCACTTTACAGTAGCCTCCAGGGGTTGGTCAAGAGGTTGAATCTGTATGCTTTATGTCAGCCTTTGGAAGAGTTTCTCTTTGCCAATGTCTTAAAGGAGAAATCCAGAGAATGTAACACCTTACGCCACTACATTATAAATTGTAGTGTAGCATCTGACACCGACATACTTTACAACTACTTTTTGTAAGATATTTCTTGCAGGACATGACATTATTTTACTTGACTTTTTTCTTCCTGAATAATTAATTTGAATAGAGAGAATAATGCTGATGTTTTCCTCTCATGCAGCCAACAAAGACCCTGGACTTTGGATCAAAATCCAGTATTGTGTCATGTCCCAGATGGGCACTAGGAAAAAGTATTTTGGTATTTGTCACACTATCTAATTCCCTTGTCTTATTCTGTTTGCTAGTATAGAAGATATTAACTAATGGAGTTCCTGCTTTGAGCATTTACCTTTTTTTTTGTTACTTTTGTAGAAATGCTACGTCAGGGTTTGTGTATACCTTAGTCAGATATCTAACAGACCTGACAGGTTAAATACAATGCCAGTATTATTTTGAATCGATGTGTAGGAGTAATGGGCTTAAATGAGTTAGTGTAAATCTAGCCTATTCAAAATACCCTCATTGCTGACCTACCAATGATCTTTTTGTTTGCTTGCATTGTCCTATAGTGCTTTCTAAAGCAATCTAATTGCCAAGTTCCCTCTCACTTTCCTTTAGTGACTCCACCAGGGTATGCGTGTTGCTTATTCCTGGCTTCATTTTCATTGACTCTTTGAACTCTCTCAGCAATTCAGTCATCTGCTAATTAAGGATCTACAGTTTCAGTTGTGACAAACTTGAAGTATTTTCATTTATTAGGTACTTGCAAATCATATTACAACAGTAATGTTGTATAATTACATTATACAGTGAATTCCCTTCAGTCTGTCTCTGGATGAAAAAATACTTAAACTTGTGAGACCACCTAGAGCAGCAAATGCCTGCGTCAGCTGGTCATCACATCTGCAATGTAAACACACACAGTAAAGTGGATTCCTTCACAAAATGTAAGAGTTATCAGGCTCTGACCAGACACCAGCCAGACTGTGACCGAAGTTTCAAGCAATACGTCTTTTATCGTTCTTTTGGGTGAAATATTTCAGCAGGTTTGTGCCTGAAGCCAAAAAATATTTTGTAGGGTAGTCCCACCTGCTATTCACTGGCAAAACTTATTTTTGAACTGTTTCCATGAAGTATGCCTGGTATGGGATCAGACTTTACTAGCTGAACAAGGGTTCTGCTGAATACATATGCAGTACAGTGACTCAGTGTATGCATCGGAAAAGGTTCAATGCTGGGTTCCCTTCTTCCACACCTAATTTTTGAACTATTAAATATAAGCTCTCATGGTAGCAGTGCTACAGCTATACCTCAGAGACCACTTTCAGCTGCCAGAAATCTCCTAAAAGGTACCCTTTGTGTACATTCCTTGTGTAGACTTCTCAGGCTAGACATGAAATGTCATGAAAGGGTCTTGATACTGTTCTTCTAGATTGTCTGAACTATGAAAGTGTTAAAATATTATGGATATATTTTATAGAAAGTAAAATCCTCCTTTGTGTGGTCTCATTGCTTAACAATTATGTTCTAAGGATTTTCAACTTGTCTCTAACTTATTTGTCAATAAAGTGTCATTTGACTTGACAAATTGATATAGTTTAAAAATACAGCATGTGATCCTTTACATAGAACAGGCTTCCTAAATTATGAACTGGATTAGAAAAGAACTGTGACAGAACATATATTTTTATTCTTGGAAAGATACTTCTTTACAGGGTAGCAGTGTGATTTACATAAAGGTTTCACCAATGGCTTCAGAAAAGTAAAAGTCTCTACTGTCTTTCTAGATGTTTGACATTTTCACAATAAGTTGATGGACTAAAAACCCAAATGTCTAAATAGATCTTAGATTTTTGTCTTTGGGAATGTTATTTCCACTACTTTTTTTTTTTTCTGCTGCAGTTCTGTACTGTTCAGTAGAAAATAAATTTTTCCTCATACAAATAAACTATTTTGCTCATTGGTAGGAAATTTTCCCTGTATTCTCTTTATTTTATGCTCCCTTTGACTTTCAGGGTGTGCTCCATGTCACTATTTACATGTTTTGTATTGGGAAAATAATCTGCTAAGGAGATATATATGGGAAAACCTCTAGAAATGTAATCTACATTGTGTATGTTTGTTGCCTGCACTTTACAGAAAACAGCGTACCTGCTGTTTTACAGTTTTATTAAGCAGTTTTGTACTTGCAGTTTGCATTGTGGCTATTAACGCTGTAGTCCACATCTCAAAGTGTACAGTGATGCTAATGGTGTCTTGAAAAGCAGGCTATGAAGCGAATGGTGTGGTTTCTGTTTTCAAGTTTATTGCTTTATGCTTTTAATGTCTTTTGTATTTTTATTAACAAGGGTTGATACTTAGGGCTGGCGTGTGTGTGAAATCTGTCTTACTATAACTGAATTTAGAGAAGAAATTAGTTGGGTTTTTTTGTTGTTTAAAAATCAGTACATTTTCACACCAGTGCTTGTCTGTATGTATCACTGGTAGTTTTTCTGGCATACCCTCATTATTAAGTCTGCAAGCACATGTTGCCTGTTTGCAAAAATAGGAATTTCTTCTGGAGTTGCTATTTTTTAGTGTAGTTTGAAGTTATTGAAAGGTCTAAAACTTCACAGTTACATTGCACTGCTGAAAGAACAGTATTATTGAAGTGCTGAAGCTGTAGCTTGAATTCTTACAGTCTGAAAGCCTCATCTCATTCCTGGCAAAACATGGAAGTGGTATCACAGCAGTTCAAACTTGGGTGGCCCTTTGGGTTTCAGACTGTATTGTTTAGGCAACTGTTGAGTGTATTGGGGCATGTACAAGAGGGCTCTATGGCAAAAAATTCTGTTATAAAAAAGTAATGGAAAATTGTAATGTAATAAGGTGCTCATAGGTATATCTGGGGTTCTGCATGTATACATCTGGAACTCTGCTCTTTGGAATAAACACAGCTGCATTTATTTGAATATGTGAAACAGATTTATATACACATGAGAATAAGTCTTGTATTGCACACTCAAATACACTAGAGTACAACATTTTAGTTGGCTGTGTATTACAGTTGCAGACTTTTGCAGACTTTCTGGTTTTCTGTATTTTTTCTTTTTTGATTGCATGAGAATTACTTCACAATTTGTCCTCCAGTTTCAAGTTCAGAATTTAAACAAACAAAATCCTGCTAATCTATCTATTTGCTTCTCTAAACAATTGCTCCAGGCAACAGTGAATAGCACTGACTTTATGAGATCCTAGAAATCAATGACATATATTCATAGGTTTAGACACTACTGTATATGTGAGGGAAAATATTGCAACGGGAATTATCAACTTGGGATCTAAATTTAAATAAATAAAATGATGCCAATACACTGAGATATGAATTTTAATCTTGTGTAATTAAAATTGAGTTGCAGTTATTACTGCAACTGCCTCTGTGTGCTCCTTATTTATTTTACAACTATATTTCCAAGTATAAGCACTTATCTGTTACTATCACTTAGGCAAAATAGTGCGGTGGCAGGATTAGTTTTCATTAGGAATGAATATTAGATGCCGTGGATGAGTTTTATCTGTACTTCCTCCAGCTCAGATCTCCTTGTTCTGAGGTCAACCAGAAAGGCAAAGGATGAGTGCCCCTTTTTCCTCCCAGACAGAAACATGGAGAAAGGATGAATATCCCCAGAGAATGCAGATGTGGGACTACTGTCACTACCGAGGAAGTAGTTGGTGGCAATAAGTTTTTCTGTCAAGAACTACTTAACAAGAAGAAGTAGGTTTTGTTGCAACTCTTCAAAAACATTTCATTTAATAATGGATATGAAGAGGGAATGCAAAGCAAATACGCCAGAAAATCCAATCTACATACTGGTTTTCTAGGAGACAGTCTAAATCATGAGATTTCCTGAGTGTGGCTGTGGATCCACAATAAAAGATGAATAAATCAACATAATCTTTTACATAGATTAACACTTCCTATACAAACCCCAGCACTATGTCCTACCTAAAAACAGACACGGGATTAGAACAGAGTCCCCGTCTTGTGTAGTGGATATAACAGAAGGATACTTTTTTTCTCCCATGATCATTTCCTTTCCTTTCTTGGACAATTGATCTACAATGTAACAACTTACACACAAGAAGGTGACTGAAAAATCCTATCCGTGCCCAGGTAGACCTGCCTTCCGTTACAGAGCAGAAAATGATGGAAGTTTCTATGGCAGAGGTACCCCCAAAATAGGCCATCAGTCACTGAAAATAATGCGGATTTATTTAGTGTTCTGTCAAACAGCAATAAACCACAGGTTCAGAAGTCAGTGGGAACTATTACTATACAACTACCTTAAGAATTCCTAAATTTCATGAATGACCACTTAGCAGGATGACCCAAAATGCGCACAATAACTCATTCACAAAAGGACATCTCTCTCAGTGGTACAGAGCATAGAATCACTCACCTAAAGGGATAAGGAGGTCCCTCAAGGATCTATCCAGAAGAAATAACCACTCCCTGGAAGGAAGTTGAGGACACTTAGTCCTGGGAAGTTATACCCTGAGTGGCTTCCCAATCTGAGGGGAGAGTCCTCACTGCAGTCCTGCAGCTTTGATGCGGACTCTCCAGTGGGACTCTGTTTTAAAGCAGAGTGGAGTCTGATCTGTGATCATTCCAATTGTCTGGGTGCCCACATCTCTGGGACTGTGTTCCTGACAACAGTTCTCTACCTCCCTCACACTGGTGCCATCACAGGTGGGGGACTGGGTGGAGGTATAGGGGTTGGAAGAGCTAGGCATATGCGGGGTGTCTGTCCATCACTGAACTTAGCATTCTCTGCAGTGAAAGAACATCTCCCTGACTCCCCCATGAAGACCTGAAAAAATGGAATCAGGTTTCAACAATCAGAAAGTCCTTGTCTTTGTGTCTTTGGCCATCCTTGCATTTCTTAGCTTCATGATCTTTACCAGGTCTTTGTCCAGGTGGTCACACCTGACACACTGAGACAACTCAGCGTTTTTTCCCAGCTTTCCACTGCACTGGTGCTGTTTTCTGATAACACTGGGAAAGCATGTTGTATGTGCTGGCTCTCCCTTGTTTCACTTGCTCCTAGGTACTGCGTAAGATATTAGTCCACAGCCTCTGCTACACTAGAGCAAACCTTTCTCCTGAAAGAGACTTTTTTCAGAGACTCTGCTATTCCCCACATCACTTTTAACTTCTCTTACTTCAGTCTGCCCAAAAAGCTCCTCAAGAGTCATGCTGGTTGCCTTTAGTGTCATCCATCCAAAATCAACAGTCATTCAGCTCTTACAGGCCCAAGTAGCTAAAGGATACAGCTACTACTGATACCCTGTATTTGTTGCAGTTATGAAGTCAGGAAGCCTGGCAATACTTAGACTGACTTGTTCTCTTTGAGATGAGTCAGTCAGGCAAATAACTAGAGGAGCGCTTAATTCGTGCACAAGTTCATATGATTTCAGCTTCACTAAAGAATTACAGATGTAGTTGTGATGTTAGTAGAAGAAATCCATCTTAAGGTTGCTCTGGAGAAAATGTTAGGGGAAAATGAAAATGCAGGGTGCTGCCCAACACTAGTAGGGGTATTCTGTTCAGGTCTAGCGGATGAAAGACCCAAGGAATACAGTTACAGTAACTCTGGTCCACAGCGGACAGAAAAAGGCATACTTTGGTGTAAGGATTCAGAATTTGTTTAGAACTGTACTGCAAGGATCTGAAAAAATCCAAAAAAATGTAAAAGACCTTCCTAATATTCGTCTACTCATTGCTGTCATGCTGAGGTACAGTCTTTCTTGAGAAGTCCCTGTGTTGTTCTGCTGGCTGTGATCAAGTCTGTGCTAGTGGAGTTCTGAAGCCACTCAGTAATTAAAATCACATTTGCCAATCTATTTTTCCTGTACTTATGATGACATATTACCCTGGTATTTGAGGACCTCTAGGAATAGGTTTTGAACAGAATGCCTAATATAAACCAAGTGAAAAGATGATCACATTAAAAACTCTAGAAGCCATTGTTGACTAGGTCTAGAATTAATTATTAGAGCACAACATTTTTTTTTTAAAAAAAAAAATAATTCCTTGTGTTTGGTTTCCTCTGTCCCCATCAAGGATACTTATAGCAGTACCAACTGTTCTGCAAATGTTGATTTAGAAATAAATTTTGTTTATTTGTGTACTTGCTTCTCTCTTGGTCTTGCTACCTCAGAAATTTCTGGCAAACAGGTAGTTGGGAAGAAAGATGTTACCTTGGGTTATTTTATTCTTCCATGTTTCTGTTAATTTTAGCTATACAGTCAAAATGTAGTCAAGTGGTTTCAGTAGCAAGGAAGAACTCTATAAACCAGCTTTGTGCTGGTGACATTTATGTTCCAGTTGTACATGATGGCAGCTGAGCCAAAATAATTGGAAGTAAAACAGGTCCAAATACAGACACCCTGAAGGACACTGCTCTTCACCTGGACATTGAGCTCTTTATCCCAACTCTTTCAGTGAGATCAGTGCTAGTTGTAAAGCCACTGCAAATGAAAATATCTTGTACCCTTCCTAGTTCAAATATGCAGAACACAAAAAACCTGTGTGTTTTTATCACTCCCTAATACTCAAGATGATGAAGAAAACAAGTTTCAGCACAACAGACAGAGAAATGTAGCACAATTGTTGAGAAGATATTCTCCTTTATAGTGTCCAGTAGTAGCAAGAGTATGTCTTTTTTACTTGGTTCTTGTGGAAACTGGAAAGGTTGAAGGGTCCAGCCACTCTCTTTTTCCTGTGCTTTTTCAGTCTCTCTTCCTAAGGAAACAAAGGAATGCTGTAAGTCCCCAGGGGTGCAGAATGCATTGGTACTGGATGAAGGCCGTATAGGCTGGCTAGCTGTATGGAAGCAAGCACTTAGCAGCTTCTCAGGGGATGGTGGAAAGCATGCCAGTCCATCAGACAACTTGACACAAGTCTGTACATCCTACCCCCAAGCTGTTTTTGCAATTGTACAACTCATTGCTGCTTCTTATGTGCTGCATGCAGCAGCTTGGATCTCAAACCATTATATGACAAATGACCCTCAAAGATTTTAGAGTACCTGAAAACCATCAAAACATTTTAACTAGGTCCTCTGTCTGTAATAGACTAAATGCCTGGCTTCGAGCCTGGTGTGAGGCTTTGGCTTCTTTGATCATGGGGTGGCTCATGCACACCCTAACATTGTTGCTAAGGTTGGGACACTTGGATGTCCTAGCGGGGCTAAGGCCCTTAATAAAAACCTAGCTAAGTTCATAAATCGAGCTTTAAACTAGATGTGGAGGGGGAGAGGATTGAGACCAGGCTAGGCAGGACTGAGCCTGGATGTGGGGCACTAGGGATTGGAGAGAGTATGCTGGTGAGGACCACCAGCACGTAACCACACAGAAAGTGGGGGAGAGTGCACTTCGGAGCGGTAAAGGAGATACAGGCACTCTGGTACAAGCTACTCTGGTTACCTGGCAACTGGGAACAAACACTGTTCCTTCTAAGAGGGCTGAAGGCTCGGCATCTCAGCTGAAGTGTATTTACACCAATGCAAGCAGCATGGGGAATAAGAAGGAAGAGCTGGAAACTGTTGTAGGTCAAGGAGGCTATGATGTTGTCACCATCACAGAAATGTGGTGGGATGACTCATATAACTGGAGTACAGGTAAGGTGGGGTATAAACCCTTCAGGCAGGATAGGAAGGGTAGGAGAGGAGACGGGGTAGCCCACTTTGTAAAGGAGGACTTGGACACTGTTGAGATGGATTGTGGTGATGAGGAGATTGAGTGCCTGTGGATTAAAATCAGAGGAGCCCAAAAGAAGGCAGATTTTGTGATGGGAGTCTGTTACAGGCCACCCAGCCAAGGAGAAGCAGCTGATGAGCTCTTCTATAAACAGCTGGGGTTAATCTCTAGATCAATGCCTCTTGTTCTCATGGGAGACTTCAATCTTCCTGATATCTGCTGGAAGTACAATAGAGCAGAAAGGAAGCAGTCTAGAAGGTTCCTGGAGTGCGTGGAAGACAACTTCCTTGCATAGCTGGTGAATGAACCGAGAAGGGAAGGTGCCCTCCTGGACTTGCTGTTTGTGAACAAAGAAGGCCTTGTGGGGGATATGGCAGTAGGAGATCACCTAGGACTAAGCAACCACAAGATGATAGGGTTTTCTGTTCTAGGTGAAGTGAAGAGGGTGCTTAGCAGGACAATACCATTAAATTTCCAGAGGGCACTCTTCAGAAGGCCGGTTGGCAAAGTCTCCTGGGAGACAGTACTTAAGGGCAAGGGAGCCCATGAGGGCTGGGAGCTCTTCAAAAAGGAGATTCTAGCAGCTCAGGAGAAAGGCATCCCTGTGTTCTGGAAAAAAAGCCGGCAGGGTTAAAAACCAGCTTGGTTGAACAGTGAAATCTTGAGTGATAACAAGAAGAAGAGAAATGTTTATGGGCTGTAGAAGAGGGAACAGGCCTCTTGGGTGGACCACAGGAGGGAAGTGAGATTGTGTAGAGAAAAATTGAGGAGGGCTAAGGCTGAACTAGAAATCAGATTGGCAAAGTCTGTGAAAGATAAAAGAAAAATCTTCCTATAAATATATAAATAATAAAAGAAGGACTAGGGAGACCGTACAGTCCCTGTTGGACGCAGAAGGAACAACAGTGACAGGGGATGAGGAATGCCTTCTTTGCCTCAATCTTTAATTGTAAAGAAAGTTGTTCCCTCTGTGTACAAACCCCGGAACTAGAGGAGCAATATGAGGCTCCCATGGTCCAAGAGGAGGTGGTCAAAGCCTTGCTAGCCCAACTAGACACCCACAAGTCTATGGGGCCAGATGGGATTCACCCAAGGGTATTGAGTGATCTGGCAGATGTGCTTGCTAAACTCCCTTTCCATCATCTTCCAACAGTCCTGGAAGACTGGGGAGGTACCACTGGACTGGAGGCTGACTGATGTTGTGCCCACCTACAAGAAGGGTCGCAGGGAAGATCCTAGGAACTACAGGCCTGTCAGTCTGACCTCAGTGTCAGGGAAAGTCATGGAACAGGTGATCTTGAGTGCTATCATGAAGCACATGCAAGAGAACTGGGTGATCATGCCCAGTCAACACGGGTTCACAAAAGGCAGGTCTTGCCAAACAAACCTGATCACCTTCTATGACAAAGTGACTTGGCTGCTGGACGAGGGAAAGGCTGTGGATGTAGTCTTCCTGGACTTCAGTAAAGCCTTTGACACAGTTTCTCACAGCATTCTGCTACAGAAACTGTCAGCCTCTGGCCTGGACAGGCGCACACTCTCCTGGGTGGAAAACTGGTTGGATGGCCAGGCCCAGAGAGTGGTAGTAAATGGTGTTAACTCCAGCTGGAGGCCAGTTACAAGTGGGGTTCCCCAGGGCTCAGTGTTGGGTCCTGCCCTGTTCAATGTCTTTATTGATGAGCTGGATGAAGGTATTAAGTGTATCCTTAGCGAGTTTGCAGATGACACTAAGTTGGATGGAAGTGTGAATCTGCTGGAGGGTAGGGAGGCTCTGCAAAGGGATCTGAACAGGCTGGATCACTGGGCTGAGACCAGTGGCATGAGGTTTAACAATGCCAAATGCCGGGTCCTGCACTTGGGGCACAACAACCCTGTGCAGTGCTACAGACTAGGAGAAGTCTGGCTAGAGAGCTGCCTGGAGGACAAGGACCTGTGGGTGTTGGTTGACAGTGGACTGAACATGAGCCAGCAGTGTGCCCAGGTGGCCAAGAAGGTCAATGGCATCCTGGCTTGTATCAGAAACGGTGTGACCAGCAGGTCCAGGGAGGTGATTCTCCCTCTGTACTCAGCACTGGTGAGGCCTCTCCTTGAATCCTGTGTTCAGTTCTGGGCCCCTCACCACAAGAAGGATGTTGAGGCTTATGAGGAACAGCTGAGAGAGCTGGGGTTGTTTAACCTAGAGAAGAGGAGGCTGAGAGGAGACCTCATTGCTCTCTATAACTACCTGAAAGGAGGTTATGGAAAGGAGGGTGCTGGCCTTTTCTCCCAAGTGATGGGGGACAGGACAAGAGGGAATGGCCTCAAGCTCCACCAGGGGAGATTTAGGTTACACATTAGGAAAAAAATTTTCACAGGAAGGGTCATTGGGCATTGGAACAGGTTACCTAGGTAGGTGGTTGATGCGCCTTCCCTTGAGGTGTTTAAGGCACGTGTGGACAAGGTGTTGAGGGGCATGGTTTTAGTGTTCAAAAGGAACGGTTGGACTTGATGATCCGGTGAGTCTCTACCAACCTGGTTGTTCTATGATTCTATGAGATGCTGTGCTGATAAATTTCACCTCCTTTGTCTGTAGGCTGCACCATCCACCAATGTTATTTCCTGGATACCAAACGTAGTTTCATACAGGATTATCATGCATCATAAAGCTAACTCTGGTACTTGACATTTAATAATGAGGCAAGACGAAAGACAAAATCTATTGAAAAAATCACCCACTGAATTTTCATATTTGTTTTTGCAGGTGTTTTTTGGGTGGGAATCTCTTTTGAGTGCCAAGAAACAGACCTTTGTATATGAACAACAAGAACCTGGTCATCATGTACTCCAAGAAACTTCTTAGTTCTCCACAGTACTTAATAATATCATGCTCTCTAGAAGTCCTAAAAATAGGAATTTAAAAATTTGTATTTGGCTTCTGTTACTGAACTTTCATTGACAAAACCAGCAAGTAACAGAATTTGCTTTGATAAATTATTTGAAATTTGCAGTGTTTGTAGTTGAATAATTTGTAACATACCTCGTTATTTTGCTTGTAATGACAAATATAATTTGTTAAAGTGGATTTCTTTTACAGACTAAGCTGACACGGTAAGTGCATTTTTATGATAATAGTTGCTTTAATCAGCAAGAGCCCCCGGTTTTCAAATATAGCTGTCATACAAAGCACTACAACTTTGAAGACAATTCAGACATTGCAAATGATTATTGTCCTCATTAGTTAGGTCTTCATAGTCTAGGTTTTATTTGATCAAATTACTTACTCTGTGGGAAATATTTTCATTCCTTTTCTTTCTTAATACTAAAAGCAGTTTTTATTAGAGAATAAGCAAAATTCCTCTAGTGCATTTTTTAGATGTATAAAGAAAATGGGATTTTTTAAAAGAAGTTCTTATTTGCTTTGCACTGTTCCTATGAACTATTTTAGCAGAACATTCATTTAAAGCTATACGAAGAAGTGGATTTTGTATCTATGTTTGTACTAAGAAAGCAGATGCCCTGATCTGAATATTGACATTTTAGAATATATAACGATTTTCTAAAAGTTTTATTAGAAAAATCCTTCAAAATTAATTGTTTAGACCCCAATAATATCACAAAATTAATTCTCTCATATAATTTAAAATTCATACCATAGGTGGATACAAAAAACTCCTTTTATTGACAAGCTGTGTTTTATAAAATTAGCTAGCACTTTATCATTAATGCATAATATACAAAGTCTCATCCAAAAGATGGAAGAATTTTGCCTCTTTTATCCAAACCATGCTATTGTTTTGGTCAAAACCTGGCTGTTTTCCTTGAGTGACAGTCTCAGAGGAAAATAAATTAGCTTTTTACCACATCGCTTTTTAAATGTCTGAAATCAGAATGAAATTAACTCTGTTGAGCTTGGGTAATGATGAGAACAGAAGAGTAGCACATTCAACCATGAATGTGTTAGGCATGGAATGTTATTTTACCTTATGGCTGGTTTGGTGCATACATGTCATGGTATGTGAAATGGGTGAGGGAACTTTCACTATCACCTTGATAGCCTGACATAAGCCAGTGAACATGTATCTAAGTTAAAGATGCAAGAATTGCCTACGGGACTCAAAACTGTACTACAGCAGAGCTGAAGGGAAGCTGATGGCAATGGGAGTGAACTACCTGAAGATACAGAAATTTGCCTATTGATAGGGAGTATTCTAGGATGTGAGTGTCCTTTCTGTCCTCTTTCCATCAGGTGGAGAGTCAAGGTCATTCACAGGGACTGTCTGGAAGAAGGTTATGTAAACAAAGGAGTTTTCCTTGTGTTTTTATACAAAGAAAACAAGACTGGACAGTGTGCAGTACAGTAATTTGAAGTAATTTAATTCCTAAAGACTATTTTTAAAGGCTATTTATTGAGATTGTGTTTGCGTACAATAACTAGTGTGCATTACTTAACTAGCGTGCATTTCTTCTTGCAACACAGTTTATCAAAACCTATTACTCTCACTGCTCATTCTGCCCTGACATATCTTCTTGAAAGTGAGAAGCCTGGCAGTTGTTTTGAATCTGTATTAAGGCAATGAAGTATAATTCTGATTCTTACTTGTTCATCAAAATGAGTTATTGGTTTTCCAGGTCTCTTGAACATTAGAGATGCCAAGCAGTGTTCCAAACATGAACATGGCTCTGGATAAGTGGGAGACAGGATAGGAAGTAGAAGGAAAGGGGTTGTTACATTTGTTATTTCAGTTATTTCAGTATTAAAAGCTCTGTTCTTTAAATGATTTATCCAAAGACATGCTAGAAATCATAAGCTGATCTAGAAACAGAATAAAGTTGTACCACTTTCCAGTCTGAATACTGTCCTTACTCTAGTCACAGTAAACCTTTCACTTGAAAATAAGTAAATGGTTGTGTTCATACAATGAACGCTTTGCTCTGGCAATGATATTCCTATTCTATTTGGTATTTTAGATATAAGTTATTTGGATCATTTTTTTATCCAAATCTTCATTGTTCATAGTATGGTGTGATTTAGGATTAGGATTAAAATAGGATTAGAATGAATGATATTTCATCAATGTTCACATTTGTGTAGCATGGACTGTGAGATAAATAGACAATAATTACTCTGCCTTGGCTATGTGTCTGTTAAAAATTATGAAAGAAAACATCAGTCATTTTCTATCCCATTTAATTTCTCTTTTTTATCCTACTGAACCTGTTCAATTTATTAACATTTGCAATACACATAAATTTTATGCATATAACTGGAAAATGGTAGCTATTATACATTGTCTAATGCTGTTACAAAACTGTGTTGAGAACAACAGCTTAACAGGAATCTGATAATCCACCCCAGAAAAGGAATGATCACTGACAGCTGGGGAACTCAGCCAACATAGTTGCTCTGTATTTGGAGAAAAGGAATTAGTTTAACAGACCTACCTACTGGAAGAGCTCAGGTGAGGTAGAAGTGTGACTAGAAAAAACATATGTAGGTCAGCAACCTAGGACTAACAGAACTAAAGCCAGGATTTCATTTTACACCGGTACAAGAAAAAATCAGAAATATGAAAGGAGAAGAAAATCATGTCCATAAAAAGTTCCTGTTGAATTTTCATATTTTTCTTACTGCATGGAGAAGACTCCTGTGGAAAAACACTTGGTCATGGAACACTGAAAGAAGAAATATCTTGGAAGAGATGTTCAGATGTCACATTGAGAAACAATGCTTAGCATGGCAGTGTTTTAGACTGTGTGGTTTGGCCTCTGATGAACAATTCTTGTTGTAAAATTGGGAAATACTAAATGAGTCATGCTTAGAGCCCTGGCTTGCAGAAGAGCTGGGCTAAAGCTGGTAGTAGCACTCATTAATGTCAACTCTCTTTTGACCTGCTTTAACCCAAGGAACTGTATCACTAAGGCAGCTGTTATTTGATGTGCTGTGTTGCATCTCCAGCCACTATAGACTAATGGTATATGTAACAATAGTAATGGATCAAGACTATAAGCCAGACTGTAAATAATGTATAGATCTAGAAGGAAACTCATTCTGGGGAATGATCTTCATATATCGTGCCCTTTGGAGTTTGTTACTCCTTCCTCTCAAATGTCTGATCATAGCTGGAGGGCTGTACTGGAGCAGGCTATTGATTTGATCCAGTTGAGCAGTTCTATAGTCCTACTGAGAATAAGCTGACGCATTATGAGCAACTTATGGTGATGTAGTTTTCATATTATTCCTAACTTCATAACATAATCCAGTGTACTTAGAACATCAGTCTTTCTAGTACCCACCATTCAAATGAAGACAAACTAAAAATACACAGAGGCTCAATAGCATTATAAACAGAGCTTGTCATGCATTAAGGAGTTCAATCAGATTCTTAAATTCTTGAACTATATTGATAGACTTTATGGCATGTATTCATTCTCTGTGCTCCTGCAAACTAGCATTGTCCAGAAAGCAATTTCTGTATAGTGATAAGAATTCTTCAGTACAGCAGTATAATTAGTACTGTTTCTACAGCAATAGCTTCCTCACTTCCTAAATCACATTTTTCTTTTGAGGTGATGCAACCTTTTCTTGATGACAGTGCACCCATCTCTCTTATACTGAGGGCCCATTTTCTTGTTGTTCCCGGTGCTGCCATCACATAGGTTCTCATCTAACTCCATGCATTTTTGTTTTATTCTGTCTCCAGTTTCTTTCCAGTCATAGCTGTTATGTCAAACCCCAGGAATTGGCATGGAAGTTTTGTGGAAACAGCGATGGAGAATTGAGGAGAATATTCCATTTCTGAAGAGGTGTTTAGGATAGTGACTATCACCCCTTTCTACCTGGAAGTTCCAGTACCACTTGTTGGTTGGGCCTAAGGGTCTCCAAGTCCATTTGGGGTCAGGGACTTTAGGGGTGGTTGAAGTGAGAGGGAGAGGGAGGAGAGGAATGGTGCAGGTTTCTTTCTGGATTGCAATAAGAAATGCCCAACAACAAATGAGTTAATAACTGCTTTAATGAAGCAGAATAAGAAAATGAATACACATAGCAAGTAAGTATTACATCCCTTCAGAGACTGGGCATTCTGCATTTGTGCAGCATCAGATGGAGCCTTGATGGATTTTCCCCTGGTGAGCTGCGCAGAGCAGATCTGACCCTGTCTGTGGAGAGAACCTCTCCCTTTTTTTCCTTTGAGCTAATATGTAATTTCCTTACAAGAAAACAACTGTATTCCTAAAGGCTGTTATCCTGAGAATTTCTTGCCCCACTTTCAGAGGGCAAGGCCACCTGAGTAGCGTAATTGCTAGTATGGAGTGTGAGCTGCCTACAGGCTCCTCTCTTGCAAATAGCTGCTTCCAAGGAATTTGTGCAGCACAGCTGCTCACAGGGCTGAGATCCATGCTGTATGTGCAGCACATCACAGGCCCATACTTCATTAGGTTAAATATGCTGTGGGTTGCTAACTACTAGATGTGCAACCATTTTTCAGTTAGGATCAATACAAAGACCTAGAATGAAGATCAAAGAAGGACATGTTACGTTATGAATCCTGGTTTTTGATTGCTCAGTTAGTTGCTCAGTATTGAGCAAATAGCTCCCACGTCTGTAAACCGTCACTGCCAGCTTGAAACTGGCAGCTGAGTGCACTGATGCCCAGACTTCCAGTGGGTGTAGATTCTCAGGCGATTTTCCTGTCTTTGGGTTGCAATATCATCTCCAAAATTTCTGAATATCCCATAATTCTGTCTTACAATAACTGTGCAGGGGGATTTGTTTCTCATTTTGGTTTTCCCCGTATTTCCTTTCCTGATTCTTCATGACACTCTTAGCAGATTCTTGGTTTTGCCTTTGTTTTAGAAGTTTAGTGTTTTGCTCTGTGATTCAAGGAATCGAGACTTTTCTCAACAGATCAACAAAATTGTGGCCAAATAGCTCCCTTGGGATATCATGGCAACAGGTTTGTCATGCTGGGAATCTGATATTGCTTGCACCTGTCAGGAGTATGTAATGGCTTGAGAGATAGTGCACAGACATCTCTGATGTGTCTGTCTTTCATGCTACCCCATGTATCAGTTTCGATGGAGGTGCATCTGCCTCTGACTACCACTTAACTTATTTGCAAGAAACAAGCAGGGAGAAATATGGGTCAAACTGTGAGTTCTCACTGTGTACCTGGAAGGGTAACCATTTATTGTCAGTGCAGAATGTGAGATTATATCAACTAAGAGCAATCTTTCTGGCTGGTCATTCCCAACCAATTAAGCTTAGTTCATGAAAGCACAAGGTGGCAGAAAGGGCCCAGTTTTATCTGAAGATGAAGAACAGGAGATCTGAGAGCATTTTTCAATTGGTAAGGTCACTTATTTTCAGTAATTCTGACAAGTTAAGGACTATCAAAATATTATTCTGTCTGGCAAGGATTACACATTCTTATATTCTTGAGATGACTATCTTGTGTCTCTATCTTGTGCGTCTTGACTGAAAATACCTTTAAATAGCAAATATGTTTGTGTTTAATGTGGTTTTGCATTGTTAGACTTGACATACAAACAATGAAATGAGGAGCGTTAAATATAACTCAGTACTTGGAATGCTGCGCTTATGCAAGAAACCACACAGAACTGAGAGAAACAAGGAGAAAAAAATCACAAGTATCAGAGGGAAAAAATGTGCTTTGGGGTTGCCAGCCAAAGCATATAGGGATAATAAAACAAAAGGTATTTTGCAAAGGGAAAAAACACAGATCCTCTTGCTTCCTTCACCTCTCATTATAGGTTAGAACAATGTAACATTCATGTCTGAAGTGCTTCACAGATGTTCAGCTGTTGAAATGGGATGGACACTGTGTCAAGACAAAGTCCACATCCTGTTTATGTGCTGACAGCTCTCTGTCTTAAAGGCTTTTTGTGGACCTTAAGACAGTAACAGGACTCAACTCCAAGCTGAGTTCTTTCTAAAATGTCTGTATCAGCACATTGATCTTTAATTAGGAATGACAGTGCCTTAAATCTGCTGCTTTCACTGCATCATGTACACCCCAGCACAAATATTTGGTTAGCTATTGGGTACTTTTAGAAGATCTCTTTCTATCTCTCCTTTCTGCTGTGTACTTATAGGTTGTAAAAAAATGTTGTAATTTTCCCTTTGAATAGCAAATGTGATGATACTCTAGGTTTCATCATTCAAAGTGTTCACTTCTGCAGTTAATATCTTTCTAACAGGCGGGGGAGGTTTAGGCTAGACATTAGGAAAAATTTTTTCACAGAAAGGGTCATTGGGCACTGGAACAGGCTGCCCAGAGAGGTGATTGAGTCACCTTCCCTGGAGGTGCTTAAGAGATGGGTGGACAAGGTACTGAGGGGCAGGGTTTAGTGTTTAATAGGAATGTTTGGACTCAATGATCCGGTGGGTCTCTTCCAACCTGGTTATTCTATGATTCTAACCAGGGGCAGCCCTTCCCCCAGGATTAGAGGAATCCATTCACATCAGGGGTTTATAAATGGTAAAATGTTATTAAGACTCATTTCTCTCTTGCACTACAAGGAGATCAGCACCAGGACATACAGGAAACACTGGAAAATTCAATAAGCTTTACCTGTGCAGTGACTCTCATTGGGTATTTTCCCAGATATTCCCAAAACTATGGAGCTTCACAAGGCTGAATGATGCATGGGAGAGGGATATATGGTCCCAGCTGTCCTGGATTTTGTTCATGAAGTGTTCACAAGACAAGTGGTGATAATTTATTGTGTAGTCCTGTGTTTCTGCCTTTGTTATTAAAATTGCATTGAACAAAGATGTGCTTGCATTACAGAGTCCTCACATATTTGTATATCAGCAGAGAAGACCTCAGTGGGGCTTTCATGGGTTGTGTGCAAGCTATCATGCAGCAACTGAAGCTAAATCTGAAAGGGGATACAGAGGAGAAAAATGAAAGGTGGTGGCTATTTCTCCTGTTTTCCACGACATAACCAATTTGTCTTCTTGTCTCATTAGTATTATCTTCATAATGAATAACTTGTACCATTTTGGCTTTTAATGTGTTCTCCTCAAATTTCCTTTGTTTTGTATATGTACAGGCTGGCACATACATCTACTATGAAGTTTTTGCAGAGATCTCTAGCAGCTGCAAAGCATAAGAGGCAAGACTGCTTTTAACTAATAATTCAGCAGCATTTGATTGGTGTAAGACAATTTCTCTGATTGCACTTAACAATAATGAAATACTAATTGGAGTCCTTCTAATAACATAATAAACAGAGGGAACCCCCCCCCCCCCCCAACTGCTCACACATTTTCTAATAGGGAGCATACACTGAGTTTAATTAAATCATATAGATGAAAGTCCCATTGTTGCCATCCCACACAGCCTTCTCTTTCTCATGTGTCAAGAGAAAAGCTCAGTTTTAAAGAATCTCTTGCACATTAATAGATCCGTACTGTGACTTCTGGAGTTCAGAAAAGAGTCAGAGACTTTCAGACAAACTCTCCTGGCAGAAAGTTCTTTTACTTAGAGTCAAGTGGCTGCATAACGTGTTGCGTGGTGAACTCAATTGGCAGCCATAAATAATATTGAGGGTGAAGGTTTTGTCTTTTTATTTCTTTCTGTTTGTTCTACATTATGTCATGACTTCTGAGGAGGGGGATTGTAATACCCCCTCTGTTCACTGCCACAGACTGGATATGGAGAAGTTCGTGAAGGAAACAGCTAGACTGCTATTGCTTATGGGTAGCAGGAATCTGTTTTAGATTTGCTCTATGCTCCTGTAGCATTGGAAGAGGTGTAATGAAGAATTAGTTTCCTTTGAGTAGTATGTATTTGAGATAAGGTGAAATGACATGAGAGCTTCTAATGTTATCTGTAAAGCTTCTAATGTTATCTGTAAAGCAGCTGCTATTTGAAGAACAAAATGTTTAGAGACACCTCCAAGACCAGAAGCACTACTTAAGCGCTTCACTTTTATGCCTTGCAGACATGGAACAGAATATTATCCAGAAGAAGGGGCACTGTTTGATCATTGATTTTAGAGATGAGGTGTTCTGATTGAGGCCTATCCTCTCTGGTAAAATTTAGAGACCTTTTTCTCTCTCTGACTTTTTATGTTTCCTGAGTGGGAACCATGGTTGGTTCCCATTGATGCTATTTGACAGATATGCACACAAATTCAGTGTCACTGAGCCTCAGTGAGAAGAGTCTAGTTCTGTATTCTTTACTGTCTCCCATCTGGTATTTATAGACATTTGTAAGATCTCCCCCCTGAGCTGTCTATGATGACTCAAAAATCAATACCAAGTTTCTCCAAGAGACCACTGTTAATGACCACCAGTTAGTGCAAGGAGGTGGTGCTTCTCTTTTTCATTCAAAATAGATGTGATACAAATAGGAACTGCTGGTTTGTAACAGAGCAGCACTGTGCAGAAAAATACTGACACTAAATGGTTAATGTGCTGTTGATAAACTATCAAGGACAATGCTCAGGGCATCGGATTACTTTATTAATGCTACACTGAAAGGTCTATCAAGGGGCTTTTGTGGTTTATGAAGTAAACTGTTTTCACTTGGTAGTAAATACAAGATGATGATGCAGGCAAGTAGTAATCATGAAACCACAGCAAAGAAGCTTTAAAAATGCCAATGCATACTGCATACACAATGAAATTAGAAAAATACGTTTTGTTCCCCCAGATTCCTTTATTTTCTTTTTCATACAATTTAAAGCTTTTGTCACAAGTATATCTGGCTATGAGATGAGTAGACTATTGCTTCAAACTATCTGTCACTTGTGGCTTTCTGTATTGGGAGAACCGACCCTTTTAGAATGATGTCATTTGCAGAAATGAATAGGTAGATTGCAGCTGTTAGTGCTGCCCACATGGGACAAAGGGCATCCTCTTCCCCAGGAAATGAGACTAGCACTTATTGTTATAATAACTAATCAGAATCCTTTAAAGGAAAGAGAAGGAGGATAAAACACAGACACATACTTTTTATATCCTGCCTCTGTGATCTAGGTAAGAATTTGGTAGTAGCCCAAATGCTTTCTCTGAGAAGGATTTGATGTTAGAAGTTCATCTACTCTGATTTTTTATTTCTGTGTTGAATGGAGAACTGCTTTTCCCAGTTTCATGACTATTTTTTTTTCTAGGAATAAAAAGGAACTACCTTTATTGTAGAGAGAGGTATCCTTCTATCCTTAAACCCTGGTGCTGCTGTTTTAGTGTATTTAAGCCAAAGGATTTAGTGGAACACATTCAGCATTACTTCTTCTACAGTCTTTGGTGTCCTATGTGCAGAATTTTTCCTCTGAAGTGTAGGATTATCCTGATTTGGGCGGAAATTGTTTTAAAGTTGACCACGTCTTTACCATTATGCTAATTAAAAAAAAAAGTCAACACTGATACAAATAATACACTCACTGACTTCATTCAAACTTGAAACTCAAAATATGACTAAAATGACAAAGTGCAATTATTTTGCTTCCCTTGGAGGGCATTCCTACAAAATATTTTTATTTGTTACGGGAAAAACCTCATTAGAGTTTAGACTTTGGACCTTGGAAAACTGCCACATTTTACTACTTCATGTCTCAACTTTCAGAGGATGTTTCTAAAATGTCTAAAAACTTTGGAATCTTTGGAATGCATTTTAAGAATTAATCATAGGAAGTATTTTAAATATGCTTATAATTTAGGAGGTAGATTAAGTGACTAAGTTGCAAGAATTATTCCTTACTAAGGTACTATGATTTGCCATGTATTTTATGTAGAGCATTTGTGTTACATACTCTCTCTGAATAGTCACAGTGATCTCTTATTCTCTTGTCTTACTACATTTTTCCCCATGTTGACTTGAAATCTTCATCTTTCTTACTACAGAAATGATAGCCAGTTTCCAGGTCTTGTTTTACTTGAAAGTATTCCAGAACAAGCTTTTACAATGATGTTTCTGTGGACACACAAAAATTCCACAGCTCACTGAACTAGAGAGCTTTTGATGTTATCCCCACCTCACCATACAGCACAGCTCCTCATTTGTATCTAGCTACAACTTCCTTATGCAACTGCTATCCTAGGATCACCTTGTCTGTATACTTACTCAAAAGTGCTCAGCTACTCATAAACCATTTTGTATCCCTGTACCACATCCACATACTGGGTGTCCTAATTATTAGCTCCATTCAGTGCTTTTTGTGAGTCTAGTCATATGTCACGTCTGATTATTTTGCCCTGTGGGAAAGGGAATCCTTCCTGCACAGCAGTCAAGACCTGCAAGCAACTATTATAGCATATGGTAGCAGAATGTGAGGTACAGCAAAACTGAAGGTCCTTAGTCAAGTTAGAGTTGGGTAGCGTTACTGCTGTCTGAACTTAGAGAAGGTGACTAACTCTGCAAGAGATGCTACCACTCACTTCTATCACAGATGTTTGCACTAATGAGGGCAATTGAATCTAATTATTTTGCTTTCCTCTGACAGTGCCTGACTTCCAAGAAGGCACAGATCTACTGGAGATCAGACTCTTGCCTGGCACATAATATCCCAAAAGAGAGACCTGTGTTTTCTAGACTCTGGAAATCCAGGTAGAGACTGCTGTGGAGCAGTTCAGCTGGAAGATATAAGAGGAACTGCAATAAAATTCAGTAGGTGCATTTAATAAGTTTGTTGCAAATGGAGGCCAAACACTTCTGTTTCTGGTGTGCTGGTCTGTATGCTTCTTTATGTGCATGGTTTCTCACCAGTACCAGATGCTTAATGTTTGTTTTAAACATTTTTCTGGTATTGAAACTAGAAAAAGAGCTGTGTAACGGACCATTCCTCTTCTTCGTAGAAAGGCTGATATTTTTATGTTTGGTCGGCTGCTTACCGCAAGATGTAGGTAACCATCAGTGCTAAATGCAATGAATGTCATTGTTGCTTGATTTCTAGAATTGCTTTAACAGCAGACAAGAAAGCAAACAGGGGAAGTACTTTGGTACACAGTTTGATAAGTGTTTTAAGCTCTTAGTTATATTGCATGACTAAGTTTGGTAGTTTGACCGACTTCAGGTTATGAATAAAAACCTACACCTTGAAAAGTAGTTATAAACATTAATTTTGTTGACTAAACAAGAGTCCTATGAAAAATGATAAGGTAAGATATCCACTACTTCTTGTCTGCTTACCTTTTTGTCTGCTATTATTACTTTCCTATTGGGTATGGTCAGAGTGAGGATAAATCAACTTGTGGCATAGCTGTTTCTTCTGATGAACAGCTACATGACATTTCTTACTGCCTCGATGTTCCAAGTATCATGACCCTTGGGTATACTTGTGTAACAGCAAAAAAGCTGATTTTTATATATTTGGAAACTTTGTTTCATTGGAAGAATCGTGATTTCTTAGGTGAAAATAATGCTTAGAGAACTTCCCTTATCCTGAAACAGACAGCAGTCCAGGGCTCTTGTCTTGTGTCCAGGGCAGAGTGGGCCATGATGATGTATTTTACATTAGATACATCCTTTACCAATGGACTGTTCTGTGACAATGTGGCTGTTTCTGGATTTTCATGATGCTTCACAACACCTCAGATGTCACCTGATAGAGTAGGGGGAAGGGGAAAAGGCAAAATAACAAGATCCTGTGAGATTAAATTTATTCTCTAATTTATCAGCTCCAGGTGGCAACTTAATTTTGTAATTCTGTCAGCGTGCTCAGAAAGCAGAAAAAGAGATAGAAGAAGGGCTCCTGGAAAAGGCAGAGAGCTTACATGTATCAATGTTAATCTGAACTCCATGGAACATAGCAACTCTGCTTGGGAGCCTTGAGACACTATTTACTACAGCATGTGAGAAGATATAATGAGAGATGTCCTTTTCCCCCCCTTCTTCTGGATGATGCTAATGTAAAATACCTTTCTGGAACAGGAAGAGCCTCTCACTGTTTGTGAACACAGTGACTTGGCTATGTCATTGTCGTGTACTAGGTACATATATGTACTCATCTTACTGGACCTCTTTAGTTTTGCTTGTTTTAAGTCTGTCCTGTTGTGTTGAATCTTCAGCTTATCCACACACACAGCCCAAACCAGCAATGACTAATAAATGTTTACACAAATACAGTTTGTTTCCTTCTTTGCAGAAAGTTTCTGTCTTTTTTACAGTCAGCATTCAAGGTGTGAGAACACGTTCTCATCAGTTTGGGAGATTTTTGGATGCAACTTTTTAACGTGAGTGGTATGCCTGTAAATCTTTGTTTCCTACTTGTTTGAGACACTTTTTCACTTGCTCATAAAGCATATATGCAAAGTGGAACCTTTGCTTTAAGAAGAAGATTCTGGCTTTTGTAATGGGACTCATGTTCCCTTTCTAACCCACAGGTCAATTTTCAGCTAGTTTAGTTAGTTTTTGGTTAAACTTTTCTTTCTTTTGTTTCATGTAGGAAAATGCAGAGTATGCAAAGTCTCTTTGAATGATAAAAGCACCTCCACCATTCTTACTGAACACTGTGGATGTGGAAGCAAAATGTTTTTCCACTGCCATCAAAGTATCCTGTCAATATTTATTACACTTGCTGTCCAGTCTAAACTTCCCGTGATGCATCTTTAGGCTATTCCCTCCTGTCCTATCACCTATCAGCAGGGAGAAGAGACCAACGCCACCTTGCCAGAACCTCCTTTTGGGTAGTTGTAGAGAGCAATAAGGTCTCCCCTCAGCCTCCTCTTTTCCAGGCTAAACAACTCCAATTCCATCAGCCACTCCTCATACAACTTGTTCTCCAGCCTTTTCACCAGCTTCATCGCTTTACTCTCAATGTGCTCCAGGACCTCACTGTCCTGTAGAATTTGTGACTGTGCAAGCGAAAGATCAGATGCTAGATACATCAGATATCTTGCTTAAATTTAATTTAGTCAATTGATGTACAGTGGCTGAGTTCCCCATACATTTCACAGAGAGAGATAAGTCTCTGCAAATGAGGTGAGGCAATTCTGAACTCTTTTATTGTATACCTGAAGTGGACAGTTTGACTATCAAGTGTTGCCTGCCTCCAGGGGAACAGCTTGAAGGTTATTCTAGCATACTAAACTGGCTGACTGTCAATTAGTGGAGGCTGCAAGAGCAAACCTCCAAGTAGCAACTGCCACTTTCTTTGCTTTACTAAGGAAATTGTTGATATTTGTCTTCAGCTTCTGTTATTTAGAGTGAGTTTGTACTGGTTCCTAGAAAAATTGCTTCGTCCTCACACCATTCTTTGCATGCTGTATGAGGCTTGCCTTGTTATTGGGTCCAAACTGAACCCAGATGTGGTGTTCCATTGAACAATGAAGCTCTGAAAAAACGTTATGTTGATTTTGCTTAGTCTTAATATATGTAACACCTTCCTCTGCTATATCACTTTTGAAGTTTCCCAACTCATCTGCAGTCAGCTGGACTCATGGCTCCCAAGACCCATAAAAGTGCTGATGGTGATGAATGACAAAAATGTAACATCTAATAGCATCTTCCACATGTTGCTTTACTGCTATCTAAAACTTGGACTGTGTTGATGAGGCAGATGATTCATGGAATACTGGAAGATTTAAGTGAGAGAATTGTTGCCTTTATTCCTTTTTAATTCCTAGAATCCAATTAGACATCATACAGTGGGCTGCAAAATAGTTACAGAGTGCATGCTATTCACTGAAACACTTTACATCATGCAGTTCACCCCCAAATGCCATGCAGCTGTTCTAAAAGAGCACTAAGTTGTGTGGGAACATAGAGATTAGCTTGTGCCAAAACACAGACATACGTGGACACAGCTGCAGTAGAGAAAGATGTCCTTAAAAGCAAGGTACTTAACAGAGCTAAGTTTTTTACTTTCCTTTCATTACTGAGATATTTCAACAGCTAAATAACTGTTGTGGATTTCGGTGGCAGTTAATTGCAAATTAATGAATTAACTTCTAAATGTTTCTGCAAGAAAATGAACATGATGAAATTAAAACTCCAAGCTTGAATTAAATGCAATCCTTCACTTATATCACAGCAATTCCTGGAAAGGACAATGGAGCCAAAATATAGCCAATGCTCTTACTGTTGAAAAGGTATCTGTGTCTTAAACCACATAAAGTACACGAAGAACTTGGTGTATATATCCTTCTGTCTTCTGCTCTGGGCAGTTGTTTGCAAAACATGCCTCTGCAGTCAGAGCAGATGTGGTGGTAGGGGTGTGATCCAGCAAATATTGCTTTCTTCTTGTTTTCAATACTCTCTAACACATGAACTTTGGAAGAAGTATTGCAGAAGGAGTAATGCCAGGAGGAGAGAAGAAACACTGAAACTGTTGAGTGAACTGTATTGGATTTTTCACTCTTATTGACCATCCTATTGTATTTCTTTTAAACCAATTTGATCAGAGGGAGGGTGGGAAGAATTGTTCTTCCAGGGAAGAGAAAATTTTCAAGACTCCTCAACATCAATGTCAGACAAAGAAGTCCAGAGAGGAGTCCTGAGAGGAGCAGGGAGTAGACAGATGCATCTTAGATTGCATACAATTTCTAAGTGACAAGAGGAAACTGAGTTGAGGTTGCTGATTCTAAGCCTAGGAGCTAGGACAGGACTAAAAAGATGCGGTAGCAGGGGACAAATTCTGTTTCAATATTTCTTGGGTTTTGCTGAGAGTAAAGATCAAGGCAAACCTACATTCCTGCTGTTCTTGATCTGTAACCTCATCACAGATGTCTGGCAGGGGTGGAAGTGTTGTAACTTTTGAGGATACTGTTTTTCATGCCAGAAATCAACTTCAAACAGTTTTGCTTACATCATGTGTTTTTATTTTATATCCTTTTTTTCTTGCACTGGTACCTCTGATTCTCTTGATCCTGCTGTGTGATGATACTTAACCTCCCATACAATGTCTTCTGGTGAGTTGGTACATCCTGAAGCCCAAGGTTCAGCTGGTATTTCACACAACATGCTAATAGAGGTGGCTGGGCTTCTGATGCAGCTGTGCCTGCCTTGAAGTATAGTTGAAAAGTACTTTACAGAGAAAATCATTGTGAAATAGAAAACCACAACATAGAAAATGTGATTCAGATCCAATTTCAAGTAAATAAATGCAAAAATATTAAAATATAACAGTCTGATAGAAACAGATATGTTCCATTTTTCTCAGTCTTGTACTTAAATCTCTTTGAAGTAACATTATTTAGCTTGTTTTAGGTTGAGTGTCTTTTCCAAGAATTATCTCATCTGAACAGCAATTGAAAAGAATTTTAGTAGTCATATCAGTTAAGCAAAAATACATGAAAGAATGGATATATTCATCTGAAAACACTTGACTTTCCAAATGTGGGGTGATTTTTATGTGTGGTATTTCTGGTACTTTCTGTCATGGAGTATCTTCCTTGGAAAATAAATTCTGTGGTCTCTGAAACACATATTCCAGCTTCCTCTTTTGACCAGAAGACAATATTTATAAAACAAGATCCTTATTATTTTTATTCAATTATGCTAATTCTGCTAGGAAAGCTTTTTATAAAGCCTTCTGGGAAATAAGTGTTGTATGAACAAGACATTTCCTGATACAACATTGCACTTGTATACGTCAAACATTAAGAAAAGTTATGTTATTCTATTATATCCTGAAAAGTAAATAACTGACAGAAAATATTTGTAGTAGATGAATCTGAACTGGCAAGTGATTCTAATCCAAATAATTTGCCCAGAGCTATCATTTTCTTCCTCCCTTCCCTTCCCTTCCCTTCCCTTCCCTTCCCTTCCCTTCCCTTCCCTTCCCTTCCCTTCCCTTCCCTTCCCTTCCCTTCCCTTCCCTTCCCTTCCCTTCCCTTCCCTTCCCTTCCCTTCCCTTCCCTTCCCTTCCCTTCCCTTCCCTTCCCTTCCCTTCCCTTCCCTTCCCTTCCCTTCCCTTCCCTTCCCTTCCCTTCCCTTCCCTTCCCTTCCCTTCCCTTCCCTTCCCTTCCCTTCCCTTCCCTTCCCTTCCCTTCCCTTCCCTTCCCTAATGAGAAATAGTCCTGAAGGATCTGTCTGATATAAAACTAATTTGTGGTACCATGCAGAAAGATGCTTAAATTGACAGCAACCTTAGCATCATATTCTGAAGAAGTTCACTTGGTATGCTCCTCACTCATGTCTTGTTTGTGCTCCCTTGATGATTATCAAGTCATTATATTAGTTATATCTAGTAGTGGGGAATAACCACCTGAGATACAGGTCACTCAATTTCCCTTTGATTCTGTAGCTGGTGTTAAGAAGCTTTGGAAACTGATTTTCTGTAGAAAAATGCCAGTAGATTATTGCTTTTCCTCAAATTGCCTTTAAAGATCAAGAACAGAGAACAGCAACCCAGAAGAATGTATTTTCTATCCTCTCCACCCAAACATCCTGCAATCAAAGTTCTTATCTGTTGGTATACTGTGTGTGGACAATATTCTTGCTGATGCATGGTTCAGAGCACTCATAAATCTGTAATTTTAATTCATAGCTGGTCTGAGTCATCAGGTTATTTTTAAGGAAAATGAGCTATCAAATGGACTGGACATTTGATAATGTCACCTTATTCTTTTATTTGCTGACCTATATCTATAGTAAATATATCATGTTCAAAGTGACAAACATATATACATTGACAAGAGGACAAATTCCATTGCTGTAGCTTTTGAGATGCCTGCAGCTCAATAGATGCTTGATTTGTCATCTTTCCCAGTTATTTATTTATTTACATGGAGTGAGTTGCTTTCTTGTTGGAAGTCCTTCCAAAGAAGAGGACTGAAGTGGCCCTTTTGCTTTCATTCATAAAATCCAACCCCTGTACTGCAGTTTAGTTAATATGAAATAATGAAAAACTTTTCATCCATTTTCTTTCCATTGTGCATTGTATGACTCGGAAACCAGTCCTTCATAGCATAATGATATCTTAGAACTCTCCTTCTTCAGCAGAAATGAAATGCGCTGTTGCCAGGTGTAGCATCATTAACATGGTCAAATGGTTATAGCTTGATACTTCCTACTGGGAAATCTCCCCTCTGATTTCTGAAAGACCCTGTTGGAGACCTGTAAAATTTTCCTTGCAGACATCGTATGATACCTTCACAAGGTTTGGGGAACATTAAAAAGAGGCCCATGAGGGCCTGAACCTGTTCTGAATGCTGCTTACTAGTGTAGTATAATACAATAGAGTACAATAATATCTGCTCCTTTTTTGCTTTGTAAGCCTGTTTAGAAGAACATTGTAAGCATCAGAGTATCCTATTTTTCATCACTAATGAAACTAAATTTTGTACCTTCGCCCCCCTCAGTCCTCATTTTATGTCCTAATGTGTCACAAAACATGGACAAGAATATTGCATTTTCTCTCATAGACAGAGGACATTTGATGAGAACTCAAGCAAAAAAAGTCCTGTATTTTGCCACACTTTATTCTCATTCTCCACTTCTTCTTTCTTCCTATGCCTTCCCAACTACTTGTTTTTCTGTGCTGTATTTGGAAGGATCTGGTGCAGTGCATAAGTACATTGTCTCCAGAAAATTATTTTACCCAACCTAAATTAAATGTTACAGCACTGTTTCTTAAATCTCTTTCAGTGCCTAGACTAAAAGCATTTGCAGATTTCTTCATGGATTATTGAAAAGGAAAATCTTTATGGGTATGATTGGTAAGGTCGTGCTCCCACAGGATAATCTAAAATGTTGATGTTCATCTACATGTTGTATTATTTTTACAGGACTGACCACCAAAACAGGAAATGAAAATTTTAGAGAGGTTTTCAGGAGCATTTTCAAGTTATAAGGCATGCTGATAAGAGAGACCCAAATGCAAAGTAGACTATTTGTAGCTAAAATTCAAGTTCTTTCCTTCCTTTGAAATTGTTGTAATTATATCTGGGGAAATTTTTTGTATGTGTACATTTGTAAATTTATTTCAAGAAGGGTTATAATGATTAATAACCAAGTCGATCAGAAGCAGGTCCAAAACTCATTACCGAAAGTTTCAGTGAAACCAGCTGTTGTAATATTGATATGAGACGGAACAGAATGACTTGTTCATTGCAGGCAGAGTTTCACTGCTTAATAACGACTATTTTGGATTCAGTCCAGTGAATAGTTTAACTCTATAAATAATGCAATCTTGCTACAATTTCCTCTCTAGTTGTTTGGTCTCCTTAATGATTTCAAATCTGCCCTGTCCCATGGTATTATTATGCTTTAAATGGTTGTGAATTGTTGACTCTTGGTAGCTGTGTGGACTTCTTTTCTACCCTCTCTTTCATCTTGATTTTTCAGTTAAAAGTAATTTATCAAAAAAGAAAAGAAAAACAAGTCATACTGTCCCTATGTCACTTATCCTACTGGAGAAAACTACAAATTGAGACTTCTCTTCAGTTGTGGTATTACTTTATTAATTTTACCTGGGAATTACATATTTAAGTTTGGTGACTTATGTAATTTCAATACCTTTCAAAGCCAGGGAATTGTGCATTTCTTTTTCATGCAGCTAAAAGAGAAGAGAAGATGGGGAAATGACTGGCTTTACATTGCCACTAGTTGAAGGAACACTGCTTCTGAGTGTGCACCATCGTATTGTCCACAAGAATATCTTCCTACCCTGTGAAAATTTGAGACATTCTGATGTAAAAAATGGATGCCTTTTCCCATGAACTTCATGGTACAAAACACTCAGCATATCCTCAGAACATATGGTTACAGATCAGGAGTCATAGCCTTGCAACTCCTTACAGGTTTTAAAAGACATGATGATCCTACATTTTTGGGTTAGAACCTGTGCATTTTTCTGGCCGTTCCAAATTTTACTAGATGATTGTGGTGGCAGATTGATTAGCAAGGATCAGCATCTGTGTAAGTACATCTATAAACTCTCAAGACATTGCAGCACCTGTTGGTGCCCTGGTTCCCACTTCAGCCTCCTTCCAGTTAAATATATGATTCTGGAAGGGCTGTGGGAAGGAAGAAAGATGCACCAAGAGATGAGTCATGTCAGAGTTCACATCTGTGATTTTGCATGTGTTTGCACTTGCTTTGGTTTTGGTTTTGTTGCTTTGATTAACTTATAGATGGCTAAACAGGAACCAGTTCTCAGCTTGTTCTGATTCCTTTTATATTTGCCAGAAAAATGTATCTTGAGTGTTATATTTTTCTGTACTTTTTGAAATCAGTCTGCATAATTTCTGTTCACTTGTATATGTAAAGATGCTGACAATTATTATAATTTCTAAAATCACTGAAAGGAGTGAATGGAGACTTAATGGCTGCGGCAGACTGCACCACCTCTCAGTCACTGAATCTAGAGACAAGATTTTGAAAACTTGACGAAACAGAACTGAATTTCAAAAGTGCTGGAAAGCTACTTACTGCAGCATTGTCCATCTGGAATCAGTGGTGAGGGTAGGGATCTAAGTTATTTAAGAGAATAGACAAGGGGAAGTGGGTTTATTCTGCATCATTGTCAGATGTGTGTAAATTAGAATAGAAAAAATAGTGGAAATAGTGGTTGTATCAGGTCTGCCACCTTTCCTGATTTTATTGCAAATCTTGCTGTTGTTTTCCTTACTCCATCCTAACAATTGTAGTCATATGATTACAAAAGAGTTTGGGCCTTGATTTATTGAGAAAGAGTTTCTAAACCCCAGATTAGAGAGGGAAAGTGTAAGAAAGTGAGACTGAAAATATGCGTGAGATACTCAGAACTAAATAAGAATGAACTTTAAATTCAATCTATTTGTAACTTCATGGTGGGTTTTTTTGCTGCTATGTACTAATTTTTGGAATCAAGGTAAATCAACTTGTAATGATTTTGGGGTGCATTACCTGTATCCTAAGTACCTGTAGTATCTAGGTTTATATTACAGCCATCACTTCACTTAAGTTACCAGTAAATGCTAGTATAGCAAGATGTTATATGGTCATCATGCAAGCAAGGAATTTATTTGAGTTTATGCTTTGTGAAAATACTGTGTTTTTATACATAATATCATAAATAATGATAAAAAAACGCGGAAACAAAAGAGCATGGTAAAGAAGATAGCAGAGGTAAAGAAGATAACAGAGGTTAAGTTAAATATGCTAAATCCCTGCATATAGTAAACAGAAGAAGTCTATGAAGAAGGGCTTTTTCCTCATTTTCCTTCCATAACTTGATTGCATAACTTACTTAAAATATAAAGCCAATTTTAAAATTACACATTTTCCTATAGTTCCTACCTATAATCATAACTAATTGTAACATAGATTCTATCAGCAACCTAACACATTTAATTGAAAAGTCTATAATCTCCTTTACTCTCTAGATAGGATATCATAAAATTAAGATTCAGTGATTTAATTTTTTCCTTAACTATTCTAATTAAAATTACTTGCCATATACATTATTTGCCTACTATCGTGCTCTGTCTTGCTGTTGAGATAGAATGAAATTTAATTAAAAACGAACTCCTTGTATATTATCCTCCATATAGAATCCACAATAGAGATAACAGGGAATAAGAATGTAACTAAAACAATTAAGTGTGAGGGAAAAATACCTGAACCATCATGGAAGAACTCTTTTGCCTTTTTCTGACTTGATTGGTTCTCTATGATTTATGTTCTTCCAACCCTGAAATCAGGAAGATAAATTGTTAAGCACATAATTTTATCTTGAATTCCAACACAAACATTTTCACCGGCTTTTTAGGGTAAATATTTCTTTTAAAGATGCAGAGATAACTGTTTCATGTCAAAGCAACATTTTCACATTTATATTTAATTTATGAAATGGTTCAATGATTTTGGTCTATTTACTGAAAAAAATGCAGAATTATTTTACATCCAGTGCTTCTTTTTTTGCCCCATCCTTTCCAATTCCAATCCATCACAGCCTATCTCATCCCATCCCTAAATGAAACATGATTTATTTTCAAAAAAACCAGAAAATATTCTAAAGCTGAAAACCAGCACATTACATTTTCCAGTTCTAACAGGTGCTCTACAAAATTTGCTGAAAAAGTTACTGACTTAAAATAATAATAACCTTTTTAATCCGTTCCATGGACAATTAGTTAACAGTGTTTAACATTCATTTCTTCTAATGGTAGTTTTTATCTTCTATATTATTTCTCAAATGCACAAATGTGACTCTTGTAATGGTTTATTCATTTGCAGAAAACTACAGAAATAAATAATCATGTCTATTTGGGCTAGACATTCCTTAAGCAATTGTCTTAGGCAAATTCTGAACACCCAGTGTACAAAACCACACTCAGTCTGTAAGTGATTACTAGAGATCGTTGCATGAAATGCAAGGATTTTTTTACATATCTTCATATTCTCATTTCTGTCTCTCTCATACAGTCAAAATTATGCCAGTAATTCTCTGAGGAGAAGGAGTTCATTGGCCACTAAAACTTTTGGGATTACCGTCCCTGTAGTTTGCAGATAACCAACAGCTATTGACATTGCAGACCACAGAGAAATACAGTTCATAGAACCAGCTCTCACTGTGTCTTCTCAGACCTAATGATGTTAGAAAGAAGAGAGCCCCAGAGCTGGCCAGAAGTCTCATAGCACCTGTCAGTCCTGCGCTTTTTAGCTGTGATTTGCAATTCAGTGCTCCAGAGAGGAGTCCATTTATGTCTACCTGTTTCAGTGCTCTCTGGAAGACAGTATGTCTAGTTTGGGCTGGGGTAAAGTTAGTTTTCTTCCTAGTAGCTGATAGAGTGCTGTGTTTTGGATTTAGTATAAGAATAATGTTGATTGATAACACAATGATATTTTAATTGCTAGCAGGCAGTGCTTATACTAAGTAAGGACTTTTCAGCTTCTCATCCCCAACCAGTGAGGAGGATGGAGGTGCACAAGGAGCTAGGAGGGGGCAAAGCCATAACAGCTGACTCAAACTGGCCAAAGGGATATTTCATACCATATGATGTCATGCTCAGCAAATAAACTGAGGGAAGCTGGCTAGGGGGTTTCTGCTGCTCGCAGACAGGCTAGGTACCAGTCAGCATGTCATGAGCAACTCTTTTTCATTTGCATCACTTGTCTTCCTTGAGATTTATTTCTCTCTCTTTTTGTTATTTTTCTCCTTCTTCTATTTTATTATTGTTTTATTTTAAGTCAATTATAAAACTATTATTATCTCAACCCTCGAGTCACCTCACTGCCACTCCTTTCCAATTCTTCCAATTCTTTCTGTCACTACACCTGGGGGTTGTGTATATGAGTGAGTGCTTGTGTGGTTGCTGGCTGGGGTTAAACTATGACAGTGATAGACTTACTTGCTTCAAGACAACTGGCAAATGAGCACTCAAAAGTATTAGCTTTCTTTTTCATTGACATTTAGTAGATTGCACTGGGGCATTGCATACAGTAATCCTTTCACACATACTCACTGGCAACTCATAGTGTTTCAAACAGAATGATTAAATGTTTCTGTTCATAAGTATTGTTTTGCATCATCTGTTTTGTGTGCTGCAGATACTTGATGTGTGGCAGTTATTTTAAATTTTTTTAATGTATTCCTAACCATTAGCCATGCTTTCTGCATTTTCTTATACTTTCCTCCCCCAACCACCCCCCTACCCCCTGCCCCTGCCTCTGCCCCCGTATTTTATGGTAGAATATTAAATATGGGAAAAAGGTGGCAGATTGTCCATTGTCCATGGAAAGATGTGTGCATGATTCTTTAAGTAGAGAAATTTTGTACTTCAGAATAGATGTGTGCTGAAGGAACTCTGTATTAGTCATAGTAAGTAATTTCTCATCAATGATGCTGGTGTAATTTGTGACTAAAAATATGTCTAAGATTTAGGAAGATTCAAGAAGTGTCAATGAACTTAACAGACCAATCATAACTGACTGCTCTCACATCTGCAGCTACCTATTCCTCCTGATTCATCTGCTTTTTGTGAAAAAACAAACAAACAAACAAACAAACAAACAAACAAAAAGCACTTGGATAGGAGAGTGGGATGTTTATCACAGTTGCACATTTTGAGTGGGGTTCTCTAAATAAGAGTAACAGGAGAAGGAAAGATATGATCTGATGGAATCCAAAAGAAACACCTGCCTAGGATTTTCGAAATCTTAAAGCTCTTAAGGAAAGAAATTTGGATTAGCATATTAAATGCAGCAAATAATTACAAAAAATTCATTTTTACTGGGAGCAAAATAGGATAATTGGGTGCTAGTTTTATAAGCGGAGAGTAAACTGAATTACTGACAGGGAAAGCAGCAAAACCTACATGTTTGTGTATCTCTTACCCAGCTACTGCCTTCTTATTCTGCTTAAAATAGTGTATTTATACTTGACATGAAAGTATCCATGTATAGGTGTGTAATACTACGGGAAAATCCACATATAAATGTGCATAAGTTGTTCGTGTACATGTGTAAGTAGGGATCATACAAAACAATGATGGATATAATGTCTGGATTTGCCAGACAACCACTTGAGTAGTATTGGATTTCAAGAGATCAGCTTGTGGGTCTTGGATGCATTATGTTGGAATATCTTTTGCAATTTTTAACTCAGGAGAAATGAGGGGAAAAGTGATAATATAACAAATTGTATCCCTCATTAGTTTAATATACAACAACATCAGCCTCACTGAATGAAAAGAAACTTGCAATTCTGTCATTTCAGTTATGAGGTACTACTGTGCTGTGTAATGTTTAGATGAAATCTAAAAGCAGTTACAACACTATTTAATAATTTGTGCAAGAAGTTTAGAGGACTACTTTTATTCAACCAGTCTTTCACTGTTTCATATATGATTAGTAAATTGGATAAAAGAGACATATTTTCAACTTCTACTCAAAATTAGAATTAGTAATGAATGTAAATCTCTTGAGATTAAAAAATAGTTTGCTAAGTTCTGCCCTTAGCTTTTTCAGCTTTATACTTCCTGCGTCTAGAATCAATAGACTTCTTGGAAAGGTTATTTCAATTGTTCTTAGTCAGACACAGATGGAATGCAGGATGTATTTGGTGAGACTCCATTAATTTGAAATTTCCAAGTCAGTTTTTCAGTGTTAGCAGTTTGGATTCTACAGTTAAGAAAGCAACAATGGTGAAGAAAATTGTCCACTACTTGTTTAAGAAAATGAGCAGCTGTTATTCTTCTTACTTCTGTGAAATTTCAGGAAGATAAAAACAATCTCACTTTATTAAAAAAAAAATTGTTTCACTTCTGTTCTTAGTGTAAGTTGTATTGATTTCTGTACCATACAGACAAGAAGTGAGAATGTTAAGTTATTCCTTACAGGGCATGAGGGACTTGGAAATCTATTTGCATTTTGACATGAGCACTGTTTTAAAACTTATCCAGTATTTTCTTTATCGTTGTCTCTGGTTGCAGTAATTGTCTTGGTATGTTTGTAAGGCACAAGTATCAAGAGCTGTTATCTGAATTTTAGCCCTTGCATAGTGATGATAAGGGCTAACAAGACTTGGAAATCTGGACTTCCCGTCTCGGTATGGGGCTAGATCTTGTTGACAGCACACACCACTGCAGGTTCTCTCCAATTCCTCTGCTGAGACTGAAGTAGGAACTTGCAGTCCTGTGCGGCAACCCTGTCGTGTGACATGATGCAAAGCTATGCCTGTGCTGTACCCCTTGTGTAAGTAAAGTGGAGAGAAATGTTGATATTAGGTGTGCACGTTTGACCTTACCATTCTTAGAGAAAGCGGGTTTGAAGGAACTGGAATTTCACTGCAGTTTACCCACTGGACTCAGTGGATTGGAAACACAGTATGACTTCAGGTCTTTCTTAAATCGACTCATTTTATAATGCATATGTGGAAGAAAATACCATATGAATACTGTGAACTTTCTCCAGACCTAAGCAACAATTACAATCTTTTGCAGATGAAGTAATTGCCTGTGAGTATTGAAACAAATAATTCTGACTGTGCCTCCAGACACCCACAGACAAGTGCAGAAACAACCCAGGAAATTAATGCCTTTGGAAGTTCTCTGCTAGACTGAGCTAATCTACTTGTAAAGATCCCAGGATCATTTGTCCTGGTTAAGAGTTTGCACATATGCATAACCAGTCAATGGCTTATGGACATTGCAATAGGTCAGACTTAATCCCTATTGATTAAACTGTTGAAAAAAAGCAGCAGTATCGCAGCAGGAGCTGCAGCAGAAAAAACCGATATGGTTTTGTTTTCGTTGTCTCCTTGCAAATTATAGTAACATATGTCCAGCAAAACCCCCCAGGTTATTAAAGTAGAATTGAACTCCTGCCCTTCTAACTATTTCAGAAAAACATTGGTTTGTAACTTGGTCACCTTTGTATTTTTCTCAGAACTTGATGGTTCATATGACAAGCTATGTTAAACCAAAACACTAGAAAAAAACTAAAGCAATAATGACTACTCAAGTTAATAGAAAAATCCAGCTGTAATTTAGTGAGTGCATAATTTTTTTGATTAATAGTTTGAATTATGTTTAGATTACCAATGATTGGAGAAAGTATTTCAAGGTTTTCCATTTGTATTTCAGTGACTAAAGCCAAGGATGTCACTTAGCAGCACTAAGGATAAGGTTTTGAAATTTAAAATGTGACTTTTTAGTGTTAGGAAGGCAGAAGACTGGGATCTGCATGGATGCACCACTGACAGAAAAGGTATTTAGATGTTATCCAGGGCTGATGTGGCCTTAGAAGTTGCTCGTATGTGAAGACTGGGCATCATGCACTGGGTTCCATTAGACTCTAATGCATCATGTACTTTCTCTCTTACTGCAGTGCTTTCAGCACCACTTAAGATTGCACTTAGAAATCAGATTACAAAGACCCCAGAAAAAATGAACCGCTCCCATTAGTGAATGTCCTTTTCAAAATGTCCCAATATATATGAAGTAAGAATTTGTTTCCTTTCAGTAGCTTTTATTTCAAGAAATAATCATCATCCTAATTGGTTGTAATTTATACAATTATTATTGGGAAGTCCAGGGAATGAAAGGACCACCACAAGATCTGCTGAATCTGGGTTGCACATGTGATGGTGGGAAATGCTGGCACATATGTGCAGAGCTGTGCTTGCACACTGCACCTCCCCACTGCAGGTATAAAGGATTTGGCTTTAAAAGAGATAAGTCTGGGACCAGCAGGTGCACTGCAAAAGCATTAGGAAAGCTTGTCATGTGACATCACAATAGTACTTGTAATGACAAAAATGTCCTTCAGATGAATATGCTATGCCTCAAGCAAAAACAGCATAAGAGATGCCAAAAACCAATTTGATACAGAACATATTTTGAGGAGCTTTCCAGAAATGTGAAACAGCTTGGAGATAAGCTTGTCATTGGAGAAGAGATAACTACACAAATAGCAAGAGGAAGCCAGTTCTGGCCACTGCTTCTCCAAGAGGAATCTGAATTATTCTGGAAGAAGCCTATAAGAAAGTATATGGAAGGTCTTTCTAAAATATCAGAAAATGAGAAAAAAATAGTAAAGATAATATGAGGACAAAGAAATCAAAGAGGGAGAAGTGAGAGAAGATTTGGTTAGAAGAATGACATTTTTAGTAATTTATCTGAAAAAATTCACAACTATTGTATGCAATGTGCAGGCCGACAGTGGGTTTTTGTAAGTGTATACATATAGAAAAATTATAAAATTTAGTCATAATGTGACACTTCAGACTTTTTGCATTGTAGCCAAGAGCATTTGTGTTTTCGAGGACCAGATCTCAGTTAGATATGAACTGGAGAAGATGGTTTTGCACCACTGACAATCTGTTGAATATATCATGAGGTCAAAAATCATCTTCTGTGTTTTTTTTAATTCTTGCTAGTATCTTGTTTACATTGTTTATAAGCAATGATTTCTGACTTGCTTTTAAGGCACTTCCATATCACAATTTGCTTTCCTTTCCCATACCTCGCTGATATTTAAGCTATTAAGAAAATATTTTGACCATGGTTATAAGCCATTAACTTCCCATGATGAAACTGTATATATGAGAATGCATTGTCTTATTAGATATTAGAATTACTAGTACTGCACTAATTTTCCTTCAACTAGCAGATTACATCTAGAGTGTTCTGAACTTCTTGCCCTGTCATGTTTGATCAGCAGGCAGCTCTTAGTTTGTTCACAGTTGTTGTGCTGCTATTTCCTGTGAAGTAGAACTATTTGGAATTTACAACAAAGGTCCTTAGTACTACAAGGTGTTTAGGGACAGTCCCAAATCTTAGGGACACAAATTTAAAACACTGGTGTGGTTGTAAGCTAGTAGTGCAGTTGTGTTGCTCGTCTGCATTTCAGGCTGCTGTTGGCCCACCACGATTTTACAACATGTGGGTGTGCATTTTTGCCTCTTTGCCAAAAGTAGGAGCCTACATAACAAACTTGTATCCTTGATCCTGACTGTAACTATGGAGGCTGGGAAAATAATGAGCTATCTTCAAGGCCTTCTGAGATGGAGAAGGGTCATAGCTGGATAAAAAGGCCAAGCAACTCTGCACTCAATAAACTGAAGCAGGAAACCACAGCATGACTCATTTCTTATGTGTAATGTATCATCAGAGGTCTCCTGTTACAGTTCACTGGTGAAAATGAAGTTCATCTTTCTCTGGCTTTCAGGGAACTGCTGAGAGAAAATTCCTTTAGGGAAGCCACAGCTCCAGTGGACTTTATGCAAGCAGAAACGCAACACTGATGTTGCTCTTTGCTAGACACAAACTGAAATTTTGCATGATCATACACTCAACTGAAAGATCAGGTTCTCTTCAGAACACCTTTGGTTGGTGAGAACTTCAGTAGCCTGGATCTACAGTCTCAGTGGGGGAGCACTAGTGATGTAGGCTGGGTGGACCAGCTCCTTCTTATTCTCTTTTTACTGATTTTTATGTTTTGGCAGTGATGTGAACAGCAAAGAAACCATGCTAATGAAAATCAGTTAAAACAATCAAGCTTGCTAGTAGTTTTTTTTGGACAATGATTAGCAGTTAAACCAACCCTTGAATGGGAACCAAATTAGATTCTGTTTGTGTTCTGATTTAAAAACTATTTTTGAGGGACTGTGATATGTGACTCTTACTGAAATTCAGAAGAAAACCAAATGATTCTGTTTCCAAGTTTTCTGCAGGGTTTTAGGTTGGGGGGGAAAAAGCATCAAGGATGTACTGACAATGCTCAGTGATTTGGGGAGACACAGACATGGACAATGGTGACTGAAAACCATCTTGCTTTTTTTGTTCTGAATCAAAATGTTAATATAAGATTCTCACCATGAAATACTAAACCATCGCCCCATGAACTACAGGATGGTTTCTAAATCTGTTTTTGTTTTCACAAAAAGCTGCATTAATAATATCTTGGCATGGTATTGAGCTCTATCAATTGTGTAAAATTCTGTTGCCTGCTATGCTCCTTTATCATTAATAATACATCCTAAGATGGGAGTGAGGCAGTTTTTCAGTGCTAGCTGATAAGATAACTGAAAATGCTTCTTTCATTCCAACTAGGATGATAAAAATAAAAAGGAATCTTTCATACTACAGATGACAGATAGAAAGTTGAACTGACTGAATCTAACACCACTGAAACATATGGAACTTCATTGCCTTGGAGGGAGTAGACTGAACAGAGAATTCTAAAAGAAAAAAAAATAATCTTGAAGTTAATTATATTCCCCAAACACTGAGTTTAGCCTTGAAAATATCAACATGGTTTTCTTTATGCTCTGATGACACACCAGTGTCCCCTAAAATTAAGCCTGTGCAGTGGAAAAAACTTATGAAAAACTTATCTTCCCCCTCCCAGTTTTTGAAGAGTTTTTTTGCATCCTGTCTCCCTAAAATGTTCTTTAACCTGAAGATTTCATAAAATTGTTCCTACAAACACTATTGTGCTTTCAGATGAGTTGGTTTTGAAAGAAATGTCTACCAAAACAGTGATTATGAGCTGTTTTTTGGGAGATTGGTCAAGAACTCTAAACTTGAGCCTACAAACAAGATGCCTAACTTCATGGTTTCAAATCATCTTGGAAACCTGTTTTTCATCCAAATGAATCTTGTGTAGATGTAGCATTAGACTTCTTTTCTGTCTTTCTGGAGTGAAAACGCTGGTGGTATTTGCTAATGATGACATCTATTGTTTGCGTACTTTTATTCTGGTTTTCTCTTGGCAGAGGAGAGTTCAGGTAGATCTGGGACAACCGCACACTGCTTTTCTTGTTGTGGTAACAGAGAAGTGGAATTTGCCTTAATTGCAAATAAAGTTCTGGATTTATCACTTTCATGCCTCTTTATAGCTAGGGAGGTCAGCAAGCTATTTTGAAAGTAAGTAAAGATATGTTGTTTCAACTCCTTAACCTGGAGAATACTTTGGCAGGGGGAAAATGTGTGGGCTGGTCATGAAAAAAAGAATGCAAGAAATTCAGTAAGGGTTTCCAGCCACAGAAGTAGTGATGTTCTGAAACAGCCTTCCTATACCACCAGTAGGGTTTGCTGGGCTTTTCTTTTACATGATCTTGTTTTCAGATTAGAGTTTGATATTCCTGAATGGGATGATATAGTGTGGTTCCCTGCTTCTGAAGGCAAATAGAATTATTTACTTTCAGACCAATTATCCATGTAACCGGTAATTTATATTTCAAAAGAGGAGCAACAAGCTTATTTCTCTGATTTTATCTTGTGTTGTTTAGTCCAGAAAATTGCTTGCAGAATCATTAAAAGTAATTATTTTTTCTTGGTAACCAAACACTTTTCAGGAACTCTTTGATGCCAATGACTAATATTATGGAACCAAATGTAACTTATGAAACAAGGATTTGAAGGGGATTTTTGCTGCAGTAGTGTGCTGCCATGTCTAGAAAACATTTTGGTTTATTCAGTACTGTCAAATAGATCTGCTTGTATAGTAAAAGTTAAAAAGTCACTGGAACTTCTTGTCGTGGTATGCAGTAAAATAAAGAACTACTTCTGTGAAAGAAAAATGATTAGTAAGAGTGAGGGTGTGCATTCACAAGCAATATGAGCCAATTGAAATGCTGATTGCCATGCAAAGGGACCTTCCTTTCCCCTGGGACTACTTTATCCCATCCTCTTCCTAGTGTTTGAATTCCGAAGTTGGTATTTTTTAAGAGAGGATGAATTAGGAATTTAAAGTAAAACTTGGTATTGTAAGATGAGAAGTATCTTTGAAAGCATAGTAGAGACCCTGAGGCAGAGTAATTTCTTATTTTCTTATAGAAAGCATCAATATTAGTTATAAACTGAATGTAGTAGTAGCTGTGCCTGTAGGGTCCTCAGACACCTCCAGCAGAGCACAGACAACAAGTGCATTCCTTTCTTTTAGGCAACAAGGGGACCATCAACTGTAGTGACACATCTATTTCCATTTGATTTCCCAGCTGTACTTTGTCCTACTTGGCAGAAGCAGCATTACTGACTGAGAACATGACCTGGTAGGCATGCCTCTTATACTCTATTGTGACAGTGGCTGTGTTAAAATAAAAACTGGGCAGAATGCCCTCTCTCCTCCAGGTAGGGAGGCTTTGCAGGGGGCCCTGGACAGGCTGGACCGCTGGGCAATGTCCAACGGCATGAGGTTTAACACGGCCAAATGCCGGGTCCTGCACTTGGGGCACAACAACCCTATGCAGAGCTACAGACTGGGAGAAGCCTGACTGGAAAACTGCCAGGAGGAGAGGGACCTGGGGGTGTTGGTCGACAGCAGAAATGGTGTGACCAGCAGGTCCAGGGAGGTGATTCTCCCTCTGTATTCAGCACTGGTGAGACCACTCCTTGAATACTGTGTCCAGTTCTGGGCCCCTTACCACAAGAAGGCAACTAGGCTGGTGAAGGGGCTGGAGAACAGACCCTATGAGGAGCAGCTGAGAGAGCTGGGGTTGTTTAGCCTGGAGAAGAGGAGGCTGAGAGGAGACCTCATTACTCTCTACAAGTACCTGAAAGGTGGTTGTGGAGAGGAGGGAGCTGGCCTCTTCTCCCAAGTGACAGGGGACAGGACAAGAGGGAATGGCCTCAAGCTCCGCCAGGGTAGATTTAGGCTGGAGATTAGGAGGAGGTTTTTCACGCAGAGGGTCATTGGGCATTGGAACAGGCTGCCCAGGGAGGTGGTTGATTCACCTTTCCTGGAGGTGTTTAAGGCACGGGTGGATGAGGTCTTGAGGGACTTGGTTTAGTGTTAGATAGGAATGGTTGGACTAGAAGATCCGATGGGTCCCTTTCAACCTGGTTGTTCTGTGATTCTGTGATTCTGTGAAGAGGATGACACTAGGAAATAGATCAGAATAATACCTTGTGTCATTTTCCAAAGTGACTGTAAGATGAAACAGAGTGTGAAACAGAGTGTCCTGCAATTCCAACTAAAGCTTCTTTCCTAATCTCTTCAAGCTACCATGATTGCAGGACTTGTCTGGATTCTGGTGGAATCCCAGTATTGTATGTAACAAAGTTTCCTCTCTGTGTTCCTGTGAGTGCTGTTCCCAATATTTCTCAGCTTTCAGAGACAGAGCCACTTCCCTCAGCACCACTTGTTTTATCAGCTGACACCTTTTAGGGACCTTTTCAAATTCTCTGAAAAACTAAACTGTTAAGCAAACAGCCAATCTTCATATTGTGAAACATTTCCCAGCTTACTTTTTAGAACAAAAGCACACAATGATCAAAAAACATGTTTCTTCAATGCCACTGACCATTCAATGATACATTGAGAATGTATCACTGTCTCTACAGATTATTCCAAGTCTGGAAGATGAACACTCTGATTCAATTTCTCTCTCGTCATTGAATTAAATTCTTTAGTTTTGGCTGATACTAGAGTAGAACCCCATTACTGGCATCCTTAAATCTTTATCCCTTTTCCACTTTTATCCATCCCACTGCTCTTTTAAAATATCTCTTCCTGCCCTTCAGAACACTTGCACTATGCTGGAAAGGTATTTTATAGGGAAGAAATTTTCTGTGATAAGTTAACAAAACCTCAGTCATATATGCAATGTCTTGACTAGTGGATAAATTTGCTGAGTCATTATGTCTTTATTCCAATGTTCTTCTAGGAGATAAAACATTTGACAAATCCATGCCTTTGTGCAGTTTACTATATACTGAGAGCTAGCTAGATGATTGATTATACATTCAGACCCAGATAGCAGAGCAAGCTCAGCAGAGGACAATCAAGGCATTTAAGGGTTGGAACACATGAAAAACAAGGGGTGGAGAAAATGGATTTATTTAGTTCAGAAAAGACTGAGGGAGTATCTGGCTACTCTCTTCAACATCAATTAAATGGCTACAGAGAAAATGGAGATACATGCTTCTAGTAGTTGAACAGTAGTGGGACAAGGGGCAGCAAATAAAAGTTGCAACCAAGAAAATTTGTATTAGATATTAGGAAAGATTTTTTCACTGTAGTATTGGTTAACTATAGAAAATGCTGTGAAATCTATGTGTGAAGAGGTCGTGAAATCTCCATCCTTTGAGATACTAAATATTCAACTAAACAAAGGCCTGAGAAATGGGACGTATCTTCAAAAGTGAGTTCTGAAATTGACTCTATTTTGAGTGGAGAATTAGACAAGATGACCTCTAGAGGTCAATTCCAGCCTGAATAATTCTGTGTTTCTATTATTACACCTACTGTTAGAAATAGCAGTGGAGACATGTATTAGGGGAGTACATGGTACTTTCCATTTGAAGCACACCTGCTTGGTAACTCCCATCTGCTGTTCTTAGAACAGCAGGTCCGGTGATGTTTTCTTCATCATCTGTACTTGCAATTTCATCTCAAAACTATATCAGTTTGGTTTCTTAAGTATTTAGTTACATAAAGTAATGTTAATGCCCATTAATTAGATAGCTCTTGTGGTTTGCTATTGAGTTACACATCAGCCTTTTTTGCTGCTCTTGTCTCTAATCAATGCCTTGCTTACAAGCTTATTGGTACTTGAATTATATATGAATTATCCTTTTAAAACACTCCAGCTTCTTTCCAGATCTTTGGAACTCCCCTAGTTTTAATATGATTCATAAAAATCCAATGTGATTAATAATTCTAAAATCTTGGATTCAAAACATCCAGATTTTGTTTTAACACATCTGATCTTAGTAGAGAAGAGATGAATGTCATCTACCAGATACTGTATTTTAATTTTGTTTATAATATCCCCCTCAAAAAAAAAAAGTTTCCAACTGATAAAGCAAACTTCCATGATGGTATGGGTAAATCTGGAAACTGATTCCCTTAAAAAGGCCAAAACCTTGTCATTGGTGGGCTTATTTCTTCATGGGATAAGCCAACTATTCTGAGTCCAAAGGAAAAGATAGTTGACTCTCTGAAGTGATTTATTAGTAGACTATATAGTTAAATTTCTCATGAGGTATGAAGTTAGCCTGGGAAAGTGACATGAATGATAAAGAAGAATGAACCTGTGACAGGAGAAAGTGGAATGTAGAAACTGGGTACGGAATATCATGAGATATGACCCATTAGATAAAGTTAAACTTTATAGTACTCTATGCAGTCACCCTCTCCCTTTTCAGAGCTGGATTTTTTTTTGCAGAAGTGTAGAGTCTGTATTTTGGTTTTCAGTTGTACAGAGCCCCTAGGAAATCCATACCAAGTGAGCAAATATTTAGGAGACTGTGAGGCTGAAACTGAAATTTAGTCTGGCCAAGTCCACAGAAATGAATGACTATGAAAGCCAATGCAGCTAAATAGAAGAAGATTTCTCATAGACAAGAAGCTTTCAGAATGGCTAAATATTATTAAAAGCAAAACATAAAAGCATAGAATCATGGACATAAAAAGCAGGACTGAATGTTTTGATCAAACCAATCAAATGTTTCTTAAGTTCACAATAAGCTTCTTTATACAGTAATTAGAACTTCTTATTCTGCTTCATAAAGGAGAGAGTGGTTCTTAATAGCATATTTTATTCAGTATGGATATGCATAAATAGATTTTAAAAACTGGAATTTGAGAATCTGTTATTCTTTTTCTGTGATTTATATTGCACTACCATGGATAATTAGTGGTCTTGAAGTGTCAGTTTCAAGTTTTCAATAGGTGGTTTTATGTTTTCTAAGACAGAATCTACCTGTTTGATTTAGTCTCATCCGTTGTTTATTATCTTTTGCTTCTGAATAGACTTTTACCAAGTCATGTTATTTGACTCTTTCATATAATTATGCTTGGTGACTACCTCTTTAATCTATTTTCCAGAGACTGTGTTATGTATTAGTTCTCAATATTTCAGTCAATTAGCAAGGGAACTAAGCTCATTACAGTCTATCCAGAACCTTTCATCTAGGACCAGCTAGTTGTTGATTTGAAATTAGGTTTCCAACTTTTGCTCTTGCTTAAGTTTGTGCAACTTTGCTAAAGTTAGTAAGACTGTTACCGATATAATTAAGGAGAACTTTTGCCCAAAGTGTCTCTAAAATCAGAACAGTGATCTGACCTGTAAAAGCAGCTTTTTGGTCTTACCATAAAAAAATTATCCATGGAGGTAATTTTGATGTAAAAAATGGATGCAGATAAACTGATAACCCCGAAGACTCCTGTACTGAAGTGGCTGACCAATTTCTGTAGAGCCTGAGGGATGGCAACTTTCAGACTTGCATATAAATGGGTGTATCTAAGCTCCTCATAAGCTTGCAAATCCACACTGGAACCCTGCAGAAGACTACAATCTAGTGCAAAATCATGAACTTTCTGACTTGATTGAGTATCATTGAATCAATGTAGGTGTAAAACTCACTACTTCTCCCACTGCAGAATTTAAATCTGTAAAGTATGGGCCAGGAAAACTATATACTTCATTAAGTTGGTAACCTAGCTGTCAATAGCATTACGGATCATATTCTGGTTGGTTGACTATTGTGTGATGAGTGCTACCATTTTTTGTCATGTGATCTTAAAAATACAAATTTCTCAGAAAAGAGAAGACCCTTTCTTACAATTCAAAGCAGACATTTGTTGCAATGAATGGCATTCATCATGCATTGACACTCACAAATCAAATTGGTCTCTGACATCAGCCTTCAGCAGTCAGAACATTTCCTTTCTACAGAGTTTGAGGTTACCTTTTTTCCCTTGTCCCTGCCATACTGTAGAGCTGCAATAAGCAATCTTTCTGCTGTTAATGTGTATAATGCTACACATGACAAATGAGAAATATAACTAATTGAATATAGTGTTACAGTCAATGGTTTTACTACTGGTTAGAGCAATTCTGAATTTGGCTTCTGAGTGTGAAAGTATATTTCAAGCCTATTGGTTAATTGGTTTTTATTATCAGTCACTTTTTTTCCTGTTTCACTGCAAGATCTGAAAGCAATATTTAACTTGTTGAAAAGTTGCCTTGAAGTGTTACTGCTTCAACTGACTATATTTCACCTGAATAAGAAAGTATTAAATGGGGATTCTCTTAATTTATCAATTTGTTCTCACTGATTCATTCAAGGTACTTAGCCTGCTAATTACGAAAATCTCTTAGTGAAACTCAGTTCCAAATCTGCCGAGGAAATCCTTGAAGATATAATATACTTTTCCCAAAGATGATACTGAGAGCTGTTGAGTTATCAGAAAAGGTTTAAAATATTCTTGCAAAAGTTACTCCTCAAGAACTGTATTCAGTATATCTTACTTAGTTGCAATTGCTCTATCCTTGCCTGGTATCAATTCCCCGGGATGCTAATGTTTCATCCCAACAATTTTTGCTGATTTTTTTTTTTTAGGAAAAGCTACTAATATTTTTTAGGAAAAGGTCTAACAAAGTCGCATAAAGATTTTTTTACTCTTAAATTCTAAATGCAAAGCCTTGCTAGCCAAAGTCTAAAATCTTGCTGGAAACATACTGGAAAATTATTTTAAAACTCTGTGTAACATTTTATGCCTTCTGTTTGTCTTTGTATTCAGCTTAGAAAGTGTTTGGGTGTGTAGGATGGATGCAATTTTTAAAATTAAAACAAAAACAAACAAACAAAAAGAAAATAAAATGAAAGACCTATTGGGTAGCAGAAAGATACATTGCCTAACTCATAAATTGCCTAAGCCGTGGTGACTACAGCTGGGAATTTTGCATCTGTTTAACAGCCCTGTTATTTGTGATTCTTAAAGCTAATGCAGTTGACAGTTTTGCAAAATGCCTCTTCCTTTTACACATTCTTTTTTTTTTTAACGACTTATTCTCTTTTCATTTAAACTGAAATAGGTCTGTTTACAAGTGGAAGGCAAGTTTTAATGACAGCAAAATGACAGTCTCTGGTGTATTAACCAGAGAGGGCACTCCCTTCTTTCCCAAATACAGGAAGGATTTTATGAGCAGAAACCGTTTTGCCTACTGTTTGAACAGTGCCATTGAAAGTGCCATTGAAAGTATTTACTCCTAAGGCATTTGTATGGACCAAGTGTTCCTGAAATCAGTGAAAATTTATTCCTTTAAAGACTCTGCATTTGTTTTTTTTCAAACTGCAGTTTCTCTCGTACAGCTGGGAATAACATGGTATTTCAGTTCAAGAAAATAACAGTTTTGTGTAGTGCTATTAACCATTTGTGAAAGGACTTCAAGGTATTCTTTTGGAACCTAATGTCAGGCCTGTTGATGTCTGAATTTCTGGGCAGTTTATGGTGGAATGTGAGATGTCACAGTTACAAGCTGTCCTAACAAGATAGGTTGAGGAAAATATCCATTCCTAAAAACCTTTCAGTTTGATATGAGTCCTTTCATAGGAAGACTTCATAGTGAAGTGAATTGACTGCAGTTAAATTCCTAGTGGATTTCAGAGTTTTCAGAGGCCTAAAATGTGAACATGTGTTTCACATGAAATATTCACAGAAGTATATACTCCAGTAAAATGTAATTTTAAGCCATCTAGTGAAAGAAATTAAAATCAGAATGAGGAAATTAGGAAAATAAGGTGAAAGAATTTGTATGTGTGGTAACAGTTACTCAGAGCCACAAGAATTTTAATCACTGTAAAAACATGAAGAGTACTTAGTTAGAAAGCATGTAATAGAAGACTTACTTAACCATGTTTACCTGAGGTAGTTCTGAAATTAAAATCACCATGTACAACAACTGGAGTCAAAGATTTTAATTTTTTTTTTTTTTTGCCAAATGTCTGAATTCACTTTCTCTATAAACTGATGGGAATTTTCTCATTGGATCAAAGCAGAAATGGGAGTTTATTTTTGGACTTCGATATCTGCTTGTTTTTCTATTGTTGAGGAATCAGTTTATGATTTATTTAGATATAGTTCTTACATCTCAAACATTAATATGCACCAGTAGTTTGACGTGCGATAAAAATCTATAGCTTGACTAGCCTGTTCCCAATGTGTCTGTCATATGCATTGATGTTGGGAGGATCTAGAATTTTTATGCCTATAAGAAAATAAGTGGTCAAACCAGCTGTAAGTTATGTTATGTTCTTGACATTTAGTCAGGAACATGATTCTAGAGAAGCATAGAAACTGTCCTGTGTTCCTTAAAAAAATCACTTACATTTTCCAAGGAATGCTTTAACCCATAGAAATTAATACCAAATGTTTTATGTTTGTTCTCACCTCTAATTTTTATAGTGTGCATTCTTCTTGAAGCTTTTTCTGGAGGGCTCATAGATGTGAGAGGAAATGTTTTGTGTCAGAAGGATTTAAATTGTGGCTAATGGGCCACCATTTAACAGGTTTATCCAGCTTATTTCCAGAAGAATTCTGCAAACCAAATGAGTTGTTCTAATGAGGACAGCAGCAGTAATCTGCTTCCAGTCACCATCTTTTTTGGCTAATCACAGAATCACAGAATCACTAATTCATGCTTAGTGCTGTTGCTCTGCATTAACTTGCTGTAGAACATACCATACTTGGCAGCAGGTACTAAGTAGCTGCCATTTGGCCCCCTCAAGTTCCCTATTTTTCAGTTTTTGACCTTCTGACTCTTAGATCTGCCTCTTGTTTTCATTTGTTGTCTCCTGAAACCATATGGTTCAGCTGAGGTTTCTTTCTGTATTCCATACTCTTCTGTTTTAGGGTTAAGTGTGGGGCTTAGTTTGGTAAGGGATAGGCTGATGCCTGTTCTTAAATGGGAAAACCAGCTGCAGCTATGAGTAGCTCTAGAGACACTTCAAGCTGGAGGTAAGAGGAAGCCCCTTTATAAGAAGGAGGTGTTGGATTTACCCCTGCCAACACCAAGGGTGGCCAACATCTCTGAGTCACACAGGGGAGGCTTATGACCATAATATGAAATACTATGCTGGCTAATGGAGTACTGGTAACATTTTCTTGGTGATTGGAATACCTCACCTTAAACTACACAATCACTAATGTGGCATACAGTATTTTTAATAGTGATTTAATACAGAGTCCTTAGAGCAGCACTCCGAAGTCCTTGTTGCCAGCAGAATCATATAGGGGAATACTACACCAACACCTACCCTCCTTGATGGAATCAAGGTGCTAACCTCATGCCCGAAAAGAGGGAAAATCCTGAATGAGAGACACTCAAAGAAGATGCAGAAGAAATAAAAGCAAAAGAAGAAATCCAAACCAAACAGAATCAATTCTAACAGCAGAAGTTCCTTGTAGTATTGTCTCCAGACCCTGACAAAAGTGTATGAGCAGAAAATTATATTCTGAAAAGCAAGAAGTTTTAAGGACCATCATAGGATGATACAAGACCAAGAAAAGCAAATAAATAATTTTCTAGAAGACTGAATGTATTTTAAGATTTTTGTCTGATAGAAACAATCTCACTTCCCTTCCGTAGTATGCAGTGTTGACTCCCTCGAAGATAACTTTAAACTCCAACAATTACAGATTCAAGGACTTCTGTAGTCTGAGAAATTGCCTCTTTCTTTCCCTCTTAAATTCAACAGGTAATGTTCAATCCAGGTGAACTTGTATGCTGCACAAAATCATGTGGCAAGTAATTCCACAGATCCTTTATACAATGTTGAATAAAAAACAGGAAAAAAACCCAGACCTGAATCTGTGTTGAATCATCGTAGAATCATTTAGGTTGGAAGGGACCTTAAAGATCATCCCGTTCCAATGATCTTACTGTGTGCAGAGATACATTCCACTAGGTCAAGTTGCTCATAGCCTCATCCAGACTGGTCCTGAACACCTCCATGGATGGGGCATCTATTACTTCCTGCTTCCTCTTCGTTTCAACTGCTGTTCCTAATAATCTATACTTTATATTGCTTATGTGAAGTACACTGTATTAATATAGAATATTATAAAAAGTCAGTTATCAAAAGTGTGGTAATAAAGGGATAATTTTTTAGTGAAACTCGTGCAATTACATCAATAGAAATATATTAATGTCTGAAATATTATAATGCTGATATGAGGCTAGCTTTACGATTGATGTGTTAAAAGCCATGGCTTCCTGTAAACTACAAGAGTACAAACATTTTAATTACAGGAATCTGTACTTACATAGTAATAGGATTTCTTGGTTTTTGATCCACAAGGAACTAAATTATTAGAGAAAGTCTTGGGACTTCATAGAATCCTTGCAGCGTCTTTGGAGGCTGAAAATATGTCGCTTACTGGGGAACAATGTTCCTTTGCATGAGCTGATTATGGATTGGATTTAGTAATGGAAAAGCATAACCTCCTCAGAACTCTTATTATGAACCACAGGGATATAATTTAAAAACAATAAACTAAGTAATGCCATTTGCCTAATTAAAACCTTATTCTTTAACTGGTTTAGATTAATTTCATTTTTTCTTCAAATCCTTTACTTGAAAACTAATTCTACACAAGATGGAAAATCAGTTTTATGTTCTCATTGTCTTTTTATTTTGTGTACTATGACTTTAATGCTGTCACTAATGGAAGAAATTGGAACAGAGCTAGCACTTTGAAATCTGAGCATTTCTAGTAAAACTCTTCTTTTATCATGCCAGTTCACTTTCCCATGGCCATTCTAGAAGAAATTCCATTCTTACATACTTCACTGTTGATAGAAGAAATATATTTAACAAAATATCTACAAGCTACAGAATTTAATGCTTTCAACTATTATTGACGAAGCAATGGTGGATGTATCTCATACTGCCTGATAAACAGCCACTGCTATAACTGCTTCTGTCTCTGTGACTTCTGCATAAAAAGTTCTACAGGTGAAGATGGTACACTTTCTAAATGTAATACACTAGCTGTATTTTAAAAGCACAGTCAGAGCAGCTGTTTTCTAGCAATTTTTAAACATTGTTGAATTTTGGAAATATGATTGTCCTAGACTTGTCTCATGAGTGTAGTTTTTGTTCTTTCATTGTTACACTATCTGGTTTCTGTGTCATCAAAGAGTGACAAATCCATGGAAATCTTAGAATGTTGTTGCTGAAAGGCTAGTAGATAAAACACAGGCAAAAAGTCCACATGAAGGAGATATATTCCCTGGAGGCCAGAGGGGAGATTTATGAGTCAGTCGTTTCTTTGGATAAAAGTAAAGAAAGAAATCCAAGATCCAGTACTCTGCTATATCCATAAGAATTAAAGAAACAATGCCATAGTATTCTTTCATAATTCTAATGGAAAGCTATTCCTGTTTGATCTGTAAGCTGGTGCTGTTTGGCTGGTAAAGAGAGAGTCTGAGGCACTCTTCTATGCTTCTCTCCTCTTTTTGTGCTAGTCCTAACTTTGTTGTTTGATATGCTTATTGCACAGAAAACTACCCTATGGCTCATGCCAGTAGGGGCATTGTATATTAATGTTAACTGTGTTCTTTTTCTACTTGTTCTATGGACTTCTTATATGTTTGAGAGAGGAATAGATACAGACCTGAGTGCTGCTTTTCTACTGACATCTGAAAGAGCAGGAGAATGTGAGAAACAGAGTGAGTGCAGAGCATGCATAGATAAATTTAACATCACTTGCAATCTGAACTGGCTCTCTAGCAAAAGTACCAAAATATATTATCCTAGGAAGAGGAATACTGGAGTTCTTTTCAACTAAACTTGGTTGAAAGTATGAAGAAGGGAAAAGAACCTTAACTAAAGGTGTATTGTTTCATAATCACACTACTTATCCTCTTTTTGTTCTGAAAAGATGCACATCTTTGCAAATTATCTGTCCCTAATTGTTTACTTTTCATCTGCTGGTGCAAGTTACAGCCCAAGAATTGCTCTATTTAAGAGTTTGTGAGACTGGTCACTTGCACTGATTCCATACTGTACTACGTAAATCCTCAGATGGTTTACAGTTTAATAGAGTTCTGCCCAAGGTCTCAGGTTGAGTAACTGATGAATATTAACACAGTAGAAAAATATTGTTTTGCTGTTACTATTTTGTTAAAATAAGGACTGTGTTCCTTAAGAAGTGAGGGTATTTGGTACTACAATAGTTGTGGGCTACAGAGGACTCCATTTGAATGTGCTGAGATAAAGAGGAAAGTAAGTACACTCTACATATATGCTACTTGTCTGTGGTGCTTGATTCTGAACTCATCTTCACTTGCTGCAGACCCAGATTTGGCCATAAAACACAAATCTCTACTTCTCAGATGACGCCTCAAGACAAGTCTGCAAAACTAAGAACTGTTGCATTATAAATAGCAACTACTCCTTTATTTGTATGAGGACTTGTGTTTGCATCCTAAGAGGAGATTTCAGAAGTTTTAGCTAAGAGGTTTTAGAAATATTTGTTACTTAGCTCAGGTCAATGTCTTCTAATTCTGTTTTGAATGACTTCACAAAATTATTAAATACTGTTGATCAGATAGGAACAGTAGTAGTCACTGATGAACTATGGTGAATGGTGAAGATATTAAAGCATAAATTTTCCTACTTTTCTCTCTTTTTTTTATGAATGCTCATTTTAAAATATTCCATTGTAAATCTCAGACCCCTCTTGAACTCTTTAATACTTAAGAAAAATCTCTTGTTTAGGATCATGAAAAGTCTGAGACAGCAGTCTGTATTGCCAGAGGAAATCTACCAAAACCCCAATTTTATTTGAGAAAAATATTATTGAAACATTGATTTTATAGGTCTTCTAAGTTCTTTATTAAAAGCAGACATATTAGGAATACAGCAGAATGCATGCTTTAAAGCATACCACTGTGCATGGACTTAAAAGTTTAAGTGTTCACTTAAGCAATTGTTTGGTGTATTGGAATGTAATTTATCTTAAAGTGCATTGTGTAATGCTTTGTAATCTAGAAAACTGTTTAAATTTAAACTTAGCTGAAATATTGTCTGAACCAAATTTCAAATTAGGGAATAATGTGATTATGTACTACATTCAGGATTCATACTACATTTAACTAAAATTATATAGTTCATTATAGTGTAGTATATCCATCATCCGTGATGAAAAGTAATTTCAATTTGTGCAAGAATGAAACAATTTAAACAAATATTTCTGAATTTTCCACTGGATAACATCTTTCTAGATTTGCCTGTTTTGATTCCAGTCTCCTGGACTCAGTTGTACTCAATGATCTTAGAGGTCTTTTCCAACATAAACAATTCTGTAATTCTATGATTTTCAATATAAGGACAATATTTGTTTTCATATACTGTGTTCTAACCAAGCACAGCATTGCCAATGAACAAATGATTCCCTTAGGTTAAAAATGGTATCCTTTCAAGAGAATTTAGCTCAACACATGTGGAGTGAGTTGATCCAATTTATCATTCACAAAATGAGAACAGTTTACTGTTGATTTCATGGCAAATGCTGGCTCAGAAGCTCTATATTAAAGCAGAATTTTCTTGTCATGGATTTAAGTTCAGAATCTCATTGGCATCGGCAGACAAATGACCTATATAGATGAGATACTCATTGTCCTACTAACCTGTACTAATCTCATTCCACATTAAGAGTGGAGATAGGAACCATCTATTTGCTCTATGTTGGAGCAACATATGAAGTGGTAGCACTTTGAATGGTGTCTGATGCCAGTGTCTTGTAAAGACAAATAAAGAAATTGGCTGATCTTACAGAGTGCACTAGGAGAATACCATTTAAAAATCTATCTCTTTAGGACCTGTTGTAGTGAAACTTCCTATGGCAAGTATAGAATTTCTCATTCTAGATATAGGGAATAGCAGGATACCCTGGTAAAAGTAAATATAACTTTTCAGTAAAAGCTCATTTTAATGAGGATTTTTACATGTGAGCTTTCCTCCATAACTATAACAGTACCAATTCATATACATTTACACACACCCCTTAGTTACGTGAAAAACTGTAATTAATTTGTAGAACACTAAGCAGATTGCTGAAAAATAGACAAACTGCAAATTGACCTTTTTGCTTGTACCTAAACAACTTTAATGGAAGAACAAGATATTCCAGAACATGTAAAACAGGCAAAAGGAGAAAAAAGACATTTGAACAATTAAAGAATGAATAAATCTGAGTAATAAAAGTAGCTCCAGTAGTACAATAGGATTAAGAAGCTTGTTACAAGAATTACAAGAGTAACACCTATAAACTCTTGACACAGTAATAAAATAAAGACTATACTCCCAGTGCAAGCTACTATACAATAAATCTCTTTTTCTGAGCATTTCTTGCACTTGGCAAAGGTATTTAAAGAAGTTGAAGTTTCCATTTTCTTACCATTACCCTGATTCTCAGGTTAAAACTAACAAACTAACATGGTAATTCCAAACCATTTGGGGGAGTGGAGATTATACTGCACCGGTGAGCTTCACTTACTGCGTTACTACATGCTTCCTTTTAAACCTAAACTAATTCACAGCAGTGCTTCCCCTTGAATCTGAACTTGATGCACCTTGTAAAATGTGACATCACTGGCTCCTCTTGTTACTTAGAGCTAAAACACATAGAGATGAAGGAAAAGTAATTGACAGCACATCGAAATTCTGGATTTTTGGGAGGCTTGTCATATGAATGTACTTCAGGGTAGCCCCATCTATTTTACTTCCTTTAGTTTTGAGGAGACAATACACAATCTCTGGATTGAACACATAGTCTTTAGCCTATTTATTAATATCAGAGTCATCTACAGCATGCTCTGGACCCTGTTTTAACCAAATGAGCTAGTGCCCTTTTTACAAAGCTGCTTCTTATCAATTCCATGCTAGCTAATGTTCTCTCCCACACTTGACAAACTCTCACTGAGTGAGAGATATTAAATTAAATGCTTAAATGCTGGAGTTCCTTCAGACCTTTGTGTGCTTTCCTGGTTGCTACGACAATTTTTAGCTAACATCCGTATCAGTTGACAATGAAAGGGTCAGCCAACTGTGAAACCTATAAAACTGGGTCAAGAATAGTTCTGCCCAGCCCAGCAAAAATGTAGCTTGAGCCAAAGGAAATAACCTTTTCCCTTGGTTATTCATTTTCTTATAAGTGTAGAGCTTATTGTACAAGATTCATGGAAAGTAAAACCAAAGCCTCTATGAGCAAATATAATGATTATTAAAATAGGAAAATATTATTGATACTGGAAGAGCCTTTGCTGCTTTAGGGTAAAAACTGTACTGATTTTGAAGTTATCTGGCGGTGTGTGAAAGCCAATCCACGTATTTGTATTCAAGCCCTAGGTACAATCACAAGAACATTTTTTGATAAATGCAATGGAAAATATTAAAGTTATTCTGAAACTACATCAACTCATATATGTTCTGAGATATTAACTTGGCATGTTCCCTCCTGATTGCTTTATGAAATATGCCCCTCTTCTTAGGACTGTCTCTACATTGGCGTGTAAGGGCATTTATGCTATTAGCATGCATGGCTAATTTCTTATTTTGTGTACAAGCTCATCAGGGCAGTTCCATATGTTGGACTATGTCTGTGCAGCATAGACCACAATGAGTCTCTGTTCTTGATTGGTTCACAGAGATACTGAAATAAAATGACTAATAAAAATAAAATGGGAGTAAAGGTGTAAAAAGGTCTAAAGAGGTATTCTTGGAGGAAGATGGCTTTTTTTCCATTCAAAAGAAACAGCCAGAAAGTGAGGATAGGTGGGTTGGATTGAGGAGGGTGTATGTATTATTACTGTTCTTTAATACATGACCTAGATTTCCATAACATCAACAATAATTCATATCATTTTTAAAAAGTTATAATTTTTTTCAAGGCTCCTCTAACCCTATTTAAAAGGAGTACTCCTGCTTTATATTCACATGTCTGGAGAGGGTCTATCTTCAGCCTTGCCAAAGTACTTGGTTCCATTATTCTTCTTAAGTATCAAGATTCTAAAGTATTGTGTGTAAATACTTGCTTCTAGTTGACTTCATAAAGTTGTCTTATTTCATACTAGTTAACTGCTGCCGGAATAGAAGTGTCTTTAATCTTTACCTTACAAATATTACCTTAATTTTCACCTTGCAAATATAACCTGTATGAATACTGCCATAAAAATGTATGAGATTATTCTAATGCTTAAATGTTTACAGGACTAGAGTTTCTTTACTTCTCTTCTGAGTTTCAGCCATGCTATTGGTACAAAATCTATTATAACACTTTTGGAGGTGTTCAGTTACTTAGTGTGTGACTGAAAAATATTAGTCCTTAGCTAACTGCTCTTCAGTAATGGTTGCATCATCATTGTGATGCCCTGATAACTTTCACAGAAATACTTGCATTTGTTACAGTGAATATTAAGTTTGTCTTTTGATGCTTGAAGTCAGGACTGATGAAATCATCTACTTTTAATATGTGCAGTGTATTGGCTATTAAATGCATAAGGGATTTTTATGGCATGTCTGTTACAATTTATTGGAATTGATGATTCTTCTGGCTGTTTCATTGAAGAATAGTAACTGAATTTGAGAGCATATGGATTGTTTTGTTTTAGAGAAGTATACCAGTTTTGCAGCTTGCCATGAACTTATTGCTTATGGGTGAGTTTCCAGTTGTTTCATGTGTTTGGGAAGAGAAAAGAGAAGATATGAAAATGAGTTGGAGATTTACAACTGAGTATATCCCTCCATCCCTGTCTTGTCCAAAATTTAAGAAAATAAACATCTACATCCTGTTTTAACCTAGCTATTGTATTGTTAGAGAATGCTCTACATTCTGGATGACAAAAGATGGCACTGAAAAAAAGTGAGAAGTTCTCTGATGTCCCTGCCGCTGCATGTGAACGTGCACACCAGCTGTGCAGAGTGAACAGGACTTCGGCACAGTGACAAAGAGATTCCTGGTGTCTAACATGTTATCTCACCCTCATAAATTGTATGTGAATCTAATGTGACTTGTTATTGCCAATGGGGTGCCTTTTACATCAAAGAGTAGTTTGTTTCCTTTCTTAAGGAACGCATTTCCCCGATCCTTTGACTTTAGTGAAACAAGAATCTGCCATTGTCTATCATGGCATTCCTTGCTTCCTTTCCTTTTCTTTCCTTTAGTCCATGAATCTTTCTTTTAATTTCATTTGTTTTTCTCTGTATATATGGGAGACTAACTCATTCCACAGCAGAGTCAGAAGATGTTTTTATAGAAACTGGCAGAAGAATACCTTACAGCATCTGTAGTCGCATCTCACTAGCATAAGCAGTCAGGCCTCAGGGAGTGATGCAAAGAACAGTTACATAGCACTACACTTGCAGTAATAAAACTAGATCATTGTGCAGCCCTTCAGAGCTTGCAGCCAAATATCAGAAGCAGTTATAGAGATTTGGCTGTGTCCCCAAACCAGCTAGCTACAGTTACCTAAGTGTAGGGTATGCTGATGGGCCTCTTAACCAGCCCCTGTGCAGGAGAGCTCCAGTCACTGGGTAGGGCAGGGTGCAGTTGTTTTTTTCCAGTTGTTCTTGGTACATCATCTACTTACTGCTGCATCCAGAATATGTTTTTGAATTTTGATAATAATGAATGTGAAATAAGCTTTTTATTGTTGCATAATCTAGATTTGTTCTATTGTGACCAGTAAAGAGTAGAAGGGTCTTTTTAGTTTTGTTTGTTTTTTTCCTCCCCAGTATATTTCAACATGTTCCTTAAAGGATCTCTTGTTCCCTACTGTGAGTTACACATCTGACTGCTTGGTGAATGTTGGTCCCCAAGTCAATAAATGTAGGTTTGGAGGCATTTCCTCTGTGAAATGAGTATATACCTGTCTTGAAAAGAATGAATTATTCACACAATCAAGTAAGCAACAGTAAATCTTCATCTGAACACCTTCAAAAATGGATAAGTTTAAACAAACTGCCTCTACAAATAACCTTTTACCCAAAAGTGGAACTGTTTTACATCTCAAGGTATGTCGGAACCTAGATGTCATAAATCATATGAATTGTATTTCCTCTTTGGTACTCCTAGAAATGCCTTCTCATCCTCCAAGTAATAGAAGGTTTGTAAAATTCTCATAGCAATAGTCTAAGTAAAGTAGGATCTGACTACGCTATCTAATCCAATTCATGTGTGTGGTCCAACATTTACTCCTTCTAGAAAGAAGTTTACATCATTTCTGGGCCTGAGTTCATTGAATATGGTGTCATGCTGGGCAATGAGCAGACTGAGAACAGCTATGTGGGGAAGGACTTTGGAGTGTTGGGTGGTGAAACCTGAATATGAGCCGGCAATGTGTGCTCACAGACCAGAAAGTTAATTATAACCGGGACTCCATCAATGGAAGGATGGCCAGCATGTCAAAGGAGGTGATTCTCTCCCTCTCTTATGAAGCCCTGCCTGGAGTACTGTGTTCAGCTCTGGTGACTCCAGTAAATACAAACCTGTTAGACCACATCCAGAGGGCCAAAAAAAAAAGATCAGAGGGATGGTGAAATAGCAGAACAAGTTGCACCAAAAAAGTTGTTGATGCTCCATCATTGGAAGTGTTAAAGGTCAGATTGGATGGGGCTCTTAGCAACTTGATGTAGTTGAAGATGTCCTTGCTTATTGCAGGGAGGTTGAACTAGGTGACTTTTAAAGGTCCCTTCCAACCCAAACTGTTCTGGGATTCTGTGATTCTATGGCAACACAAGTATCTTATTTGAACTGAATCTTATAAGGGCACTAATTTTAAATGTTAGATTGCTTAAGTATTAATTGTTGGTCTTGAACTTTTTTGCAAGGCCCATGTTTGATTTTTTTATATGACCAAAGACAGTAAAAAAAAACCCATCATAGTCTCCTTACCAAAATTTGAAATGAGTCTGCAAAATATTTTGATTTACAGTGCCTCCACATCTGTCTTTCCTGCTTTATATTGTTATTTCCAAATGATTTTGTAGTTGTTATATTCTAGTCGTATATTGTAGAACATATAATGTGTATTACAGGCAGTTTAATTGTATGGTTTACAACGGGGCTGTCTTGCATCATCAGACTTCACAAGCTTGGGATTATTAAGTACTACTAGGATTATAAACTCCAGCATCTCTAAGAACTTGCTGCAATATATAGAGATGATTTGGAAAGTGTAATCTTTCCCTCAGTACACAACCTCAGGCAACACACAAGTCAGAAGAACATCACAGACTTAAAAGTTTAGACTAAAGCACAGAAAGAGAAACAAACAGTAGGTATAGCAATGTTACCCTTCTGTTACAAATGCTGTTTAGTCAAGTTCTGACACAGATGACTTTTAAATAAAACTTTTTCACAGGAACAGATAGTTATAATGCATTTTTCTTAGCAGAATTGCAAAGAATGCATGTAGGCACTATATTCCTACCTCAACACTCTTGTGCAGCATTCCAGCTTCTCGCCTTCTGCAGCAAGCCAGTTTATTGTGATGAATCGGGTAGAATGAGTTTATAGCTGCCTGTCATAAAAAGTGTGCCAATACTTGGAAAACTGCAGTGTTATGGGTCTAGTATCTGGAGAATTCAGGTTGCCTTTTTTAAATTTTTAAAATTTTTTATTTTGCATAACTTGATTTTAGAATTCTAAAAAGCTATCGTAGGTATATGAAATCATATTGAAGATTTAATGTATTCTTTGTAGACAATCAGTAACTCTATAAACTTGGAGCTTTGTCAGCATTTAAAGGGTCATCTTTTGAAACATGACAGGAATTGACTTCTGGAATTTCATGATCCTGTACTACTAACATTTCAAATTTCTTCTGCTGGAGCTAGAGGTCCCATGGTTTTAAATATCTTCATAATAAAAGTTTCCATTTTTGACATTGCCTGATTTTGGTTGTACATGAGAAGTCTTACACATACATCAAATAGGAAAAAGCAGGGAATAATTTTAATGAACTGCTGTTTAAATGTTCTTCCCAGCTAAGAGTTCCAAGTGTTTTTGTCTGCTTAAAAAGGATGTGAAGATGAATGGTGTTTTGCTTCTTGATGTGTGCTGACTATATGCAAGCTTTTGATATGTTCTTCATATTTTCTTCTTTAAAACGTTAAGTAATTTTAAAAATATTATTGTTAACAACAAATGAATATGATGCATTTCAAGATAGTTTAGTTGAATCACACAGAATTAATGTGATTTTTTTTTCAAAGATTAGATATATTTGAAGGAATGGTAAAAGTGATAGAAGAGTTCAGTCTCTTTGCCTACAGAAGTCCAGAAAGATCAGTAGAAATATTCAATTTCTTTGAAGTTGCAATCAGGCATTTGAACCAGGCACCCATTAATTGATAGCAACCGAAAGTAAAGTAATGAACAGATTTTCCTGTTTGCTATACATAAATCAAGAAAAAATAATCCTGAGTCTTCATTCAAGGACATTTAGTCTAGACATACCTGTCAGTTGTTAGAGCCTAGCTGATTAATTTAACACTGATTGCTTACAGTCCATTTTGGTCCTTCCTTTTCTGAGAGACCTGATCTTTTGCTGACTGGCTTTTAGTAACCACTATAGCAAATTAATCTCCTTATCTCCATTGCTGTAAAGCAGTCTTTTCTAGCAGGCAATTTTTTCTAGCACATTAATATGTTCTCATTTTCATTTATTATAAGCAATACTCCTAAATAGGTGACTCTTAAATTGCTTAGATACAGTGGATTTTTGTAACTCAGATGTCCTGGGCTTCTTTAAACAATCTGTAACATATAGAAATCACATTCATTACATAATGCAGGTGTGCATTAATTACTGCTGTTCATGGTTTTACAGTATAATACAATATTTATGCTGCAGCAAAGATGAGGACTGAAATGTTAAACTCATAGAAAGCAATCCACAGGCTAAATTGCTGGCTTGTTTTTAAGAAAGAAGAATTGAGGACACTTTTCATATGTAAAGGTTTGAAAAAAAATTGAATTTGGGAATGTGCTATAACTGAATCCTAGGTTAAAAAAGAAAGAAAATCCCTAATGAGTTTCTGTATGAGACAACAATATTCACAGTTCTCATCACTACATACATACTTCTGTTCATGTTATTTTCTTTTATCTTTTGCAAGCAGGGAATGTCATCTCCATGGATGACATGGATATATGTCTTAGCATCTCCAGACCGTTTTGGACTGAAGAACAAAGTGTTGTGTAAATGAAATTTTTCTTTTCAGTTTTTATTTTCAGTATATAGGGTTTTTTTGAACATTATACTGTCATCTTGTATCAGACTAGAGGTATCAGTAGCCCATTGTCTTTTGCTTACATAATCTCTATACCCTTTTTCCTGATCACATCCAGGAAGATAAGAGTTTTTCGCATTTATTTTTTAAAGTATGTGTTTTTAAAGGCTTCAGTTACTTTCATCAAGCTGACTGCTTGCTTTGATTGTACAGGAGTAGATCAGGATGATTAGCCTCTGACACAAAAGAAAAACATAGAAAAGCAAAGAACACCTTGAACTGTGTTTGATCCTTGCCTTGAAAAACCTGTAAAGGAGCTATAATACTTAGAAGGTCTTTGCTTCTTTATCATAGTTTTTCTTATGAATGAGAAATACTGAAGTTGTCAGGGATGATCCTGACAAATAGAGGATATAACAAAGCTAAGTGATAGAAGAACTAGTTTTCCATCATTCATGGAATCAATATGGAATCAATAAATCATAGAACTAGAGAATCATCTAGGTTGGAAAAGATGTTTAAAGTCACTGAGTCCACCTGTAAACCTAACTGCTAAGTCCACCACTAAACCATGTCCATAAGTGCCACATGTCTTTCAAATATGTCCAGGGACAGTGATACAACCACTACCCTGGGCAGCCTGTTACAATCCATAAGAACCCTTTCAGTGAAGATATTTTTCCTAATATCTAGTCTAAACCTCCTGTGGCACAACTCAACAGTATTTCTTACCACTTCTACTTGAGAGAAAAGACTGACACCTGCCTTGCTACCAGCTCCTTTCATGTAGCTGCAGAGAATGGTAGTGTCTCCCCTCAGAATCTGTTTCTCCAAACCCCATTCTGTTAACTGATCTAGACCCTTCACCAGCTTTGTTACTCTTCTTCAGTCATGCTCCAGCACATCAATGTTTTTCTTGTAGTGAGGGGCCCAAAACTGAATGCAGTATTTAAGTGCGGGCTCACCAGTGCTGACTGCAGGGGAACGATCATTTCCCTTACCCAGTAGAATCAGTCAGTAGAACTGTTCTGAGTTGATTGAATATCAAAAAATAAGCCCAGATGTTATGTGCTTAGTGATTATTTCAATTTTAATTTAACTTTGCTTGCTTTCCCTTTAAAAAAAACATCTAATGAGTTGCAGTGAATTGCATGCTCACATCCAATCGAGGTTTAAGATATTCATATTATTATGTACACAGACATAATTTCCAGAAACTTCAGTCAAGACCAGTTGCACTCTTGACTGTCATTATGCAGTTTGAATATTTGTGTAGGAAATTTTATGTTTTATTACTCATACCTACTTAACCAAGGGCTCTGGATGTACAATTCAAAATATAAACCATTCATTTTGATAGCATTTTGTTGCTGAGAACGTGCTATGATGCAAGCTGCCTTTAGAAAAGATTTTGCTGCCTGGAGATATAGCTTTGATGTGAATAGGGAGTCAACAATACACAGAAAACACTTGGATAGCTTTTCTTAACTGAATTTTTGGAAAGGCAGTTATAGCTGGTTGTTAACTGTATGCTTTGGTAAATAGACATTAATATGTGTGTCAAGAGAGTATGAGCCTAAGATGCAAAGTTCTCCCACTGAAGTCACACTGAATTTAGCAGCAATGTAGACTCAACTGTCTCTTTCAAACTCATCTCCACTTCAAAATGACATATACTCTGCTTATATTCAGGACACACAAAAAACATGGTCATTGTTTAATCTGTAGCCCATGTGGGTGCAGAAAGTTCCTTAAAAATTGTGTTGGTTAGCATTCAAAATAAATGTACATTTCATAGCTGGCTTAACCTCAAAAATCTTTAGTTGCTCTCATGGTTGCTCAACTGCTTTTCTCTATTAAAAGAAGGTTGGAAATGTAGTTTTTATCCCATTCATACCAATTGCAAAATTCTGCAAATAAAATTCTTTCTGTTGAGGGAGAAAACGGCATAAGCTCAGCTCAGTATTTGTGGCTTATTTCCAACTCCTATAGCTAAGATGTGTTGGAGCCACAGGCCTCATTCCTTGTCTCAAAGAAAACTCCTCAGCTGGTAGATCTGGCAGTTTCCCAGCCAGGTTGAATTCACACAGTGGAGAAAGAAAGTGTGTGAACAGGGAGTTTGCATACAGAGGCTTTTATTTTGCACAGCAAGCTGTCTCAGGCACAGAGGCTGGATCTAGGTGTAGTCTATATTACTGACCAAAGAAAGTCTTTTTGCTGCCAGCGCCACTTGCTAATGGTTTCCTCATTACATCTTTTAGAAAACAGGCAATGAAAAAAGAAGCAAGTCCTAGTGCTTCTGCTGTCCCTCTCTTAGGGTAGAAAGAGGAAAACAAGTAAGTCTACTCTAATTTCTGTGTTCAGGTTCCTTGAGGGATACAGGTTTTCTAAGCTGTAGCAATGCACCCAAAGAACAAGGAAAAACCTATGGCTATTTGACCAGGAACTAGTGTAGAAATATGGACGTAGGAAGTCATTGAAAAAGGGATTTTTAAGTAGTTAATTTGAAGAATGCATATGTTTCAGAAAGCAGGTTTCATATCTTTATCATGTGACAGTCACAGTACAAAATACTTCCCTCATTCCATGTGCCTTCTGTAAAAATCACTGCTGTACAGACATAACAAATAGATATATTAAAAGTCTCACATATAAGGAATACATGTATCCTCGTAAAAAATTGTTGCTCTGATATCTGTATATCCAGAAGTGGTCAATTTGCATGCTTTAATAGAATATGTAGAGGGAATGTTAATATATTTTTGCATTCAATGTGCCCATGAATTGTTTGTTAACTGGAAATAAGCTCTTGTTGTTCAATTTAACTATTGCTGAATGTGGACTTGAGCTCAAAGAAGTCAACAGAAGTCTTTCTATGGACTAAAATAGGTCTTGAATCAGTCCTTGTGTTTTTATAATTAGTTTTCTTCACAGAAAGCTCTTTAATTGGTACAGTATGTTCCTTTCATACTGCAGGGAAGAGTGAAATTTCTTTTAGTAGTAGATATTCATAGATTAAAAGGATGGGTCATTTTCCTTATCTAAATATCACCAGAGATTGGAACTGTGTAATTAGAAAAGGAAGTGAGCAATATAATACGGCAGACAAATATAAAAATCAATGAATGATAAAGTAAGTAGGTAATTTGTTTTCTTTTTGGTGTAAAGAGTGAGAAGTTTCCTTCAGTCAGGAGTGCAAATTGGTGTAAGCACCTCGATGTTTATAAATTCTAAGAGCTAAGGACTAGCACAAATATTTTTGTATTTTTATATGCTTAGAAATGTTAAGGAGGTAAATGATGCAATTAAAGTAAATCTTCCTAGCCTAAAAAAAAATTATCATCTACTGAGTGGTACCAATCCAAACATTTAGAGATTGTAACCATAGTTGAAAAAACATGCCAGAAAAACACAGTTTTACCCTTACCTCACTCAAGACACAAAACAACTTTGTATCAATGAGATTTTAAGAAATAATTCACTTTAATTTCTTTAAGAAATCTTCTTATAAATTGAGCCCTTATGGTACACACTTATAAGTCTTTCTCTGTAGTCCTACATGCTAGAAACTTCGTAGGAAAATAAATACATAAAGATAGTTATGCCCAAGTAACTATTACTGTAATAGGTGGGATTTAAAAAAAAAAAAGAGTATATTGTAACTTGCAATACGTACACAAAAAGAAAACTATCCAGTGTTCCCTAAAGATAACCAAAATCTAGAGCTGTCCTGTGTTCTCCGGAAGTTTGTTATACAGCTGGAAAAGTAATTTTGTTTCAGAGGCTTCATATCTCATTTGCTTTGTTTGACCTATATGATGTTACAAGACCATGGTTAAGTAGAGCTGGGTTTGTAATGGAGATGGGCAAACCATATTCTAGGAAAAGATCTGTGAAATACTTTTTTAGGATAAAGCCTGGAACTTAGGGTGTGTTTGAACATTGTGCCTGCAGAATCTAAAAGTTTACATTGGATAAACCCAAGCTCAGAGATTAGAGCAAATGTTCCAACTTATCAGAGGTAACCACTTTCATTTAAACACATGGGAAACAAATATCAGCTCTCAAATAACATAAATTAGCTGCTAATTTTTTTGCTGGGTGGGAGAAACCTCCCTGGTGGTGTGTTATTCCATACTTCTTTAGCATTGCACTGTCCTCTGAAGTTTCTAACACAGAAAACCATCCTACTGAAGGGGATGCTGCACTCAATGGGCCATTGGACTAATTCAGCATGGTTTTTCTGATGTTTCTCAGAGGAAAGCCTGATGTTAACTGAGAAAAACTAAAAATATCCATACATTTATGGTGGTAGCGGCTCCTTTCAATTAACTAAAATGCCCAAGAAATTTCACAAGACTGTGTTACTATCTTTTGTATGAACCTATATGGCGTATAAGATGAGTAAGAGTGGGTAAAAAGTACACTAATCTGAATATGATGGCATGTATAGATAGGCTCACCTCTGGTTGCTATAGCTAGATGATCTGTTCACTGATTTAGAGAGGACTGAGGGTTTGTTATTTCTTACTCTAGGAAAGAAAGAACCCAACACCTGGGACTGCCTAGGGCTGCTTAACAAATTGATAAAATTTGTCCTGTTACTAATTGCTAGAATATGATTATCTTGCAGTAGATTCTAGTCCAAACCCACTCTACTGGGATTTCTGGTGTAAAAATGCAATGAGTTTATACAATATAGCTCCTCTTAAAAAGTGGTTCAGAGCATGCTGTGAGAAAGGTGCTAAATAACAGTAGCATGAGTTGGGTTTCTTTCTCTCACTGGGAAATGTTTTTCTGTCAAGATTTGTCCCAGGATCTCTAATTGCTGTGTGAAAACCCTCTGACCAGGAACATGAAGACCATTTTCTGGGCAAAGAGAAGGGGACAGCAAAGGTTTGAATAGAGAACCTGGTATTTTCAGATGAGAGAGAACACATCTGGAAAAGTAATGGAGAGAAAAATTGGCAGCAATGTAAAGTCATTTTTTGTTAGATAGAAGAGAAGCTACCAAACCATTTTCTCTTAAATAAATTCCGTAAACTGGTAGATTTGAAAGAATGATAATAAATGGTCAGGAATTACATGACATTGGTGTTAAAGCATTTACTCACTCTTCATTGTGCTATAGATTAATGTATAAACCTAATACTTTTCATTTAGTTTAAAATGTAGCACAAATGTGCAATATTAATCCCCCCACTTCTGCTCCATCTAGCTAAAATAGAGCCAATGGCAGCCATGGTGGTATAACAAGGCCTGTCGTTGCCCAGACATTGCTTAGTAGGTGGACTGGCTGGCATCTCTAAACATCTACAGACTGTCTAAAGTCTTGCATGGGCAATACTTTAAAATTAAAAGGTAAACAATTGTCATTGAAACCCACCAATTAAAAGAAAAGGAAATTACCAGCAAAGCTGGCAAAAGAAAAAATAACACACACCATATACTCTTAACATTATCAAATAAGTTAGAAAGTACGCTATTGTCACAGACACTGAGTTTGTTCATCTGCAATGTGGGAAAAGCTACTTTAATCTGTACAGCTTGAGCACTGGTCTCCCACAATCCAATTGAGCCCCCTGACTGTGGGCCATAAAACTCAGTTACTCTCCCTTGCTGCCTCTACCCACTCCAAATTAATACCTAAATATACATAAAACCCAGAAAAGGTCCAAAGAAGATATAAAGAATAAAGTACTGAATTCTGGCTGCTCTATTTGTCATGGATGTTGGAGACCACTGATGATATCCACACTCAAAATAGGACAAAGTAGGCTTGCATGTCACTGATCAGCACTTAAGTATATGTATTGCCAGTTTCTCAGCTTTGGGACTGCTGCTGAGGAAAGAGTTCCTTGGGCTCTGAAACCAATTCAAAAGAATTGTAACTGGAGTGCAACTCCAGTTCTGCAACTCTGCAAAACATCTTCTTGTTTTATAAACAGCACAATAAAAAGTCTTGTACCTAAAAACTTGCTGGAAGGCACTCAGTGAGTCAAAACTGAAATGCTTACACTAGAGAAACTGTGGAAACAATTATTGACAATGAATCCAGGTAGGAGGATGGAAGAGCTGTAACATAAACAGATAAAAAAAAAGTCTAATGTTTCAGTCCAGTCAGCAGAGTCCAATGAGACAAGGCTCTTATTAAGCAGAGAAAGCAAATTGTGGGAGTATTGGATATGAGAGGTGCCATTAGAAATCAGGAGTCAACTGACTGGCAGTGTTCCAGCATTTCCCCACACCCCAGGCAAACAAATATGTGCAAAACCCATGAAATTGAAAAGGACATTAGATTTGTTATTTTACCTTTTTCCTATGAGGTTTGATGCACACTTGTAGTTCAAATAGAAGCTAAGTCTGTAAGAATCTTGCTGCTTGGACATGGTAAACAGAAAGACATAGTCTCATGTAATCAGCTTAGTAAGTTTAATGATACTAGAATTGAACTGGAAAACTAATTTGGCATGATATCCAAACCCATTTACAGTCACTATTTTTAAAACAAGTCCTCTACATTAGTTACAACAGGGAGAGTAAATGGGAGAAACTTTTTAGGCTTTATAGGGAGCGATATCTACTACTGTATTAATTCACAGTATCATTACTCTTAACTGTTAAGCATATAGCTTTCTCACCATTAAATCATCATGAATACACACATAATTAGATTTAGATGTAGAAATTCATAGTTATAGGTAGTTAGTTTTCATTAAACCGTTCTTAGCTACAGACCCCAGTACAAAGGAGTTGTAAATAAAGAATGTGATTCTGTCTAGATTTATAAGACACAACTTCATGCATTTTACCTTTGTATTTATTTGTGTGCTTAATTATAAGTAGTAATAAAAGAGTAACAAGGGGAGAAGAACTATAAAGTCAACAACAGAGAGAAAAGGCAGAATACCTCTGCCTTGCTCCCCACTCTAGTTCCAAAGTAAAATTGTCCTTACAAAGGTAGATCCTTTAGAGGATGGATGCAAAAAAGAATTTGTGGTGATGTGGAAATAAAGTGTCTGCTGAGGTTACACGAGGAGGGTGAAAACCACTTAAGAATGAATGGAGGAGCAAACGACAGCATAGGAGACATAAAAATTGGAAGGCAGTTAAAAATACAAAACACAAAGACAGTAGAAGCACAAGAACAATTGTGAGAAAAACTGATGAGAATGAAGATGAATTAAGTTTTTGTGAGATCGTTGTTTTCAAATATTGCTTTCCAGTATAGATCTAACCCTTTGGCTGTAGTTTGTGTTTTGTCTGGAGACTGGGATCAGTATTTTGCTCTGAGATTTATTTAAGCTATGGCCAGTCAAGTCTGAGACTGAGTTAAATAAGTGTTTGGGGTGAAATTATTTTTTTCTAGCATGGTTTTGCAACTCCATACTTCCCAGATATTTGGACCATAAGCAGTAAGCTATTTGTGTTAGGAGTCCCTGTTCTGAAACTGGAAAGGCAGTCAGCATGGCTGCTGAATGATTGAACTTGCACTTACTTGGAAACATAGCCTGTCAGTATGATCAAAAATAAAAATTACAAAAGAACAATGTCTACCCAGTGCATAGACACCGAACTAATTTCTAGAAACTAACGTCAGATTTTCTGCATCAGTCCTGACTGCTGAAACAGTTTGGGACAGAGTCTTAAAAGTTATTGAAAGCATTACATGGTTCCAAATCATCTGGAAGACTTCTTCCTATCAAATGAACCTTCTTTTGCAAAACTCTTGAGAGAATTCTCATAACAAGATTCTACATTCACTGTTTAAGTGAATTTGGTGTTACACTTCAATTTTTCCATCCTGAGTAATACTGCTCCTTGTACAACTGTTCTACAGGGCTCACCAATCCCATGAGTGAGAGATTTCTGTAAGGTAGAAATCTGCAAATTTTGAAAATGCTGAGTTGAAATCTTACCTTTCAAAAAAGATGAATACATTTCTATTTATTTCCTTCCAGTAAATACAGCACATTTGGTGGATATGAAAATTAATTATTGTTTTTGTAGATGTAAATCTTTCATCCCATAATCTATAAAACTGTAAGTGGTCTTGTGACTTTTGACTCATAGTTCTTACAAATTAAACCTGTTACTATAAATGAAGCCAGTGTCATCTCAGCATCTTATTCATATCCAAGAGCCTGACTGTAACCGGAACTACCAAAAAATGAGATATACCTTCTGCCCTGGGTAGGCGAAAGGTTTTTGAGCTTTTATAGTGCTACAGTATGATTCTGCACCAGTTAGGAACTGAACTCTCCCAAGGAAGTAACCTCTGTTGGTGGCAGGAAGATAGTGGTCACCTAGAAGTTCACATACCCTTATTCTACAAGTACACAAATTGTAACTTTTGTCTATTTAGACCTATTTCTATTTTAAATTATTAAAACAGATGTTTGAGGGGACTTCCACAAAAGGCTGTTACTCAGCTTCCTTAAAATTTGTGGTGGTTTGAAAAATCTGTATTGTAATCTGTAACCTGCAATACAAGCATAAACGCTGCCTCTGTGCTGCATTATCATGTCTTATTTTCCAAATAAGTGTTTCTTATTTCACTGACCAACTGGTTTATATTATATTAAATATATATCATTGGGCACTGGAACAGGCTGCCCAGGGAGGTGGTAGAGTCAGTTTCCCTGGAGGTGTTTAAAGCATGGGTGAAGGAGGTGCTGAGAGGCATGGTTTAGTGTTTAATAGGAACAGTTGGACTCAGTGATCTGGTGGGTCTCTTCCAACCTGGTTTTTCTATGATTCTATAGACAAGCTTATGCTTGTCTACCTTAGTATTATGTGCTAGCCAGAATACAGGTTGCTGTTGTCATATGTGATGTGGGATACAGAGCTTATTTCTTAACACAGTGCTGATGGTGTTAGCTTAGTTGTAAATGAGCACTAAAGGTGATGTATTATATCATATGAAGATGTACCTGTGTGAAGCACTGCACTACTACACAGAAAATACATGGCAATAAGAGTGGTGATAGCCATTGGATATACCTGAAGAAATATCTCTTGAATATCTGAATTTCTAACACTTCAAAATTCAAAACTCTTCCACAATATAATTAAAAAATACTTAAAGGCTACATACTGGCTAGACCTGAAGTTTTTACATGATGATGACAGAAAAAAAAATTAATCAATATTATCTCTTCATCTTAGTCCAAAAACTGTGTAGGCATCCAGTATATCATTTGATATCCTACTTCCCCAAATCCTTCCACCTTCCACTTGGAAAGATTTTTAACCAAGTGCTTCTATAGTACTTCTATCAACCGCTTATCCCACTAAATGCTTTTCTCTGAATAACTGGTATGTTTTTCTCCTTTAGTTTAGCCTGTCATGACTTTGAATGCATGACTAGTCTATTTATATACTTGCATGCACAGTTTTGTCCTTACATGTTTTTTTCTCCCGAACAATGAATTCCAGACCACACTAAACCTACCTCCTTACCATTTACTTTCTTATTAACTTGCAAGCACACATGCTGCCTTCTGATATGTGTTTCTGCATCAAGAGAACATAAGGTCTGCCATACATAAGCAGACCTACAGCTCACTTAGCCCAGTGTCTTACCTTTGACAAGGGCCAGTAGATGAATATTTAAAGCACAAGAAGAAAATGACCCTTCCCCTAGTACACCCTCTCAGCTTCTGGTAGCTGGAAATTTAGGAACCGCTTGAGCTGGAGGCTGCATTTAGTGGGTCAATAGCCCTTCATGGACCTACTTGCCATGTATTTATAGTTTGGCATGTACAGTGTCATGTGGCAAAGGATTCTACGGCATAATTACATGGAGAAGTACTTCCTTCTTTTTACTTAAAATCTGGCACCCAGTGGTTTCACTGAATGTTCCTTAGTTCTTATTTTATGCAAAATAATCACTTCATATTCATTCTCCTTGTCTTCTTTATGATGCCTTTGTGGTTATTTTTGTTTCAATTAGATCATAAGAACTCTATGTTTTAAAGGTTTTCTCACTGTGCCTGGACTTGGCATCAGAGTTATGAACATACTTTCTCAGCCCAATAGAACAGCAACAATTAATTGTAAAAGACTTATATCATAACATATCTTCCTCTGTGTTCAGCGGGCTGAAACTTCACAGAGCCTATTTGTGTATTGGTGACATGGACCTCTCTATTTAAATAACAGTTATAACGTAGTATGTTTATATATTCTTTGAAAGAGAACATTTTTGACCCCAAAAGTGGTTTTATTGTCTATGACTTTCATGGTACATTTCTCTCGTTCATTCCGTCAGGATACAACTGTAATACTTCAATTTCCCTTGTGTTCCTATGGATCCACTGCTCATTATAAAAGACCATGTGAGATACACATTCGTTGGTAGTTCCAAGCCTTTTAGACACTACTTTAATGCAGCTAGCACAAAGGTGCATTATATCAATTCAGACAAACCTCCAATTTTTGCATATAAATATTTTTACATTATTTATAAAATAGATGCATTAATAGCCTTGGTGCTAGTCTTCCCTCAGACTTCTCCTTCAAGAAGGAGACTTGTTATGGCCATGGAAACTGAGAAAAGGGGAGGAAGAATATGTTATAACATTTGGATTCTGCTGCTCACTAATTTTAACGGTGTGTGTCTGCCTCACCTAGAACTGGTTGGGATCCAGGTCATGCACGGGGATGGATTTTGTGCATTGTGGATTTTTTTATTCACCTGATTATGGCCAGGGCAGAAGTAGGCCAGAGCTGAGCTCAGGTTTCTGATTTCCATGTCATCTATGGGGGCTATCAGCACTTGTGAAAGTGTTGCTCAAAGAAACAGAGCAGCAGGATTCAGGACTTTTCACAGTTACTTCAGATCTTCCTTCTGTCCATCTGTGCTTTGTTCTTTTTTTTTTGTTTCTTTCCCCCTCTATTTGTCAAACTCCTCTCTATGCTCTATACTTAGTAGTTTAGCAGTGGAACTATAAATTGCTACCCATATTAGTGACAGAGTAGGTATCTTATTTACATTGTTCACCCACCTTCTTTTGATTAAGGTGGGAAGACCATTTAGACCTCCTGATTCCTGATTCATTGATTAACAAACTAGTTTCTGCTTTATGAGGGGACCAAAGCAATCACTTCACAAGCTGAAATTCATAACTGCTTTCCCAAAATCCTTGTCTTTTCAGACCTCAAGAGCTGTCCCGTTTACCTAACAGCCTTTATTTTGCCATGATCTGATAAGCTTCCTTAAAATGATGCATTGCTTTCTATATTATTTCTTTAGTTATAACTTCCTTGCCTACTACTAAGACTGGTACGCTTTTGTTCCTCTTTGGTGGTTGCATTTATTGAATTATAAAGCTATCACTACCAGATGCAAATGCATACCATCAGCTTTATTTCCATTGTCTACTACAATATAATCTACACACTGCTAAGTGAGGTCTCCATTTACCTCCACTTTGGCCTCTGCACAACTTTTTCATCTTAACTGTGATGTTATTCGTTCTGATCTGCTGGCTAAAGACCCATTTCATCAATCAAACTTCTGAAAAAGCTTTAGTAATAATCAAGTGAGTTCACACAGGTACTGTTTTTCTAAAGTATTTTCCATGCCCTCTAGTAAAGGGAAGCACAATTAGAGTACTTGAGTACCCAAACAGGGTTTTTTTCCTAGAAAATCAACATTTATTATTTGCTAAAAGATTTGTCTCCTTGCTTAAGTCAAAAACTTTCAAAAGAGACAGATGTCATTTGATGATTCTCTTTTTTTAATGGTTTGGTAAATAAGAAATTTTGGCAGGATTTCTGTCACCTGAAGTTTTATTGTCAAAAGTATGGAGGGTAGTAGCTTTGGAAGAAGTGGTTCAGCTTCATTGATAATGCAGATCTTGATAAACTTGAGACATAAGTTTCAAAAGTAAATAATACTTGAGAAAGTCAAATTCTATAGGGAAGAAATAGTAGGAATAATACCACACTCAGCATCACCATATAATTGTAAACTACCTAACCCACCCTGAGGATTTTATTTCCAAGTTTATTTGCTTTTTCATTCCCTCATATTACTCTGGCATATTAAAATTCTAAAAAATTATGACAAAATTTTTCTAGACGACAAAGAAAAAATGATTTTTTTATTATTAAAGATACATATTTAGAGACTCAGAATATAGATAAGTCATAATAAGGAATTTTATTATTTTTATCAACTTGGTCTTTTGAATAATGTTAAGAAAATTTTTAGGATGATAGAGCATTGCATCTACTAAGACTAATACCTTCCTAAAAGCTTTTTGAATTTGAGAGCAATAGGGGTCAGATTCCTATATGGTATCTGTAATACTTTGGATTTTTTCTGTAAAACCGAATATTTCTTACATTTGGGGATTGTGGGTGGACAGCGTTATTAACATTCCTATTTCTATATTTATTCTTTCCTTTCAACTGACTGTAATGACTTGCTAATAATTCTATTTGTCAAATCTTTAAACAGAAATATACACACAGTTTGTGGTCTTCCTTTCTTTTGGGGCTTTCTTTTTTTTTTTTGTCATCTGATTTCTTTACATAGCTAACACAACTGCATTTTGAATAAAGTGTGGAGTTTTCTTAATTTATCAGATACTTCGCTCATGCTCTGAATGCAAATGTTACTGTAACAGAAGAAATTTCTTGCATGAATACTTGTTTACTTGGCAGAATAATTAACCCCCCCATTTTTTGATGATGGCAACTTTGAACTTTCCTTTCAGAAATTAAGACATAAGCTAACTTCTTGATCACCTGAAATAAACTCATGCAAACCCATGTCCTGTAAAGCATTTATTCACTGTGGAAATATTTTCTCTACTGTCTAGCCATGCATCCATTTTCCTGTTCAAGACAAATACAAAGAATTCATGAATCACACGGTATTAAATCTTTACTGTCATGGTAAGCAAAGACATGAAAAACAACATTGCTCTATCGTAGGTGAACTGGTGGTTTCAGGCCAGTTGCAGACACCAGGAGCTCTAAAGCACTAATTGATGTTTTCTGGTAGTTTTAGTAGAAAGGTAAAAAAATTCTGTGTGAAGAGAGCTTAAATAAACTTCTAAGCTTTTTAGATGGCCCCTTCATAGTTGTTTTGAATCCTGTTGGCAAAGTGGCTTCAGAAAGCTTTTGCTCCCTTTCTCACTCAATACCTATTTCATCCTGTGGCACAAGCCCAGACTTTGAAGTGCTAGAAGATAGTCAAAGAGTAGGTTTTGTGCTTACAGGAACAATTTCCAGAGAGACCTGAAATAAAAAGAAAAAATCTGCCTCTGAGCAACTCTGAGTACAAGGATTGTTCTGATCCAAATCTGCACTTCCTGTTTTTTTTCCGAGAACTCTCTGAAGGTATTACCTTAACTATGCCCCTTATCCCAACAATACATGTTCCAAAATGTTACTTTTGTTTGTAAAAAAGTGATTTATTTACTAACTGAATTTAAGTCAGGGCAATATACATACAAGTTAGATTGCTACAGTGGGAAGATTACTGACGAAAATATTGAAATACTCATATAGTAAATTCCTAAATTTCAAACCCGAGATTTTTTGACATTAAATATGTATTTAGCTTCATAACATTGTTTCAGTTTAGTGGCTCGCTATTCTACTATGTGAGATGCAAATACTCCTGCAAAAGATATAGTTTGCTTCTGCTTTTAGTGAACCATAATTAATTTGCCAAAGAGCTGCCTATACAAAATACGGGTACACCCACAGAAACACAGAATGCTCAGGGTTGGAAAGGGTCTCTGATGATCATCTACTCCAATGACTTTGCTAAAGCAGGTTCTCCTCGAGCAGGTTGCACTGAAACATGTCCAGAAATCTTCTGAATAATCCTACAGAGGGATATTCCACAATCTCCCAGGCAGCCTCCTCCAGTGTTCTGGCATCCTCCCAGCAAAGAATATTTTTCTCATGTTGAAGAGGAGCTTCATGTACTCCCGTTTCTGCCCATTGCCCCTTATAGTATTGCTGGACACTACTAAAAAGAGTCTGGCTCCATCCTCTTGACACCTGCCCTTTAGATATTGATAAGCACTGATAAGATCCCCTCTTAGTCTTCTCCAGGCTAAAGACACCCAGTTCTCTCAGTCTTTCCTCATAAGAGAGATGCTCCAAGTCCCTTAAGCATCCTGGTGGCCTTCTGCTGGACTCTTTCCAGTAGTTGCTTGTCTTTCTAGGGAGCACAGAACTGGACACAATACAGCAGATGCAACCTCACTAGGGCAGAATAGAGGGGCGAGATAATCTCTACCTGCTACCCACACCTTTCTTAAAGGACCCCGTGATACAATTGGCCTTCTTGACCATGAGAGCACATTGCTGGCTCGTGGTTAGCTTGTTGTCCACCAGGACTCCTGGGTCATTCTCTGCAGAGCTGCTTTGCAACAGGTCAGCCCCTAACCTGTGTTGGTGCAAGGGGTTATTCTTCCCCAGTTGTGGAACTCTACACTTGCCTTTGTTGAACTTCATTTGGTTCCTCTCTGCCTAACTCTCTAGCCTGTCCAAGACTACCAATGCCCACTGCTCTTGGGTTTCTTCTTTTGCTAACTGTACATTGAGATTTTCTTTCTGTCTCTGCAGGCTAATGAAGTTGTTTCACAGCAGAATGACCACACAGGCACGAGGCAGGAATTAAAAGCTAGTGAACTCGATATTTCAGCTCTTGGTGCAGCATACTACTACAAACTGCTGCAATGATCAACAGTGCTGAGCTACCAAGTGCTTGCCATCACACAGGAAGAATTCAGTACATTTGGCACATGGTTCAATGAGCCACCTATACCTTTGTGCTATGCAGAAATAATGTGATTTCCAATGCCAGTTTGTTGGCATTAAGCACACACACACACACACATACACACAAATTAGTGCTGTTTAGAAATTAGATGAGTAGGCTTTAAACTCTTGGGGTGGGTGGAATTTCAACCATTTTCTGGTTTTGTTTCTTCAGGATATAATCCCTGTTACTGGCTTTTCTTTCTGCCTTATTCCTCTTTTTCAAGGTCACAGCTTTAAAGGGACAGGATGGATACTTAAAATCAGAGTGGCAGAAGCAAGACAGTTTTATTAATATTCTAAAAATACAGAGTTTTATTTATGAAGTGTGTGAAGTATTTTAAAAGACAGTCTCAACACTTTAATTTTTATTGCCACTTGTCTCCAGTCTCTGCCAAAAAATTTCAACTCTATACAAAGGTGTCTTTGTGGCGTAATGTTGTCAGTACCTAAATTTCAGGTTCTAACCATTAAATCCAGTTATAAAAGACCTGTGTAAATTTTCATTATATCCATTATAAGCTATTTCACTCAAATGAGCACATTCCCCATCTTTCAGATGAAACAGAAAAGGAAGGTCCAGAGCAAGTCTAACTATTAAAAGAAAATCCTATGACACATTTCACAAGAGTAAGCATGTTACTTGGCATCACTGGCTGTATTCCATCTTGCGTAATTAGATTTTGCCTACCTGAAGTTCCCCCCAAGTTCTAACAGGATATGATTTTTTTTTTTACTTCCTGCATGAAATCATGCACTAATTTGGATTAGCTGAGTTTTGCTCCAGAATTGGCAAAATTTCATGTTAGATAATACTGTTCTATGCATAAAAACCATTTAAGCATCTGAAATGTTTCACATAGGCATTTGGGGTTCCCGAAATGGAGTAAATTCCATCTCTCCTGCTTTAAATTCTTAAGCATGACATTTTCAGCAGCACTGAAATATGATCTCTGCCATATTGCTGTGTGAAACGTCAAAAAATTCAAAAGCTATCTGTCTCACTTGCTCTGGTTTGACATAAAGGAGAATCAGTTTTCTAAGTATGCAGCTAAGCCTCGTGTAATTAACTTCATTTTCTGAAAGTTAACTGCATGCTTTTTAGATGATGTTTCTCTCTAGAAACAATAACACAGGGCATTGGTATTACAGATTCATAGAATGGTATGGGCTAAAAGGGACCCTAAAGAACATCCAGTTCCAACTGCCTGCCAAGGACACCTCCCACTAGATCAGGTTGTTCAAAGCCTCATCCAGGTTGGCCTTTAACACCTCCAGGGATAAGGTACCCACAACTTCTCTGGGCAAATCTGTTCCAGTGTCTCACCACCATCACAGCAAAAAATTTCTTCCCAGTTATCTAATCTAAATACCCTCTGTCCTATCACAACACTTCCTGATAAAGAGCCCCTCCTCACCTTTCCCTGAAGATCCCATTTAAGTACTGGAAGGCTGCTATAAGGTCTCTCTGGAGCCTGCTCTTCTCTAGGCTAAACAAGCCCAAGTCTCTCAGCCTGTCCTCATAGGGTAGGTGCTCTGGGCTGCAAGTACACATTGCTTGTTCATGATGAACTTCTCATTGACCAGTGCCCCTAAGGCCTTCTCTCCAGGGCTGCTCTCAATCCATTTTCTGCCCAGCCTATATTTGTGCTTGGGATTTCCCTGACCCAGGTGCAGGACCTTACACTTGGCCCTGTCCAACTTCATGAGGTTTGCACACGCTCACCTCTCAAGCCTGTGAGGTCTCTCCGGATGACATTCCTTTTCTCCAGTGTGTCAACCACACCACACAGCTTGGTGTCATCTGCAAAATTGCTAGAATTGCTCTCAGTCTCACTGTCCATGTCTCCAATCAAGTTGCTAGAAAATACCAGTCCCCGAAGTGACCCCTGCAGAATGCCATTTATTACCGGTCTCCACCTGGACAATGAGTAGTTGACCACAACCCTTTAAGTGCAACTATCCAGCCAATTCCTTATCCACCAAGTAGTCCATCTATCGAAGTTGTGTCTCCAAGCTAGAGACCAGAATGTTGTGCAGGATACTGTTGAATGCTTTGCACAAGTCCAAGTAGATATGTCAGCTACTCTTCCCTTATCCCCTAATGCTGTGATCCCATTGTAGGCCATCGTATTAATCAGGCATAATTTACCCATAGGGGAGCCATGTTGGCTGAACGCAGAAAGGCCATTGCTTATACTCATTCCTATAGAAACTAAGGCCATCCTCAAGCAGGTGGATTGCACTAAATGAAAGAGGAAAAAGAGGGTCACACCTGCACGGAGCAGCACTCAGGAGAGGAGACCCAAAACTGGCCAACAGAATACTCCATACCATTATGTCATATTTAGTATAAAAGTGGAGGGATTACAAGCATCAAGCTCTCTTCTTTGATGCCAGCATCCAGTGAGGACCTCATCTGTTTTTTTGCCTCTGATCCCAGATCCCTAAATTCCTGAGTCCAGTTCTTGAGTGCAGCTCCCTCCTGTCACTGAGTCTAGCCCATAGCACTTTCCCTGTGCCTGCTCTGCAGCATCTATGGTGACATAGTCATCAGTGGGGATGACAATTTCATATACTTGTGTATACCTTATTAGTATTGGTATATTTGTATTTTCTTTATTGTTATTATTGTTTCATTAAAGCTGTTTTAGTTTTAATTTCCATTCCACAAGTGTCTTGCTCTCATTTCCTTTTTTATTTTCCTAGGGCAGTGTTGAAGGGAATTGGATGCACAACTGCCTATGTTTAGCTTCCGGTCAAGCTGAGCTCAGGCTAAACTGTGACATCACTCTAACTAATTCCTTTGAATTCAAGGTAATTGAATGGTGTAATAGGGATGTTGCCCTCCTGGATCAGAATAGCAGTCCATTTCATCTGGTGTGCTGTTGCTGCCAGTAGCTCCAGCACTGCAGCTATATGCAATACTTGCCTAAGTTCATCAGCTAATAGTTGACGATGACCTGAAGCCTTGAGGGTTTATATCACTAATTGATTTTTTCTTTTTCTTTGAACTTTGGTGATTCTATGGCTGTTTTAAACATGTATCAGGTCTGTGGTGTTTATCTCTAATTAATTTTGAATTAATTGTGATCAACATTAAATACTTCTGTTAGACAAAAAAGATTTTGCATGATTCTTAATGCTGCCACACTGGCAAATTATTTAGACACAAAAGAAAAGGCAGTAGTATGGGCTTTTCAAACTCATTTCAACCAGTAAAGAATTCGAGATTGCGTCTGCCTTTCATGACTGAGTCCTTTGCATTTCCATACCTCCCTGATGACAGGCTTTGTTCAAATCTTCTGGTCTCATGTAGGGGCAGTAGCCTAATAGACTTTAATTTTGGTTTTCTCTATTTTTAAAATGTATTATGGACACATATCCCTCTTTTTAATTCTGGAGCCAGGTAGATTATATTCTTTAAGATTATGTGAAGTACAGAGCATAGAGGCATGTTTTACCACAGCAGCTGCAGACATCTTGTTCCCTTATGCTGCCTTTCAATGTGGTTTCCTCATCAGTCTAAACTAAGAGCATGCAGAACTGTAGTGAGCAAATCCATGAAGAAATTTCACCCAATGAATTCCCCCCCCCCCTTACATCTGCCTCCATCTGCCCCATTTTGCAAAGTAAAACTTTCAAAAGAACGATTATACAGTCCTCAGCATCTTGCATTTTGCCCTAATAAATTTATTTCCTTATTTTAAGTCCATCTGTGTTAGAGTTAGGGCTCTTCTTGCAGAGCTATATTGTACTTTTATCCTGTACTCTGTGCTTTGATCGGGGCACTCTGAGCGATTTATCTGCATACTCTTCTGCCTCACATCTTGTTGAAATCAGAGAGAGTGCTGGCTTTGGTAGTGAATAAGCAGGAATTTATTCAGAGCTGAACATGAATAAAGGATGCACCCGTATATATAAAAAATAAAGGATGTATTTATAAAAAAGAGGAGCTGTGTCTAAGGAATATATATCTTCCACAACCAGCCCATCTATTTTTTGAAACAATATTGATGAGGACTATGCATGATCACTTCTATTGTGATAAATAGTTGTGAAAGAAAGATGAGATATGGGCCTGGAACTTGAGAGGACAGATTATTTCTTCAGCTATTTTCAAATGCATTAAAGCATGAGTTTCCACATAGATACTAATAAAACTTATCCATAACGTTTTGTTTTCATCCACCTGGTTTTGGTCAACTGTTTGTTAGATATTCACTACCTTAATCCATGCTCAAATAATAGTAATCCTACATTTTTAAAATTTGCTCAAGCAGTTTGTTTTCTTCCAGTTAAGGTTCTCCTAGGTATCTTTTTCTTCCAGGAGGCTAATAATGAGGAATCCTGTCTTTTACTGAGGGTTTAATACCAGGATGCTTGTACTATTAGAAATGCTGTCAGCTCTTATTCAACAGAATCACCCATGGCTTAATAGAACCACCATAGACTCAGCAGGAATGTGATCTATTTTGAACATTTCTCAAGAATCCAGTTATTTTTGTATGGTTTCTCCTACTCACACAGGAAAAGTTCTTGCTTTCATAAAGGGGAAAAGCTAAATGGCAACTCAGACCACTACAATTTATGTTATTAATGAGCACAGCATAATTCACCACTGAAAATGAAACTCTGCCACAAATTTCCATGGGACACTGAACAATTTATTTAACTTCTATTCACCTCAGCTTCTAAATTTCAAAGGTAGACATCTACAAACAATATATTACTTATTTAAAACATGTTTTTAAAAATGGACTGGGGAAAATTTCAGGAAACTAAATTATTGTAATGTCTCTCTAAACAGTCATTTCTTGTATGAAGCAAGCACTGTAGTACTAAATATTTCATGCCTGAATTCTAAAGAGATTTAACCAGTCCCAGGTTTTAATTTTCAGTACAACTTGCGTAGAGACTACATTTTGAAGTTCATTGGTTTCTGTGCTTTTCTAGAATTTCCTGTGAGTACCTCTTCCCGTATTCTTATGCAGCTATTTTATTATTACCATTTAGTATGTAGGGATAGAAGAAACATTCACTTTTAAAAATACTAAATCACAAACTGACACCTCTGCCAGCAATAAGAAAATCTGGAGTTGTTAATTTTGTATCCTTGTCCCCCACCAGCCTGCTCCTGCCATGGTTGGTGGAATGGGCCCTGTCTGCCAGCCCTGCCCTGCTGAATCATGTGGTCCCATGGGATCCCTTCAGGTCCCTAGGATGAGTGTTTTGTGTGTAATCCCATTGGCTAGTATTTTTGGGGTTTTTTGTTACTGGGATTCCTTTTGTTTGTCTATAGTCACAATTTAAAGCTTCCACATTTCAACCAGACTATGTGAGGTCTTGTATCATGAATGTCCACATTGCTAGATGAGTAATATAGATCCTATAGGAGCTGGCATATAGATCTAGCCATCTCCAACCTGTGTTCAAATTATTCTGTGCATCCTTGTCACAATTGCTGTTTAGTGTTTATTTAGCATGTAAGGCAGAGGCACGTAGATCAAAATCAAGAATGTTATGTATCAGCATTTCCAGAGGCAAAAGACATACCACAAGTGTGATTAGATGTATACCCATGCAGAGATGCATGGCAGGATAACACAACTTGCATTAATACCATGTTATAAATTCATTAACAGCAACTTCCTCCAGTTAAACTGTACCTTGGTTATTGCTGCAATGCTCTTTTAGCTCAATTTCATGAGCTAAAGCTCAGTGCCAAAAGCAGGCCAGATTAGTTTATTCCCTAAAATTTGCTGCCTGTGTTCATAGAATCATAGAATCACCAGGCTGGAAGAGACCCACTGGATCATCGAGTCATCACCTGTTGTGCAGGTGGAAGCCACAATGACCATTAGCATGTATGTAAGATTTGCATCTGAAGTTCAGAATGAGGCTAATGAGGTAGTCCTGTCTGAAAAGTGAGTGGAGGAAAAGCTTTACCATACAGAAATAGTGCATTGATTTATAGTTTGAAAGCAAAATAGGGTCATATAGTAACTAATAACATGTAGATGTGGCCACATTCACATTCATATTCACATATTATTATATATTACATATAAACAATATAAGCAACATCCAAAGAATATTTCAACAAAAAGATTTTATTCAGATATTAATTAATAGATATAATATATATTATATATTATTGCAAATTATTTTATATTATTACATATTATAATATATTATATATATTAACCACAAATATTTTCTTCAGATATTTATTAATATATTATATAATATATAAAACATATTAATATACTATATTACGATATATACATAATATATAATATATTATATATTAATATATAAAATAGTATATTAATATATATCAATGTATATTAATTAATATATATACATATTATTGAGATATTAATTCTTCAATGGAACTTCTCCCCATAGGAGGGGTTTCCAGGAGATACTGTCCTCCCGACAACATGTTCCAAATGTTGCTGGGACATCTTCCATTGGTGTCAGTGAGTCTTTTCTTGAGGTAGAGGCCCAAACATTGGTGTTTCCATAGCCCGTTTGAGAAGGCAGGGCCTGCCAGACCTTCTGTCTGTTCCTGTCTCTCCTTCCTCTGGACAACAGGTGGCCTTGAGCATCACGGCTTGTGATGAAGAGGCTCAGTGCTGCTGAGCAATTGGGGACACTGAGCTCCTGCCCTGTGTAGCTTCTCCATGCACAAAGGCTTCAGTTCGAGTATAGTCCTGGGTGTGCAGTCAGGGACAAATATCGTGGTGCTTCAACTCCAGAGCTTCTGGAATCTGTGCAGCATCATCTGTGCCTCACTGTGGAAGAGGAGCAGACCTGTCTGTTAATGTGCATCAGAGTTTGCTTCCCTAATTTTTGGTGTAAAGACTGTAAAATCTTATTTCCTTGGTTGTTGTTGTGTCCCAGGCTATGGGGGCCTTGGCAGTCTCTGTCTTTTTTATCAGTTCCCAGGGCAGTCACAGTCTGATAAGCTTCTCAGTCACTGGCAAGCACCACCTATCATGTTTTCTACAAGTTAATGAATCTGCTCGACAATGGCTTTTTTTACAAGTTTGATAAATGTTAATACTTAGCATGTGAGAGGTATTTAGTTTAATCTAGCTGGTTCTATTTCACTTTTCAAGTCAGGCTTCTGCTGCTCTTCCCAGTGGAAACTGCAGGTAGGCATGGAGACACGAAAGCGTGTGCATAGGGCATGTCCTCTAGTGGCCAAATGCACAGAACGTCAGTGCAGTCAGTGGATAAAGAATGTTATCTTTGTTTTTAACTTTTCTTAAAATATCACACATATGAAACTTATTAAACTCAAGGCTATGTCCTGAGTTGGTTTAAATTAGCATGGCTGCATGGGTTTCAGAGAAGCTCTGTCAAATCCGATCAGCTGGGGAGCTGCACAACAACCTTTGCGTTCAAAGACTGTTTCCCTGTTGGTGCACATGGACAGTTTCCATTCCCGTCAATGTTTCATCACTAACATAAAGTACAGCAACCCCTCAGCCTGTTTTGCCAGCAAATACCCTGTAACAATACTTTGACTTGAATCATCTTGCAGTGACCCTTAGGGATTTGAGAGGTATACTCATTATGGAAAGGAGGGTATTATCCCCCTTCTTATAGGTGGGAAAGCTGGGGGAGCTGCCATATCTCACATGGTATTAATAACAGAAATCAGCTTGAGTGCTTGAGTGCTTGAGTGCTGATGCAGAGTCCTGCTTATCAGGTTGACTTTTGTGCGTGTAATTTTATCTGAGAAGCCTTCACATTGACAAGGTCATCCAGTAATTAAAAATGTATTTCATTTGACTGCTAATTGCATTCTTTTAGGTCCCCTGTGGTGGGCTTATAGGGGTGGTTTTATGTTTGGATTTTTAAATCATAATTCTTAAAATAATCACACTCCATCTCGTCCTCTACTTGATGGTCAACCTCCATGTACTCCATTTGATCATCCACCTCCATGTCCTCCATCTCCATGTCCACCTCCATCTTCTCCATCTCCATCTCTCACTTTCCAAACTCAAGCTTGCAGGGCTCCAACTCTGCCCTCTCACGATTTCTCTCGTTGCCAAGCAACAGAGCTTGGCCCCGCCCCCTGCTCCTGGCCACCCCCACCTCCAGCCCCACCCCTCCAGGTCTCCCCCCATCCCCTGGGGTGTTCAAGGCCAGGTTGGATATGCCTTGGGGGCAGGTTGGTCCAATGGGACGTGTCCCTGCCCATGGCAGGGGGCATGGAACTGAATGATCTTTAAGGTCCCTTCCAACCCAAACTGTTCTATGGTTCTATGGTTATGTAGTTGTTTTTGTAAGAGGTCTGCAGTCTAACAGAGTCTAACAGTCAACATTAATGACCCATGACTCTTGGCTGGTTATGCATAGTATTATTTACCCTTTAAAAATAATTAGCTAATTATCATTAACACTAGAGCTTCTGTGACTCAACTTAGCAGCTTGCCTTGCTGGCATAGGCTTCTAATTAAATGAAGAGGGCATGAAATGTCCAGAGGAGCAACACACTCAGGAACAAACACCTGATGTGTCTGTCCTTCGGGTCATCGCTTGCAGTTTTGCTTTCTATATAAAGAAAATGAGAGAGCTGAGAAGAAGTAGGGGGAAGATATTGTGTTAGTTGCTGTCCAGCTTTGTCAAATTATGCTGGAGACCTGAGAGAACACTGCCTGGAACCTAGCTGGTATACAAAGGCACAAGGGTGTTTGACTCTTTCACAGGTTGTAATTTATTGTTGCTGCTACTTAGGAAGATTTGATCATGTTTCCTTCTTCCTCCTTCCTTTTCCCCTCACACCATCTCTTGGGTGTACATGCCCCTAAGACCACAGTTAATGAATGTTAGAAGGATGCTGCATAAAAGCAATATGCACGTACCTCTGAATGTAGTTAATAAGTAATGTTCTGGTAAGTAACACTCTAGGAAACTTAGTGATGTTCCTAATGCTTTTGTAAAACAAACCATGCTGTGTCAAAAAAAACCCAAAACACAACTCTGAGTGTGCAGCTTTTTCTAAATAGTATGGTTTACTGTTCATAGCTTGCTCTGGCATCAACTTTGCAACACAGAGTCATGAACAAGGAAGGAAAGGGATTTCTTATCCTTTGCTCTGTGTGTTGACAAGAAAAATGTTGTCTGTAAGTTTCACAAAGTCTTCATTCATGTAAAATTTCTGTTGGACTTAATCTGCTGTCACCATTGACTTAATGAGAATTTTCCATTAGCCAAGAGCTTCTAGGTTTAGACACTAAAGAGATTTGATTTTGTTTCTGAAAACAAGAGAGAATTCATCAGGGTATGACTTGTTTTCTAGGTTTATATTACTAACAGATAATTTAATTTATAAAATATGTTTATGGAAGACCATCATTACTGACGCAATCCATTGTGAATTAGACTTTTCCAATTTACTGAGTAAGCAAATAAACACAGTGTAAGTGCAAAAATCAGCTAATATATTTTGTGCATTGATTTTGAAAATTACAGACCTATTTTAATTATGTATGATCCCTCATGTATTAATAAATTATCTGTGGTGTATTTTATAAATAAAATGAAGTCTCAGTATTATGTCAGTTCACCACAGACTCCTGTATTAAATCTTTGCTGAAAGGTGGGGGAAAACATTCAGTGTTTTTACAGATTATACAGTATAGCCACTCTATTCGATGGTCTTAATTTGTCCACTTTCAATCTGTATTGATTTTTCACACTGTCTGAAGTATCTGGAGGTGCCATAGCAGTCCTCTTGCCTGCATATTAAATGTGCAACTTCATTTCCTCTTGAACTGGCAACACAAGCATTTGTTTTCTTCTCTAGGGTTTGAGCTTTCGTAGAAATATTTAATTCAATAGTGCTTCTGGCATAATTACAGTTGCCAGGGAGTGGTAAGGGCAAGATGTTCCACTGAAGAGGATGAGTTGGGAGCAAAGAACAACCCAGATGCAGAGGATCTCATCAAGAAGGTGCAATCGCATAGCACTGGAGCAAGGCCATGTTGATGACAGCGACAGGTCCTGTGAACAATCAGCAATCATCAGACAAAATGACGTGATGAACCTGGGATGAGGTTTATCCAAGGAGTGCAGGAGACAGAGCTACAGACAGGGTTTGGGACTAGTACTTCTGTGTTACAGATTAGCTGCCCAGGGATGATCTAAAATTGGACTCCTGGGCCAAGAGGCAGCAGGTAGGAGTCCCAGGTAAGGCTGGTCTGAGTCATGAAAGCCCATTAGTGCATGCAAGGTCCTGGCACAAATATTTGGACTGCAATATTTTATAGAAAAGTGAGATTCAAGGAGAATTTGAACTAGGTGGGGGGGTTTCATCCTATTTTTAAATAGTTGCATGAATGCTTCCAATGAATATGACATCATCAGTACATATGTAAGTACACCTATATGATAATCTGCACTTTCTAGGCCCAATCTGAGACTCAAAGAGAGGCAACAGAAACCACTCTATTTGTTTCCATGATCTTTTGATAAGGTTTTCCTTCACCGTACAAGTTATTTCAGCACTAAGGGAGTGGTGCCATGTCAGTCGGATGGCTACCTTTCTGCAGATTCAGAAAGGAGATTGGTAGTTCTTCACTGTGTTAGTGTCCTTTTTTATGCATGCTGGTAAAAAAAAGGCCTTCTCCTGAATCAATCCGCCTTCATCACTTTGAAGATCACAGAATCCCACATTGCTCTTTTCTTGTGGCAGTGCCTTGTGCACTGGTGTACAGAATCTTCCTCCTTCTCCTGTGCCATTCTGTCATGTTATACAGCACAGTTTTTCTTCTAGCCTGCTGCCAGGATGCTTTTAGGCTTCTGCATGTAGCTTTGTGAAAGAGAAATGTAAAAATTTTGCTTCCTCTTCTTGGCTATGTCAACAACTTGGTTTTGTATCAGTAACTTTTTTCAGTTCTTTCTGACCTGTCTTGGTCAGAAGCGTGTCAGCTGAGAACAGTCAGTTCTTCGTAATGTCTCCCTATGAAGATCTTCACATTTCAGCCTTTTCCAGGTTTGTGTCATCACTGCTTAAAAGTAGGATTGTGAATATACACATTTTAAGCAAGATCTCTGTGTCCAGAAAGCAAAGATTAAATTGCTGACAGATGTCTGTTCCTCTTGAAAGTTTTGGCACGTGGATAAAATCTGCTTATTCTCCTCCATTGAAATGGAAATATGCTAGGAGGTAAATGATTGCCATTTGTGCTGCTGAAACTGTGTAGCAAAGGTTGCCTGGGACCAGTACTGAAAATTTTACTTGTTCATCAGTGGTTTAGCAGCGCTGTTAACCAGGTGAATTTTCCCATAAACATTCCACAGACATGTACACCAAGTGTATTTTGGAAGTTGAGCCACAGGTACATCTGTCCTGCTATATTTGTGTGCAGGCAGCACCAGGACCAAGCTTTGCTGCTTTGTATCTATTGTTTGAATGCTGCAGTTCACACTGTTGCATCCCTTGAGCATACAATTAGTCTAACAGTCACTGCTAGATGGCTTTTTTATTAGCTTCCCTGCCTGTGATGAGGGAAGTTCAACTTCTCCCGTCTTTCCACACAATTCTTTCTTCCTTTTTTCTCCTTTACTACATTTTCTTAAGTCTTGGGCCAATACTGTTACTAGAAGATGATGATTCATAGAAACATATTTCACTTGCTTCATTGGTTACTTAATAGTGAGTGTTAAGTTCAGAAATGTAATGTACCCTTAAAGTTAATGGAGTATCAGAATATTGCGTACTTAGTCCTAGACTGGTCCTTCAGATGAGCAACTTTGATATCTTAATAGTGCACACAGGTTGATTTTGCAGAGTTTGCAATATGTAGCTAGTTTAGGTATACAGTATCCAGTGATAGTTAATCTAAGAAATCAGTTTTACATTGCACCACTTTCCCAGCAGTTCTAATATAAATTAATGGCTAAGGGATTTTCGGTAGCCCTGTATATTTTGTGCTGTTATTTATCAGAACAATTATGTTTTCTTATTTTTTAGTTACTATGATCCATTTCTACAGCCCTCTAGGGACTCTCAGTGCTTCTCTAGTTTGAAATCTTTTGTTTATAAACATTTTTCCAATGGTTTATACAACTCATGTTTACCCAATGGGATATGGATTTTTCTCCTTTATACCACTCAGTGCTTTTAACTGCCTCACTTGTTCAGAAGTGTTTTAAATGTTAAGATATTATCTTATCTCTTTTATATCACAAGGGACAGAGAATCCTTGTCCTCTGGTTACTAGAGCCTGTGTGATTGAACATAGTGTCAGATTTTCAAGGTTTTGATAGTAAGTATTTTTTTGTATGCTATGAGCTAACAAATGTTTAAAAGATTATCTCAGTAAGCTTTGCTAATTAAAATGGATTTAGGAGCTTGTTAAGCTACCTAATTTTGTCACTGTGTTTCTATTCTTATGGTTACCAAGATGCTACAAAGGAAAACCTATGCATTCCAGATGGATTAAACTATCAATGTTGCAGTAAGAATATGTTGGTTTTTTTCTTTTCCTGTGTTACAGAGAACTAGTGAAAATTAAAAGTGAAGTCAATCTATTTTACAGACAAAAATTCATGTCTCCAGGGAAGACTATATGAAAGTAGCATATGGAGAAAAAGAACATTAAGAAGTATGAAATTTTCCTTCTCCTCTGTGACAGTATGTGGCATTTTTTCAGTGTTTGTCTTTGGAGACAGGAGAGGCAGTTTGTTATACCTTTTGTGACAATATCTTCAGTACAGTGTAGAGAAGGATGAGGATATTTGCATAAACTGATTTATTTTTGATATCTAATTGATCCAAATGTTTATGAGAATATTGCTTTAAATCTCTGTAATCAGGGAGCACTTGAACTTGTCCCTCCCTCTCCTTCTTTCCTCCTGATTACCTTTTCCACACCTAGAAAAGAAGAAAGCAAGTTTGTAGGGATCCAAGGCATAGCAGATCATTGTAGTGTAGGACAAGAACAAAACAAATATTTCACTGGAAGATGTGTTTTTCACAAGATATAAATGTTTTGTATGGTATTTTGGACATTTTCTCTCTCCAGTATCATTTCAAATGGCACTGACCTAAGCTGAAACATTTTAGTTCCTTGATGTGACTTTTTTTTGCTTGTTTTCTTTGAGTTATTTCAACATCATCTATCCAGAGACAAAACAAAATAAAGATCTCTGTTGAAAAAAATTCTCTAATCTTGGTTCAGAACCAAAGAGGATTTTCCCTTTCCTTCATCATCTTCCAAACTGAATTCCAGGCAAACTTCGGCAGTCTCATTTTCTCTGTCACAAACTAATAGAAATTCATGTGTAACACACAGTAAGAAAATGCCGTGTACAGTCTCAATTTCTTTGGGGACTTGGGAGGACAGACTACATGAAGCAAATGTGACCCTTGCACAGTAGGAATCAGACTCACTGTTACAAAGATCTAGCTCAGACAAGGTAACTCAGACTGCCCAAGGTAGGCAGGAAATCATAAAATCACAGAATCAGAAAATGGTATGGTTTAGAAGGCACCTTTAAAGGTAATCTAGTCCAGCCTCCTGCAATAAGCAGGAACATCTTTGACTAGATCTTTGAGTCAGAGCCTTGTCCAACCTTACCTTCAAAGTTTTCAGGGATGGGGCATCTGCCACCTCTCTGGGGCAACTTGTTTCAGTGTTTCACCACCCTCATGGTAAAAAATGTCTTCCTTATATCTAGTCTGCATCTACCCTCCCTTAGTTTAAAACCATTACCCCTTGTCCTATTGCTGCAAGCCTTATAAAAATATCTGTCCCCTTCTTTCCTGTAAGCCTCCTTTAATTACTGAAAGGGTGCTATAAGGTATCCCTGAACCTGCTCTTTTCCAGTCCAAACAACCCTAAATCTCTCAGCATTTCAGCATAGGAGAGGTGTTCCATCCCTCTGATAAGTTTTGTGGTCCTCCTCTGGACCCACTCCAATAGTTCATGTCTTTCTTGTGCTGAGGACTCCAGTGCTGCATGAGGACTCCATGCACTTCACCAGACAGGGTCTCACCAGAGTGGAACAGAGAATACTTACCTTGACCTTCTGGTGTAATAAGTAAAGAGAGATTTTTATGTGCCTCTTAAAGTCAATACAGAGCAGCCTTGTGCTGAACATGAGGGATGTTAGTCACTTAAGTCTCTATGTCTCTGGAAGTCAGATATCAGAATGTCAGACTCAGGGTGGCTAATTAGCTACTGCCAATTTCTTGGGATTCCAAACCCTGAAAAGTTGTGTCAACTTCTCCAAAGAGGCCTCTTGACTGAGGAATTCATGTACTCTCTTTAGATAGACAGCATTCAAAGCCACATCTAAAAATTGCCTTCCTGAGTTCTGATTAAAATCCTGAGATAAATCTATCAACACTATTACAAAATCACTAGCAGTTTTACTTATTTATTGGCTTTAGTAAGTCTAGCTGGTGTCTGCAATTGTCTGTTTACAAAATCAGATGCCACAATTAACTGCGTTGCATAGGTTCAGTTTGGGATAAATGCCTTTAAATTTAAATGCCTGTCTGGACATGTGCTGCCACAGTGTCTAGGCTGCCCTTACTAAAAGGAGGTCTAGTCATATAGTGGGGAAGCCTGGAAACAGAGATTTTACATGTGCTACACCACATCAGTCACCCAGGGAAATTTAAATTTCATCTTACTTCTGAGGCTGACATTTTCTAACTCATTAAAAATAGAAAAATTCACTGTAGTCTTATGCAACTAAACTCATCAGATCACTGAATCACAGAATCACAGGACAGAATCACAGAACAGAATCACAGAACTACCAGGTTGGAAGGGACCCATTGGATCTTCTAGTCCAACCATTCCTATCTAACACTAAACCAAGTCCCTCAAGACCTCGTCCACCTGTGCCTTAAACACCTCCAGGGAAAGTGACTCAACCACCTCCCTGGGCAGCCTGGTCCAGTGTCCAATGATCCTTTGGTGAAAATTTTTTTCTGATGTCCAGCCTGACCCTTCTGTTGGCAAAGCATGACACCATTCCCCCTTGATATTATCAACATCAGTAACCCCTACCAATTCAAAAGATATAACATGTAAAGAACAATACCGATAATGAGCATCTGAAGCTAGAGTGATTCTTCTGAAAGTGGAAGAGCACTAGATTCATGATTCTTCACTACCAGAGATTTTTAGGTGAAATTAGAAATTACTGTATAGTTTGATGCAGAAAATACCATTCCCTAAGAATGATATTGTACTGAAAGAAAGTGGTGTGAAATAATCTTCTTTCTCGAAGATACAAACTTGTTCTGCAAAATACTTTCGTCTGGTTAAAATAGATTTGTGTACTTTTTTGACTTGCTTTGCCTTTCCTTCATTTTCACTCTAAGCCGTGTATTTATGTTCACATGTTTTTTGAGATGGTAAAATGAAACAGAGAATATTTTTTCCTTGATGGAAAAAAACCTGGAAGATGTTTTTGTTGTTTGTGCTAAAATTGATCCAAGGTATATAATGCTGGGGTTTGATCATTGCCATTAAAGGCATAATTCATTGATATTTGGAAGATTTCCTGATGAAGAATAGTTTTTGAAGAAAGAATAAGCTTTCTGGAAAAATATATTGTTTAAATTACTGTTAACCTAGGGCAAAGTTTAAAGAAGTTAGCATCCATCACTTGTTTTGAGACAAATTTGAGGTGTTTTTTGTTTATTCTTAGCTAGTGGTGGCTATACAGAAAATTACAAAGTAAAATAGAAATTGTTTTTCATGTGAATTCTGCAGTGATACTTTCATCAGCAAAACATTCTAAGCTCTTGCAGCATGCTTCAAAGAATATTCTGTGGTGATTTGAGAAAGTCAGAAAACATCACAATGATATCACTTCACTCAACATAGAGAATTTTGTTATGTGTTTTGTATAAAACTTCAAAGGAAGTCCCATTAATAAAAATATGTGTGATGTTCTTTCTAGTTTCTTCTTATTCCTGTAGAGAAAAATAGATATGGAGGAGGGACTTGTCATATAGAAGTTTTTTACTGTCAACCTAATTGTTTAGCATACTTTGTAATTGCTGATCTGATCTGTTACACTGATATGTACCCATTGGAATGGATATTTATTTCTCATGGAAATTACACATGCACACCTGTGGGATACACTCAAGAACTCTCAGGGTTTTTGTTTTCTTCCACAGGTCTGGAATCTATGACATTAGCTATAATGTGGTACACTTACTAGCAGTCACTGAGGTACCATGATTCAATTTCATTTTTAGTCACTTTTTGGAGCTGATCTGTAATTTTCACTTAGGGACTGATTTTAATCAAATTTGGTTTTCACTTTGCAGAAACATTTCTGATATTGCCTAGCTTGACTGCAATTTAATTCCATCATGCCACATTTCCAGTTTTTATATTAGATCCTCTGTACAGATGTAGACAATGAAGTACCAAAAGATCCATCCTCCAGAGAGGTGTTTCCTTTAATATCTTTTTATCTGCAGCAAAATATGCAATATTTAGGAAATTCAAACATTGGCTAAACTATACCATGCTTTCACCATTTCAAAGGCTGTCTGGAAGATAAATGAGTATTTTCCTTGGAATAAAGTGTCAAGCAAGAGGACTTCATATTTTTGGATGGGTGCACAAAAGCATAAGGAGATTATTTTGAAAAGAAACAGAAAGTAGGTACTGTGTTCTTCTGAAAACCCTGCTCATATACTTCAGAAATTGGAACATACAAGAATATTTGGTAAAATTATCTAGTGTTTCTCAGGGTATTAGATATGAGGGGGTGCGACACAGATAATTAAATGCAATGGGATTTAAATTCTACAAAAAACAATTGTGACTTTGCTTAGGACCAAAGATAGCTCTTCATTACGACTTTGATCATAACTTTATGGTCGTACCAGCTGACCAGTTGTATGTGATGGTGAGAATTAGATTTGGCATGTGCAAAGTCAGTAGTTAAGCAAAACACCACATTTAAATCAAACACTAACAATAACAGTTTATGAGAGCTGAGGGATTAACAGCCCAGCTGGAGTGCATTTACACCAATGCAGGCAGCCTGGGCAAGAAACAGGAGGAACTGGAAGCTATTGTAGGGCAAGGAGACTATGATATAGTTGCCATAATGGAGATGTGGTGGGATGACTTGTATAACTGGAATGCTGCTATTGTGGGATATAAACACTTCAGGCAGGACAGGAAAGATACGAGAGGTGGTGGGGTAACCCTCTATGTTAGAGAGTGCTTTGATACCCTTGAGCTCCACAATGGTGATGACAGGATTGAGTGCTTATGGGTAAAAATCAGAGGAGTCCACAAGAAGGCAGATATTGTGATGAAAGTCTGTTATAGACCACCCAGACAAGAAGAAGAAGCAGCTGATGAGCTCTTCTACAAACAAATGGGAGAAGTCTCAAGATTGCTAGCTCTTGTCTTTGTGGGAGACTTCAATCTACCAGATGTCTTCTGGAAGTACAATACAGCAGAAGGGAAGCAGTCTAGGAGGTTCCTGGAGTGCATGGAAGACAACTTCCTAACAAAACTGGTGAGTGAGCCAACAAGGGAAGGTGCCCTCATGGGCATGCTGCTTGTGAACAGAGAAGGCTTTGTAGAGGATGTGACACTTGGAGGAAGACAAAGTGATCACAAGATGGTAGAATTTTCAGTTCTAAGCGAGGTGAGGAGGGGGTGTTAGCAGAACAGCCACCTTAAACTTCCAGAGGGCAGACTTTGGACTGTTCAGAAGACTGGTTGATAAAGTCCTATGGGAGACAGTCCTTAAGGGCAAGGGAGCCCATGAGGGCTGGATGCTCAAGAGGGAAATCCTGGCATCTCAGGAGCAAGCTGTCCCCAGGCACTGGAAAATGAGCCACTGGGGAAAAAAAAACAACTTAGTTGAGCAGAGAGATCTGGATGGACATCAAAAAGAAGAGGGATGTCTATGAGCTTTGGAAGAAAGGACAGACACCTTGGGTAGATTACAGGGGAGAAGTGAGATCATGCAGAAGAAAAATCAGGAGGCCTAAAGCCTTGTTAGAGCTCAGACCAGCCAATTCTGTGTAAGAAAATAAAAATATCTTCCTACAAATACATCATTAGTAAAAGGAGGACCAGGGAGAATATTCAGTCTTTATTGGAATTCAAAAGGAACAACTGTGACAAGGGATGAGGACAAGGCTGAGGAAACTGTCAGCCTCTGGCCTGGACAGGCACACACTCTCCTGAGTAGAAAACTGGCTGGATGGCCGGGCCCAGAGAGTGGTGGTAAATGGTGTTAAGTCCAGCTGGAGGCCAGTGACAAGCGGGGTTCCCCAGGGCTCAGTGCTGGGTCCAGCCCTGTTCAATGTCTTCCTCAATGACCTGGATGAAGGTATTGAGGGCACCCTTAGCAAGTTTGCAGATGACACAAAGCTGTGTGGAAGTGTCGATCTGCTGGAGGGTAGGGAGGCTCTGCAAAGGGACCTAAACAGGCTGGACCGCTGAGCAGTGTCCAATGGCATGAGGTTTAACACGGCCAAATGCAGGGTCCTGCACTTGGGGCACAACAACCCTATGCAGAACTACAGACTGAGAGATGCCTGGCTGGAAAACTGCCAGGAGGAGAGGGACCTGGGGGTGTTGGTCAACAGCTGACTGAACATGAGCCAGCAGTGTGCCCAGGTGGCCAAGAAGGCCAATGGCATCCTGGCTTGTATCAGAAACGGTGTGACCAGCAGGTCCAGGGAGGTTATTCTCCCTCAGCACTGGTGAGGCCGCTCCTTGAATACTGTGTCCAGTTCTGAGTCCCTCACCACAAGAAGGATGTTGAGGCTCTGGAGCAAATCCAGAGAAGAGCGACGAGGCTGGTGAAGGGGCTGGAGAACAGGCCCTATGAGGAGCGGCTGAGAGAGCTGGGGTTGTTTATCCTGGAGAAGAGGAGGCTGAGAGGAGACCTCATTACTCTCTACAAGTACCTGAAAGGAGGTTGTAGAGAGGAGGGAGATGGTCTCTTCTCCCAAGTGACAGGGGACAGGACAAGAGGGAATGGCCTCAAGCTCTGCCAGGGGAGATTTAGGCTAGAGATTAGGAGGAAGATTTTCACAGAAGGGGTCATTGGGCATTGGAATAGGGTGCCCAGGGAGGTGGTTGATTCACCTTCCCTGGAGGTGTTTAAGGTACGAGTGGATGAGGTCTTGAGGGACTTGGTTTAGTGTTTGATAGGAATGGTTGGACTAGAAGATCCGATGGGTCTCTTCCAACCTGGTTGTTCTATGATTCTATGATTCTGCTTAATGTCTTCTTTGCCTCAGTCTTTAATAGTAAGGAAAGTTGTTCCCTGTGTGTACAAACCCAGGAGTTAGAGGAGCAGAGCAAAGCTCCCATGATCCAAGAGGAGGTGGTCAGAGCCTTGCTTGCCTGACTAAACACACACACAAGTCTATGGGGCCGGATGGGATCACCTGAAAGTATTGGAGGAGTTGGCAGATGTGCTTGCCAAAACCTTTTCCACCATCTTCCAGCAGTCCTGGGAGACTGTGGAAGTTCCACTGTACTGGAGGCTGGCTGATGTTATCTGCATTTACAAGAAGGGTTGGAGGGAGCACCCAGGAAACTACAGGCGTGTCAGTCTGACTTCAGTGCCCACTCTCCTGGGTGGAAAACTGGTTGGATGGTCGGGCTCAGACAGTGGTGGTAAATGAAGGTAACTCCAGCTGGAGGCAAGTTACAAGTGGGGTTCCCCAGGGCTCAGTGCTGGGTCCAACCCTGTTCAATGTCCTTATCAATGACCTGGATGAAGGCATTGAGTGCACCCTTAGCAAGTTTGCAGATGACACTAATCTGGGGGGAAGTGTCGATCTACTGGAGGGTAGGGAGTTTCTGCAAAGGAATCTGAACAAGGTGGACAACTGGGCAGAGACTGATGGCATGAGGTTTAACAAGGACAAATGCCGGGTCCTGCACTTGGGGCACAACAACCCTGTGCAGTGCTACAAACTAGGGGAAGACTGGTTAGAAAGCTGCCTGAAGGAGAAGGACCTGTGGGTGTTGGTTGACAGCAACTGAACATGAGCCAGCAGTGTGCCCAGGTGGCCAAGAAGGCCAATGGCATCTTTGCTTGTATCAGATACGGCGTGGCCAGCAGGTCCAGGGAAGTTATTCTCCCCTTGTACTAAGCACTGGTGAGACCACACCTCAAATACTACATTCGGTTCTGCAGCCCTTGGTACAAAAAGGAAGTTGAGGCTCTGGAGTGAGTCCAGAGAAGAGTGATGAAGCTGGTAAGGGGGCTAGAGAACAAGTCTTCTGAGGAGCAGCTGAGGAAACTGGGGTTGTTTAGCCTTGAGAAGAGGAGGTTGAGGGGACAGCTTATTGCTCTCTACAACTACCTGAAAGGAGGTTGTGGAGAGGAGGGAGCTGGTCTCTTCTCCCAATTGACAGGGGACAGGACAAGGGAGAAAGGCCTCAAGCTGTGCTAAGGACGTTCAAACTGGATATCTCAAAAAAAATTCACAGAAAGGGTCATTGGGCACTGGAACAGGCAACACAGGGAGGTGGTTGAGTTACCTTCCCTGGTTGTATTTAAAAGATGGGTAGGTGAGGTGCTGAGGGACATGGTTTAGTGGCAGTTAGGAATGGTTGGACTCAATGATCCAAGAGGTCTGCAATCTGGTAATTCTATGATTCTATACCTAGGCACATTTTGAAATAATATGTATAACACAGAGAGGATAATTCATAGTATTTACAATTAGGTGTTAAAATGCGTTGATTTTGGAATCTCAGGCTCCCCTTTTACTCAACATCTCATGGGTTTTCTTTGACCTCTTTTAAAAGTAGGCCAGGACTCAAAAGTTGGATCCAGAGCTACTGTCTACTGTATACTTATTTCCCTCATACACTGACATGAAGCAACTGTGAAGAAATTCAGAGTTTTAATGGGTGAGACAGAGTTGTTTGTGATTTAATTAAATTGGAATCTGTATCTAATCTTTATTTAAAATCAAACGGTGATCTAATGTCAATATATACACACAACTATCTTTTAAAACTCTTATCCTGACTTAATGCCACTGTAAACTGTATAGTATACTTGCAATTTTCAATTTGAAACTTATGATCGTATCATCCAATGAAACTTAACAGTATCATAGCTACTCAATGGCAATATCTAATTAAAGCTGTAAAACAAAATTAGTACTAAATTTTCATTTTGAAAATTGTGATCTTTCAAGTCCTTTCCTTGTTGATGTTATTTTGACATTCCCATTGTTACCGTATAGAAGCAGTTAGTTAAACTCCTAGTAATTCACATGGTTTCATGAATATTTGCTTGGCATAGGACTGACTGGTTAATGTACACATTTTCATCTTATATGGGGGATTTGTCATGTAATTGCAAACAATACTGGTAGTTTTAGTAAGAATTTATGCACTGCATACATAGCATAAAGCTCTTTGGCATTGGAAATTAAAGCGTATGTAGCCATCTAGAATTAATATTTGAAGTTTCAGGACATTGAAGTATTCAGGACATTTAACACAATACTTTAGGGCGTTTTGGTTTTTTTTTAAGGTCTTAGGTTGCAGATAATGTCGTATTTCCAAAGTAATTTCCAGCATCAAATTAAGCATATAGACTGTAATCAAGGTATTAGTGCTACAGCAGAGATCAGCAAAGGAAGATGATCAGCTGCAGATCTCTTTTAAGGTTTAAATTTGAAGAAGGGATAGATATGGATTCTCATGAAATGTGGCAAACTTGTAATTGTTTATGAGCACAGCATTTGCTTTGTTTCTTAGATTATAATAGCAAAAATAAAATTATCTTTTTCGGTAATTTAAAGAATTCCCTCTCAGAAGTGTAGAGGTGTAAATATTTTTTTTCTTTTAGGGTGAAATGGAAAAGTAATCCTTTTGTAAAAAAAAACCTGCAAAAAGTAAGAAAGTTGTATTTTTAATTTTTCTTTTTGGTTTTACATATTTTTTTTTCCTAGTATGAATGGTAGTTTCAAGTGAGTGAATCTTACAGTTCTACCTTGCTGTTTTATTTCAGATACCAATATGCAATCAAGACATGAAATTTATTTTCTTTATAAGCCAGACATCTGTGAAACTTGCATCAAAATATCCAGAAGTGTTATCCTGAGTAAATATTCACAAAATACTCTCAATGAAACTATAATTCCTCCTTCAGCAGTTTCACCACTAAGAGAAGGTAGATATTTGTTGAAAAGTGTTCTCATCATCATACTATCTCTTTACATTCCTTGGAATTATAATCTACTGTTCTCATATTTTAATATTTTTATTATTTTTCAAAATAATACAAATCTTCAAGAAATAGGATTCTCTTCCCGGAGATAGTTCTGTTTTTTGGAGTACCCAAACAATAAAAAGAAAGAATATATCAGATAATTATTTTTATGATTGATGCAGGAACAAATACATCAAGTCAGGCAATTTCTTAATGAATGTTGGTGAAAAAGTAATTTAAACGATAGTTTATTTTTTGCCCTTCAAAACAATTTATAATGGAATATATTTACAATTTATGAAGTGAATAAAACGTTGTCTAAGAATAATTTCCAGTCTGACATTGATAAAATGCTTGAAGGAATTTAGTTTGGTTTTTTCCCCTACTTTTTTAGTTGATTAAATTATAAAAGTAATGGAGTGATGTCAGGACAGAGATGTAATTAAAGATCTGTGTTCATTGCATCTGTTAAAATAATAAGCGCATAGAAACAGTTGCTGATATTCTACCCACAAGCTCACAGCTTACATAGAAATAGTAGTAAAGAGACTAAATTTAGGTAGACTATACCAGGTAACAATACACCCCAAAAGATTTTAAAACATGAACTGAACCATCAGCAGTAATTTGTGCCTAAATTTAGAACTTTTTTTTTTTTCTTTTTTTTGCAAAAGAAAGAAGAAAACAGACCTTCAGTATTTTCCTGCACTTTGATGAAAAGGCAACTTTTTTTCAGGAGTTTGGGATTAACAATGCAGTGTTTCCTAGCTAGATAGAAATGAACCCAACATAGCCAGCTTTGGTCTTTCACTAATGCAAAATATTACTAAAGACACCCAAAAGAAAATAAACAAGATCTAGTGCATCTTCGCATTGAGATGAGATTAGGAAAAAAGCCTTTGGTTTTCAAGCTGTTCCTTGGTTAACTGCAACATTTGTCTCCAACAGCTGGTCTCAAAGTGCGTGATATATTGTAATTGCTTTCTGCTTAGTCATTGTTATACTATAGCTGGAAAAAGAGAACTGAACTGCAACAGAGAGTGGCAATTGCCTTAATGCCGATCTATTGTTTGAACTATGACACTTTATTGTTCCCAGACTATGTTAGAAAATTATGCCTTTACTTTATTAGCACAATTGAATATGTTGTGTTATCTGTAGTAACATGAATCATTGAATTTAGATGGAGTGTATTAATAAGCCATCCCACAACCAGTGAAAAACTGTTTCACACACAATTTTAAATGAGCCTTTAATTTGGTCTTCAATTTGCTTTCAAACATGACAGATTAGTCGTACCTGGTAATAACTGGTAGGCATTTGCAGGATCAGAATGCATCTATGTTTCTCCCTGCAAAACCAGCTCTACTTCATACCTGCTGTTTCTGAGAGGTATGGGTTTTGGTTTTGCAGTATTTCTCACAGAGACATGAAGGATTTGTTTTGTGACACATGATACATTGAGGGTCAGCTTCATGTCAAAATCCATCCCTCAATAATAAGTTGATAATTTCACCTAGCCCACAGAGTTGACTTCTGTACACTGGATTACTCTAAATAACTAATTGCCAAAGAGCTTGATGTGAATCTGGTCTTCTCAAACCACATCTTGGACTGGATATGCTATAGTATACTGGCATATATAGAAAAAAAGTGAAAGAAGAGGTTGTTTGCAAAATATCTGACTATTGGCAGTGATCATTAATTTGTGATCAGTACCAGATTCAGTCACAGATTTAAACATAAAACCATTTTCATCACATCAGATCACAATAAGTATTTATGAAATGTACCAAGATACAGTAGGTACAGATGGTGGCAAAAAGCCATTAATTACTGGAATGAGTTCATCAGAGAGCCACCAGGATAGCTAGAGGCTGGAGCACTTGATGTAGGAAATGCTGCAGAGACTTGGTTTTTTCAGTCTGATGTAGGGAAGGCCAAAGGAAGATCTTATTGGTGCCTTCAGTTACCTCATGTCTGGTTATAAGGAAAATGAAACCAAATTCTTCTTCAAGGCACACAGTGGAATTATAAGAGGCAATGGACTAAAGCTGAAACAACAGAAATTCCAGTTAGGTGTTAGAATTTTTTCTTTTTTATAATATGAGTCATCAAATACTGGAGCAGGCTGCACAGAGACTGTGCAAATTTCCATCCTTGGAGGCAGTAAAAACTTATCTGGATACACTTGACTTGGGCTGGGGGTTGGACCAGAGGTCCCTCCCCACTTAAATTATTCTGTGACTCTATGAAAACCAATGTATGGATTTTAAGTAAGATGGAAGGCTGATTTTGTTTTCACTGTTGTGTTTACAATAGAATAGACGAAGTTCACACAATTGTTCATACTTGCTGTGTAAATTTTCAGGACTGTGGGCTAGTATCCAAGCTGAAAGGAAAAAATTATCCAGCAACAAGTCTAAACCTTTGGCAACTACTCTATAATCCATTTGTTGACTGTTTGGCTTTCTATAGATGTAGCTGTTTGGCTTACCGGAGCCAAAGATCTTAGAAATTAATGTGTAAATATGTATTTAAACCTGGTTGCCAGCAAAAGAAACAAAGTAAAAGGAAATCAATGCACCGTGGAGAGATTCATTGATGTGAGTGTCCTCATCTTCAAAACAGCAAGGAAACAACAGAAATAGACCTAATGTATTTTAATAGAGCAAAAGAGGTATAAATTGTGGTCCATGACTCTCTATTAGATCTGATTTTTTTTTCTGTGATATTTTTCATAGTCTTACTCCAGAAAGTTTCTTGTAAACACACAATATAGCAGATGAACCTGAAATGAGACCTACAGAGCAGCATAAACACTCTGTCTTCCACTAGAGTTTTCACTAGTTTTCACCTACTTCCATTTTCTCGTTTTGTGCATAGCATCTAATAGCAGAAAAATCTTGTTTTCCCAGGAAAATACTTGACGATGAGCAAGAAAGAAAACATCACCCTCACCAGCTGAATACCTGTTAATAGTACCTCTGCATCCTGCATGGTTTCTCAAGTACTCTGGAGAATTAAGCCTGTCTGATGTATACAGATGCAGCTTGGTGAAGTAACTGGTGGGGGGATATTAACAGCTGCAGATTTCAGAAATGCAATCAACTTTGTAACGGTATAGGAGACACCTGGCTCTGTGTGAAGTAAGCCAGTTAAAGTTTCTTCTCTTTTACACTGATAACTGTTGTCCAAACACTTGGAACAGAAGTGGTGTGTATGGATTAATCCCTCCTTCATTTATTAAAGAATAACAGATCACTTCCCTGTGAATGGAATTACTGAATTATGTTAAGAAACTGGACAATTAGTCAGCATGGGATTGCTTTTCTAAATGTAAAAGATGTTGGATCATATGATACATTTCTCTTCATGGATATATGAGGATGCACAAAATAAGGGAAGACAGAAGAGTAAATTCACGTGCCTCTGTATCCAGGTAGATGGTAAGGCTAATGCTGAACCAGAGAGGGAGGGAACTTAAGGCTGAAGTACAGGCACAGCAGTGGAAATATGTCCTGAGAATACAGCTGTAGTTGATTTGTGATCATGGATCAGCTGAGGGGGCAGTAGGAGCATCCTACGAGGATCCGAGGCTTCTGAGCTTGGAAAACTGCAAAACTGAGCCCTACCTGCAACTTCCACATGCATTTCCAAAGGGTGGAAGATGTATCTTATCCTTTGATTCTTGATTACTCACACAACAGTAATGAAGAGTCCTAAGATCTCTGTGCCACTCTCCTCTTTTCCTCCTGAGGGGCTGATCAGACCAGAGATATAGATACTGTAAGTCTTCCTTCAGCTTCTGTATGTCATAATAATATCTCAAGTGATTTGGAGAAATGTTATGTTAAAGTTGCTGAGGAAACACTGGTTTTCTCTTGAATACAGTCCAAACACAGACTTCTGGTGACCTTGATCATTTTTTCAGCAGTATAATCTGGATCAGGACAAGATCTCCTCAAGTTCCACCAGGGGAGGTTCAGGCTCAACATAAGGAAAAAATTCTTCACAGAAAGGGTCATTAGGCACTAGAACAGGCTCCCCAGGGAGGTGGTGGACTTGCTTTCCCTGGAGGTGTTTAAGGTGCGGGTGGATCAGGTACTGGGGGCATGGTTTAGAGATTGGTGGGAACGGTTGGACTCGATGATCCGGCAGATCTCTTCCAGCCTGGTGATTCTATGATTCTATGACCTATATTCTCAAAAAATTCTCTGGAAATATTTCGAGGGCTGGATGGAAAAGCTCAAGATTAAAGAACCTTTCACATGTGTTCCCTGTAACCAGCTTAAATTTAACCTATGACAGTAATGAGTGGAAGTCCACGTGCTGTTTGGCCTGTGTAAAGACTCTGTAGTCATTTGTGTACATCACAAACGGCGTTAATTGGCAGCTGTGTCAACAGCCTCTTTGAAGGAATTAGGAATTCATTAGTAGTATGGACAAAGCAGGTCTTTCTCTGCTAAAAAAATACCCCTTTCATGTGAGGCACTTAAGATGGAGTAGCATAGGGAAACTTGCCAAGACATTGCCTGGTTTCTAGCCATGACAGTAGTCACATTGCTAAGGACTGCTCTCATTCAGTGGCAGACCTGCAGTTCCCCTGCCTTCAATGCACAGAGGAATGACAAGAAGTCTGGGCTATGCTTGAACCTGCATGAAACCAAGAGAGAAAAATTTTAACTCCTTTAAAGCTGTTACTGTAAGGCATTTTCTCTTTCCCTGTCCTTGTTTCTGCCACCTTTTTATTGTTGCAAGCTTACTCTGGCAAACAGACTAAAGTCCCTGAAAAAGCTCTCATGTAATACATGTGAACTGATTTCACTGAAGAGTTCTGTATTCAAAGTTTATTTCTGTCTCCATTTTTCTTAGAGGGCTTGATCTATTAGAGTTAAGCTATGTGCTCTTCATTAAATATTTGCACATAAAAATGCAAATATTGGGAAAAGGCATCTCTTTATCTCTTTGTTTCCCCCTTCTAGATCCTATGGCTTACAAACGTGTTGTTTTAGTCATCCAGTGCAAAAGTACGTACACTGTTTTTGTGCTAGAGGTTCCTTTCTTTCCTGTACCCTCCCTACCACTCCAGCAAGTGGAAATGGGCTTCCGTGATCTATATGAGATAAACAAGGTTGCTGCAAGAGGCCGGTATACTGAAAAGCCAGGTCACAGACAACAGAAGCTTGCTTAGAATCAGCACTATTACCTGCAGGTACAAAGAAGGATCAAAGTCAGAGGGAGAACTTAGATTTTTTTTTTTTTTTATTTAGCATGTATGCACGATATGGTGTAACAGTGAAATCTCTTTTGTTTTATGCTTTGTATCTCCAAATGAATAATACCTACATTTATGTTAGTATTTTACATCAGATTCAGTCTGAAAACATAAAATCTTTGCCTGTTGGTTTTTTTTGGTTTTTTGGTTTTTTGACTTCTTACCTTCCTCTCGACCCTGATTCAATGAATGGCAGTTCTAGAATTAACGTCTGAGATCATAATCTGTATCAAGATTTGTCCTGATCCTGATGATTGGGCTAGATGATTGCAATAAGTTTCTTCCAACCTAAATGATTCTGGAATCTGTGGACAGTAAGAGATTTGCCACTGTGAGAAATAAAGATGCATTAAATATTTGTCCTACCTGTGAAGTATCTTGTAGATTACTGGAAGTGTGTCTCTATTGTCTCATAATAAAAATTTACTTTATTGCAGACACATAAAAGCAGGAAAGAAATCCATCAAACTACTGTTTTAGTGTGAGACCACTTTAGCATTCTGATTTTCTGTACATTATACCTACAATTATATTTCAATAAAGGATATTTTGATTCACTTGCTTAAACCACAAGAATAATTCTTTTAACCTTCTCCATTAACCACAAATGAAAAAAACTAAGCTGTGACACTGCAATTTACTCTGGTAAGTGGAAATTTCCTCTGTAAAAATCAGACGAGTTTTATATTAACACTTTCTTTAAGCTTGTATGCTATTTTGATTCATATGATTTGATTTGTTTTCCTATAGGCAAATGCTTGAGACTAACACTCCTAGGAATACAAATTGAGCAAGATAGCATTGGCAGCTGTAGCTCAGCGACTGGACAAAAATCTGCTAAGAAAAAAAATAATCTTGATTTTCTGCAAACTTGTATGGGGAGAACCAACTAGATTGAAGAAAGTTCCAGGGCTGCACAGTGGCCACTGGAATTAGTTAATGTTTTTTTCTTTCTTTTCCCAATTCAGACTAAAATTTCTGGCAAGAACTTTAAAAGCAATATGTTTCCTGATTTCCCAATGTCTGTCTTCTTCTATGTTAAAGAATCTTGGTTTCAGAAAATGAACAGCACGTTTTCTAGCAATGAATACCTTTATGTCTAAATAGTGATATATGGCCCAAGTTAAGGCATTCAGAGTCACTGGTCATTTCAGAAAATCCTGAAAATAAAGTATTGTTTTCTAATAAAATTTTTTCCCATGACCTACTAAGGGAATTGTGCATTCACTACCTCCTTATCTATATTATTTTTAGTAAAGTCAATGCCCTGAGGAGATAATGTATCGGGTTCATTATATGTGAAATGTATATTGAGATTTTATTTTTTAATTTCATAGTGGAACTATAATGCCTTCCTATGATTATAAATGCATACATGCTCTAATGAAAGTCCACAAAATGAAAAAAACAGGGCTTAAACTTTCTTTCATGTCTCATGCCAAAGCCTGTAGAGTCCAAAAATATGGGGATACTACTTCTTTATCTGCTTCAGAGACTCAATGGCCTGCATTTCTTTAATTTTCAGCAGAACTTAAACTTGAAAATTATATGATGTTTGTGGCCTTTTACATAGAGTTATTAAGTCAGGATCTATGAACACATGTGGTTAGTTTCATGAAGTTCATTTGTTAGCTGGTATAAAATGCAATACAATTAGGTTGTGTTAGCTGAATAAAAAAAAGCAAGTTTTGGGTTTTTTGTTTTTAATAAAAAACCTGTCAGACTATTCCCTCTCCAGAGGTCGTTCATGCAAAGAAAACAGCTAATATTTTAGACCCATAGCTAATAGGACAAAAAAAAAATCTAACACTGGAATAAGACAAACGCAGAGACAAGCCTCTGGGGCTTTGTTCCTATTTCCTGTATAGAAGCTGTAATTTCTGTAGTATCCTTCCACTTCTTATTGCTTGTGTCTAGACATAAATTGACCATAAAACAATATTAATATTGTATATTACCCTGGTTAAGCATTTTTGTTTGGCATCAGGGAAGAACTTTGAGCATTTTAATGGTACTTTCTGTAGCACAGTAGTCGTGAATGAGTTTATTTTAATGTAGAAATAAACGAGTTACTGAAGGTATTTTTATTATGCATCTTCTTGTTATTTCTGCCAAATAAACAAAATATTCCTCAGATAATTGGCATATTAGTCTGTCACTTTCTAACTATTTTTTTAATGCTGAATTAAAGGGCCCATAAATCCTAAATTCTTTATTAGCTTGCTGACTTCGCAGAGTTTGATTGTAAATAAACTCGCAGAGCATTAAAAGCTCCTTATTGAAAGGAGACAATATTTTTTTTGTATCGACTTCTGCATGATTCAATTTTCACTAAGTATCACCATGACCTTCATAACAGCACTGTGAACTTTAAAAGCAAGTTTGCATATGGTGGTTAACTTTCCCTTGTATAATGTGGTTTTAAAAATGATGACCTAGCCTTTCCAGGCTTGATAAATGTGAAACTAACGGTACAATAATGAAAATAAAAGGTATTAAAAATGCTGTTTGCAGTAATTAAACATTGTGAGAAGTGGTAAATTTATGGGATTAATTACATGTAAATGATTGGCTATTTTCCTCTGCAAATTATTTCAGGGTTTTTTTTACTGAATGATGTTTCTTCTGTTCACAACTGAAAAAAGCTTTGAGCTTTTGAAATTATGAAATCCTATAACTAAATTAAACATAAGATTTCTATCTCTATCAGCCTAAACTTTGCTTTTGACTCTGAATCATTTCCATGGTAGCTGATTCTTCATCTTTTACGCTCATGACACATTGGAATGCTGCAATGCCAAAGGGACTTCATTTACTCCTGCAGATATTGTCAGGACTGATATGTGTACAAGAAGGCAAATCAATATTGAGTGGATCTGAATTTGGGATCTGGGTGTTCCAAGACACACGGTGCAAATCTCTTTCCTGTAAGTGCACATTTCTCCAGGAACTGTTGTGTTAGTATAAATAAAAAGTAGTAACACCATCAATGTATTAACTGGATTGCAGCTCACAACCATATGTAGACTATTTCCACTTCAACTTCACGCTTCAAAATGCTGGATATGTTTCTGGAGGTCAAAATTTTATAATAATTAGGGCAGTAACTCAAAACACTTTTTCAAATTTTGATGCTTTTTTTTTTCCTTTAAACACAGGATGTTTTGGTTTGATCTGTTTTATTTAAGTTACTACTAAGACAAATGACTAAACTACATTGGCACAGAGAATTGACCAATGGGATCCAAGCTTCATGAGAGAATACTTCCCTCTCATGTACTCTGTAAATCTAAACACACATGGAGATATTATTTCTGGCTGTGATAGGCAGAGAGTGCAGAGCAGATGTGTAAGTGGAAAAAATTTTTGTCTGTACTGCAGATTCTCTTTGCTCTAAGTCTTGCCTAATTTTTCAGGTTTTACTTCTTTAAACAGTTTCAGTGCCTGAGCTCCATATGAGCACCTTTGCTACTAGGACAGGTTGAGAAAATTAGGGCTTTTAAGCCTGGAGAAGAGAAGGCTCTGAGAAGACCTTATAGCAACCTTCCTGTACCTGAAGTGTGCTATAGTAAAGCTGGGGAGGGACTGTTTACATGCAGTTTACATGTTTACATGTTTGCATGCAGTGACAGGATGATGAGGAATGGCTTTAAATTGGAGAAGGGAAGATTTAGATTAGACATTAGGAAGAAATTCTTCATGATGAGGGTGGTGAAACACTGGAACAGGTTGCCCAGGGAAGTTGCGAATGACCCCTCTCTGGAGGTGTCCAAGGTCAGGTTGGATAGGGTCTTGGGCAGCCTGGCCTTGTGTGAGGTGTCCCTGCCCATGGCAAGGGGCTTGGAACTAGATGATCTTTAAGGTGCCTTCCAACCACAACCATTCTATGATTCTATACAAAAGTTTCTATAGATAACTATACAAAGTTTTCTTTACTAGAGTGTTTATGACAATTACATTGACTAATGTGCACAGAATTTGTTGAATTTTTATTAAATTCAAACCAAATCTCTCTTCATAAAAAGTAAATTTTCAGAAGGTGATTTTCTTTTCATTCTGTTTCCTTCTTATTCCCCACAAATACATAGGATTAAAACCAGCCTTTCCTGTGAAATAATAAGGGTCTCTACAGTAAGACTGTGTGATTTATGCCAGGCAATTAAAATCAGTTCCTAGCCTACAGGAGGCACTGAAAACTGAATTGCTCAGCACACTGCACTGTTGAGCACTGTATGGTAGATTTTATTATACCATAAGTGCTTTACGATTCTGTAAAAAGGAGAATGTAATTGCTATATACAATTAATATATTCAATTAGGTAAGGATAATGTTTAATAGAACTGGTTTCAGTTACAACTTGTGAGTTCAAAAGAGAAGCTGGATTTGGGGAATTTCAGGATGCAGAGTGCTCTGAGTATGACATATGGTTCAACAGCACAGCACTAAAAGCTATTCTGCAAGGACACAGTAAGTGTGTGCTTCTACATTGACTGAAGTGGGCTGGCAGTCCTTAATCCATATTGACTTAGACTGATAACTGGGATAGCTGGTAACTGTCACAACTTGTTGAGAGTGCTTATTTTTCCCAGCGTGCAGCTTCTTAGACACAATCACGTCAGAGTCTCTGTATACTAACTTCTAAAAGTTTCTAATATTTTAAAGTAAGACATGATAACAGCCAAATACGATCACAAATTGTTAGTGACTGCATTGCATGGGCCTTAAGTATTATTTTGTTATACCCCTGTGCAGTTTAGTGAAGACAGATTGCCCTAATTGGTATTCTTTGTATGAAGTAGTGCAGTGCTATAGCAATAAGACTGTGATAAATGTCCTGGACGTATCTTGGGTGTCTCCTCACACATTTCAATGACAGATTCCTCAAGGTGAGCATCTGCCAAATATATATCTAGAAGGACCTATGCGAACCGGGCAATGGACTACCCAGACCTCTTTTTGAGAAAAACTGCACAGAACAGCCCCAACGAGAGATGAGTTTCCTCTTCTTGTATCTCTCTGTTTTGACCCCTTTCTAGTCACCAGTCTTGATAGATCAGTCAGAGTCATCAGCTTCTTCTTTAAATCTGTCATCTCTATGGCATGAGGACATCTTTCATGCTTAACTTCCATCATTGTAAACAGCTAGGGGTTTCCTTTAGGACCCTTCAGGGAGGGTTATTTTCTATCTGACACCCACTCAATTTGGTCCTTTAGGATTTCTTCCTCCTCTTGCATTTCTAATTTCTAGCTTTAACCTTACTGCCTAAGGATTTAACTGTAGTGATTTGATAATAATGAAGAAAAGAGATGAACATACTGCACATTCACAGCAAAGTAGTGCATGAAGTAAATCCCTTCTTCTCTTTAGGGCTCAGTTTTCAATGGGCACTAATAGCATGATTACATAGTCACATGTGCAATTTATAGAATTTCCGCTGAATAGATCCAGATACAAGACATGAGACCAGTTTTATTCTAAAAATGTACCTGTTATTTGAGTTTCATTGTTCACTTGAGGATATGAAAAAATATAAAAAGGAGAGTAATAGTCTCAAAGTTGTTTGTGTGTGCATATGCTTTTTACATAATAACAAATTAAGACAACTGAGACCCCAGTGTGTCTGATTTATTTTTAAAATCTGCTTTCAGATTAGAATTTAGTGTGAAGGAGTTTATATATTCATTTTCACTATTACACAAATTAAGAACTGTTGCACACCACAAAAACTCTTGTGTCACAACAGCAAGGTGTTAATCTATTTTATCTCTTTGCCTACTGACAATCCGAAGATGTCCCAGTGATGCTGATGGGGAGCAGTGCCTCTCTTCTAAAAATGGACTCAAGTAGCATAAAGTCTCTTGCAGCCTTCTTTGCCTGGGAATGCCAGATTATGAGCTGTATGTCCCTCAAGCTGCCTGACAGCAAAGGCATTTCATTACTGACCATGCAGTGAGGACTGTGCAGTCAAAGTATTCAGCAGAGGGGGAGAATTAAGCACCAAGTATGAGCTATTCTCTGCCTTCTACACGGCTCTTAGATTCCAAGATATTGTTATTCACTGTCATTCTCCTCCTCCACCAAAAGACTGGTGCTAAAGCCAAAAATTTATTGAATTCTCCATGCTCTGCTCTAATGGGCACAGCAACAACCTAGTTAATAATATGATCAGTGGTAGCAATGCTGCCTGCCCATGTATATATGGCAGACACCTGGGAACCTTGGAGAAGACAGGGAGGTGTAAAGAAGAGTGGGTATTTCATCTTGACAAGATTTCTTCTGTGCCACTCTTGTCAGTGATTTCAGTCTTGTCTGGAACTAGGATCACTGATGTCACTCGTATGATCTTCGAGGCAATACTTGGGAATTTGTCTTGTTTTGTTGGTAGATATGACCCTGCTCCTTTCTATTGTGGCTATGCTGATTTCTGCTCTTCCATTACTGTCAATTCCAGTAGGCCTCCTTGCAGGTGAGTCCATACCTGCTGTATCACACTTCTGAGAAAAGATAAGCAATGAAGCTGGTGAAGGTGCTGGAGAACAAGTCTTACAGGGACCGGCTGAGGGAGCTGGGGTAGTTTTAACTTGAGAAGAGGAGGTTGAGGGGACACGGTATTGCTCTCTACAATTACCTGAAAGGAGGACGTAGAGAGGAGGGTGATGGCCTATTCTCCAAAGTAACAGGAGACAGGACAAGGGGGAATGGCCCGAAGCTGTGCCAGGGGGGGTTCAAAAAAAAAAAGGGTCATTGGGCACTGGCACAGGCTGCCCAGGGAGGTCGTTGAGTGTATACATATTTAAAAGATGGGTAGATGAGGTGCTCAGGGACATGATTTAGTGGCAGATAAGAATGGTTGGATTCAATGATCCAAGAGGTCTTTTCCAACCTGGTGATTCTATGATTCTATGAGGTGAGTGCTCAGTCTTCCCACCACTTCTGCCCTGTTCCCTCTGGCCATTCTTCCAAGATCCATTTTCCATAGAAGTTGTGGGGAGCAGAAGAAGTTGTTGGCAGAAGATGTGAAAGCAAAAAAAATGGTGATCCTCAACAGCCTTTCAGAAAATGATCTTGCATTGAACTTTGGAGCCATGGTATACAGCTGCATCAACTCAAAAGAGGACTATTTTGAAAGTGATTGTAGTTAATTTTCTTAATTTCTTAAATAAAAAGAGTTACAGGAATAGTCTCTTTTTTTTATTTTTTGTGTGTGTGTTGGACTCCGTATATGAATTATATCCAATGGGTTCTTTTTGGCTTAAGCAAAGTTTCTCTGATCTCACTGATCATTTTCCTTATCCAGCTTTTGAACACCAGAGCAAGCAGTCTGTGGTCATCTGTCTCTTAGCCCCTTTCTGCAAAGGCTTTGAAAGGTGCAGCAGGGTTGGAGGCTTACTTATCCACTACAGAGGGATTGCTTGCTCCAGGCTGGAGTGGGATTCATAACAACAGGCTGAAATGGGATTCCGAATCATGGTGAGGCAACTGCCTCAGGCAGTTCTGGACAGGAAGATCAAAGTAGACTCACAAGTGATTGGGGGAAAAAAGCAATTATAGTCCCTGTATGTGTCTTTTTGCAGTTTCTGGGAGCAGTGTACAGGAACAGTCACACCAGGGATGTGATGAGGAAGGAGGCTGGTACTTTCAGCCTCCAATGCTTCCTGCTTTAGCCAAAAGCAGTACTTTGTTTGGTAGAGATATGAGTTCTGGCAGGAAGGTAGGAGCAGGATCTGCCCAAGAGCTGGACTTCAAGATTCTGGACTGGGGATATGCCCTTGGCTATGTACCTGAACTACCTCTCCTGGAGAACGGAAGGAGGGAAGAGAGGAGAGAGAGGGAGTCACCATGAAATAGGCTGAATCTGAATACAGTTGTAATATAGTTGGTCTACCCACTGCTGGCAACAGTAAGCTCTCATTTCATTAGGTGAACTTAAAAAATCTCTGGAGAGGTCATCACTTTCTCAGACTATTACTATGTACGTATATACACACAGGAGAAATATATTTCAATAGAATACATATATTCTCAAGGTTTTACAAGAGGGTTACATATTCTTCTCAAAAAGAGAAAAGGTATTATTTCATGCTGCTGGAAAATCTTTTATGTTTCTCATTCTCCAAGACATTACTAGCACAATATTTTATTCCTCTTTCAGTGGCCAGGTTATCTGTTTGAGTTGATGATAATGAACTACTAGCTGTCTCCATCTGGTAATTACTCGTCTCCATGATTTACTTTGTTATCATGGGAAAGGACTCAGGAAAGTGAATTTGCATGTGTAGTAGCCCAGTATTTTCTGTCTATATGCCTGAAGAGGGAAACCAGGATCTGAAGTCTGCATGGGTAAATGAGGATGGAGTCTCCAGCAGGATACTAGATCTAAGAAAAAGATGTAGTTTCAGGGAATGGTAAGCACAAAGGGAGTAAAGCAAAACATGATGGCACAAATGAAAATATGCATGTATAAACATCTTGAAAAGACCTACTAATTGATCTTCCCAATATCAGAACCATGATGCTGACCAATAAGGAGTAAATTTCTTATTTAACACAGAAGTTCTCTTTTGTACTCATTTATGTCAGTCAACTCCATGCCCTCTATTTAAAATGCCCCAAAGCTAGAATAGCTGTTTTCCTAGAGTCATTTAGCAATATACATTTCAGCACCAATTCATCTTAGCTCAAAAAGTTAAGGTAATGCTAGTTTGGAAGCTATTACACCAAATTATGTTTTCCCTCTGTAGTCAGAGTTTGGTCTGTGAAGTATCAACTGTTCAATCTTAGTGACATTTTAAGCCCACTTGGAAAGCAAGAAATATATTTTCTACTTCTGTGAAAGTAATCTGACAAGGAACTGAAGCATTTAGTTCTCTGATGTGAAAACTGCAATATTTTGAACAGCTGGAAAGTAACGCTAAATATCTTCCTCTTCTGGACCATTTCTCAGGTCTATAGAAATACTAGTTCTTCTACACAAAGGGAAAAGAATTGACATTCTCATAAAATGTGTCTTGCAAGAACCATTTCTAGGTTCTGCGGCAAAAGGGTTATGCTCTTTTCTATTGGTACATTCAGAGACAAACTGAAAAATGCTAAGTGTAAAGGAAGGAGGTTAAAAGCAAATGTGAAGTACAAAAATATCTAATAAGTTGGGTGAGTATGGAAAAATTGCGACAGACTTCCTAATTAAAAGGTTTATTTACCTTCTTCTCTGTGACCAGGAGTATAGAAAACCCAAAGGGAGGAGAAGTGGAATGAAAAAGAGTACTCTGTTAATAACCCAGATGGTACAGACAAAGGAAGTGTCTGTGAGAGAGAGCAGAGGTGATGTGGGAGAACACTGCCTGCTGTCTCCATGTTTCCTAGTTAAAAACTTAGCAGAGTATTATGCCTGTATTTCCCCTAACTGCACATTCTGAGGAGATGCTGTCAGCACCTTTCATGACCAAATGCACTTGGTACCTCAGGCCCAGTAGGCTGCTGGTCACAATATCCTTTTGGTGAACGTTTTATTTCCTGGGCAAAGAACAAACCTTGAGTCTTTCACTCTTTTCTTTCATATTTTTGAGCCAGAACCTGTCCCCTGAAGTCATCATTGTCATGGGATTTCTTTTTGGTGACCACAAACTGCATTACCAAATTGCACAGGTTTTGCTGCTACAAGCAATCCTCACAGTTTTCTGTAGGCAGTGGAAAGTGCGTTACTAATGATGAGTGTCAAATAATCTCCTCTTGCTGCTTTTGCTGCCCTAAAAGATTGTAAAATGCCAAGGCAGCTCCATATTCTCAGAAGTACGTTCATATAGTCTGTCGGTTTCTGGTCAGGACTAACCTGGCATGTTGATGTAAATTCCTTCAGGGAAATTTTGATCTAGAGCAAAGTCTGTAATCATCTGTATGGGCCTGATGGTTGATTGGGATGTGGGCTGGCTATGGGAAGACCTAAGGAAAAGCAGTCAAATTGAAAGGCAGCTAGCATGGTTTCACAGACTGTGTTGATTTAAACAAACACGTCCATGGTATGGAGATATTTTAATGCTCAGTGCTTTCAAATGGGAAGGTGAGGGCATGGAAAGAAGGCATAATACAAACATCCTCTTATGTTCATCTCACAATCTCTTTAAAGTGGGCATCAAAGTTTGATGGCATTTTCAGCATTCATTTAAACAGATTGAAATTACTTTCAGCCATTCTACTGTTAAATCTCTGCAGTTTTGAAAATCATAGGCTAGTGCTGCTAAAAGTCAGAAAAGAACAGAGAACAAAGAACAGCTACAATAAATAATAACCCTCTGAAAAAAACCCAAAAATGCACCAAAAAGACTGAGAGCCTGCCACCATAAACATTATTTTACAGGAAATGACAGTTCCTTAAAAATATTGTGAATAATTCTCTCAGGGAGGGAGAAGAACAACAAACCCTTTTCAATTTTAGAATTGCCAGTGATGTCAAGGCTAAACCATTCCTGCCTTATGATCTTTACTAGATGGTCTTAGAGTACAATTGTTGCAAGAATATAAATGAAGATAAAGAATATAAACTCTTCCCATAACACTGGATCCAGCAGCCCTGGTCTGAGCATGATCTGTACAGTATGACTGCTGATCATGCTAGCAGATTTTGTGCATGGTTACAGCAGTTTGTCACAGAGAGGCAGAGCTGGACTGTGCTGTTAGCTTGAAATTTGGACTTGGGTTTAATGACTCTGCTCTCTCAAACATGCTACCTTCATGGCTTACTGATTCTTTCCTCCAGTTTGGAAGTGCAATCTGGGTGCATGAGGCAGGTGGGAAGGAGAGAAGAGGGAAGACTCAGGGGCATTGCTAGATGTAAAACCTGTCCTTTCTGTACAAAAGAGGTCATATTACTGCAGAGATAGTGGATGGTGTGCGCCCTTCACAGATATGCAATGTCTATGAAGTGGTATATATTTCTCACAGACACAGTAAAGGTCTGTAACAGTTCCTGCTCCCAAGGCTTGAGCAATTTGTTCATTAGAAAACAATTTGCTTCTAAAAATTAGGCCTACATCTTGAGTATACTACTCATGACTTCCTTACGCTCAGGTAATAGTAAACACCAGGGCCTGGAAGCTCAGCACTAATTTATAGAATCATAGAATAACCAGGTTGGAAGAGACTCACTAGATCATCGAGTGCAACCACTCCTATCAAGTACCAAACCATGTCCCTTAGCACCTCATCCACCTGTTGCTTAAACACCTCCAGGGAAGGTGAATCAACCACCTCCCTGGGCAGCCTGTTCCAATGACCCTTTCTGTGATTTTTTTTTTCTCTAATGTCCAGCCTAAACCTTCCCTGGCAGAGCTTGAGGCCATTTCCTCTTGTCCTGTCCTCTGTCAATTGGGAGAAGAGGCCAGCTCCCTCCTCTCCACAACCTCCTTTCAGGTAGTTATAGAGAGCAATAAGCTGTCCCCTCAACCTCCTCTTCTCAAGGCTAAACAACCCCAGTTTCCTCAGCTGCTCCTCAGAAGACTTGTTCTCTAGCCCCCTTACCAGCTTCATCACTCTTTGAACTCGCTCCAGAGCCTCAACTTCCTTTTTGTACCAAGGGCTGCAGAACTGAATGTAGTATCTGAAGTGTGCTCTCACCAGTGCTTAGTACAAGGGGAGAATAACCTCCCTGGACCTGCTGGCCACGCCGTATCTGATACAAGCAAAGATGCCATTGGCCTTCTTGGCCACCTGGGCACACTGCTGGCTCATGTTCAGTCAGCTGTCAACCAGCACCCACAGGTCCTGCTCTTCCAGGCAGCTTCCTAGCCAGACTTCTCCTAGTCTGTAGCTCTGCATAGGGTTTTTGTGCCCCAAGTGCAGGACCCGGCATTTGTCCTTGTTAAACCTCATGCCATTGGTCTCAGCCCAGTGTCCAGCCTATTCAGATCCCTTTGTAGAGCCTCTCTACCCTCCAGAAGATCCACCCTTCCACTCAGCTTGTCATCTGCAAACTTGCTAAGAGTGCACTCAATGCCTTCATCCAGGTCATTGACGAAGACATTGAACAGGGCTGGACCCTGCACTGAGCCCTGGGGAACCCCACTTGTCACTGGCCTCCAGCTGGATTTAACCCCATTTACTCTCTGGGCCTGGCCATCCAACCAGTTTTCTACCCAGGACAGTGTACACCTGTCCAGGCCAGAGGCTGTCAGTTTCCGTAGCAGAATGCTGTGAGGAACTGTGTCAGAAGCTTCTAGCTGTGTTAGAGGCATGTGTTTCGCTAAATACTCCAGTCTGTATGCAGGAAAAAGTACAAACCAAACATACTTCATAGGGAATTAATTTCCTATTTTTAGATTGCTTTGCAAGTACATGTTTAAGCAAGAGAACTGATGTTTTCCCCACAATTGTGGTTTATTAAGTATAACAGACCTGAGTTTTACATTGATAATAGCTGTTTTATTATTAAAAGATGTTTTTGAGCAATTTCATAGCTTTTTGTGCCATTACAAGTTTTGCAATAAGTTATTTGATTACTGTCTTTATAAAAGCTTTTGATGCAAGGAGGAAGCTTCAAAACAAAGCAGACAGGAGAGAATTAGGAAAAACATTTCTCTAAATAGTAACTGAAGTTCATTCCTCTTATCTACTGTGTTTTCATCTGCAGAGAGACACGCAACATATGTTTCATAAAATAATTAATCCAAAATGTTCCTATCCTCCTCCATGAGTTTTAGTTCTATACTCTGTCTGGAAATTAACAGAAGCTACTTTGGTATGGATATGGAAAATAATAAGAGGAGAACAGCCCGGAACATAACCACCGCACAGCTATTTGTGGATATTTTGCAAAGACATAGAAGGGATGGGAAGGACTTCTCTTTTCTTAGATATACTTGCAATTGCAAGGGACAGGAGTAGTTAAGAGAAGGGAAGGAGCAGATCTTTCCTGTGTTTTCTCTAGAGTGATAAAGCTCAGTGATGCCTTCGATTTGCATGAGATTCAAAGTGACTCATTCTTACTCTGCTTCAGAGTGGTTGAGCCAGATACTTTGTAGTATTCCCAAAGGCCCCAGTCCCAGGTCTAGGTCATGTCCTAAATCCAGCCCATTTGTCTTGATTACCAGGCTTGGTTACTTAAGCTTTTATGTCCAATGGGTCTAGTGACAGTGTTTAGATTGGGTTACACTTTTGCATCCTAAAACTACAAAAGTCATCATATTTTTATCACCCTAGATAAGGTGATAATGTATAAGATTTAGCCTTACACTCTATTAATTACCTCCTTATGGAAATAAGAATGTACCACACAACGACAATAGCAAAATATTATTTTCTAATTTTTATAGAGATTGCTTCCTCCAGATTTTTGGTTTGCCTTTCTAGTCCCCATATTGGAGCAAGAAGAATTTATTTTTCTTATTTGCTTTTGCCTCTCTTGTGAAGGAAACTCGTAGTAAATGGACAGAATACTACAACTGATCTTTAGTTAAAGTATTGTTGTGCTCTTCATAATCATTCAGGACTTTTCTGCACATGTAGAAGTGAATGCAAATTACATGATGAGATTCATCATTGGGACATTGACCATTTGCAATCTGCAGGAAGTCCATGCAGATTCTTGCAAAAACCCCACAGTCATCATCTTGGTTGCCCACGTAGAATAGTCCTGGATAATGTTATGCCACTGAGCTTAATTTTCCCTAATAAGACATTTTGCTCTAAATTCAGGAATTCCCTTAATGTCCAAACTAAACTGTGTATGTAATTCTGGCTTGATCACTGTTGCATTTTTGATGGCAGATGTGCTTATTTCTCTCTCCAGCTGAGCTGAGTTGACCAAAGAGGGGCAAGGATGCAAAGGGCGTGTTTGCACAGCTTTCTATCAGGTATCTAGGGCTCTAGACGCAAAACCCTACGGCACAGGATGCTACTGTGCACAGAAGCTGAGGAGTCCTGGCAGCCTACTACCCTACTGCCCCTATTACCCATAAGGACTCGCAAAGGACATGTATCCAGGAAGGGTACTCGCTTGACATCCCTCTATTCTTGCTAAGGCGTCACTGGAGAGAGAGGAGAACATCTTCAGAGAAAATCTATCACTCTCAAAATAGGAGCCCAGTTGCCATTTAATTATACACTCTGGATTGCTCTCTGGAAATTCCTGCAGCTCTCTATTAACTTCACTGGAAGATTAGGCTCCCAAGTTCAGTGGTAAAAATATCCATAGGGCATTTGTATGCAAATCTTATCACAGATCTGATCCTTACATGGGCCTGCTTCAACAATCAAACAAGAACCATGTGGGCAAAGGTTTGTGTAGCAGCATAAGCAGCTGGGAAAGTGCAGCAGTGCAGATGCTTTGGCCTTATTGCTGATGCTGTGTGTGTTTTGGGGCTTGGAACCACCTAAACTAGCCCCCAGGGGATAGGACAGATTCAACAGCTTGTGCCTACATTGTTTCTCTTTGTGCCAGTTGCAGGCAGATGCCTCATGGGTCTGTCACACATGTTGCCTGGATCACAGTGCACCTCACAGCTGAGGGAAAAAAAAACCCCAACCATCCTGAGCAACTGGTTTATAAATCCCATAATGTCAGAAAGCTTTACATTTGAATGTGATACTGTGAAGTCTCTTGGACTTCTCTGGGGATGGACTAGACTATGCTGTGAAAGACGACAGGACTGTGTTTACAAACTGAATCCACTTGCCATATTAAATCACCCATTTCCATTTCTACTGGGCAGATTCAAGAGTGTGTCCAGTTATTACTGTCTTTTTTTTCAGATAGACTTCAGAAATTCTGAGTGCAGAAATATAACTGGAAAAGGAAAATACAGAGTTATAAGAACTACTAGGGTAGGCATGAGTACTCAATACTTAGCTTAAAGGATCTATTTGCAAAATGGAATCTGAAACTTTTTTGTTTATAATCTCTATAATGCAAATGGAAAATTTTACGTCTCTGGGTAATGATCCAAAGGACTCAGAAAGAGTGAAAGGAGCTTCCTCTAAAAACCATTGCAAAATACTAAAAATAGGGCTGCATCAAAAATTCTGTTGGCTTTTTTTTCTACTTAATAAAACCAGTTTGGGAATGCTTATGTGGGATCCAAAATATTTTCCCTGGTCACATGCCTGCATCAATTGGAAATCTAAGTTTCAGCTTGTACCCCAGACCATAGGATCATATGTTTGGATTCTTTGCATTTTTATTATTTAGTCTATATTGTAGTGCTGAATCAAACTTGTGTTTGAATGAAGAGTTAGAATTGAGCTTTTTTAAAATAAAAATATTAATTAAGATTCCATCCTGCACATGTGCTGCATAACTTTTATATTCCTTTTCCAGTGGTGTTCTTTCTCTTATGAATGAACACAGTGTTTTTCTAAGACAAACTTATCCTCTTGTGCCATGAAACAGATGTATTACAAGCAGTGGCAGTACAGGTTTCCTCACACTGGCCAATATACTTGCCCTTTGCCAGCTTCAACAACTTGGCTTGGAGCAGAGTTTGCAGTCCAAGTTTGTCGCCCAGGTCACCAAGGACATGAGCAGGGGCTAGTTGTCCATTCCATGCTGTAATAGGATTTTTTGAAAACTCAACTTGCACCTCTCTCCTTAGTTCAGTGAAAATTTTTTGGAGTTGTTGGATTTTCCTTACTATAAAATGTCTGTCTGACCTCAGAAGTAGTCCCTGTAAATGAATTAGCGGAGCCTTTTTTTTTTTTTTTTTTTTTTTTTTTTTTGTCTTGCGCTACCAGACAGCATACACGACTTTACCCTTTCACCTCCAGTGGACTAAATTATAACGTTATTATCCGTTATTATCCAATTATAGCATTGGTCATTGGAATGGAAAATGATTGTTTCTTGTTTTTATATTGTTGGTTGCTCTGGACAGATATCTCTATCCAAATATGTTAATTTAAAAAATTAGTTTTAAATGTACACTGCTGTATGGAGCATCCCTGCCAAGTACTCTCTTTTGCCTGGAGCTATTTATCAGCTGACTTCCTCTCCTGCTTCTTATGGACTCCCTCTTTCTCATCCAATACAGGGATGAAAAACAAATGCACGTGTGCACACAAATAGTTTCCTTCCCTTCTCTTCCTCATTTTGCTCCTCTGCTCCAAGCCCAGTTTCTCTGTTAGCTGCTATGAACTTCTCTCAAGGAGCTTTAACCTGCAGGGACAGAAAAATAAGAAAGAGGAGGAAGGGGGGTGCTGCATATCTGCTCACCTGTCAGACGATAGGGATGGGGCAAGCCAGAGCACTAAGGAAGGGCAGTAGCTTTCCCAGCAGGACCCTGCTGGAGGCACTTCCTTTTCCAAACCCAAACTCTTTTTGATTCCTTATGTCAATGAGCCAACTGAGGCTGCCTAAGGTGTGGTAACAATGTGGTAAAATTTCATCTCATAGTTTTTGTACATGTTAGGTCACCAAGTACAAGGTTATGGGAGGAGAAACTTCATGTTGGCCATTTATTCCTGACTGGCTGAGTATTTCATAGCCTGAATTAGTCACATAGACCAGTCTTATCAAGAGGTGGGGAGCAGAGAGTAGATGCACTGAGAAGGATGCATGATAGTTCATGGTGGATCATTTGTGTAGTGCCGGGTTGTGTGATTGTGACAGAGACTTTATTTAAACCATTTGCACAGGGCTCCAGACATTGGTGTCTTTTTTTCTGTCATGAGACTTTGAGTGCAGCATGCCTGGAGTTATTTTATTTTTGGCCTTGTGCATACACAGACAGGACTTTTTCATTGTCCATTTAAAGGGGAGAAAAGGGAGAGGATGAGCTCCATTAAGCTAACCAAAAGAATCACGGCTTCTATACAGGATGGGGGATGATGTGACAGACAGCAGTCCTGCAGAGAAGGAGTAGGGTGTCCTGATTAAGGAGAAGCTCAATATAATCTGGCAATGTGTGATCACAGCCCAGAAGGGCAACTGTATCCTGGGCTGCATCAAAAGAAGCGTGGCCTGCAAGGAGTGGGAGGGGATTCTGCTCTCTGTTCTGTTGTGAGACCTCCTCTGGAGTGTTGTGTCCAGTTCTGGAACCCTCAATATAAGAAGAATATGGAGCTGTTGGAACCAGTCCAGAGGAGAGCTACAAAGATTATCAAAGGACTAGAGCAACTTCCATACGAGAACAGGCTGAGAAAGCTGGGATTGTTCAGCCTAGAGAAGAGAAAGGTAGGGGGAGACCTTATAGCGACCTTCCAGTACCTGAAGGGGGCCTACAAGAAAGCGGAGGAGGGACTGTTTAAAAAGGCTTGTAGTGATAGGACTAGGGGTAATGGGTATAAATTGGAGAGTGGCAGATTTAGACTAGACATAAAGAGGAATAGCTTCACAATGAAGGTGGTGAGGCACTGGAACATGTTGCCCAGGGAAGCTGTGGATGCCCCATCCCTGGAGGTGTTCAAGGCCAGGCTGGATTGGGCCTTGGACAGCCTGATCTAGTGGGAGGGGGTTTGGAACTAGATGATCTTTAAGGTCCCTTCCAACCCAAACTGTTCTATGATTCTATGATTATTCTGTCCCTTTAGAGACAGAGTGATGCAATAGTAAGTTCTGCAGAAAGGCAAGGAGGGATGAGGTGGAAGAGGTGTGGGAAAATCAAAATGGATTGGTAGGCTGGGAGCATTTCTTTGTCTCGCTAGATGTGAGTGCTTCCTGCCCAGGAGTGCAGAGTGAATGAGGAAGAGTGTTTTCAGGACATGCCTCGCCCACTCAAGCTGTCAGGGATGATGCAATTCAGTCACAGTCAGCCTAAACTGCACCTGAACTAAGAACCTGGAGGAGTTAGTGGTTTCCTTGATTACACAGGCTCAGCTTGAAGAAGGAGTTCTGGCTGAAACACAGGTGTGTGCAACAATGTCTGCTCTTTCACTTGGGTAATAAATCTATTATTTTACTGTTACAGTGCTCCACAGAGAATTCTGGGTTTGGTCCAGTGTGCTTTGGGATCTACTCAGCTTCATTTCTCATTGCTCTGAGCTGATGCTGCCAGCAGAAGTGTAAATTGCAATGGTGCTTCTGTGATGCAAAGACCCAGCTCTCTGCTGGCTACTAAACTGAACGTAACTCATATCACCACCACAGTAGAGCAAAGTTGACAGCCATTACCAGAGGAGCCCAGAGCAATGTTTTATGTTTTCATTCCAGCTAGCTCAGATCTGTTGCATAGCTGTGTGTTTACAACAATCTGCATAAGACTCTCTTGGAACTGCTTCACTTTATCACTCACTTTATGGTCGCTTTATAATTAGTCAGAGTCAAGCCAATAATCTTACTTACAGAGCATAACCAAGAATAATTGTGTTTTATGTCATTGTCCCAGCCTCAGTTTACAACTTTTTTAAAACTACATTTGAATTGAAAATGTACTTAACAAATACCCCAAATAGTTAGTTTTTATCCTGTGATGAGTAGGATGTTTATTGTTTGGGTTTTTATCAGATTTAAAATTAATCTCGACAAACTATGCTCTTATACTAGACAGTTTTAATTAGGTGACATGTCTGTTTGTTATTTGAGAGTCTGCTTATGTTTGGACTCAACATGCAGGGGAAAATTCATAGCTGATTTCTATTAAACAATCCTTCCAGATTTTGGTCAATCTTTTTCAAAATTTTTCCAATGTAAAATGTGAATACATGCAGGCAGGTAACCATGCACATTGAATTCATTTTTTCCCCCTTAATTTTTCATTACTGAGGAGTAGTGCTTAATATTCTCTGGCATAATTTGCCCCAGATATCTTAAAATGCTGGTAATCTAATTAGAAATTATTAATAGTACTAGTAAACCTTCACTACAGAAGCTATCTTATTCCACCAAGAAAAGAAACTTGCAAGTAAGCAAAACAGCAGCTCATCTACTGTATCTTATTTAATTTGAAATAAACAAACATAAGTAACGTAAAATTGCTAAAATTTGCTCCTGGTATGAGTAATTCACAGATATGTAATGTCACAGTTCCATGAGAAGATCCTACTTTACTTTCACCTACCCTAGCCTCTTTTCTTAATGGATCTCAAAGAGCTTTCCTGTGTTATTGATCAAGCAGCATGATGCATGCAGGAGGAGCTTGGGGATATGTTTCCATAAGTTCAGTCAGCAGCTCTGCTTTGTTGTCTTCTGCACTGACAACATTGTTGTTGTCTTCTGCACTAGACAATTATTTTTTTCTAATCACTCATTATGAACACTGCTCCTAACAATTCATTTCTGAAATATGTAGAATTGTTCAGGAGTCAGAAAAGATTTCCTTTCCTATTGCAGACGAAATTAATGGCACCTTGAGATAGCATTTGGATTCTGAATGGTTTGCTGTCCTTCAAAATGTAACTAAACTAGAACTGCTTAAATATATGACAAAGCTCTCCTATTGTCGTCTACATTATTTTTAGGTAAAGAAAATAAAGTTTTGATGCTTCCTAACTGGCCAGATTGTGAGATCCAGCAGAACTAGACCAGCAATCAGCAAGGGTTTATATAAATAAGTATTCATTGTGCAAGACAAAAATTCTAGACAGACCCTGTGATGTGAATGGTGAAGATTAGCAAAGGGTAGAAGATTTAAAAATCAGACCTTTAGTAGTGCATGTGACTTTAGGAACTTTTCTGCAAACTCTCTGCCCAGTTCTAACTCAGCTGAAATGAGTGGTGAAATTACGGATTAATGAATGGAAGATAAATCAACCATGGGGGAAATTTAGAGGCTCCTAGAAAACTTTCCTGCTTTGCTGGGCCACCTGAACATTGCTAAGGACGCCTACTCAGCATACATTTGAGTGGAATTAATTTCCTTATTGTAAGGCAAAGCAAACTCATCATTTAAGAGAATAAAATTATTAATGTCTGTTGCTGGCACTAGAGAGTTAAACTGAATCTCAACCACAGATCAGTTTGAACCGTTTGGGTTTTTTTTTAACTTTTGTGAACCAGAACTGAACTTGAATGTTATTTTGAAGTTTCGCTGACTTGATGCTGAAAATGAACAATAACAGCTTCAGTCATAGCTGAATGTGAACTAAGCTGAAAAACTGAATCACTTTACTCCTGGTGGGCCACTGCAGGCTGTTCCCCCAGCTGCTGACAGGGCTGAACAGAAGGAGGGCTTCCAGAATAGGTAGAGTAGGATGTTTTCTTGTAGTCTTAGGGAGCATGGATCAAGAGATGTAACACACTAGTTAATCATCACTGCAAATGTTAAAGCCATTTCCTTCTCCACAGATCCCCAAAGCAGGACTCTTATATTGTAAGAATAACAAATATAAACCAGCTTTGTATTGCCCTGAAAAGGCTTCATTAACTTCTTCTACCTCTCAATGGGACTTAATGCCTTGCCACTTCTTTATGCAGGGGAGTTTTATTTCTTCAACTAGTTTAGCACTCATTTATGGAGCTTGCCAAGTGTATGGACTGTGTTAGTGTGTGTGTATATATACATAAATATGGGGTTTTGTGTGTGTATATATATATCCATGCACAAGCTCTTGTTTATGTTATCCAGAGTCAGTGGATGTCAGAACAATGTCATGAGATCCTGATTCCAACAGCTAAACAAATAAGATAGCTGAGGCAATTAGAATGTTTCAGAACAGTGCTATTTTGGACAGCCAGTCAGCTCAACACAGTTAATTTCAATCAGCAATTCTAACTGATTATGTTCTACCTAATAGAAACAGTGACATAATATATTCTGGCCTTTTTTCCCCCAGTAACTCTTGGCCTCTGAATTATATTTACTGCAACTGATTTTGCATATTGGATAAGTGTTTCTCCAAAATTCCCCCAAGTTATTGCTACAGGAAAGGCAACAAGGTAAGGTGGGACAAATATCTTCACAGTTGAAGTCTGTTCTTTTATAAATGCAAGTTCTTCTTCCTTCTCATCATTAAGGACTCGTAACTCTCCCCACTGCCAAAATGTTTTCACCTAAATGTGAGTGTTGCACATCTGGTGACTGGGGTCAGAGTTCCTGATACTTGAAAAGAAGGGGAAGAAATACTGATAGGTGATGAGATCTTTGTGCTCACTGTGAGCACATTTAATGTAGTTGTAGGACTCACAGAGTCTGGCAAGTTCCACTGGTTTGCAGGGGGAAAGAAAAGAAACTGTGGCCCACAGTGTGCCTTTACTAAGTTGTATGTCCTTAGGGAAGAAGCAGACCTCCTGCTTTACATTCAATTTGCTTTTTATGTCACCTGCAAAACTGCCATCAGCTAAATAGACTCCTGGCTATCCTCTAGACATTGTTCTATATTATGTACACTTAGTTTCAGCAGACAATTTTCCCATTCAGTTTCTCTTTTTGTATTGCATATTTTAGTCAAAGCCCTATACTTTATTGTTTCCGTGCTGGCTAATAGCGCTCCTACAATTTTCAGGTTAATGCATTTACTGTTCCTGTCAACAGCTGAACTATAGAAGGTGAACACGTTTCTTGGCAAGGCCTTTCATATATTTTTTATGAATCTTACCACTACAGAGGTATGGCTGGACGATGAATGTCTCGTTGTTCTCTCGAAATTACGTGTATGCAAACAGTTAACTCCCAGCAGCTGTGGGGAAGAAGTGCTGTCATTTACACGAAAGACTTTTTAGCCAAAAGGTGGCACTGCGACTGCATAGATCTTGCAGTAGATGAGCGATCTGCCAGAAGGTAATGAGCCACGCAATACATATATTTTAATTCCACTATTCATACCTTGTGAACGGCAAGTATTGAAAACTGGCTAATTATTTCCTAAACGTTAGAATAATATCAGAGCTTCAGGAAGCTAACAATTTGGTAAATGTACAGCAAAACTAATAAATAATTTATTCTTGCTTTAGTGAATCTGAGCAATGAAATAAAGCCCCTTGAATCAATACCTGAAAATGTGCTGCCGAAGTGCACAGAATCTTTTGTTTGTGCATGTATCTTACACATACAGTCTACTCCTATTAATGGCTTGCTTTGTAACCTGTAAGACAAGAACTGTAACTGAGTTTTTGAGACAGATCCTATGGGCTTCAAAACAGTTCTGGAGCTGACTTTCCCATGAGCTGGTCAGATACTTCACTAGCAGATTAAGTGCTACTTGATCCTGGTGTTTTACTGTCTTACACACATGATCACTAGGTATATTCATGAAGACCAGCGTGTACAGGAACCTCCTCCAGAAGAACCACTGTCAAGATGGTCTGGCGAGCTGCACTGGGCCTGAGTGCAGAAAAACAGGGAGCAAACTCCCTGGGATGTGCCCTGACACTGAGTTATGGTATCATATTCATTACAATCTCTTTCGATGTGGATAGAAGTTACATTTAAACTCCACACATACCCTCATGCCCAAGTGTGAAATGTCTGTACTTCTTCAGAGGAGACTTAGGCTCTTCATGATATGGGTCCTTTGTGATATAGGTCCTTTTAATGGACCTGTTAGGCGCATTGCATTAGTGTCTGTAGTTGATTTTTCTTAGCTTTCCTGAATGTTTTTATATATGTAAGTCTGGAGTTCTTTACTTTCCAGATATTCTAACACAAGAGCCAGTTAGCCTGTTTTACCATATTTAAGTATCTGAATAGTTGTCATTATACATAAAACAAAAATCAGCGTCCACATGGCTCAACATATATAATTTGAACCCTGAAAACACAAAGCTTTTTTCTTTTTTCTGTAAAAGACCTTTTGTATTTCCCCATGAGTCACATTCATGTTTGCAAATGCTTTTGTCCGCAACAAGGATATGAAAGTATTTTTTTTTAAAAGCATGGGAAAACAAAGGATGCTTAAGTAATTACAAAAGTCAGAAAGCCAGGACTTCAGTGGCAGATCTGGGACTTCTTAGATTAGAAGTTAGACTGGGTGAAGTCCTTAACCAGGGAGAAGCACTGAAAACTTACGTTAAGGACTGCAGAGTCATTGCTTCCACTTTCTCCTACTCCAGATCTCACGTGTGAGTAAAGAGTTATCTCGAATGGTGCTCCCATGAAGAGGATGGTCTGTCTAAACTCGCCTTAATTAAGTGGGAAGGACTGCAATGTTTTCTTGAACATTAAGTGGACTTTTGCTTGTTTTTATAACACGATAAATAACTTTCTATTTTACAGCATCACTATATCAACCCAGATTATTAGATTTATTCAGCAGACATGCAGGGACACACCAGCTGAGACTTGAAAACTGCCTCTTTAAACCCACAGCACTTTCTAACCAGCACTGTGTTTTAAAGGGTAAAAAGCTTTCCAGAAAAGTCAAATACATTCCAGTGACCACAGATCTAGTTTTGTTTTCTTCTTCTTCTTCTTTTTTTTTTTTTGTTTGTTTTCCAGGCGACAAGTTTCTTGTGGACCTAAAGGTGCTGCTGAAACCTGGGACGGGAAATGAACAAGTTACAGAAAACAGAAAAGTATCCTCTGCCCCCCAAGGGAAAAAAACAAAAAAAAAATCGAAACAAACAAACCAATGGGAATTTAAGTGAAAAAATAAAAAGTGAAAATTTAAAAAGTAAAAATATAAAAAGTAAAAAAATAATAAAAGGTAAAATAATTACAAATAAAAAGTAAGATAATAAAAAGTAAAAAAGGAGTAAAAATAAAAAGTAAAAAAAAAAAAAAGTAAAAATAAAATAGTGACAAAAAATCCAGTAAAAAGCCCCAAAGCCAACACAAAAAGAAGCATGAAGTTAAAAACACAGAGTTCTAAGTGGAGCACAGAAGCCGGCGTGGGGGTGGCAGCGCGGTGGCAGGACGGTCCCCGCGGAGAGGGTGCGCAGGCAGCGGCGGGAGCAAGGCGAGGAGTGCGGGCGGGGGCAGGGGCCGGGGCAGGAGCAGGGGCAGGAGCAGGGGCAGGAGCAGGGGCAGGGGCAGGCGGCGCTCGCCCGGCCCCTCGCGGCTGAGCCCGGCCCCGTCGGGGCGGGGCGCGGGGCAGTTTCATTGCGCTGCGCGAGGTGCGGGACGCGGCGTGCGGGGCCGCCGGCTGGGACCGAGCGGGGAGCCCCGAGGGGGCGTGTGCGTCCGTCCGTCCGTCCGTCCGTCCGCTGGCTGCAGAGGGCCGCCGCCGGGATGCGGCGGGAAGCGTGAGGAGAGCACGGGCGATGCTCCGCCGCCGCGGCCGTTCCGCGCACGGGCGCCCCTAGGAGCGGCGGTGGGGCGCGGAGAGGGCGAGACAGAGGGAGGCACGGCTCCTCCGGACAGCCGCGATGGCCACCGAGGTGGTGTGCGGGCTCACCTTTCGGCTGCTTCTGCCCGTGTGCCTGACTGCCGGTACGTGCCCTCCGAGCCGGACTCGCTGCGTCCCCGGAGCGGAGGCTTCGGGGATGCTCCGCGCTCCTTCCTCGCGGCTGCCCCCGCGTCCCGCTGTTTACCCGAGAAACTTTAAACTTAGTCGCTCACCGCTTATTCCTGCGTATTTTTTTGTTGTTGCTGTTCTTCTTATTATTATTATTATGATGGTTATAATTATTGTTACTGTTATTCCAGTATTATATCCAGTGGGACGTGTCCCTGCCCATGGCAAGGGGTTTGGAACTAGCTGGATGGTCTTTAAGGACCCTTCCAACCCAAACTATTCGATGATGATGATGATGATGATTACTACTGTTACACCCTCCCCCGCCAATACTAATGATGATAATAACACTCTGGTGCTCTGTCGGCCCGAGAATGCGGAGCTCCTTCACTTCGGAAAATCGTGCGTCTGCCCTGACTGACGGGGAAAGGCGTAACTGTGAGGGAGGTTCGGTGCTCGCCCTCCGTGCGTCCCGGTTTATCTGCCTTTTTTTTTTTTAGGGTTTCGGAGCGTGTGTGTGTTTGTGTGTGTGTAAAAACAAGGAGCGACGCAGAAAGAGTAGTTCTCTGATTTACGGAGGTTTTTCGGGAGGGAGATTTTCTCTCTTATTTTGAGAAAGTTCAGTGCGTTAAATTGCGGCGCTTAGCAGGCGGCCATCCAAGAAACGAATTGTTTTTGGATGGAGACCTGCGGTGTCCGGCCGCGGGCGAATATGTTAATGTTAATCCGTGCCCCCGGCATAATCGGCGGACAAAACTCCGAACACCCAGCGACTAATCCGTAGCAGGTCAGGACGGCGGCTCGGCTCGAAGCCGTGCTCAGCCCCGCGCATCTTCCGCGGTGCGTCCGTCCCTTGGGCTGCGGGGCCGCCTCCCACCCGGGGCAGCCGCGTTGCCATCCCTGGCCTTGATGAGCCCCGTGGGGACCCGACCACCACCTCTCCATCCGAGCATCTTCTCCCCCCACTCTCCCCCCAGCCTCCCTGGGAGGTGCTATCGCTCCGGGTCCCTCCGATTTCTCCTCCGAGAAGGACTCGGACCCCCTCCTCGTCACTCCCTGGTGCAGCTCCTTTTGCTTTCACTGAAAACACACTTTATTTCCCCCTGCTCCTCCCATCGCTTTGCTTGAAGCGATGTGGTGGGTGCTGTTGGCAACATTGTGCTAATGGTGAGATGGAAGCAGCTTTCCAGCTCACTGCCAACACCTTCACCTGCTTTCCGCCCATTCCACATCCCATCTTTCCCCCTGCAGGTGCCTCCCCCTGGGCTTGGTGGCCACTACTGGGGGCTGCAGAGGTCACAGTTCCCCAGGGGGATGGCAGCAGGCGAGGGGAGGCCCTGGCAGCTTTGAGTCTGTGCCTGTATGACTGTCACTCGCCTTGGTCGATGGTGTGTGGGAATGCTTTTGCAGAGGAGCTGGGTGGTGGTGGATGGAGCAGGCAGTGGGTTGCTCTTGAAGCCAAGGATTGATGGTACCAGGTAGATATTTCAATGCCAAGGCTGGGCTTAGGGCACCCCTGTTGGAAATTTGTTGGGCTGCATCCATACTTAACTATCATGAAATACGGTTGGGTATGGGTGTGGGTATGAGGATAAATTTGCTGGAGAGACACGGGAAGACAACAATCAGCTGTGATATTCAAGTAATGGAGGTATTGTTCTTTCAGTTGCCTGTTCTGGTTCTTGCCAAACTCTTTCTATATCAGAGCAAGTTCAGATACAATTGTTTTGCTGTCCTGATTCCTAATATTAAGTAATGCAGAGGTACTTTTGCATTGCAGTAATACCTCCACAGATGAGAACTGATGTTTTTATGAATTGCTTATGGTCATAGATTTTATTCATTTGAAGATTAATCAAAATACAAAACCTGAAGGAGGGGCTTCCCATCTTGAGTATGAAACTGGAATCCCACTGCAGAGCTTTTGGGTTTGTACCTAGCGATCTTGTTCTGTTGGATTTGAGAGATGAAGTAGTAAATGAGGAATCATTTTTTCTTTTAATTTACTGTCTCTGTAAGTGTTTCCACTTTTCAAGCTGTTAGTAGAGTCCGCACTAGGGTGAAACCTAGTTCAGCCTGCTTCATTACTCCATTTTTCTTGGGTCCGCACCTGAGTTATCCCTGAGCCAATGCTCTCCTCCTTTCCAAAGCATCAAGGAAGTGTTTCATGGGCTTCTGGAAAAAGGCTTTTTAGAGTTCATATATCAGAGTGATGCTTTTTTGCATGACTTACGGTGAAGTTACATCCGCAGCTGAAAAGCTGCCATGAGGTCTCACTGCGCAGAGCGATGCCTTTTGTCTCCTACCCCTGTCTGGGCAGTAAGTGTGTCTGGCTGTGCCAAAAGGGAGGAAATACAGAGTTGTTCATTCACTTCGGTATCTGTGCATGTGTAATATTTAAAATGATAGTTTACTGTAGTTTCTTATTATGAGGTTTATGGAGGGCAATGGCAGCTGTGGCAAACTTGTTAAAAATAACACATCTGCTAAGCCAAAAAATGATTCTTTAAATACTTTAAAATGGAAAATGCTTTAAATCCTTAATACTTTAAATACTTCGTTTTTCAAGTAAGCAAAATTAAATACTAATACTAGTTATCTCTGCTGGTATGAAATACTTGCCAAGCATCGGTTAATACCGTGCAATTGAGAAAATGCAGTTCATCATATGATTTTTCTAGGATCAGGTCTGTAGCACTAAAGAGCGTGATCTTGTACATGTAAGAATAGCTATGTCCATTTAAAACTCAAGAATGACACATCTTGAGCGTCTACTGAAAACAGGAAATTTAATGTGCAAAATTAAAGACTTTGGAGATGGGAACTGATTGTAGGCTTATGACTCCATAGTTGATCCAACATCATGTTATTTTCACAATAAAGTTTTATGTTCAGTCTGATGCAGACATAGAGCTTAAATAATAACTCAGAATAATATAAAACTTAATTGCAAATAAAGTACTGTGTTCTGTAATAAGACACAGAGAGTTGGATCTGTTGTTGGGTTTGGTTTTTTGGTGAGATTAGTGCAATGTGATGTTTTCCTGTATCATAGTAGTACAAAGGTGAAAAAAAAACAATAAAATGGGGGAAAGGTAGGTTTTGGCATTGGTGGGAAGTGGACTTTTGTTTTGTCTTTCTGAATCCTGAGCCTTCGCATAAACCTGTCTTTTTTGTGTTATTTGTATGAACTTGAAACATGCAAACCATATTTTTTCTCTCTCTGGAGTAGGGCATCAGAACAGTCTTTTGCTAATTGCTTTCTTTGGTTTATAAAAACTCGAACCGCAAAGTTGTGGTTTACATCACTTGATAAAAATTTTTAATTATTCTGCTTTCAATTGTTTTACTTCACACACAATTCATTAGTTTTCTTTTAAGTAAAATACTACTATTTTCAAATAAGGAGTCAGGGAAAAAATGCTTAGAGAGAACAGCTTTCTGTGCTTTTTTCACTAATGCTGTATGTTATCAGCAGATCGACTTTTGTGAGCTAGGTCCAAGTGCTCCCAAGAAGTTACACTTGCTTTCTGAACTCTTCAAGTTTTACCCAGATGGAGTGAGAATTGTAGGAACTTCTACAAAGCTAGTTTTTTTAGAGGGGGTGAGCACTTTTATCGGTGTTTGGTAAGTGATGGTAGTAAAAAGAAAATATTTTAATGGTTTTGTAGGCAACGGAGGTTGGATATTAGTTGGAAGTTTTTCACTTATTTCTTCAAGACAAATCTTTGAACTCCTGGTAAACAATGGGAATTGCTTTTATTTATCCTTTCAGTGACTGTGATTAATCAGAATGATATGGAATTAATCACAATGATCATCTCTCCAGAAGACAAATGACGATGCAGAGAATATTTTTTAAACCTTACACAGTATTTTCAAAACCATGTATATTCAGTTTTTGGAAGTGCCTGAGTGAGACCAAGGATATTGTTCTGCCTTGGAAGGAAAAGATGGATTCCAGTGTGATTGGATGCTCTTTGACTTCTATCCCCAAATTAACAAGTATTTATGAAAACTTTGGAGGGGAAATATCTGCATTGCCACATTAGCAAGTACTAAAATGCTGTTAAAATTATCTGTTTTAAAGAGTATTTCAGAACCCAATATCTCTCTCTATGATTTGAAGCTTTGAATTATTACTGTTCACATTTTCTATAGACAGAATAAATTGGACAACTCTGTGACATTAAAGCAAGTATTTGGAGGCAGTGAACCATGCCATGTTTTTTTGCCATGGTTTTTTTGTGCTTGTTGTTGATTTCACTGGAAGTGGCTGTTTAAAAATGATCATACAATATGACATTGTGTTGCAATATTCAGGTGACTGAATGTTTTTTATGTGCCAGTCTGTACAGGTGATATTGAGGTGATGACAAAGTAAGTTGTAATGCAAGACTGCACAGACTAGAGGGTAATTTGTGTAATGACATTACATGTGACAGTATTTACATGTGGATATATGAGTATACATACATATGAAAAAATTATGATGTATTTTAAAAGCTGAAATGAACTTCACATAGTCAGCAGGAGTGCTGCTTGTTATGCTTTAAAATTAGCCAATTACTGAAAAGAAGAAAAGAGAGATCAAACTGATTTTTTTTTTTTTCCATTATGGTGACACTGGGGAATATTTGTTACAATGTACTGAGAAGAATGATAGGGAACAGCATGAAAGAGATTCACATAGACTTCCTGTTACATTTTAAAACTCTGTTGTCCCAAGTCAGTCATAAAAATGTTAGTCACGGCAACACAAAAAAAGTCGGAACCCCTTGGGTAGCATGCTGAAAAAAAAATCCCAGAACAACTTAGATGACAGTTTGCACAATCCTAGAATGACTGTTAGGTTTCCTTCCTCTCTTCAAATGTTTTAGAAATTTAGCTGGCATCTTTTTATTTATTTTTGGCCTAGTTCAATGGGAGCAGGTGAAAGATGTTGAAGGGTAGAAATATATACAGGTTTGCAGGTGTAATGTTTTCCAGGTTTGTGGGCATATAGTTAGATTTTCTTGTGCACAAAAAGTAAATGTCATATAAATCTCTGAGCCGTTCATCCTAACTGACCTAAGATCCAGAGAAAAGAGTTTTGGGGAAAGTGGGGTAGCAGCAGTCACTCTGCAACCACAGCATTCTTTCTCTTTTGTAACAGTCATCTTAAGTTGACTGCATCTGCTTCCCTGTAGCATACAGCCTGGGAAACTCATCCCACAAAAAACAGGAATAAAACATCTCTCCTTAAGTTTTCGCCACCTCTACTTATTCATCCTAACTGTTGTTTTTATTGGTCTGAAACCACTTAATGGTTAAGATGGGATAAACCCAGAACCTCTAAATTTGCAAGGCTTAGGGCTCGCCTGGTAGTAAGGTTCTATAGATACTATTGAACTTGAGAATAGAAATCAATGGGAGGTAGCTGATTTGGAGAGAGTTATTTGGAGAAAGTGGACAACTTGCCTGGTGACTTGTAAGAATTGGAAAGATTTGAATCCATTATTGGTAGCAGTGGAGCTTACAGGTATCAGTTGCAAATTATCCTGCATGGAATTCCCTTTTTGTCTTTTAAACTGCAGGTACAATACTGAGCCATATTCTGTTTTTTTTGATCAGAGCAGTCAGATCATAGAATGAAAGGACAGAACTGTATGTATTATGGAAACAGATAACCCATTATTTTGGGGATGTTGTTGAGGGAGGTCAAGGAAAAGAATGGTACTGTTAATGTACTTGCGCCTGCGTAGCCACGTTGTTCTTCCATTTCAGGTAATTTGCTAAAAGTCAAAAATTATAGGAGACAAAAATTGTAAGACAGTAGGTTGGGGGGATGGAATACAACAGTTTTAACATTTAACTGGAAGACAAAATAATTTTGAGGTGCAGATTTACCAGCATGTTTCTTGGAGCAGCAGAGTTGCAAAGGCTGGCAAAAGCACCCAACTTCAGAATAGCTGGCATTGCTAAAAAGACTCATGGAAGGGAATATCATCAAATGAATCATTATCTGAGAGGGTCTTCAATTGACACACTCTTTCATAACAGTAAAACATTTTTCACATGCATGTAAAGCTGCTGGATTCAGCAGCTCTCTCCAGCTCCTCTCCATCTCTTTTCTCTTTGCATATTGAAATGATAGCCTTTGTGAAGTTGAAGTGTCTTATTTGGAGGATAAGCTTTCATTTGAAGAACATTAGTAACTACTTCTCTTGGACTGCAGCAAACAGGCTACTTGAAATAGGCTGTTTGCTTTCTATTTGAAGAATGATGTAGTGAAAAAATCTGTATAGTCAGGTAGGTTGTACAAGCCTTTGTGGTATCTTTAGGCAGTTCTAAGGATACTGTAAGTATTACTTGCTAAGGTAGCAAAATGCTTTGGGTTTGGGTTTTTGTTGTCCTCCATGCTACAGCAGATTGATCAATATTTGTTACTAAATCCAGCCAGATTTATTTGGTAGGGTGAAAGTTTTCTGTAACATTACTTTTCTGGTGATCACAGGTCTTCATGCTGTCATCTTGACAGATCTCTCAAGTTAAGAAGGTCAGAAGCTGACCGCATGCCGTGAAGTTTTCCAAAAAAGTGCAGCAATATGAATGACTGAGTCCTCCAGTTCTTGTATGGAGAGAAACCAGTATACCAGGGATTATTTTGTCAGATAAACCACCTTGAAGTCTTGAATTATTTAAAAAAAAGAAAAGTCTACAAATTGAATTACATACTGTCTTTATTTTGGTGCATATCGTTTGATGCATTACATTCAGGATGTGGTTGAATTAATGTAACTCTCCTCTTCTCCTGAAAGTCTTACCTGCCCATTTGCTGTCTGGAGTAGGCAGTTGTAAAACCTGAATGTCACATTAAGGTTGCTATTCTGTATCCTTATTTCTCTTATATCTGGTGTTAGCTTTGATTATATTCTGTAGCAATGAATTCCGTGGGTGAACTCCACTGTGGATAAAAAGGAGTACTCTTTAATTCCTTTTCAGTTTGTTGCCTTAGTAAATAATCCCTTGGATGGGAAAAAGTATGTATAATCACTTAAATCAACAACAGTCTAGTGTTCTATTTACTCTAATGCTTTAGAATAATATTTGCAAGGCATAAAATCAACCATTAAGATCAACTGTAGAAATTAAACAACTCTGAATTCCCTATCAATTGTTCGGTTCTGAAGAGAAAGGGATGAGGATTATGTAATTAAAAAGTTTCAGGATGCTATACTTTTACAATCTGAATCATTAGAAAATACAGAAAATTATTCTTTGGTCTCATTCATGTGGTGTTCATTTTGGAAGGTCTTTTAGAGATGAAATGAAGAAGTGAGTCTGTGTGTTCGTAAGTGACACCCTAATTACTCCCTTTTTGGCCAAATATTATAAAGCGCAGGATTGCAGACATTACATACTTCGTCTACTGTTGCCAACATACTAATTTGTTAATGTAACTTGACAGAACCATAACTTAGACCTGAAGTATTTAAGTGGCATTAGAACGTGGTCTATTCTGCCCCTTGTTCAGAAGTTTCATGGGGGAATGAAAATTATTTCCTTAATAGATAAGGGAGTGTGTTCTGGATTGTCATGGTGCTCCAAGGATATGCAGACCCTGGATGAGTAAATAAATGCTAAACAAGTGCTATCTTTTCCTTAGTACTGCTAATACTATTTGATAAACTGTATACTGATGTTTGTTTTGGTCAAAAACAAGCTATTAGAGAAATTAGATCTTGGGTAATTTGAAGAATTTTGTAAGGCCTCTTGCTAGCAGTCATATATTCCAAGTTGCAAGTATTTGTTTAGCTTTTCACTATGGTTTAGCTTTTGTTAAATAGAGATTGAGGTTGCAAAGGCTGAGAAAGGAATGATCAGTGAAACATCGGTCAACAAAACCTGCTCCCTTGTAACCTGAAAGTAAGCCTTTCTCCAAATGGATACATCCCCCACTGTAAAACATGATGCTGTTAACACTGTTATGTATCTCTGATATTATTGATTTGATTGTCTAGGAAATCACCTGTTAATCTCTAGCAAGCCATACTCTAGCTCTAGAGTACTCAAGTGTACTCTAGCAACTACAATGACATTTACTCTGGATTTTGGTTTAATACATGCTCATGTTCTGGAAAATGTCTAGAACATGCAAAAAGTTTGCATAGTGGTTGCACCTGGTTGTGTTGTGTTTTTCTTCCCATGTTACACTCGTGGCTTTTTATGACATCTTTCAGAAGAGCAGTTTCCTGGTCACCAAAAATAGATTAATTCATAAGCCAACAGCAAGTGAGCGAAATTTGACTTCACAAATCCTGATTTATGTAGAAAACTTTTACTGCCATAAATATTAGCTCATGTTGTCATTTTGTTGGCCTGCTTCTATAAGACTATTGTTAGACCCTATGCATGGCTCTAATGCGATTGCTAAAACGTGTTTGAATTTATCGGTCCTTCACTCAGTACTTAGAATTTTAAAGACCTGTCCTTAATAATTCTGCTTTTTTTTCCTGAGAAAGGTACATATTGCATCCAATTCTACAGCATGAAAAATATGATTTCACCTTTTGAAACTTTGTCAGAGACCAGATTATTTTCTGAGATCTGTATCACAGAGCAACTTTCTAATTTTGTTGCAGACACAGAATTATAATTACTTTCCACTTTTTTTCCATAAGTCATTGATAACATCAGCACTTTCTGTGATGGAAATAATTGTATGTTGCAGTATAGAAATTCATAGAGAAATATTTGTACCTTGTCTAAATGCTACATTATAAAATTACTTCCTTCAGGTTGTAGTGCTGTCGGTCAAAGTAATTCTGTCGTAGCACGTGTACCACTAGTCAGAGAAGCTTGATTCTTCCTCTTCCTTCTTTCTTCTCTAGGCATTTAACACATGTAAAATTACTGTTTGATTTGTAGAACAAGGATGTGTGAAGCAAGACCTGTGTCTCTTACTTGTTAGCTAAATGCTAGGCATATATATTTGCAATATTGTCCTATGTAAATAATAAATACCTTTTCTATTGCTTATTTTCTCTAAGTGGAAAGGACATCAATAAATAGATAAAACACCATTACTCCTTTTTTAAAAAGCAAAGCTTCTGGCAAAGATAAACAAGTTGCTGCTTTCTCCCATTGTTTCAATGTATAACTGAGCAAAACCACCGTAGTGTGGTATTGTGACTATTTGTCTCATTGCAAAAATATGTCTCAGCTGGAGGAAAGGCCATAATCTCTATAGTTCATTGTTCCCACTATGCTTCTTGTAAACCAGTATATAGAATTTGATGTTGTATTTTCTCTGACCTTGTTGGTTGTTTTCTTCTGAACTCTGATCAGGTATCTGAGCAGAACAACAGCCTCCTCTGTGCTTTTCAAGATGTTTTATTAACCATTTTCATACATTTGCTCATTAGGAGAACTCTTTAAGATTTACTTCTACTATAAATGAGCTGCTGCACTGTAACACATCCTTCTTTTCCTAGACCTTCATGGGCTTCTTACTCTATGGCATGTTGGTAAGAATCTTTGATCTTTGTTGGGCAATAATGTACGTGTCTGTATTACTATAAAAATGCATTTACCTTCTTGGTCTTGGGGAGCGATCTCTGATTTCCTTGTGGAGGAATTTTGTTTGAAAGTCCTTCTTCTGTGAGCCTGCTGCCATCTTCTTAGCAAGGCGGATTGAATAGCTCAGCTCACAGCACCACTTTTTTCTTTATTTCAGATGAAACAATTTTCACGTTCCTTAAGATACAGCACTGAAAACACAATGGATGGAGGGGAAAAAATGAACTGGTCACATAAGTTGTATTTACGCTATGCCGCACAAGCCTTAAACTTACTTTCAGCTCCTTTTGAAATAAATCCAATAACTGAATTAATCTCCTTGTTTAATGGCTGGCTGGACTTCATGGTAGGCCCCATAATGATTAGAACGATTAGCATTCAATGATGTTTATTTTCCATTGCTCTTCTTCAACTGATGCCTTTGTTGTGAGATAAGTCCCAAGTCTTAGGGAATTGACCCTATTTTGAACTTTTTTGGGCCAATACAGCCTTCTTCCCCAAGTTAAAATCTTTTGATTTGTATGACCTTGAAACACAATGTTTATGTGTATACTCTGAGGCAAAATACAAGAAACATACCTCATGAGGTTCAATAGGGCCAAATACAAGGTCCTACCCCTGGGTCAGGGCAATCAGAAGTTTCAGTACAGGATAGGAGATGATGTGATTGAGAGCTGCCCTGCAGAGAAGGACTTGAGGGTGCTCATTGATGAGAAGATCAACAAAAGCCAGCGATGTGTACTCATAGCCCAGAAAGCCAACCATATCCTGGGCAGCATCAACAGGAGCATGGCCAGCAGGTTGAGAGAGATGGTTCTCCCTCTCTGCTCCACTGTCATAAGACCCTGACTGGAGTATTGTGTCTAACTCTGGAATCATCAAAATAAGAAGGGTATAGAACTGTTAAAACACATCCAGAGGCAGGCTACAAACATGATCAGAGGGCTGGAGCACCTCTGTTATGAGGACAAGCTGAGATAGTTGGGGTTGTTCAGGCTGGAGAAGAGAAGGCTCCAGGACCACCTTATAGCAGCACTCCAGTATCTGAAGGGGACCTGCAGGAAAGCTGGGGAGGGACTTTTTACAAGGGCGTATAGTGACAGGACAAGGGGGAATGGCTTTAAATTGGAAGGGGTAAGATTCAGATTAGACATTAGGAAGAAATTCTTTGTGATGAGGGAGATGTGACAGTGGAGGAGGTTTCTCAGGGAAGTTGTGGATGCCCCTTCCCTGGAAGTGTTCAAGGCCAGGTTGGATGGGCCTTGGGCAGCCTGGTCTGGCGGGAGGTGTCCCTGCCTGTGTCGTGGGGGCTCAAACTAGAGGATCCCTTCCAACCAAAACCATTCTATGATTCTGCGAAATACTGTGTGTATTGACAGTTTTACTGATATAATGTATCTTAGGATGCCCTTCTTTAGTGTTTAACCTGTCAACCATTTGTTCTTATTCAACAGAGTCAACAAATTCAATCATCGTGCCCGTTAGTATACATAAGCATCAAAATCCATTTCTCACAGCTTGTCTTTGTCACCTGCAAATACAGCATCACAGTTGCTCAAAGACCTTTGCAAATATGTTATCTTGTTTATTTGCTGAATGCAAAATTAAACATATTCTTTTAATGTGTGTTTTAAGCAGATCCTTGCAGGTAATTATATCACTGTGATTTTAAGCAAAAATTACTTTTACATGCAATAAACTTATATGAAATAAGACTTTGTTTCCTACAACTTGGCTGCTTGATGATAAGCTATTCTGGCAATAGTAAGGAAATGTCAGAAAGTCCCAAATGGTCCTTTTGTGCCTCAGAGTATGAAGCACTTGGAGTTGGTAGAATTGTGGAAAAAGGACATTATGTTATTTCCTGCCTGTATTTACTGTTACTGTATTTGGGGGAATTCTGTGTTTCTCCTTCGCCCTGAGGAGGAAGCTGTTTTCCTCTTACTCTTGAAATGGAAAAGTAGCGTGACTGTTCCAATGCTAGGCAATATTGCAAACTGGAAGGAACGAGAAAGTGTCATTACCAGAGTATCCTTCCCGCATAGTTAATGCACGTTAGTTGTTGTTGAAATAAGAATGTTGCAGTTGTTAAACAAAACCTTAAAGGATGAGATAGCTAAGTCACTGAAACTAGCATCTGTTTTGAGGAGAAAGAGTAATATTCTCCTGTGCAGTGAGTAATTCCATGGTAACTCTGGGTTTCTCATTCTTTTGAAGCTGTTGAGGTTGGTTGCTCCCCTACGAGGTTTCTGGGTGATTACAGGATGGAGTCTGGATCTCTCTCAGTTTCTCCCTTCACAGTATCCCATGGTGGAAGGCACCTCAGGGCATCTTCTTCCATCTTCTGCTCAATGCAACACTGAATTTAAATGTGATTTTGAGGGCTTTTTCCTGTTATGTTTTTAGAAGTGTATGAGTGGAGGTCTACAACCCCTTCCTGTGCTTAGTTAGCCTCACAGTGATTAGTTTGATTTGTTGGTTGGTTTTTTCCCCCTTTCTCTCAGAACCTCATTCTGTGACCATTATCTCTCAGTCTGCACCTTTGTAAAGAGCCTGGCTCTGTCTTTTTGATAAGCTCCTCTTAGTTGTTGAGGGGCTACTGAGAGTTGCTGTTGAAGCTGTCTCATCTTCGAGCTGAACAAGCTTCAGTCCTGCAGCCCTCTTGGGACTCTTGGGACTCTAAGTTCCTCTTGGGACTTACAGCTTCCGCTCTGACTGTCTTGGAAGCCCTCCCCTGGACTTGCTAAAGTTTATCAACACATTTCTCGTCCTGAGGGGTCATGTTCTGATTTGCTGTGTCTTAATACATAAAATATACATCCATTGGCTCAAAAAGTTTGAACTTGTGTTTCTTAGCTGGAAGTGCTGATTATTAATGAATATTATTCTGTAACGGTACTATCATCTGTCACCAATTTACAGTTAATGAAACGATGAATTAATACAAGACGTACACATTTTTTTCTCTCTTTCAAGAGCTGTCCAATGCTGGCACCCTCTAAAGGGCTAACTAGCCAGTAAATTATTTGTATTATTTTACCAAGAGTCATGCTCACGTACTTGAAAATTTATAATTAGTCAGTATTTCTTGTTATTCTGCAAATCACTGACAGCTAATTTTTTTTAAAACCACAGAAAAAAATGAGTTCTGAATGTTTCTATATTGCATACTTTTCTCCTAGATGGTCTGCGTCTCATGTAGTATTGACAAATTACTTTTAGCGGTAGTTATTTTACTGTTGGGTTGCAATTTTGAAAGAAGTATTTGAAAAGCTAGCTTGTGTTTTGGATATGTGAAACACTTGGTGCTAGTCATTCACAGAATCTGTTTTACTAGGTTTTATAGATCCAGCACAGTAAAGTTTTTCCAATTTTTTGCCTGAAAATGGCAAGATTTATGTATTTATTTGACTGTAGTGATTAGTTAACTGTGCTGCCTTTATAGGGTCAGCCTACTGTATGTTGGAAATTTGTTTTCATTTTAAAGAAGCATGGAAGAAGTTGCAGTTTAAGGGTATAAAAAGTTGAACTGTTCATTGTGTGTAGTACAGTTAGCCTTCATTTGATAAAAGGTATGTTTTTGTTACCAGAAGTTACATGCGACAATTTTTTTCTCTTGTTCTGTACAAGTCTACCCTTAGGTAACAGATTATGTCAGTATGGAAAACAATAACTGGTTGTAGCCACCCACATGACTTTTCTGAGGGTTATTTATGCTGTTCACCCCCACAACTGTGGGGAATGTGCTCATGTTTTCCTGTAGTTTAATATTTATATTTTTCACTGTATGCATCTGTTGCTCCTTCCCTTCTTTGAAAGATTTACACCACCTCTCATGCAACACTATAAATAAAATTTGTAGTGTGTTGTCTGACAGTATAATTGCAGCAGCATTGCATTCAGTTGTGGTTTTTTTTTTGTTTTGTTCTGTTGCCTGTTTTTGCAAAGTATGTCATCTGGGTCTCAAACTGGTGAGACCACCTTATTTTCTAAATAGAAAATATTTAAGAGGAATATTTGTATGCACAGGGAAACACCAAGATAACGTGTCTTTTAAAAAGAGGTCTAGAAATATTGGTAATTTTAGCTTTAGAGTTTCATAAAGACTGTATGTTCAAATCTTTCTGATTTTCTTATACTCCCTTGCATGTGAGAGTGTAAGAAGAGCTAAAGAAAATGTGCCTGACTCTCAGAATTGCCAGACACTGTGTCATTTACTGAATCGCACCTCCCTAGGTGTACTCACTTTTTTTGCAAATCTGACCTGACAAGTTTCTTGTTTGCATCCCATACCTGTGCATAAGGAGTGACTCAAGTCTCACATAGGTGGGGAGAAGGAGCATGATGCAGAACAGCATTTTACAAACTTGTATTACTGTTGAAGGCAAATCAAGGTAAACATAAGCTGTTTTCACATGTAACACCTTTTTTTTTTGGTTTTTTTTTTGTGTTTTTTTTTCCCTTGAGGTGGTACATTTAAAATGTAAGTAATTCTCCTACTAACATTTTTTTACTAGAATTGATGTAGTTTTGTTCTTTGATGTCTTGATAGCCAAAGTTGGTGCACATTGGTTGCTCAATTGATTTTTAAACGTCCCCTTTCAGGTCAGCAGATTCTTTAATGCATGATACAAATGGCTTTTTATATTATTCTTTTTTTTTAATTATTTTTTAAAAAGATTCCCTACGCAATTGTCCAAGATCAAGTGATGCCAGTGCCAGCAGGTTAGTCAGAAAAGCCGGTGTCTCCATTCCATGAGTTAGATGACATAAACCACACCATCTCATCTTAACAAAGCTGAGTAAACCAGATGAAGATTTGAAACAAAATTCGAAAGAGACTGCTGTTGTTGCTGGGTTATGCAACCTGAAATAACTAATTATCAGCTTATCATTTCCTTCGTTCCTGAGATGTTTGTATCTGGTTAGATTGTTCCTTATACATAAAATAAGAAATGCCTGATATTCATCCTCAAAGTCAGTAGTAGCAGTCTGTGGTTAGTGTAAGACCATCAATTGATGATGTCATGTTTATGCATAAAGAACAGAAAAAGTGATATTAGGAATGCAGTCTTGGACATTGGAGGAGGAACATTTCTTACATTAAGTGGTTAATCAGAAATATAGGAGAAGATACCGTCAGTCAGTATTGCAGAGCTGTTGTTAGCATATTGGAGTGAAGTTGTTTCATAACTTTTATCAAAATCCTGGTATAGGACATTGGCCTTCAAGGACCTCTCTCCAGACTGTAACATCATCTTTTCTCTGAACATGGAAAAAAAATCCTTTGGCTGGCAGAGTAGTCCTTCCTGCTAGTTTTGTTTCTTCTTTTCAGTTTTTTTAGCTGTTGTCGTCTAGTTTTATCCAGAAGAACTGATTAAGTGCCCTAAGGGAAGCTGAGTGTTCTGGAGAAAACCACAAGCAAATTGCTTCCATTATTTAATATCCTCATTTGCACTTTCCGCTATGTGTTTTTGTTGATAACCATGCAAAAGATTGCATCTTCCATTGCAGTTTGCTCCAGCTTGGTGTCTGTCAGTTTTGCATTATAGTATAATTAAGTTCATTATATATTTAGATTGCTACTAAAAGATCAATTACTAATAAAGTAGAGGTAATGTAATAAAAAATGTTATGATGACCTTGACCTTGTAGTATTTGAAGATTTGTATCTTGGATTGATTTCCTGTGAATTTTGAGTGGTCAGCATCCCACAGTAACCTTCCATCTTCTTTTTTTGGAAATAACGTTAGTCAAATATAGAATGAGTAGTGCTACCTGAACTATCTTATAATTTAAAAATAATTATAGGAAAGATGTGATAGAGCTGATTTCTTTGAGTCAGAATTACTGTAAGAGGTAATATAAATCAATTGAATCCTATTAATTTAAGTTATAGTCCTGTAAGAGAACTAACAATCCTTTGTAACCATTTATCAGGCAGAGAAAAAAGCCAGGCTTAGCCTCAAATGTGTTTCTTAAGTATGTGACAGTGTGCAATCCGACAGATTGGAATTGGGGTTAGGACAAAATGAAAACTCACCTGGGAAAACTTCATTGTATGAATTGTATGAAAGATGATATAAACTCAACAGTTTAATTAAGATGCACTATTCATGAGATACTCGTGAGATACATGTCTAGGACAGAGTACTATGATGTGCATCACAGTTTTTGCTGGTGTCCTAGGAAGCATAAAGGGAGGAATTTAGCATTCAAAGGATCTCTGTGTATGGATGTGTTAGCAAATCCAAATTCCCTGTGGGACAGCTACCTGGCTACTATGGGAAAAAACAAGCTAATAAAAATTACAAAGAGAATAAATATGTTCACAGTTCTGTTAGATAAATTTGCCATTGTTAAATCTGGGAAAGTGTGAAAGCAGTTTGCGTGGTTCAGAACATGACTGGCACTGTTGAAAACATCTGCTGCTTTGAGGATTGAAGATGACATAGTGCATGCTGAAAATAGCTGTGCACTTGGTCAGGTGTCTGCTTCATGTTTCTAGTGTCTGCTACAAATGTGTGTAAGAATTGTGGAGAGGAGAGTGTATTTCTTTCCAAAGACCTCTCTGTTATCAACTTATGAATGATTTTTTTTTCCATTTAAATATTTCAGAAGGATTTTTGGTTTATTTGGTTTTCTCACAGTGGTTGTGGAAAGATAAGCAAATAAACTGCCTAGTTTATTGGTTGGGGTGATGTTTCTTATTTAAAGAACAAAACTTTGTGGAGGTAAATCCAGTTGTATCTTTTGTATGTTAATAACAGAATATCTTGATTATTATGTTGTCGTCATGACACTACAGAATTCCTTAATGTGTAGTGAAGTAAATCAGCTTTCAAAAATGTGAAATGTAGATATTCGCATTATTCACCTAGTTTTACCACATGAAGCTATTTTACTTCCTTTTGTGGTAAATACTATGAATCCGTAGCAGAGGTATAAAAAGATGCTTGCTCCTGTACTAGAATTGATAAGTGGAAGAGTTCTACCCCTCATTGTTCTCCCATGTTTCATTAGAGAGAGAGTTCGGGAATCCTGTCTCCAAAACAAGAGGAGGAAAGCAGAATACTAAAAATCCAAGTCTAATGATGGGAATGAGTTTCTTTTTTACATAAGGAGCCATTTGAAAGTATATTCAAAGTACCTGGTGGGTCAAATAAACACCTTTGGTTAAAGATAAATATATTCCTTAGCCCAGAGTAAAATATGGGATTATTTTGTTCAGTTGCATTAGGATACAGTACAGATATTTTCCATCCTTCTGGTGTTATTGTGCACTGTCTGACCCTTCTGTTTATGCTAAAAAGTTTATTTAATAATTTTGATAAAAATAAACAAACATAATTACTCGACTTTGACTGAAGAGGTTGTTTGAACAAGATAAGTGTGTACTGCTTGGTAGCCATTTTTCTGTGTTGGATGTTAGTGTAAGTGCTGATAAACAGTGAAGTGTCCAGTACATAGGTAAGTATTATGCATGATTTTTTTCTTGCTATAGATGTTATTAATGTACGTAGAGGTTTATGCATTTGGTTTATGCGTGAGGTTCTTGTGCAGAACCAAGATGGGTCAGAGTACCAAGATGAGTCAAAAAGACAACTATTGTTTGGGGTTGATTTCAGAAAAATAAATCTTCATCTGAAGCTGTAACTTGGTGTTTTGCCTTTCTCCTTTAGAAAATGCATGTCCTTATGTACGACTTGGTGTGCTTCTGAGCTTGCCGTTTTTCTGACAGAAAGAGCCATGGGTTATAGAGATTGTATTGATGTGACCCCAGAAAAACAGTCACCTTCATTGGAAGCAAATTGAGTTACATTTAAAGAAATACAAATGTAGAGTAATTTACTGACCTGCTGAATGTCACAGGAAAGAATCATTAATGAGGAAGATAATTACCAATAATGTGGTTGTAATGAGATTGTGTGTTTCAGTATTTTAAGCTCATTTTATGAAGGATTTGGCAGATAAGGACAGTTAAGCAAAGAATAGGGAGGAAGGCAAGTGGAGTATGAAGAGTGAGATACAGAGAATGAGAACTAGGAATATGTTAGCATCAGAGATGGAGTGGGAGGTGAAGAAAAGAGGGAAGAAATCACTGACATTTTTATTGTGAGAAATGAGAAAACGACAAGATGGGTTCAAAGAGATGAATGATGTTTGGAGCAGGCGAGGAAGGTGAAGAAGACAGCCACCTAGGCCAGCTGGGCGACTCATGATAAAACCAGCAAGTAATACTGTCAATGGAAAGTGTGTTAGTAATAGTGGCCAGCAAGAATGTGTGAATCCTGGAAATGACAGGGAAGGAAGTGACAGGACTTCCATAGGAGATTGAGTGTAGCAGAAGAGATGCAGAAATAGAGAATTGAAGATCACATCTAAGCTGATAGACAGTGAAAACAGAAATGGAAATCCAGAAGAGAAGTTAGATTTACTTTCTATCACAAAGCCTCAATTTAGGAGTTGATCAGGCACTAAAGGAAAGATGTCAAATATGACAAATGTGAGGTGGTGCTGAAAGGAGAGAGTGAGGTGGTGTATGCATCTGGCAATTATTGAATTTAGTATGAATTATTATGAATTTGGTATTTTGGGCCTTTTTAAAAAATTTGTTTCGGGGTGATGGGTGTTTTGTGACTCACATCAGCCTCTAGTGCAGTTCAAAATAATGTGCTTTTCCCCAGAGATTACTGAAATTGTGGAAGGATCTGTGGTATGTTTCCTTACTTATTGCAACTTCTCAAGGTACAGACCATTTACTTTGGAAATCAACTGATTGTGGCTTGTATTTAAAATCAACAAAAATATAAAAAAATCCAAATAAACAAAGTGTCTATTGTACTAGTGTATTTTTTTATGTCATCCTAAAAGTTGTTCCTAAATTTGTTTTCCTCCCCTGTTCTTTTTCCTGCTCTTCTCTCCATCATGTATCCTTTTGTCTCTGTGGTCCACAGAGATCTCAGGGATGGTCAATGGTGTGCATTCCTGCTGCTGTCCTTCCTCCTTACCCTACCTTGTCATGTGATGTCTTCATGGTGAGTGGTAGAGAACAAAGTAATGTCTATGACAGTCTATGACTGATCAAAGTACTAGTGTGAGTTGCTGTGTGAGTTGGGTGACTTTAAAAAGCAAAGGAGAAAACCTGCCCAACTCAGATCAGCTTGTGCTTCCTATATTGAGCTGGATGCAGTCCTGGAGACATGATCCCACCATTAAATGTGGAGGGTGGGCTGTGGAGCTGTCACCAGCAAGCATGGTGACCCCTCAGTAGCTGCAGGGTTTTGGTGACCAGGGTCAAGCACTCAGCTCAGCAAAGATAGGGCCTTGTTTTCCCTGCATAGAGAGACTCCATTGGCTCTCCAGCCTGAGCCCTGGGGTTCCTGAGGCTCCTCTCCTGATGATTCTGGGAGTGTGCTGGATGTCACAGGTGTGACAACCTCTACCGCATCATCTGTGGGTGCTCTTTTGCCTCTCTGTTGCTCTGTGATAACTCACACATGGTCGCTGTTTGAGTTACCACGGTTTGCTGCTTAGGACAGTGGTGATCTGTCCCACTCTTCTGTCTAACTGCATTTCACAGGGAACCCAAGGTTGCTGGGTGCAGTGAGTTGTGGATATGAGAGTCAGCCAATGTCAAATATATTCTTATTTTATGAGCCAGTGGCTCTCTGGATTTTTAAAACCATTGCCAGTCTTATTAGCCACAGGCAGCCAGTAATGGTGTTTGGTGGTTTGCTTGCCCAGGGAACACTCTTATCAGTTTTGTCTTGTGTCTCTGAATTGTATTTTATTTTTTGATTTAAGAGAAGTATGCTCTTTCTTATGCTTTGTAACAACTTTTAAAAGGAAAATAATGTCATGATCACAGAGAGATACATTTAATAAATTAACTAAGTTCTTGTATTTTTCAGGGCATTTTTTTTTCCTTGGGAACATTATTTTAGTCATGTCTCACTGGGTTATGACCTTATTATACTAGTCCAGCAACTAGGCTTTTAAGTTTCTTCTTCCAGGACATGCAAAAATAATTAAGTGATACGATCATACACTGATTGAAAGGATTCATACAAATGTGTTTGTTCTGTGTTTCTTATTATATCACTGCATAAATTAAATTTAATGAAAAGCTGCCCAAAGCTGAAACTTTCATTCTCATACAATATTTTAAAATTTGGAAAACATTTTTCTGTTCAGAGAGAGGAAACTTGCTTGTCTCTTAGATCTTATGTTTCACTTACTGGCTATCTGTTTTATTTTAAGGTGGATTTATTTCAGTGATCTCAGGGAGGGAGAAAATCTGCAGATTTTTAAGCACTTCTTTTGCTTTGAGAATCTTGTATGCTACTGTTTTTGAAAAAAATGAGCATGTTTATCTGGACAGTTTTGAAGTACTGAAATGAGATAAACCATTACATCGATGGCTGCAATACTCTTGGGACTCCTTAGCCTTGTTGACACTGGGAAGCCAAGTCTTTGCTAGAAATTGTTGGGGATTTTTCCTGTTTTCTTTTTTTCTTTGTAGCTGTTCTCTTAGAAGAGCTTTGAATGCTAATGTAGCATGATCAGAACAGTTTTCTGTAAACATAGTGTTGCTCTGATTTAATAATATGCATAACCTCAAACTGAATTTACACTTAAATTTAAGAGCTGAGCAGTGAAAAAGGAATCAGCATAATTTTAAGAAAGTACTAAATCATGTGTCTTATGCATACTTATTTGATCAAGAGTATCTGACAGTGGATTTACTAGTTGTTATTCTATCTTTCTGGGGAAGAAGGCTGCAGCCTGTGACAGGAAGGAAGAATTTTGCCCTTCTGTGATGATATGAAAAGCATATACAGTCAGGGACCAGACGTATGTGGAGGAAAAGGTACATTTATACTAAAGTTGAGAGAGAGAGCATGAAAGTAAGTGCATTAAGTAGGGCAGAGGCCATTTATTGATTTGGCAGGAAGGAGGAACAAAGCTCTGAAAGGGGAGTATTTATGTAAATGGAGTAATGTATCTTCAGATTTGCTTGTTAAAAGTGCCTCATAACAAGCTGCAGGATCAGTGTGCCTCCATCACTGCTGTGTACATTTTTTTGATTCTTTCTTCTGAAAATATCATTTTTTTTACATGCCAAACAATAATCCTCTGGCCATATACCAAATTTTGCATATGGATTGGCATTTGTTGGTGTATAACAACTGGTTTTGCTCATAGAGGCATGGTGTTAACATGTTTTATTGGATGTGCATAGAACTGCTTGTACATTTGTGTGCACAAGCAAGTAAGGAAATCTGTTTTTAAAAACTCTTATGGTTATCAGTGGCACAGTGACTAGGCACTGAAAGTGGTGTTTACATCTGTTCTTTTAGGATGCTGTTTTCATGTTTTGTTTGCCATAAATAAGTTGTAGTCCTGTAGGACTTTCAGCAGTGCTGTTCTTGCTACTTGTTTTGTTGTTAAAATAAAGTTGCAGAATGCTAGTAACAACTGAGTGCCCTTTTTATCGGCACCCCAAGGAGTACAGTATATATTAACAGGAAACAGCTATGAAAAATGCATGAAGTGCCAGGAACTGCTGCAAACAAGGGTATTGTAAACAGAGCCATGATAACCTGGTACACTTAGAGACTCTGTGGTAAAACATCAGCCCATCTTATTGCCAGAAAAGGAAAAGAAAAACAAACAAACAAATCTTTTTCTCCTTTAGCTATCTATTTGTGTTCCCTAAAGTCTGCAATATGTTGTTTTATGTAGTTTGCATACCAGCACTGCATTTAAGATGCTTTCTGTAATAACCCATCTTTGTGCATTCTTAGGTATGTCTGAACTAGATAAGATATAAAACTTGTTTCTTTAGAGACCCTCATAAATGTGTTTTGCTAGTACAGACTGAGGCAACATCTGGTTTCCACACAAACATATTAAAATGCAATTTAAAACCAAACTTCTGTTTGCCTTTCTCTCAGGTTCCATGGGAATGCTTTTCCAGGCCTTCCATCACCCTTGCAAGGATAAAACCCTGTTAGCTCCCAATAAAAATTTCTTCATAGACAACCTCTGCCTTTTTTGTTGTGGTACAACAACATTTCCGTGGCATAAATAGCTTCTGTTACCTGTTCAATCGTGTCTTTACTCTCCTGCCTGTTACATGTGTACAGACATGTGGTATATTCTGTCTTTTGTTTGACTAGATGATTAGAACACTTTTATTATTCCCCAAGTCTTATAATAATCCTCTGTTTTTGAGTTGAAGGAAGATAACTAAAATTGTTTCATGCCTGTCTAGATAGAGTTTTACCAGGAACTGGTATAAATGCATTCCTGTTCCCTGTATCATTGAAGCTCTCTTCCAGTATCACTGTGTCATACTGGTTTTGTTTGATCTGCTAACAGGGAAAACACTGTTGCTTATAGTCTTTCAGCCACTGTTTACACCTGCTTGTTTTATTGGTATAAAGTGCGTTGCTCTTCTTTTTTTGTGTTATTAGATGTTATCACCTTTCTGTTCTTTCAGTCCTCAGGACTGTGCAGTTCTTCTGGGAGGCTGATTTTGTTCATAATGACTGTACTTCTCTACTCTCTGTGTTATTAGCAAGCTTCATTATCACTCATACTTTTAATTGCCAAGTCAACTAAAAAAATAGTAAGGCCTATGCCAAGTTCTGTCCTTGAGGAACTCTGCTAATGACCTTTTTGCAGCTGGAAAATGCTTCCAGCACTACTCAGATCACTTCTTCTGTAACCACTTCCATTTTACACTATTAATCCTTGTTTTAATTCATTTCTCATGTAATACATTATTAGCTGTTTTAATGAAGCTGAAACACAAAGACTAACTGCAATTGTCTAGATTAGTTTAGAACAATATTATGTGGGCCTGGTTTTGGTGAACTTGTATTTGAGTTTTACACCTGTAAACTCTGTAGTGTTTCACACTTGTAAACCTTTATTTCTTCCATTCAGAGATGTTTGTAAGAATTTGCATAGAATCCAAAACAGGCTGACAGATTTCTCCTTCCCCCCCATATGTTTTATCTTTTCTACTTATGCTTCTTCGCCTGGTTGGTGAGGTTATTAGTGTCTTTTCCTACTAGATAAGCTTTATTCATTAATTCTTCCAGTATCAGAGGTAGACATTATTTGACCTCTTAGCTTAAACAGCTTAAATATCTTCCTAAATTTTTCTCTGCATCTACACAATTTTATTGATCTTTACTATTCTTTTGCCTTCCCCCCTCCGAATTAAAAAAAAAAAAAAAAAATGAAGATCTTCATTTGAGAAGTCTGTCTATTAAATTTATGTAGTCAGTGGGTTGAGCTAATTCAGCCCTGTCTGCTCTTTTTGGCCAGAAGAGCTTTTCACCAGGCTTAAATTATCATGCTGGCAATAAACGTACCAGTAAATATATTGTTGCAGAGCAGATGAATAACAGCAAGCATTATTAACAGAGCTATCAGATGTGTGACTCTTAACATTATGCAGTCTATTTACTTGCTGTCATTGCTAACCTACTGCCTTGTGTGGCTGGCAAGTTCCCCTTTCCTCCAGGGGTAACCAAAACAAAGAAGGCATCAACAGCTGCACACCTTGATCTGCTAACAGCTTGCAGCTTGCTCTGCCATTTAAGTGGTAGAAGGTGCTGACAGATGGTATCAATTAGGTTAGAAAAGCACCAGAAAAGAAAACCTTCCTAACCATATTAACAATTAAAGAAATAGATGAGGAAAAAAACGTTGTCCTGACTAATTGTTTCTCTTTTGTGCAGAGCAGGCATGGTTTCCCTCCTGCAATGAAGGATAGAGAAGTCTTATATATGCTTATGCCTATGTCTGTGGAGATTTTGTGTTTGCTTCAAAGTCAACCACAAGGGTGGCTAGAGAGAAAAAGTGAAAATATTTGCTTCCCTACCTCCTTCTGTTTGGGCAAGCATGGTGCCTTTTACAGCACTTCCAGCCCTCAAGAGCACAGGGTGATTAATAGCTGACCACCAAACTTTGATTCTGCTTGCCTGGAGCTTCAGTTTAGTGCTTATTGTTCAGGACCAGAAAATAGACATTGGGAAATATCTGTTGGAGGTAGGTTGTATTTTCAGAGCTATATATCTTTCTGTGTTGTGAACCTGAAATGTGGGAGTGAAGATCAGATATAGAATCATAGAACAACCAGGTTGGAAGGGACCCATCGGATCTTCTAGTCCAACCATTCCTATCAAACACTAAACCATGTCCCTCAAGACCTCATCCACTCGTGCCTTAAACACCTCCAGGGAAGGTGAATCAACCACCTCCCTGGGCACCCTATTCCAATGCCCAATGACCCCTTCTGTGAAAAACTTCCTCCTAATCTCCAGCCTAAATCTCCCCTGGCGGAGCTTGAGGCCATTCCCTCTTGTCCTGTCCCCTGTCACTTGGGAGAAGAGGCCAGCTCCCTCCTCTCTACAATCTCCTTTCAGGTAGTTGTAGAGAGTAATGAGGTCTCCTCTCAGCCTCCTCCTCTCCAGGCTAAACAACCCCAGCTCTCTCAGCCGCTCCTCATAGGTCCTGTTCTCCAGCTCCTTCACCAGCCTCGTCACTCTTCTCTGGACTTGCTCCAGAGCCTCAACATCCTTCTTGTGGTGAGGGGCCCAGAACTGAACAGAGGATTCAAGGAGCGGCCTCACCAGTGCTGAGTACAGAGGGAGAATCACCTCCCTGGACCTGCTGGTCCCACCATTTCTGATACAAGCCAGGATGCCATTGGCCTTCTTGGCCACCTGGGCACACTGCTGGCTCATGTTCAGTCGGTTGTCGACCAACACCCCCAGGTCCTTCTCCTCCTGGCAGTTTTCTAGCCAGACTTCTCCTAGTGTGTAGCTCTGCAGAGGGTTGTTGTGCCCCAAGTGCAGGACCCTGCATTTGGCTGTGTTGAACCTCATGCCATTGGACACTGCCCAGCGGTCCAGCCTGTTTAGGTCCCTTTGCAGAGCCTCCCTACCCTCCAGCAGATCAACACTTCCACACAGCTTTGTGTCATCTGCAAACTTGCTAAGGGTGCCCTCAATGCCTTCATCCAGGTCATTGATGAAGATATTGAACAGGGCTGGACCTAGCACTGAGCCCTGGGGAACCCCGCTTGTAACTGGCCTCCAGCTGGACTTAACACCATTTACCACCACTCTCTGGGCCTGGCCATCCAGCCAGTTTTCTACCCAGGAGATATGTAAGCAACAAAGTTAAAGTCCTCTGTTAGTCGCCCATTCAATGGCCATTTCTACTCCAGCAGATTTAATTTCAACAGGTATGAAAAGTGAATGCAGTTAACATAGAGAGGAGATGACTGCAGCTATGTATTGGAGGATGTAACAGTATTGCTAAGTTTCTCTTAATAATAACTTTGTTCCCACCTTAAGTCTTTCTTAGTAGTTTGCTCCTCAGGGTAAAGTGGCCTCAGTTCTCCCTTTGTGGAAATGAAACTAATTTTGCCTGTATTCTGAACACCAAGCAAATACATTCTGTGGTGTTATGGCAGTTACAATGAGGCCAGTGGGTGGGTAAAAAGAAAAAGTAGCTTTCCCATCACTGGTTTTAATACAACGAAGAATGATGCAGTGGTATTGTGGAGCCCTAAGGGCCCCTCTGCATGTCTTCCAGATTTTCATTTGAACCACACCAAAGTGTTACCACAATTGACATGTAAAATTTTAATTAAAAAATAAACCTTTACAGTTCAATCATGCGTATGCTGCTATATGATGTAAACTTGAACAGTCTTTTTCAGCCTGTCATTTACTTAGATGTGTATACTTTATCATAGTCATTCAACTTTGTGCTGTACAATGTATTTGACATATACTTTAATAAAAGCTCACAGAAAAGTTTTTTAATAAAATTTTGGGGCATAACTCTGACAAGAGGGAAAAAAGTAAAAAGACAAGCAATTAAATTTTCACATTTTTTAAAAGCATGAAAATATAGCATGTTTTTCAAGGTAAACCTTTTCCAAATTAATTGGATAATGCTGATTTCCAGCTTTCTCTCATTTGCAAAATATTTTTTTTCATAGTTCCTAATGTATATCATTTTACTAGCAATTACAGTGGATTCATACCCTCTTTATTTAATTTAAGGAATAGGGCAGTGGTATTGAGAATAATGTTCTGTGAGCTAGGAGTATAGTTACTGTCCTAGCTTTTCAGAAATCTTTTTCTTATTTTACAAAATCTTTATTGTCCCTGATTTAGTACTTTGACTGTTCTTGTTGCAGTGGCTTTAATTCTTTAGCATATTTGTGGATCCACAGGCTTATTGCCTAAGTTGTGTTTGTTGGTTGTCTTTACTACTAACCATCCTACCAAAAACTCCCAAATATAACATAAAATTAGGGCTTGGCCCTAAGCTTATCTGCGAATGTCCTCTGGCAAACTTGTGTAAAGGAAGATGTGTTCGTGAGAGAAATCATGATATTGGAAAGGAATATCAGATTAAGAAATATTCTGTGTGGATTTTCACAGTTCTATTCCACTTCACCTATTTATGATAATGTGCTAGTATGCAGTGGGGTACTGTAACCATGTTTAGATTTTTGACAATTTAAATTTACCTGCTTTTTCTGAGGTCAGGAAATGCAGCTTCTGAATGCTAAAGGGAGCATGCAATATTTCTATTAGAAATAGAGCAACTGATAAAAATTAACAGGTGAGGTGACTTTCTAGGTTTGTATGGTTTGATCAACTTAAAAATAAAATTCTTAGGTCAAAAATAATTTCCAAAGCACAGGAGGCCTAAGATCATACTTAAGATTAGTCAACATTGACTTGCCTAATGTGAAAGCATAGGCCAAACAATATCCTTATGGGTAAGAGATTAAATGCAAAAAGCTTGCATATATTAGGAAGTGAATAAATGGATTAAGTATCAACAGATGTTAGTTTAATTACTAGCAGACTCCACTTATTGTGACTTAAATTATGTGTTTGGTGCCTTACAGAATAAGACAGTAGGCTGGGCTTCAGTTGTCTTACAATATATCAATGATACATTCCTAGCAGGACTAATAATTCAATAGTGAAGCCTCCTCCTCTTCTCACAGATCTTCTCCCTTTCGTTTTGCAGTTCATACACTCCTTCTTCCCAAAATGGCTCGCCATCCTTACTCCAGGCAGTGAGGGGGTGTTGAAATAAGGGGACAGTCCATGCTCGATGCCTGCAGTAATTCTTGCATCTTTTGCATTAATACAGCACAGAGAGCAGAGGCTTTATGGTCTGTCCATTGACTCAAAGTTTAGTGGTAAACTTTGCAAAGCAAAATTGTTTTCTTCCCTTTCCTCCCTTCCCTTTATATCTTCATTGAATCCCCAGATTCATTCTTCTGTAAAATTTTCATTTGACTTTAAAAAGGCTCTTTTTTAAATGCAAGTCAATTAGAAGATTAGTTTTTTCTCACGGAGGATCTTCTACATTTTCATGCTGCAGTTAGATTTGAAAGAGTCATTATTCTGTGAAGTTGGGTAGATTATTGCTTGGAGTGAGGTAGGTAAGTCTATGAAATATTTGCTAAAAATGCTATGATTTTGTCTAACTGAAGTAATTCCAGGGTTAAACAGTAAAAGTTTAAAAGATCATAAAAATATTTTCAAATAAAACATGATGGTAACTCTAGGTAGTAGGCAGAGTATCACCTATTTAACTTTGGAGGAATGGGGCAAAGGAGTTGCACTATTTAGCATGCAAACCATCTGTAATATTAAACTATAAACATAATCATTGTTCTGTGAGCAAGTAAAAATAAGGTGCTTTCTTCTGTAGTCTTAAACATCAAACAGAACAGATTCTTATTAATCAGTTTCTTTGAGTTATTTATAAATCTGAGGTGCAGTATGTCTGGCATTATTGAACAAAAGTTTTCTATACCATATTTACACGAGTATTCAAATCTCAAACAACAATGTTATGAGTCAAGATTAGAAAATATTGCATTTATAATTAATCATTGATATTCTTTCCTTGGGTTACTTTTTATTTGTTACAATATCTACCAGTAAGTCTCCTGTGCAGTATCTCAGTAGTTACTGATATCACGATCATCCAACTTTCCTAAGCTTCTATAGATGATAGAATCATAGAATCATAGAACAACCAGGTTAGAAGAGACCCATCGGATCATCGAGTCCAACCGCTCCTATCAAACACTAAACCAAGTCCCTCAGGACCTCATCTACCCGTGCCTTAAACACCTCCAGGGAAGGTGAATCAACCACCTCCCTGGGCACCCTATTCCAATGCCCAATGACCCCTTCTGTGAAAAACTTCCTCCTAATCTCCAGCCTAAATCTCCCCTGGCAGAGCTTGAGGCCATTCCCTCTTGTCCTGTCCCCTGTCACTTGGGAGAAGAGGCCAGCTCCCTCCTCTCTACAATCTCCTTTCAGGTAGTTGTAGAGAGTAATGAGGTCTCCTCTCAGCCTACTCTTCTCCAGGTTAAACAACCCCAGCTCTCTCAGACGCTCCTCATAGGTTCTGTTCTCCAACCCCTTCACCAGCCTTGTCGCTCTTCTCTGGACTTGCTCCAGAGCCTCAACATCCTTCTTGTGGTGGGGGGCCCAGAACTGGACACAATATTCAAGGAGCGGCCTCACCAGTGCTGAGTACAGAGGGAGAATCACCTCCCTGGACCTGCTGGTCCCACCATTTCTGATACAAGCCAGGATGCCATTGGCCTTCTTGGCCACCTGGGCACACTGCTGGCTCATGTTCAGTCGGTTGTCGACCAACACCCCCAGGTCCCTCTCCTCCTGGCAGCTTCCTAGCCAGGCTTCTCCTAGTGTGTAGCTCTGCATAGGGTTGTTGTGCCCCAAGTGCAGGACCCTGCATTTGGCTGTGTTAAACCTCATGCCATTGGACTCTGCCCAGCAGTAGAGCCTGTTTAGGTCCCTTTGCAGAACCTCCCTACCCTCCAGCAGATCAACACTTCCAGGATGATATACATATTTAGAGCTTCTCTTCATTTTAGAGATGAATATAGTATTGTAGAGGTTTCACAAATCCTTCCACTTCATTCATATCTGTAAAATTAATCAGAACATATTTATTCACAAGAGTCACCAAAAAGAAACCATGTAATTGAAATAACATTCATTTTAAAAAACAGCTGTCCTGGAGGTGGCTGACGGTGAATATCTGTTACAGTATTTTATGTGAAAACTATCAAGTATCTTTTTCAAAAAATCCAACAAACCAAAGTACCACAGTGAAGTTTATTAATATCTTAATATTAAAAAGGTAGATTTTAGACAGAGAAAGGCTTACACGTTGTCATTTGCGAACCTTTTGAAGTGTCAGCATGAGAAATCACATGAGATTTGAAATGTAGTACTGATTCTTTTAATATCCTTTTAAAATCTGTTTTACATCATATTCATTTTTACATTTGGCTATATTAGTGCAGCTGAAGATTTTAAGTCATATTGGTGAGCCTTTTATTTTTAACTCACAGATTAAGAAAAATATGTTTAATGCCTGTATCTAGATTTCTGTCTTTCATCCATTTGGCATTACCAAGTGTATAATTAGTAGTAATAATGGCTTGTCTCCATTAGAGTTCTAGATTTCTATTATAATATATTTTCAGATCTGGATTCCCAGAGTTTATTGAAGTACTCATTAAAAAAGGCTAACATGATAATATTTGAATTTACTTGGTGAAATCTAATCTGAGTATAGTATTTGAAATCATAGAATAGAATCATAGAATCATTTAGGTAGGAAAAGACCTTTAAGATCATCAAGTCCCACTATAAACCAAACATTGTCAAGTCCAGAACTAAACCATGTCTCTAAGGACCTCATCTACGCATGTTTTAAATACCTCCAGGGATGGTCACTCAACCACTTCCTTGGGCAGCCTGTTCCAATGCTTAACAATAATTCCGGTGAAGTATTTTTTCGTAATATTCCGTCTAAACCTCCCCTGACACAACTTGAGGCCATTTTCTCTCATCCCATCACTTGCTACTCAGGAGAAGACTTGCTACAACCTCCTTTCTAGTTTTCTAGTTTGCAGTTCTAGCAGTGAATTTGTTGGGTCTCAGGCCATAGATGTCCTCCAAGTCCAAAGTACTACAGAGGGAAAAAAAGTATTTTCTACTGCAGGCAGCGTTTTTCATATTACTGCAGAGCAGGAAAAATGTAGAAAGACCTTCTTAATGTGTGTCTTTCTATCTGGCCTATCCATGGGAAATTATAATTTTCAGAAGACTTGGGAATTCCCTGAACTCCATAAAGACTACAAACTCATCTCCAGTTTGTATTAATTTTGATTTAGGAGAATTGTGTTCATAAGGGTTATGCAAAGAATGCCTCCGTGAGGATCTTTTCTTAAAGGTGCATTTCTTCCAGTTATCATTTAATCTTCATCCACACTTCCACTTACTTCTTCTGAGGAAAAATGAAGAAGTGGAAGGGGTAGCATTTGTAGCTCTTCAAAGTTAGACGTGGGACAATTGATCAAATGTAACTTCCCCACAGATAATGGCTTTAATTCTTACCACAGCTGAGGCCACCTGGCCTTTGCATGGCCTCTCAACTTCTGTCTCCTTTCTGAGTGCCTTAGGGTGATGGGTACCATTAAAGTTGGAGTAGAAAAGGGTTGTATCTGGGGAGTGGGGAGCAGGCAGAAGGAGAAAGAGGAGCATTATTGGAAGAGGGAGATTGGTTTAGATTTTATGTTAAATGTATGAAGTGAGAGGACAGTTTGACCTTTTGTCTAGTTCAGAAATCTTTGTTCTCTTTGAAATACTGCAGTAAAACCATCCAGATTAACAGTTTATTCTGACTCATGTGATAACTATTTTATGATTCAGGTTGTGAATGAAATATATCTGAGTCCTTAACTATTTTGAGTAATGTATTACTTGTTAGTGTTTCAGTCTGTTTTCAGATCTCCTGTATGCAGACACAAATGACATAAACTGAAGAAGTACAACATAAATATTTGCAGATCAATGCAGCATAAGGACAAATGTTCCCAGTGGGCACTGAATCTATGCTCAATTTACATTTGTCAGAGAAGAATACAAAGATGCTTGTCTTTTCTATTTCTCATCTTGCCCACATGTACTGTGATAAATATGTTATTTCTTTTCTGTTTCTTTTTCTGACCTCTGGTTGAAGGGCAAGAAAAGTTAAGCTTTCTCTAGCACTTAACTCTTAGAGAGGTCTCACTGTTACCGGTAGGTCTGGTGAGAATATGCTTTGATGGTTCATGAAGAGGTCTGGTTTAGGTCCAAAAGGATGCAGATACTTGTACCATATTCATACCAAAACTAACTAGAGTTTTTTGTGGTTGACCTGTTCTTACTAATGAGTAGAGACAGTAAAGAACTTTGATTTTTTTTTTTCTAATAATCTTTGTTTAAATGTTGGCTAGGCTTTCTGTCACCTTCCCACCCAAGCTAAAGACTTGGGATTGGATGCTTACTGGGGAAATTAGTGAGGTCTGGGCAAATGTCCTGAAATTGGAAAGTATTTGGGCAAATATGAGGAACAGCTTGGTTAGACTTCTTTGACCTGACAGAGAAGGTATGATGAGGAAGGGGTTAAAGCATTGTGGTGGGAAAGAGGATGGCAGTTTTTTCTGTTAGGGACCTTTGTGTTAAGGAACAGTTGTTATTTTTATGATGAAAACCTGAGACAGATGGTGTAGAAGAGGAAGTGGGGTGGTAATGAACTGAAGATCCCTAGAAGACGTTGTAGGTAGGAAGTAGAGAAGGAGCACTGGATAGTGTGGAAGGAAGGTGAATGGATGAGGAGCCCTTGGTTTGCAAGGAACTGGTCTTAGCCAGTGTTAGGGAGAGGAAGACTGAGCTCATGCAGAAAAGAGGTAAGTAAGGGCTTAATTCTTGTGACTTCATCTAGTATTCAGCTAAAGACTGACTTGGCAGATATATAATAGCTTTTGGGGTTTTTTTTCTGTCTTCTGAATTGATTAGTTCAATGGGAGTTGGCAAATGTATGAATTAGACAAATCAGTCATCAGAAATTTGAGCATTCACATTCCCAGAAGTGTCTAGTCTTGAAGAGCAGGCCAGAGAGATGTACTAGATGCCACACTAGCTCATAACCAGAAATTACTTAGTAGCTTGTACTCTATAGCTCCATAGGAGGACAGTAGCTCACCGGAACCTTTATGGCTAATATGAATATCATCTTTTGGGTAGCATTTATAGTATTAGGAAATCTTGTTTTGCTTGTTTCACAAAAAAAAAAAAAATCTTCATGACATGGATTACTTTCACTGATGTTATGCAAAGTTTGTATTTGTCATGGCAAAATTAACATGATACATTGAGATCACGTTAAGCATGAATTTTCCAGGGCTTTTTTTGCATTTGCCATCTTCTCTAATTTTCAGAGCACAGATCTCATCTTGGGAAATATGAAGAATTAGATTTGTCTGATTAGGTTGTAGTAAATATCTTTCAATTACCTAGCTTATGTTTTTGCAAGTGTAATAGAAACAATTGTCTGTTTCACTGTAGCTCTCACTCAAAAAGTGTCCCTAATACATTTTGTCAGCTATATGGATAACTGTGTGACCGAAGTTAACTTGCATACATGCCCATTTCAAAGACAAAAGCAAGTAAATTATAGTAAATGTTAAGATTCTCTTAACTTCTCCCAGTTAGAGTATATTTTATTCTCATAATGTATTATAACCGGTGTGATAATAGTTTCTTTGAGATAGGATAGTCCTGGAAAGTGTCTGTCAAGATGGCTGTGATATGGAAAGAGGTCTGGAGATCTTTCTATTCTTTCTCAGGGACTTATCTTACCTCTCACTTCCAAATATGACTAAATTTGAGTGCTACAGGATTCAATTAAATTAATTTGTGCTGTTTTCTGTATTCTTGCAAATTCTGTTTTGCATTAGCTTGCTTGTGAATGATGGTCAGCACTCTTGGTATTTCCTGTCATTGCTTATGATCAGCTTTTAAGCTGTTTTGTGAAGCAAATTGGAAATCTTGTAAAGAAGTACATAATAGTTAGTATTTCATTTTTGTAGTATCCTAATCACACATTTTTTCCTGCCTGATATTCTATAACACTATTCTGGAACAAAATTTCTAGCAAGTCTGTTTAAGTCTCTCTTAGGCATGTTAAACTATGCAGGAACAGAGGAAAAAGCTTACTCTACTTTTATGTTTTCATCCCTAAAGAAAATTCTGTATTTCAGAACACTTTGAAAATCAAATAATGAAGAAATAAGAGATCTACAAAGCTGTTAAGAGTCAATCTTGACTTCTTTTTAGCCAAGTGTGTGAAGGCAGTGGATGATTTAATGATTTCACTGTATGTGAGTACTCAGTTTAGAATGAATTTGAAGTTTGGGTTGTTAAAAATGATTGTAATTTATATCCATAAAATGTCACAGATTTCCTTCATCAAGAAATAGAACTTACGAATTTTATTTGAGGAGTTAAATTCTTGTCAGCTTCCAAAGAAAGACATGAACAAAACTCTCTTCCATTTTTTTTTTTTTTTGGTTAAAAATACCTTTTTAAAAGTCTTGGGGTTTTTTTTGTCCAGAGTGATTAAATCTGTGTTCTCCCTGTACAACATTTTAAAATGTGTTGCTCGCTCACTGTTAGCCAACTAATGTGGATTGTTACCAAAATTTTCATTTGGCTGAAAGCCAATAAAGCCCATTTCTTGAACAGTTAATGGGAAAGAGCCAGGCAGAAGTGCTCCTGGAAGGTGCCAGTGGCTTCCCAGTGAAAGGAAAACCAGCCAGGCTGGCACTGTGCCTGTGTCCCAAGGTCACTCAGCTTTTGCAGATTCATTACTTCTTCCTGCCAGTTGTGTTATGTAGCTCCAGCTATGGAGCTGCCCTTGAAGTTGAGATGTGTAAGCTAATGAAGTCACAGGGATGGCTACTAGTAACCTTTTGTGTGGAAAATGGGTAGTAAAGGAGGTTATAAGCAAAAGATGAGAATGTTCGTGGTTCATGAGACAGCTGAAATCATGGTTGTATGAAGTAAAGAGATTTTCCTTGTTTAATTGTCTTTTTTTTTTTCTGAAATCTCAACCAAAATTTGAATTCACTAATCATGTCTTGTTAGTGATTTTGATTTACAGTGATATAGAGAAGGGACTAAGAGCTGGGGTAACAGAGTATACTGTGAAACTGATGAATGAAAAGGTAGATGTGGAAAGTGGTCTACTAGAAAAGCTGTCAAATTCATAGACAGGGCACTTCCTTCCATGAGATTTTACAGGTGAAACTGGATGAAGACCTTTCATTCTGTGGTTTAAAAACTACTAATGAAGGAATTCTCTATAGAGATATGAGGAAAACATTATAGAGTTATAAGAAAGTAGAAAACGCAGGAAATACAGCAAAATAATAACAATATAGGAGACTAATATTGGGATGTGCATCTGACTGTGTACACAGAACTGAAGAAATGCGATGTGTTTTTATTAAAAAAGCTGTAAAGCTATACTAATCAATAAGTTTTAATACTACTTCTGCTGAAGACAGAATGTGATAATAAATTCTAATAATCAGCTATACGTTCTTGTTTATTTTAATGTCCACAGATGGATCCAGGTATTGATATAAAGAAAAACTCCTTATTTGTGTTGCTCTCTGAGCAGCATAATTCTATTCAGTAAACCGTATCCTAGATTTGGTGTTGATGAGAATTCCAGATGAATATTGATGCATATATTCATTGCACTAATTGTACAAATTGGAGATGAGTCCATACAGAAAATACATCTGAGAAATGTGTCTCTATGTGCAGTGGTGTTTGAGAACTGGAACTTGTGATTTGCTATATCTTTCTAATTTCAGAGTTGAATGTCCTTATGCTTGCTTTGAAGTGTATAGCTATAATTCTAAATTAGAATTCTAAAGAAATAAGTGTACTTATTTAAAAAAAAATATGTATTCCCAAGGACAACTGAAAGTTACCACCTGTCAGGAAGCAGGAATCTTGTTTGTTTGTAAGAGGGAGTGAGGAGATGATGTTTTAATTAGGAGAGTTCATGATGCTTAATATCGTTCCATTGAGATTTCATGCCCTGCAGAGATTAACCTATCTGTCATTGTCTGATGCCTTACATTCCTCACTGTGAATTAGTGTAACTTGCTATGTCTTTGTTTTTTTAGTTAATCACAGAAGCATAAGTCAGAAATTGTGAAGCCCTGTTAGATCACCCTAGCAAATACAAGTTTTTTTCTCTTCAGCTGAGCCAATTAGGAAATTCTCTGAAGCAATTTTTTTTAATTCCTTGGGTGTTGCCAGTTAAACAATTACTGCTTCCACCGAGTGACATTTTTTCTGTGACATTTTAATGAAATTCAGAGACCTCAACAAACCTGAAAGGAAACCTTTTTTTTCAGCTAGCTTATCAGTCTACCCCTAACATGCAAGTTGCACAACCGGACCTTTGAATTATTTACTGAGCTTTAGTTTCTCACTCCTCATCAGTCTGGATATTGATTTGGGTGCCGTGGCTAAACCTGATGCCCAATTTGCACTGCCAAGCCTGTTTTAGTTTTGAGGCTTTCTATAGCAATTGATTTTGTTGCATAGTAGGCCCTCTTTCCCCACTCCTGTAGGATTTTATACAAAACAGAAGATCATACATTACAGAATCACAGAATCACAGAACAACCAGGTTGGAAGAGACCCACCGGATCATCGAGTCCAAACATTCCCATCAATACATTGCCACAGAATTTCTGCTAATGTACTCAAATGTAATCTCTAGATCCCCAAACAGTGCTAAATCCATCAGTAATGCACCCCATATTGGTTTTGGGGGTGGGATTACTGAAGAAAAGAAGAAAAAAAATCCCTATTTCTTCAATTCAGATAAGGTCATTTTGTGTAGCAATCAGGTATGTATGCACTCCCTCCTTGGTGTACTCCCCCCTTCAGATATCTTTTTATAAAATCATCGTCTTTGCCTTAGTCAAACAATTAATCTCTCCTAATCTTGACAGAGATAGTTGACTTCAGTCCTCAGTAATACACTGTGTGAACTACCTCCAGTGTTTTGTTAGTATTTCAGGAGTCCCAAACCAAATAGTTGTATCTAGACTTAATGGCACAAAAGACGTACACAGGACTATCAGAGTCTCTTTAATTGAATGCCAACTTACATAAAGCCCCATATAAATATAAATAATGTAATTGGAAAAGATTACACAGACTGTGTCACAAGTTTGTATTGTGTAGTACTGTTGAATAAACAGTAGGAACATCTCAAAAGAATGTTGTGGGGTTTTGGTGGGGGGTTGAGGTTTGTGGAATGTTTGTTAAGGTTTATGTAAAGGATGCTTTTGTAAAAAGCTTTTTATAAGCTTTTTATGCTTGTAAAGGATCTCACTGTGAGATCATGACACTTGCATGGTGTTTCTGTCAAGAGAAAACCAGTGATTTGAGGTCACTATTTTTTGAGAGAACAAACCAACAAGAATAACAACTGCGATTGCCTTGGAACTACAGTAGTTCATGTAAGAATAATGTACAAGATGATTAGCAATGGAGATAACTTGTTTGCTGCCCAAAATGTGTAGTGTATATGTGTGAGTGTGTTAGAGATTTTGCCAGGTGGAGGAAAGAAACTGAACTGCTTATCATCACAAGGTAGAACTGGAAGGATAACGTCATCCATCACTATTAATGTGCTAGATGACAACTTTTGATCTCCAGATATTGAGATAACCATCATTTACCATAGGGATAAGATGCTGAAATGTTGCATAATTCCAGTTGCTTTAAATTATTGATTCAGCCTGATGGCTGTTTACATGAGACATCCAGGCATATTGTCAGACTACTTAAAATAGATTGATGCAGGGGTATGGCTGGTTTAGCCTGGGGTGTGTGCAAGCACCTGTACATGTATCAGTACATTATTTTTATCTTTTAGTAGAGGGATATTCTTTTTTTTTTCCTTTGGTGGTGCTGCTGATTGCGTTTCAAGAACAAATATGAAAAGGAGGGGTTCCAGGAATAGCTTAAGTGCAGCATGCAGAATTGATTTCTGCTTATTATAACCTTGATGCTCCGCATCTGAACATCACTCTACTCCCTTCCAAAAAACCACCTTATATTTTTTAGTTTCTTCATAAAGTAGTCATATGCTTCTATAACTACCTGAGGGGAGGTTGTAGAGAGGAGGGTAATGGCCTCTTCTCCCAAGTGACAGGGGACAGGACAAGAGGAAATGGCCTCAAGCTGCACCAGGGGAGATTTAGGCTAGACATTAGGAAAAAATTTTTCACAGAAAGGGTCATCGGGCACTGGAGCAGGCTGCCCAGAGAGGTGGTTGATTCACCTTCCTTGGAGGTGTTTAAGGGACAAGTGGATGAGGTGTTGAGGGCATGCTTTAGTGTTTGATAGGAATGATTGGACTCGATGATGCGGTGGGTCTCTTCCAGCCTGGTTGTTCTATGATTCTATGATTCTCCAAATTCCCCTGAGATACACTGATAGTACAAACTCTGGGCTCCTTGAATCTTCCTTCAGCTATATGGATGCAAGCTGTAAAACTACACACTCTTGCCAGAGCATAGTTACACCTAGCTGACTTTGTATGATGGTCTTTGTGGTGAGGCATTTTGTGCCCCCATGCTTGAGAGCAGACTGCCTTGGCCATGGAGGAGACAAGTGTTTACTTCTCATCTGTATCCAAAAGCATAAAAATAGAACCAGAGTTTTTGCTTTCTAGTGGCCAGGATCTTAACAAGGGTGACTTTGAGCATTTATAGAGAAATGGATTGAATGAAAACATGTTGTGAATAGTGCTTTAATCATATTTTTAGATACCTTGTCTCTGTTAGCATTCCAAAGAATAGTTGTCCTTTTGTTGTTATTCCTAAATGGATTAACAGTAGGGACAAACAGGCTAGTTCAAGAGGTTAGGGCAGGGTTGTAGTGCTGACATACCTTGATTTTCTTATTTTGGAGCTATACACTTAGCAAAGTTGATGCTTCATACTGAATTAATTCTGGGCTAGAGTTTTACTCCTCTATTTGCACTCACAGATAGTCTTAACTTTCAGATGGACAGACATGAATTCAAGAAATGAGGTTGTATCTGTTTAAATCTGAAGAAACCTAAAAAATTGATGAGTTTGACTTTTTGTTGTACTTGGGTGAATGTAAGTTTGCCCAGGTTAAGGACTTCAGGATTTGGCTCAATGTTTATTTTAAATCTTCTTTTCCCAGACATAAACTGTTCTAATAGAAGCATCCAGATATTTTAGAATATGCTGCAATTGTATTTTTGCGTGCCTCAGATGTGCTTTGACTAAAAAGAAAGAGCAGATGTTTGAACCACAAAGTGGTTTTTTTTCTTGAGGCAAACCTTTCCCATCTTGCAGTAGTGCAGTATGCTTACCTGGTGAGCAGGCAAATTGTTTTGATGGGAATTTTCATCTTCCCCTCTGACTGAGTACAGTGATGAAACATTAGAGATACAGAATGCATCTTTTTGCACTGTCCTGAAGATAAATTTTGTAATTAAAAAGAAAAAAGTAGGATTGGAGTGGGTCAGGAGTAACCATTTTGATACTGAACTAGTGGAAAACTGACTTAAAACTACAGATACATTTTCATTGTTGTGTCTGAGATAATGGGTCATTTTTAGTATGGGGTGTAGCTTCTGCAGTCTTGGTTGTGTATTTTTTTCAGTAAAATAAGAAGTACAGGTGGTGGAGGTGGAATGTTTGAGTACCTTTAGCGCCCAAGTTTTACCAAGATAAAGGATTTCTTTGAGTCCAGAAGTTTTGATCGTGAAAGAAGCATTGATTTAGAACTCAACTGTTATTTCTTGGCCGATAATTTTTTAAAATAAGCATAAAAATGCAAAAAACCCTGAATGTTTAATTTGGAGAGAGGTGATGTTTCCTCACTCACAGCATCTGAAGCTAATTTGAAATCTACAAATTCTGCTGCCTGCAAATAAACTGAAGTCTGATTCAACATCTGGGCAGGGTATTATTTTTGGAAATCCTGTGGACCACTGAAAAAAAATTGAGTGGAGGACCCACTTTTCTTTACTCCTCCTCACAGGGTTGTTGGAGGAGAATGGACGCTTTCTTCTGAAATGTCAGATTTATTATGCAGAGATTGCACAAAAAAGGGTGGGGGTCAGATTCAGATTGCCAACTTTTCCTAACCAGAAAACAGGATGTGCTCCCCTCTCCTCACCCCAGGACTCCATGTAATAATCAAACCATTCATACTTATTTCAATCAGAATTTTAATAGTTGCCTTTTTTTAAGCTCTTCAAATATTTCTCAGCTAAAAGCTGATAAATAGTGCTTGGCCTACCAGGTTGACATTCATTTTCAAGAAAGTGATTGCATCTTTGGCAGGATGGGTGTACTACATTAACAAAAATATGTATAAATTGAATTAGGAGTCTGTCTCATGTATAATCATGCATGTGAACTTTTCTAAATCTGGAGTTAAAACTGTAACTTTGTATGGACAGCCATTTCACTATCCATGTTCTGAAACATCAACTAAGGCAGACTTGTTAGGCTGTACAATGCGGGATGCAGGTCATGCAGGATTTTGAAGATGAGAAGTATTCTTATCAAGCTCAATTGAAATTGTCTCCCAGACACAAAATTAGTATTTCTTTTTCTTTGGGATATGTTGGACTACTGTTCTCGTTTTGGATGAAACCATTACGTATTAGGCTTGTAGAATTTCTTTTTTATTCCATGTGCTTTTGGCTAAAAGGAACAAATTTACGAGCTGGCAGTATGCTGACAGAGTGTGTGGCATGCATGCAGTTGTCTTGCCAATGCCAATTAACTGGTCTGAACAAAAACATCTGTTTGCTTTACAAAAATTATACCCACAAACAAAACAATATTTCCAGACATTTTTAGATAGTCATATTTTAGATCTAGTGTTGTTGGCTCAGAGTCACTTAGCATAGTACAAAAAAATATTTCTAAAGGACAGATTTCTAGTTGGTTTGTTACTGTGTTCAGAGATACTTTGATAAGGAGGATTTTGAGTAATTGTTGTTTATCACTTATAGTGGTTTATGAACAAACAATGTATTTTGTCCAGGGCACAAGCGAGTTTAGCTGCTAGACTGTTAAAGTTAATGAATTCATCTGCCCTTACAGGAATAGTCCTCAGAAACAGGACAGAAATGCTTGAGTAATGTATGTAGGATCAGGGAATTACTGTGCTCGTTTGGATGGGCTTCTTGGAGTTCTTGTTATTTCCTTGTAGTTCAGGTAAGCCAAGTATCAGATTTGGGATGATTAGCCAGTGAAACAAATGATTAGCCTGTTTCAGATTGTTGTATTAACTTCATTGGTAGCTCGTCCTTTAAATTTGAACTGTGATTTTTCTGGGATGGGTGAATTTTAGGGTAGAGAGTAAGATGAAGTGAAGGAAAAGAGAGATCTCAAAAATTCTACTAATTTAAAGAAGTAAGAAAAGCACCTAATGGTTTGAATTTACTTCTGCTACCTCTGTAAAACCTAATCTTCCCTTAAAGGTTGATTTATGAGTTTAGTGATACCAACACTTCAAATTTAAACCAACCTGTTGACTTAAAATGCAAGACCGTCAAGCAAGCAAACAAACTGTTTTCTCAAATTGTTATTATCTTGCACTTTTGTAACATTTTTTGAGTGCTAGAAATTGGTGAATTTAATTATACATGCAGAAATAAACATAGGTTTTAGACATGGTTGAAAATTCTGAGGCATTAATCATGGTTTCCTATAATACAGTCTACTATTAACAAACATATTCTCACTAATATGTTAATGTTTGAATAAAAGTACCTGCAGCTACAGGGCTATCCCCTCTTAAGAGCCTAAGTAAAGCTGCTAATGAATGTTTTTAGAGGCAGGTGAGGAGTAAAGTCTGTCATCTTGGAGGGTGGAAATACTGTTGTCCTCATATGCTGGGGCTTCATCCTTGGTCCACTGCTTGTCCCTCTACCACCTCAGTTCTTTCAAGACATGCTTGTTTATGTCAGATGTGCTTCTTTTCCTGAAAGTGTTTACAGCAGTGTTTGGCACAATATAAGAACACAAATGTAGTTAGAACCAGTAATTCACTCAATTATGTTTTCAGGCAGAAAATGACACAAATAGTAAGGGGAAAACAACTGGGAAAATGATGGAAATATAACTAGGAGTGTCATTTTACCACTTTATTTCCCTGTTTCTTTGTGTGATTAAAAATGTGATTGATTTTGGAGTAAACTCTTGCTTGTATGTACATCTGCCATCACTTTGGAGGAGAGGCAAGAATATCTTTTTGTGGAGAGGTTGTGCTCTTGGAACTGTAGGTTTAGGTTTGGGTACGTGGGGGCACTTTGCTACAGGGCTGTCATGTAAACGTATTAAAGTCAGGTAATTTTCTGTGATTTAGTTTCTCATTTGTGTAAACTATATTTTTTCCCCACTTTAAATAGTCTTGTCTACTGAAGTTGTCTCCTCTTTAATGTGTTTGAGTAGTCCTACCACAATGAGATACTGATCTTGGTTGTTTTTTTTTTTTTACTCTAAAAATTTTCATATACTTTTTTGTTCTATGTGCTTTTAGAAAGATAACTCTGCGTATGTCTGATTAAAGAAAATTGTTTTATTATAATTAAATTATCAGAATGCTTAAGAGAAATGTATGAATTTTCCACAATTTTTCCACAAAAGTCTTCATCTGCAAAGTTCCTCTTTCTGAGAAATCTGTGTAAAGGTGGGGAGGAAGAAACAAATAAAGATACGAAACTAAACATAAAATGCCTTTTTGACTTTACTATGAGTAGAGTTGACGTTGGTGCTTTTACTGAAAGCTCAGAAGGTTATATTACGTGCCTAATGAATTCACAACTCATGCCACTGAAACTTTCTCTCTCCTCTACCTTTCTTAGCAGTGATGTGCCATGAGACAAGGTACATTTTGAGAGCTATAGATAGTTTATTTCTACATTTTTTAGGCACATAGTTGCACTGTTTTTTCCAGCAGTAAGTTTCTCAAGTTTGTGATCAGCCCTTCTCCCCTCCTGCTTCAGTTGTGCCAGTGCTGAGTTGCACAAGTAGTACTGCTGGCACGACTGTGGTGATGGCTTGGGAGTCATGGGGGATGCTTGGCTAAAGTGTTTCCTTAGCTTTGCTGCCAAAGAAAGCACATCCCTAAATATGAAGGCATAGCCTAGCTCTGTTGCTTTGGTTTTGTCAAGTGTTTTGCCTTCTGAAAACAGTGGTGCTGTTTCCATGTCAGCAGAACCATCTTAGCTGTTAAATAATCTTGTGGCAGCTGCTGGAGAAATGGTATTGCCAAGAGCCACATGTACTGAGCTACTGGGATTTGCTTGGAGGCAGAAGGGTCTGGGAACCGGTGCCTTTACAGGCAACTCTTGGCTGGAGCAAAGCAAAAGACTCTTCTAAAGGCTGATGAAGTTCAGTAGGCCCCAAGGTGGGGTGATGACTCCACCACTGTCAAGTCTAAATGGGGCATGAGTTTATCTTGTGCTGCAAAGCATGCCTGTGTATCTGGAGGCTGGGTATTCATTCTTCACATCTGGATACTGTCTGTCAGTCACAGCTGCTTAGCGTCCCCTCTTTGATTCAAAGTGGAGACTACATGGGGGAATTTAAGCATTTTTCCTCTGGACTGTGTCTGGGCACTGTACCTGTCCTAATAAAACCTCAGTTACTGATAAACAGGATTTTGAAGAAAAGAAGTCTTTGAGACTGAATGCCAAAATTGGCATCATGCTATCCCATTACTCTCCCTTTTTTTCTTCTCTTGAACTGTTCTTTTGTTTGTATTATATCTGAAATTCACTTTCAGAGTGTTCTTTGTTAGTATGTAGTAGTTTGGGTTTTTCAGACATTGCGAAGATGTTTTTCCTCAGATATAAAATATTAAAGTTATTTCAGCTCAACTGTTGAAGTGAAAATATCCTCACACCTCCTTTCCCTGTAGCCCCAAACAAGACCTTTTTCCCTGGTATGATAGATAACATACAGGCAGCGTAAAAAGTGATGCATGCACATCCAAACAGTGTGAGCAGGAATTCTGGGTGTTTTTTAACAGTCATCTTAAAATCCTTATCTTAGAGCATTTATTGAGGAACAAAGTCAGGCAGGATTTTCCTAGAATTGTTCCAAAATTAGAATCCTGAGCATCTTCTGAGTTGGTCATATTCAGTGGGTGGTGATGGCATACTCTATTATTTATTGAAGGGCAATATTTGTACAAGTAGGCCATGGTACCCTAAACAAAGGATAAAGGCTTGTAGTCATGCTTACAGTCTCTTCCTAGTTAGGAAATCACAGTAACTCCAGCTTTCTTTAAGGTATGTTAGTAGCAGGGTCCTAATTCATTTGTGCTAGCAATTGATACGATGATGACTTATAGGTGAATTTTGCTGCTAGTCACAGCTGAGAAGGCAGTTGTTATTTCTTTTCTGTAGTTTAAAGGGTGTGTATTCTTGTAGCTTTAATGAAGCAACTTGGAAGTTTTAGATTAAAAAAACTCATTTCTCAAAATTGTTCAGTGACAATATATAAGAAAATTATGTGGGAACATTGAATATTCACAATGAACTATAATGTCCCTTTGAAGAGCTTTATAAGTGTATCGTTAATTGCATGTGTGTGGGTATCTCATATGAATGAATAAAGTGGGATTAAGTTAATATTTCAGGCATTATTTTTCCCTTTTCAAACTGAGGAATACTCTTTTTTTTCTTGGTTTAAAAAACTCAACAAGAAATTTATTTTTCTAAAAACTTTTAATAAATTATTGTTATTACTACTACTTTTAAGAAGAACTTTCTTTTGCCTCTGCAGTAAGTAAACCTGATAGCACGTTACCAGAAACACGTTACTGAGTTAGGTATCTCTCAAGCTTGTGAGTGACTGCTTTTTCTTTCTGCAGCTTATCTTCCCAGTTCTGTCACTTAACACTCTGTGGTAAATCATGAAGTTAGTTATTTTTCTAGCGTATAAAACAAGAATACTCCTGAATAACTGACTGGCTGTTGTACGTTAGTCTAGCTGTTAATGAAGAAAATCCTCAGTGTTCAAACAAACCTCAGCATTTTACTTACTCTGGCACATTTCCTTTCTGGAGCTACAAAATTAATCCAAGACTAATTCTGATCAGTTTACTCATAAAGACTACTTTGAAATCCACGGTTTATGTTCTCCACTTGTATTAGTTTTTGTCAGTTTACTGGCAAAAATACTTCCTTGACCAGATAAAAATTTATACTGAGTGCTCATAAATAGAGTAACAAGCATTATGTAAGTCTTTACTGCTGTTATCTTCACTGTATATAGAACCCTTGTCATTAAGGCATCATTGGCTTCCCTGCAGAGATTCTAAAGAAAAACACTTTTATTTTTTTTTACTTGAAAGACAGCTTAGTCTTTGTATCTTTCTTAAAGTTTCAGGATATGTTTAAATCAAATGTAATGTGCCCTTCACTTAGTTTTAATCCTCCAGGATGTATACTTTGGCTTTTTCTCAAGAAACAGCTCTTCTGAGATTCTGAGTGGACTCATTTCTCCAAATTTGAGATGTTGCCTAATTAAAGAGATGCTGTTTGGTTTGGAATTTTTTGGAGCGGGGGGGCTGTCTTTTGTTTTCATTTGTTTTATTTTGCATTTTAATGAGAAAAGTTATACTATTACATTTTGAGAATAAAGATTTGTGTTGTGACACTTACCTTTAGCTGTACCTGTCTTCATATGTTTAGAACATGCCTAATGATGACAAGTTTCTATTACCTCTGTCTTCCCCAGCAACAAACAATCTTTTACTTTGTGATTGGCTGTGTTGAGGACTCTCTAAATTATGTAAAGGTGAACTCAAAACCCTAATTTTGTTGGTGTGATGTGACTGCTTTGCTTTTTTATATTGATAGGATACTGCATAATATGATTTGGTATCTTCAGGACAGGGGCTTTCCTCCAAAGAAGTATGTAGTCAGACTTAATACTGAGCCTCGATATAAACAGATTAGAATTACTAACTGCATGGGAAGTTTTCTTCAAGTTAAACTACTTCTTAACTTCCCACGTTCAAATTTTCTTGGACAAGTACACAATGGTTTGTTATGTAAACACGAAAGAGGTATTAAATCATTTTGAATTTCCAGTCTTGCTCTTGAAATTTGGCTGGGAGCTTATCATTCCAGGGAAAGAAAACATTACTACACATGCTATGTAATAGAAAATCATTATGTTGAAGATCTCCCACAAGTACCAGAGACTTGGCAGCCTGAAGTGAGGACCATAGGTTGGAGCACTTTGAGGGCAGAGAAAGTGTCTTGAATGTTGTGCATAGAGACAGATTCAGTGTTAACATATGCTTTGTGGGGAATGTTTCTACTCAGAATAAGTGCACAATGAGGATGTTTTTTCTGAGATGACTATATGTACTCTATCTTTCTGATTGAAAACTAGACAAGGCCATGGTCATATTTAAGTGGTAGGACTTAAAATAGATGTTTTTCATCCAATGCTAGGAAAGCGTCGTGTTTGAAGTGCATTTAAAAAAGCATCTGTCCCAGAAAGACACTTGTCTTGCAGAGACTATTGTCACATGCATGTGAAGTTTAATTTGGAGTCAGATGGGTTTAACTACTGCTTCTCCAGAATAAGGAGTTGTAGTGATCAAACCAGATTTTCAATTATAAAGTCTCTCAACATCTCCTTGAGTTCTGTGATTCTTTGAGTTCTCCAGGGTGTTTTCCTGGTTCCTAGTTCCTAACTATAAGAAGTCATTTGCAAGGCAATTCATACTATTCCTGAGTAAATTGCTATAACAGCTGAAAAGTTCCTCACAAAAAGAGAAAATTACTTCACGTATTTTGAGGAGAGAAAGAAATGCACAACTCTTCTTCAAACAAAAAAAGTGGTTTAGTATTATAATATGATAACATTATGTACAAGAAACAAGTCTGGAGCGGTGACACTACAGGAACAAGGGGCTTGTATCTGCTTTACGCAATTGATATCCTGGAGATAACTATTTTTAAAATTCTGTTTCCTTTGGTAAACACTGTTGCTTTGTAGCTTGATCTGAAGTGCCCCTTCATCACCGAGATTTATAGCTTGCAGTTGCAACCCTCTCAGCCTTTTTTTTTCAGTGATAGACCAAGAAAGGAAGTTTATCTATCCTTTCCTCTACTGGAATAAATAAATGCAGAGTTTTAAATACCACATTCATATTTGTAATTTCACTAATGACACTCATGTTTATTAGTGTTAATACCTCTCCAATGTTTAGTCTTGTTTATATTCCTCAAAGGTGTTTGTCTGGGTGAGATTTTTTTTGCTGCCTCCCTCATCTGACTCAGGGATTTTTAGGACTTGTTTCAGTATATGGAAAATCTGGCAATTAAAAAAAAAAAGAATAAGAAAAGAATTGGTTCTTTCTGCATCTTGAGTCACTTTGGGTTGATATGTATTTTAAAAGTCGATGAATGTGGATAGCCTAGGGAGTTGGCAACATGTCAAAATTGTCACTTCTGTTTGCTAGAAGCATTTGACTGAATAGCTGTTCCTGGTGTATAATAGTTTCTTAGCAGCTGTGAACAAAGATCTTGGTCCCTTTCTGCTCATGGAGATCTGTGTGTCACACAACTGTTTCCACATCTGTCCCTAGTCGGTGTTGTGTTTAGCAGTAGCACTTTGTGACGTTTGGTTGTCATCTGTGTTTGCTGTTATTTTTAGTTTGAGTCTTGCTAGGGTTAAGGAACTGTAACAGCACAACTGAATGGCTGTCACTGGATGTCCAGGAGACAAGGAAGACACTTTTCTCATCCCATGAAAATGAATGATGAACAGAGTGATTTCTTTAGCTCCCAGTTACTTTCCTAGAGAGAGAAGGTGATGAGAATGTGGACAGTCTCCCTTACTCAGGTGGCTGCCGTGGTGGAGGAATAAGATATCTTCCTCTTCCCAGACCAGTGAAAAAATATATGTGTACATTTAGTACAAAATGTTTGTGGCTTCATTGAAACAAGCTCATGAAGTTGAGTGCTCACTGTTTTGATGGCTGGCATGCTGTCCTTATCATAAAGCCCAAGCACAACATAGATTCCAGCTTGGCCTGTACCTATTTTTGGTACATAAAGGGCAGAAGTTAAGACCACCATTTGGGTGGAAATTAGGACCACTGTTATCTAAGTGGAGCTTACTTTCTCATACATTAATTGTATGAGGTGGGTGAAAGACTGTCTACAATGAGCTTAGAATTATAGAATCACCAGGTTGGAAAACACCTCCTGGATCATCGAGTCCAACCATTCCTATCTACCACTAAAGCATGTCCCTGAGCACCTCATCTACCCATCTTTTAAATACCTCCAGGGATAGTGAATCAACCACCTTCCTAGACAGCCTGTACCACTGCCTGATGACCCTTTCTGTGAAAATTTCTTTAATGATATCCAGTCTGAACCTTCCCTGGTGGAGCTTGAGGCCATTCCCTCTCATCCTGTCCCCTGTCACTTCGGAGAAGAGACCATCAGCCTCATCTCTACATCCTCCTTTCAGGTAGTTGTAGAGAGCAATAAGTTGTCCCCTCAGCCTCCTCTTCTCAAGGCCAAACAACCCCAGTTTCCTCAGCTGCTCCTCATAAGACTTGTTCCTCAGCCCCCTTACCAGCTTCTTTGCTCTTCTCTGGACTCGCTCCAGAGCCTCAACATCCTTCTTGTACCAAGGACTACAGAACTGAATGTAGTATTCAAGGCGTACTCTCAGCAGTGCTGAGTACAGAGGGAGAATAACCTCCCTGGACCTGCTGGCCATGCCATTTTTGATACAAGCCAAGATGCCATTGGCCTTCTTGGCCACCTGGGCACACTGCTGCCTCATGTTCAGGTAGGTATAAATCAACACCCCCAGGTCCCTCTCCTCCAGGCAGCTTTCTAGCCACTCTTCCCCTAGTCTTTACACTGCACAGTGCAGGATCTGGCATTTGACCTTGTTAAACCTCATGACATTGGTTTCTACCCAGCGGTCCAGCCTGTTCAGATCCCTTTGCAGAGCCTCCCTACCCTCCAGAAGATTGACACTTCCACACAGCTTTGTGTCATCTGCAGACTTGCTAAGGGTGCACTCAATGCCTTCATCCAGGTCATTGATGAAGACATTGAACAGGGCTGGACCCAACACTGAGCCCTGCGGAACCCCACTTGTAACTGCCCTCCAACTGGGTTTAACACCATTTACCAGCACTCTCTGGGCCCAACCATCCAATCAGTTTTCCACCCAGGAGAGTGTGCACCTGTGCAGCCCAGAGGCTGACAGTTTCCATTGCAGAATGCTGTGAGAAACTGTGTCAAAGGCTTTACTGGAGTCCAGGAACACCACATCCACAGCCTTCCCCTTGTCCAGCAGTTGAGTCACTTTGTCATAGAAGGCAATCTGGTTAGTTTGGCAAGACCTGCCTTTTGTAAACCCATGTTGACTGGGCCTGATCACCTGGTTCTCTTCTATGTGCTTTGTGATAACTCTCAAGGTCACCTATTCCATGACTTTTCCTGGCACTGAGGTCAGACTGACAGGTCTGTAGTTTCCTGAATCATCCGTCTGACCCTTCTTGTAAATGTGTATAACATCACCCAGCCTGGTATATCATCAGCTTTAATCACTAGGAGAGAAGAGACTGCAACTGAAAGAATGTATGTAAAGAAGTGTCAAAAATTATAGTCAGACGACAGAAGTGCCAACCTTGTCTCAAATTCATTTTTTCAGTATGAGAGTACCAACGCAACATAGAAGTGTCAAAACCTTAAGGCAATCTAAAAGACAGCAGAAAGTCTTAATTAAGTTCCAAACAACCTCTAAGCTTGAAATGAGTTATAATGTTAAGGAGATCTTTCTAGTGGGAAAAACTAGTGATGATAGTGCCCATTGTGTTTTTGCTTTGGAAATACTTACATCCTAAGTTATGTCAATAAAGCATATTGACATTGGGCTTGCTTGTGAGAGTAGATGCTCTTAAGATGCACTATTCTCAGTAAGGTGATATTTGTGAGATCTTTTGTTAGTTTTCTGAGAGCAGAAAAAGGTAAACAAAGTGTTTTGTTTTCTCCTCTCTCTGCACTCAATTCCCAGACAATATTTGCCACAAATTTAAAATCAGTTCCATATGGTTTCTGATTACTGAAGTTGCTACACTGAGAGGAAAGGGGAAAGAAATAAAAAGCAGAAAGTCACCCTGAACCCCCTGAAAAATGTTCACTGTCCAGTAATCATCTCTCTTGATGAGAGTTGACCAGTGAAAACTGTGATTGTAGAAGTGCTGATGTGAACCAATGCATATTATTTATCTCTTTACCAAAGCAGCCAGACTTTTTCAAAAGAGAAAAGTTTTCAGTCTGGGCGAAGCACACACTAGATGTGGGATGATGTGTAAAGCAGCACCATGTTGAAATGCTGATTCAGGACTAGGGTAGGGAGTGGTGTACATTAGCACAGCAGGAGATAATTTGGCCTAAGCCAGCACAGATCTGTGTGGTTCTGCACTGCACTCCATAGGGTTCAACAATTAATTCTGTCTAAAAGGGTAAGATTACATGCATTTCACTTAACTGTCTTGCACAGCAATATTTAATTCCACTCATCTATAATGAACATTATTTTAAGTGGAATTACTCAGCAGTAAGTGAAGGCCAAACTGTGTCAGAATTTAAACCCTTCTTCTGAATTTCAGTTAGAAAAAATAACATTCACAGACAGCTAAAGTTCACTAGGCACTATGCCTATTAGATACTTGTCATTATTGGGACATTTTTCGTCACTTTTAGAGTTTTAATATTAAAAATATTAGCTAGCAGCAAATTAATTTTATGGTGACTGGTGATTGTTCCCTTGTTTTTGTAAAGAATCTTGATGGAAAGCTTTTGAAACAAATTTTGTATTTCTGTAACAGAAACTTGAAAGGTGAAAAAATGTTAGAAGATATAAAAATTAGCAGTTTATAGAAGTAATACAACTTTTCGTTCTTCTGTTGTAACTGGTAACACACATGTCTTATCAAACAAACACTTTCCTTAACAAACTTAAATTTTAGACTACTTGCTTTATTATTTTTTACCAGACTTGGTCAGTTACAGCCACATCAGGTAGAAGTGGGAAATCCATGGAGTCTTATTAAGAATTACACTTGTGTCTTTAAGCTGAAAACAAAATGTGAGGCTTGCTCCCTCTTGTACCTGAACAGTTGTTGATGTATAACATTGTAGAGGAGATAACAGAAACTGCTCTGTCATCTTTTTGAAAGATTATTGTGACTGTTTAGTACTGAATTGTTTTATCCAGCCAAGAGTGAATGAGCGTAACTTTTTACTATGTTAATTTGTAAACAATGCTCATTAGACAAGAGAGCAATCATTGTATACAGCCTTTTGGGTTTTTGTTTCAATGAGAGATTAGGTGAGCTTTGTACTTCAACACACCTCTACTTCCAGAGGCAAAGGAACCTTGAGGAAATACTGGAGGGTAGTTTGCTAATATTTTGTGTGAGCGCATGTGTTTGTGTGTTGGTAAAAGAATGCTGCATGCATGAACCCTTAGAAAAAGGAGGAAAAATCTACTTCCATTCCTTCTTACTGTGCTAGCCAATATTTAGAGAAAGTATCACTAGAAATTAAAAAACTTTAAACATAAAAGCAGATACAAATATTGGTAAACTAGACTTTTCTCAGCACTCTTGACCCCTGCTCTCTGTATCATGTTGTTGGAAGTACTTGTCTGTCTGGCTAATGGGAGGTGGGCTCTTCGTTTTGTTTTAATGTCGTTTTAGTTCTTTTTCCTTGAAAACTCCTTTCACAGTAGTTCTTATTCTGTAAATTTTCAGGTGTCTTATCTCTTTTAACATTTACATTTATTCCTTATTGAGCTCTTGTGTAGTCCACAAAGTCCACTTTACTTTGGTTTAAAATGTTAGAATGTTCTGAATCATTACTTCTTTGTCAACAAGGCAAGCTGTGTTTGTGTTTGTACCTGTGAAGTGTGTTGCCTTGAGGCTGCCCCTCAGATCCTGTGTTCAGTTTGAGGCCACTCAGTACAAGGACACTTAGGTGCTAAAGCATGTCCGGAGGAGGGCAATGAAGCTAGAGAAGGTTCTGGAGAACGGATCTTACAAGGAGTGGGTGCTGGTCCTTTCTCCCAAGCAATTAGTGATAGGATGAGAAGAAATGGTCTCTAGCTGCACTAAGAGAGGTTTAGATTGGATGTTAGAAAGAATTCCTTTACCAGAAGAGTGGTGAAGCATTGGAACAGGCTGCTGAGGGAAATGGTGGAGTCGTCATCCTTGGAGGTGATCAGAAAGGATGTAGACATGGCACTTCAGGACATGGTTTAGTTGGCATGGTGATGTTGAGCTGATAGTTGGACTTTATGATCTCAGAGGTCTTTTCCGACCTGAATGATTCAATAATTCAAGAAGAATTTGCAGTGGCTTATGATTTTGCAACTCTTAAGATGGTTGTGCTGGACAATGAAACGAAAGGTCTTCTGGTGTTTTTGTAGTGGAGTGCCAGTACAAGGGGATATTTTTCAAGTTAGTGGTGAAGCACATATTTTGGGGGATATATTCCCTTTATCACTGTGGGTGGATTAGCTTCAGTTCTCTCACTGATTTGTTAATAACGTTGCCTATATGGGAGGGTAAATGAGTTTAGTACTAGTGTTTTTAGAAACACTGCTGATAGTTTCTCATATATTTTACTCTTACTGGATAACTTTCTAGAGCAAAACTAATCTGAGGGGTGGCCCATGTAGATGAATGCAGCACCTACTTGCCTTAGTTAGGCAACTTTCAGAGTCCAGTAAGATGATTTTAAAAATTAAGAAATTAAAGAAAAATCCCCCAATTTTGACTATTCTAAAGAATGTGGGAACTGGCTGATAACTGTCTTACCATTAGGCAGCACAAGTGGAAAGGTCCAAAAATTATGACGCTAGGACTGTGCCTTATTAATAAGAGGAATCTTAGCTGTATATCATCTTGGAAAAGTTGACAATTCATGGCATACATTCATAGATGGTCTTGTAGAGCAACTTGATTTGGAGGAGGATATGTATTTGCTTTAGCAGTTTATACTCTTAGAGTGGGCTTTCACACCAGGCTTTCAATCTTGGGTTTATACCAGTGTCTTGCTCACACGATATACCTAGCTGCCTTCCCTAGCCTTTATAGTCACCTGAATTAGGTGTTAATTGGATGTTTTTGTAATTCTAAGGATGTAACTGGTAGAAAATTTGATATTAACCATGGGAATTATAAAAAATATAGCATTAGAAACACGAATCTGGTGCTGAGTTCTAGTTTTAAGGACTGGACACTTGGCTTCTTGGAGACCAAGTAATTTCACAGATAAATCAGCTGCTCATTCCCTTCTGGTATTTTTTGGTCCTGTGCTTTCAGAGATGTATTTCAGATGAACTGGGTGCAAAACTGTGTGAATAGCATCAGCTTTGTCTTTCAGCCAACAACTCTTGCCTGCTCAGGGTTAGACATTTTTTCAGCAGCACTTTTTCCAATGAACATTTTCTCTGAATGTATTTTTTGTCACTAAAAAAATAAGCATGAATGTTAAACCATATTTTAGTCTAAAAGTAGAAAACTTGAAGAATAACCTTGCAGCTGTGAAGTTGTTAAAACAGGATACAAACACTGTGCAATATCCTGCTGAAGTTAGAAGATGTATATGACTTTGTTGTAGTTGGCTGAATCAATTCCTTCCAATGCTAATACAAACTAAATTAGTTTGAGAAATCGTCATTTGTGTTCCTTAAGCCATACATTTTTGATTATCTTGGTGTCCCTTGTACAGAACACATATATAGCACAGTCTGGGACATTTAGAAATGTGTTGTCAAATAAAGTAATGGAAACATAGTTTTGAAAGGTAGCTCACTTGAAAGTACTTCCTTTCCACAGAATTTTAGACAATGACTTTATGAAATCTCAGTGAAATGCACATTTTTTTAAATTTAGAAAAAACAGCATACAATAATGAATATCCCTGTTTAGTGCTTATGTATTGCTTGTTTTTATTAACTATACTGAGAAATATACAAGCAGCTCTTAAAATATTAATAGTCTATAAGTTCCCAGGTATAATATTGATTCTTCTTAATTTCAAGAATAGCTCAGTTCTCTGTAAGGTGTCTAAGGAGTTGTTCTTTAGCCTAACATGTTCTGATACTCTTATCTAATAGATATTTTTGATCTTTATGTTAATAACACTACTCAGCATTGGGGACTTCTTAGAGGCTTTCTGCACAAATATTAACTCCAGTGATTGCAGCATAACAGGAAAAAATTGTATTATAATAAAAGCAATCTTCTTACCAGAGTAGTTTCACCTATATGAGGTAATCATTACACTGACCTCCTAACAAATCTTTAAAAAATATTTTAAAATGTGTTCTTCATTGCAAGATTTAAGCATTCAAAACTGATTTATGTTCTCTATTAGTCCCGGACTATATCATCAGACCAAGCTTTAGAGTTTTTTTATTTTGTGCATTTTTTTTAGGATGTGTGTTACGTGTAGCAGGATTAGTGCATTATGAATACATTTAGAGGCATGGTAAAGAGTAAACTGTCAGTTATCTGTGACTGTAATTTTTCGTTTCTTTGAACAAATGACTAAACACCAGAAAGATGACGTATTCTACATTTGTTATTTTTGCTACAAGTAACTCGCGGGTCAGGCTTTTGTGAAAATCTCTACACTCACGTGTTGTTTGTTTTCACTGTGTATTTCTGTCTGCCTGCTATGGCATAAAATTGTATGAAATTACCATAACTTCATCTTAGATGACATTCTGATCCCATCTTTAAGGGAAGATTTGTTTAACATGCTATGGATCAAACCGAAATATTTCAAATATTCACTTATGAATGGAGAAGTCAATTTTATTATGTGGTTTTTTTCTTGCCACTTATGGGAAAATGCCCTAAAGTACTTTAGCTGATTGCAAAAAGGCTAGGTTTGCTTCTTATACTAATATGTTTTATATCAATAGTTCTGGGGTTTATGTCTTTTTACAATTGTATGTTACTGCTATCATTGGACTCTGAGGAGTAGCAGAACTTAAGAGAAGCAAATCACAGTTCTGGAGTTTTTTTACTAGAGGCTGTTAGAAAACATGCTGAAAAAAGGCTGAAGAGAAGAAAGTGTGTATAGACTTTGCATGTATATAATGTTTACCTACTTAAGCTTATTGTTGGTGTTCGTTTTAGTCGAATTCATACCTCTGAAACTAAGAAACTGAGGAGTGGATGCACCTAATACTAATAAAATACTAATAAATTTAACACTTTAGCTTAGGAAATATTTCATTTTATGAAATGTCTTCAAAGTATTTTTGTATTTCTACAGGACACTTTATATGAAAAAATATTTAAGGGAAGGTTTGTATGGAGAAATAATCTCTTGTTAATAGTCCAGTTTATGTAGTTGCAGAGAAAAAAGCTTTTGACAATGCAGTCTGCTCAGATCTAAAATAGAAAGCAGTAAATTCTGAGGTAAATATAGACCAGGAATAATTCCTCTGAAATTAGTTTAGCTAATCGATTAGACAATATCAAGAAGAGGTAACAAACCTAAAATGCTAAAATTACATTAATTTTGATAGTACGAACTTACCAATGGAACCCAAATATCTAGAAATTTCTATACCACTTGGTTGCCAAGAAATTAATTTGTGTAGGTGCTTTTTTTCTTGATGGAATTCAGATGGGACTTTCCACTGCGATGGACATCTGTATACAACTGCCTATGCATATGGCTGGAGTGCAGGGGATAGGTTTATGTGCCTTTTCGGATTATCCCTTGTTGTTGTGTCGAACAACACTGTAGTGGATTTTATGCCTAGCAACTTGTTCCATATAGTTTTGAGTATCAGAACTTAAGAATACATATATTTGACAAATACTGTTGCAGTGCAGAGTAAATATGTATAATCTTTTTTCTCGCTAAAAATATGTTCAGTCATGGCTCTTTGCTTTGATGCATGGGCTTTATAAGGCACCAATCTCTTCAGCAAAATGTACCACATGAATGAAGATAAAGAAATACTCTATGGAAATAGTGAATGAACTGGTCTTAAAAATGTTGCAGCTAAGTTTTGTGGTTTTAAATTTATGATTTCTGAGAAATGCATTGCTGGTCCTCTTTCTGGTGCTTAAATAAATGATTTTCCAATTAATGTCTATCTAGGTGACTAGTTTGCTGGGGGATGCTTCTATATAGATAGAGGTTCTAAGTGTTTTATGTAGACTTGTTAGCAGGGCTAATGAAGGAGAGTATCTAAAGCACAGAGTTGCTGTTTTGTAAACTGAGTGCTAGGTGCTCTACAAGAAGTGTAGCAAGATCAGTTCTGAAGAAAGAAGAAAATATGTGTAATATTGCACTGAAATCAAGTAAACTGTTTAACATATTTCAAAGCTGATTGGCACAATCTCTTTAATAACTGGATAATAGTATGATCTGGTAATACTATTAATCTGCTGCTCCAGTGACTTCCCCTTGAAGTGGAAAAACCTTCAGGCTTTAGGTTGGCCTTGAACCACTATCATACCTTTTTCCATGAATGCCAAAGAACTTATTTACACCCTAAATTAAACTTGCAAAAGGGTGATTTATGGATTTGTCCTGATCTTGGGAGTGTCCTCTTTGCCATTCATTCCAAGAAGGCCACTAATGGCCCTAGCACATCCTGTGCTCCTCTGCAGAGCACCCTGAGAGTAAGCACCATAATAGCAGGGCTGACTCCTTCTCCTCAGGTGCATTCACTTTAAAGCTCTGATAAGTGCTTCCAAAATTTCCAGTGAGATCGGTCCTTTTTACTTTATCTTGCTTTTTTTTCTTAGTTATAAGCATAGACTTAGTTATAAGTCTAAGTCTTCAGATGGCCCTTAAGGGCTTTGTCTATAAAGAGAGCTTAACTAGTAAATGACAGCAGCAATCTTAAGTTTAAATTCTCACAGGCTAATGAGAAGCTGCATTCTGAATTTCACTCTAGGAAATCCTCTGTTGAACTTCAATGCATTTCATAGTCCTTTACAGATTTTTTTTTTGAAGGTTGATGGTAGAATTATGTCATTTTAGAAGTAGAGAATAGATACTACTTGTCCTTCCTTCTTGCCAGACTTATGCATAAGGATCACACATTCCTTAGCTAAGCTGCAGATGTGTAGCCTAAGTGCAGTCATCCTATCAAGCACATTAAGGAAATTCAGCTGGTTGTTCAAAACATTAGTTAGTTTGAAAACAAGAAAAATTCTGCATACATGCTATTGTATGGAATTCTTAGTTAATAAAGAGACTTCTCAGTTTCGTATTTATAACTAAAGTGGACAGATGTGATGAGGACCAATTAATATTTAAGCTGTTAACCCACTTTCAGTATAGTCTCCATGAAATTTCATGAAGTGGTGACTGGAGAAACTTGTCTTCTTTTGGTATACACATTTCTGGCACGTGTAAGACACTATGTGTCCTCTAGGTTGTTTGGGGTATAGCTGAGAAGACTTAATTTATGCTAGGTACATTCCACGAGTAAATAAATGTAGAAGTTAATTAATCTCCAGACTCCTCTGCCTTTGGCTTATCTCATGGGAATGGTGGAATATGGTAGGTCTCATAATACTGTTGCACAGTGGAATTACGGGTTACTTTGTCATTTTTTGTTGGTTTTATCCTTACTGTAGGGAAGTTCATATGTTCCTCTTTCAGCACAGAAATATACATGACAATTTTTTAAAAGTTGTACCTTGGTTATAGCAATAGTGCTGCTTGTTGTAATGGCCTGCTGACCTGAATACTTTCAGGAAATACACTTGCATTTATTTTTAAAAATAGAAAAGTAAATATTAGACAAAGCTGGCAGACTAGTTCCATTCTTTAGAAAAACTTGTATGAAACCAGCTGCAAGTGTCTGCAAAACCCTTTTTCATTTGTAGTTCATAATCTTTTTCACTAGAAGAACTTTCTAAGACCAAACAAGTGAGTGAGGGTAAAATCCAAAGACCTGTGTAATGATTTAAAGACATTGCTATTTTAAGAATAACTGGTGATTTAGGCATGCTCTAAGTTGGCATCTGGATATGCGTCATAATTTTTTGTAATTATTTACTGATAGTTCTTAATTGTAATATAATGAATTAATGTGTAGCTTCTTAAAGACAGCCAATAAATATTGATTTATGCATCCCTATATATTTTTGTGGGGAATAGTTTAATGAGTTTATATACGAGGAAAGGAAGAAGTTCAGGTAACAGCTATCTTGTCCATCATTCGGGACAACAATATATTACTGTGAAAATACTTCAAAAGTGTACTTAATGTTATTTTTTTATTTTAAGAATAAACTTGAATACTTAGGTAGAAATTGCTTAAATAAGTGGTGAAATGTTGGTAAGGTAAATTGTAAACTAAAATAGATAATGTTTTGTGCTATTGAATTAAATCATCCTAGGTTGATTAAGCAATATGCTCTTTTTCTTTCTCTCATTGCAGCCTGTGCTTTCCGTTACAATGGGCTCTCCTTTGTCTACCTCATCTACCTCTTACTCATTCCTCTGTTTTCAGAACCCACAAAAACAACGATGCAAGGTAAGATGTTCATTGGTTCATTCTTCAGAATGTGTGGTAGACACAGTATGTGCAAGACCCTTCTTGGAGGTGAAGTCCTTAGCATTTTCCCTTCATGAAGGACAAAAGGACTTCCAACTATGATGCTGTTCTTGCCCCAGGATGCAGCAGGGCTGTCTGATAGTAATACTAGGGGATCCTTTTTACGACATTACCTAGCTTGGCTTACTGACATAGTCTAGATGAAAAAATGAGCTTTAAGAACACCTCCAAAGCCATAGTATCATAGACTGTGTCTGAGGTCTGTATATGTACTTACTTTAGGGAATTAAATTTGGTCTCACATTTTTCATCCAACTGTATTCTATGCGCTTATTTAAACATTGCTGTCATCTTGACTTTAAACAACTGCCTAAATTAAAAAAAAATTAAAAGGCTGACAGGTAGAGATGACAAGAAGAGCTCACTGTGGTTTGACTGAGCAACAGGTTGGCACCAAGCATGTAGTTTTCAGTGTGTTAGCTGAAGGATGACAGAAAATCATAGAATCATAGAATGGTTTGTGTTGGAAGGGACCTTAAAGATCATCTGGTTCCAGCCTCTCTGCAATGGACAGGGACACCTCCCACTAGACCAGGCTGCTCAAGACTTATCCAACCTGGTCTTGAACACTTCCAAGAAGGGGTTATCCACAACTTCCTTGGACAATCTGTTCCAGTGCCTCACCACCCTCATTGTGAAGAATTTCTTCCTAATGTCTAATCTAAATCTTCCCCTCACCAATTTAAAGACATTCCCCCTCATCCTATCACTATGTGCCCTTGTAAAAAGTTCCTCCCCAGCTTTCTTGTATGCCCCCTTCAGGAAGGCTGCTATAAGATATCCCCAGAACCTTCTCTTCCCCAGGCTGAACAAACCCAACTCTCTCAACCAGTCCTTATAGAGGTACCTCATTCTTCTGATCATCTTCATAAGCCTTCTCTAGACCTGTTCCAATAGTTCTATATCCTTCTTATGTTGGGGATTCCAGAACTGGACACAATATTCCAGATGGGGTCTTGAAAAAGAGGAGTAAAGGGGCAGAATCAACTCCTTCAACCTGCTGGCCGTACTTCTTTTGATGCAGCCCAGGATATGGTTGGCCTTCTGGGCTGCGAGCACACATTGACTGCTCATGCTGAGTTTCTCCTCAACAAGCACCCTCATGTCCTTCTTCGCAGGGCTGGTCTCAATTACGTCATCCCCTGTCCTGTATTAAAACTGCAGATTGCCCTGACTTGGGTGTAGGACCTTGCACTTGGCCTTGTTGAACCTCATGAGGTTCTCACTGACCCACTTCTCCAGCTTGTCTAGGTCCCTCTGGATGACATCTGTCCTTCTGGTGGGACAACTGCACCACTCAGCTTGGTGTCCTCTGCAAACTTGCTGAGGGTGCACTCGATCTCACTGTCTATCCCATTGGTGAAGATATTAAACAGCACGGGTCCCAGTACAACCTCTGGAGGGACAACACTTTTCACTGATCTCCATCTGGATATTGAGCTGTTGACCACTACTCTCTGGATACAACTATCCAACCAATTCCTTTTCCACTGAACAGTCCAGCTATCAAATCCAATTTAGAGAGAAGGATGCTGTGGGGAACCATGTCAAAGGCTTTACAGAAGTCCAGACAGATTACATCCATTGTTTTTCCCATGTCCACTGATGTGGTTAACCCATCACAGAAAGCCACTAGTTGTATAGTTTTGTTTTCAAATGGTTTATAGACAGGTCTCCATTTGTGTCCTGCCTATATTTATGGCCACTTCCCCCGAGAAAAGAAATGTATTAAACTTTTCTTGAATTCTCTGAGAATAATTCCTGGAGAATCTCAGGTTCTGGTTTAGAATGACTTTTTAAACTGTCATCCTTTTTTCTTTTTACTGAGAAGATGTAGAGAGGAAGTGGGAATTTCAGAATTGTCTCATGAATTACTCATTACTGCTTGGCACATAGTGGTAGTACCAGTCACTTTTTACAAGTGGAAGTACAACTTTTGTTGTACCAGTTTTTAGTAGTATTTTCCATTAACTAATAGTTTGAGGAGTGAAAGGGACAAAATGGAAGAAAACCTTCATTTCATTTCTTTGCTCATATGTTTTCTCTTAATTCAGATTTATATCCAGTCTGCCTATAGGGGAAGCTGTATAGGGAAGAGAACTCTCTCCTCCAGGTTCCAGCAAGTAGAAGCAAGGCAGAGTTACGTTTGTGTTGTGGAAAACATATTCTGACCTATTGTAATTATGATGAGTCACTATTTTGCTTTTAGTTTAGCTAGGATAGATGCTGATCCTTTTTTAAATCTTACCAAAATGATATCTGCCACAGTGCATTTCACATGCTGGGTTAATTTAAAAGACAATTAATCCATTTTGCTTTATAATAGCAAATATTTTACTTTGTGATTTTCAGCGTGATCATAGTAGTATCAGTTGACAGGCATAGCCATGGTGCTACATAGTCTTGACATCTAAACTAAAGGGAAAGAAATGTAAGTGATAGTATTATTGCTAGATCTTATTCATAAATGGAATATGAGTTATAAATAGATCAAAGTCAGATTTCAAACTATTGGAATAGGATTAATTTGAATTATACTAAATTTGGAGTCTTTGTGAATTGCAATCAAAGTATTTTGACAGAGCTATGAGACAGGACAAAGAATCAGGTGAGAATTGGGCTGCTTTTGAGATCTAGTCTGTTAGCTATAGTGTTAAAATCTCTCATCCCTTGGTGAGGAAGCCACATTCATGAACTATTACTGTACAGAAGCGGAAAAGGTCTGATTATTGTTTGTATTTTGTGCCTTTATTCCTACATCTATATCATGGATCTCCACGTGCTTCTACTTTTCCACACAATTTTTCATCCAGTTTCTGCCAGTCAACCTAAGAAACTACCATGTTGTCTTTTGGTAGGTATCCATACCAATTGAGTGAGCTTAGTTTGTTGACTGTGTAATATCCAGTGCGGTCAGGAAAAACAGAGCTGAAAAATTAAAAAAAGCAAACATGAAAGGTAGGAAACTCTTATGTTAAAAAACATTACAGTGACAGTGTGAGAAAGGAACATCAGTTAAATGCCCACCTGTGAGTTAAAGTTTCTCTTAAGTGCTGAACCTGGCAGTTGGGAGAGAAGCACTCTTTGGGAATTTGGGTGCAGCTTCCCAGAAAACATGCAATTACACTGTTAGTTTTTTGTACTTTACCTTTGCTGCCTCTTCTGTGCTAGAAAGGACTGACAGAATAAACAGAGTAATTTTCAAGATGCCATGAGTGACAGTGTGGAGACGTCACTCATTTTAGAGTCTAAAAAGGGTCTATTTGATTAAGGCTAATTCCTGTATGATGTGATATACACTTAATCATCCAGTTTGCATCACTGATGGTGGCAATCTTTCTTCAGAGGAAAATGCTTTTTTAGGAATTAGGATAGTTTCCTCATATTGTATCATATTGAATTACACATCTTCTGAATTTCATGTCACAATGAGTTCATAAGAATTCATTTCTTATATAAGTTTAATATTTCTCACTGTAACCATTTTGACCCACTGTCCCTGTCACCTTTTTAATTTATGTGCATATGTGAATAGATCTGTCTTTCTAGAAAGTGTTGAGGAAATTTTTCCTGTCCAGAGAGTGGTAAAGAAAGGGGAAATCTTCAAATATTGTAGCTAAAACCAGCCAAACCACCAATAAATCAGAGTCAAAAGTTAAATAAGACCAACTTCATTAAAAAAAATAATTACTTAGCTATATAGTTTTGTTGTCTTGTTTCTCCGTTTCATTTCTGTCACTTAAATAATATTTTTGAGGTTTATATTTCTGGTTGTTTTTTTTTTCCTCCTTTGATTAAGTCTTTTTATTCTTTTAAGTTTTCTGGTCTCCTTCCATTAAACTTTTCCTCTCTTTTCTCCTCCTGGGTCACTCAGCTCCCCACTCACAATCCCTAACCAGCATTTTGGTGTATTGCACTTCCATGTGTTTTCGCAGTTTATCACCCCACAACTTCCAGTTACTGAATTTATGCAACATCTCAAAATCAAGCTTAGAGGTTTTCCAGGCTATAGAATTAGAAATTAGTCTAGAACAGATGATGACAGTTTAGATTAATTTTGATTTTGAAAGGAATGTAAAAGGTTAGAAACACTTGGAAAAAATATTATACTTGCTGGAATATTTTTCTTTTTTTGTTCCCTTTAAATATTTATTCTTCTTTAAAAATGTAATTACTAAGATAAGTATTAAACCTTAATTGTGGAGATTAGGCAGTCTCTTGTGTCTACATTCATTGTATTTGTTTTAAGATAGTACTTTTCAGGTGAAAATACCAACCTCTTCTGAAGTAGGAGATAATCTTCAGTTAGAGCCAAAACACTGAGTTATTTAAAATTTAGCTGAATTTGTTGTTTGCTGAAATACTACTTAATTTTCCATGAAGCTGTCAGAATAAGGGGAAATATATTCATGAGCGTTTATGTGAGTTGAAAACGTAGTTTTGAACAAGAACTGTCTTGTTCAGCTCTATTATTTATAATCCTTGAAATCAGTGATTCTAAAGCTGATTAAAGATCATAATGTACTACTCTGCATGATAAAACTGTGGAAAAAAATGCAAATAATATTTCAAAGTAATTTAAAATTTGACCAATTTTTCAAGGGTTGCTGATAGGAACTGCTTTTGAGGCAGTTAACTCTTCACATGTACTGTGAAACCATGTGATTTCAGCAGTGATTTTCTATATGAATCATCTTTAAAATCAGCAAGGGATAGACAGTAAATGGTGTGATAGCTAGTTTCTAACTTTTTTTGTTTGTTAGATTATTATTTTAGTGATCTTTTTTATTTGTGCCCAATGTCTACTGCAATGTCCTTGTCTTCAATAAAGGCTTGCATATGCTGTTGTTACGGAAATAATAAAGCATGTGTAGATGCGTTTCCCCTGTCTTGGGGCAATTGCTCATTTAGCAGTATCAAATAACTATTTTATGTGGCTTTTTTTTTTCTGTAACAGATATGAGTTTTCTTTTAGGTTTTTTTTTGTTAACTATACATTCTAACATTTTATAATTTCTGATTAATAAGACTGTAGCAAGTCACATTGTACATCATAAAAATGGAAGTAGGAGGGAATCATTCATTTTCACATATGGACTAGCTTTTGCTGACTCTGCTTATGTTTGCGTTAAAAAAGAATAGCATTGCTTCTGCATTAAGATATTGCTCAGCAAGATAAAATTTGTATCTCTTCTGTATTAAAAGAATTGGCACAGCACTCAGGTCAGTAAAAATGATGCTTTAAAATGTGTATATTGATAAACTTATAAACAGCATCCAAATCATAATAATTGTTAATTGAATATTATTTGGAGTACGGCTGAAACCATGGTAAAGAAATTGAACAGTGGAGTTTGTTTTGCAGATATGGAAGAGCTTGTGTTTTGTAATAATCTGCACAGAACTTCAAGGTGCAGAAGGGTTCCAGTGACAAATTTGGATCACTAAATATAGCTAGAGAGGTTTCAGGCAAGTATTGATCCAAATGAATATGGCAAAAAAAATTATGCAAACGTTATTTTGATTTCCCCATGTGAACAATGCTCCTGTTTATACTCATCAGTTCTTTAAAGTATTGGTTTTGTTAGCAAACTTTTTATGCTAAGCTGCAGCAATTTTCTTGGGAGTTTCAGACTAACTTTAGACATCTGTCTGCAGACATCTAACTTAGTATGAGATGCTGATTAAAGGATGTTGAACAACTCTTTTAGATATCTTTGGCACTACAGAGTTTCTTTGTACAAGCCTGAAGTATTAGTATGAAGATTCACTTACAACTCACAAAATGTTCTTCAGCAATTAAAAGTAGGATTATGCTCAATTGAGCATGTGTTTTTCTATGGAAGCATGATAGGCTACTACAATAGCATCCTTTGCCTCAAACTACTGCATCCCAGCTAGATTCCTTCAGTTCCAACATTATAAGTATTCCCTTGAGAGTGAACAAGAGAATGTGTTATATATATGAAGTGAGCCAAATCATTAATTACTTATTCATGGAAATTTTATCAATGGATTCATGAAAATGAAGTGATAAACTTTACATCAACCAACCTCAGAAATGCTCTTGCATCTTAGGAGCCACTGGCATTTCTGCTAATGATACTCTGGTCTATCTCAGTTTTTATTGTAAAAAGAATTCATGGAATTCGAGGTTGGAAGGGACATCAGTGATCATCTCATCCAACCTTTTAGGTAATATATAGTTTAAATGAGATGGCTCAGAACCTGTTAAGCTGAGCCTTAAAAGTAAAGTGTTTAATAATTCAGAAGTCAAAAGAACTGTAAGTTCATTTGTGCTAGAGGAGAGTTGGTTTTAGAGGATTATGTTTAGGTTTCAAAAATAAAAGAATAGGAAGTATATAAAACACATTTTGAGCCTCCTTATTTCTAATACTGCTGTATGTTAACCATGTTTCATTATGCTGTCCTAAAGGAAGAGGAGAGAAATTCAGTAAACTATTAGGTATGCATTTTTTTTATGACCAACCTATAGGTGAGAAGAATTCTAATAAAAGCACTGTGCAACATTTCAAAGGCCTTGCAGTTGTTCCCATTACTGCACTGTTGTTGCTGTTGCCTTGTTTGAAGGCAGTTCTGGGTAAGGCACATCCTGAATCTGCTACACTATGCTTCAGTCAACTAAATGATGCCTGAAGAAGCATGAAGAAGTAAGACCTGGACTGTATAAGCTGGTAAGGCAGGTGATGGCATTAGAATCACTTCGACTTGCAGTGCCTTGGCACCAGCTTTTTTCTATGAGTTACTCTGATAATATGACAGATTTTTCCACTGAGGTAAACATAATTTCTTTAAATTTCATGCGGGGTTTATTTTTCTTCTGTGTTTTCTCATCTTACCTCACTTTATTGCAAATAGGTTCTTATCAGGAAAAGAAGGACTCACTGCATCCCTCAAATTGAACACTGAATGTGAAATTTTTTGTAGGTTTTTTTATTTCTGTATTTCATACTCGCTTATGGAAGACTGTGTATATCTTTTGACAGGAGAGTATTATGACAAAAAATAATACTGACTGTAGAGCACAGTAGCTGCTAGATGTCAAGGCCTCTTCTATTAGACTTCAGAGCTGAACCTTTGTCTATCAAATATTTATCATGCAGGCATTCCAAAAGGCTTTTAAGGGCCCATACAAACACCACTGATCAGCAGGACAGAAGTTTTTTGAGTGTTTTCTTTTTAATGACATGCGTGTAAGGCTGCTATTTTAGTTGTAGCTCATTGACATTATGTTGAGTGTGGGACACCAGATATGCTTTAAATTGACTGGTCTTTTTTGTCAGTGTGGAAGAATAAATTGTGTCTTCATAGAAAGCACTACTTTTTTAGTGCAAGGATGTTTAACTGGTCAGATTTTGCTCATTGCTTTGATTTCTGCTGCTTGCGCAGATCTGGTTTATTGCATCTGTCTTAAGAAATAAAGAAATGTTTTCTGGGAAGTAAATAGTTCCATGACAAAGATGAATTGTAGTGAGCAGCTGTTTCACTGTAATGTGAGCCTTAATTAAAAGGATTGTTGCAGCGAAACGTTTCCTAGTTGTTTGTGTTGGATGATGTGGCTGAGAAGGATATAACATAGTAGCAAATATTAAACAAGAATGATATCTGGTTTGCTTTCAGCTAGATCTTCAGGGTAACTAAGCATGAAGATCAGTTCATTCCCTTGGGACCAAATTTGCTGACCTTACTCAGGGAAAACTCCCACTAGCAGTGGGAAATTTGCTTCCGTAAGCAGCTCAGGAAGTGCCCTGTAATATATTAAGAAACCAAGTAAGCCCATAAGAAACCAAACAAAAAGCATTTAAAAGCATTCCCATTACTTATGGAGAGAAGGAAGCAGAAAATGAATATGCACATGCACATAATTAACATTTAAACTCTGGTATTAATGTGATTTAGGGGAAGCTGTGAACTCTTGAAAATGAAGCTGTTGGTGCAGATGCAGAGCTAGGTGTGCAGTTTCTCATTAATCAAATGTTTCTGTTCTGCCTCCGGGTGAAGTGGGAAACTTTAAAATGCAGGCCTCCCCCTGCAAGCAGATTTGTTAACATCCTGTTCTAATTCAGAGCAAAGAGCTGAATCTGGTTCTCCTGTATCCCTAGTGCACTCAGCTCAGATCGCTTTTTTGCTATCCCTCCTCTTCTCTTTGATATCTCTCTCCCTAAATACTTGATCTTGCAAAAATGACCCTGCTCCAGTACCTCATCCCCTCCTAGTATCCAAGTAGTTGCTGCACTCATCCAAAGAAGTATGAGAATTTCAAGATGCTGGAGGTTTTCTCTTGTTGAGTTATATGACAGAGCCATGTGGCAGGCTTGTGAATCATATAAAACAGTAGCAGTAGCTCCATAGGCATGTAGTGCCTTCCCAATCCACCTTCCTGTACTCCAACTTTCCATCTTTACTCGTGAAGTGTTCAGCATCCTTGTAGAAGTCTGTACAAAGACAGGAAATGTGAATTTGTGCCTATTCAGTAGATAAATTTTGGGTTGAAAAAATTAAGAAGCATTTTCATTTAGGTGCAAAACACGAGCTTGAATGTTCCTGTGCTTTCTTAGAGAGAATGTGTGCCTACAAAACTCCTACTATTCTTTCTCCCCCCCTTGTTTTAGCATGCGCAACTCAGTCTAGTGCTGATTGTTATTGTAAGGAAAACCAAAGTGATGCATTTAGCGGTTTTCATATTTAAATAATATTTGAGATAATCATAACAGGGCTTAGTCAGTCTCCAAAAGTCCTCACTTCTTCAGACCATTTAAATATAATCTTGTTTCACTTAACTTGGCCAGGAAAATAAGTTAATGGGGTTTTTTGAGACCTCTTAGTGAAGAAGAGTTTTTTGCAAAACAAAATCCATAAAGACAGGGAATGAAGTTTTAATCACAGTTGTGCAGTACTTGTCTGGATGATAGCCTATATATTTGCACAGAAGAGCAACATTAATGAGTAAAACTTACCTGATTAGGCAAGCTTGTGTAGAACCTTTCCAGAACTAAGAAAAAAGTTTTGAACATTTTATTGTGATTTTCATTCAGTTTTTGAAAGAAATCTGTGGTAGACAGCAGGAAGGGGGATAACACAGATTTTATTGTATTAAGTTGGTGGGAGAAGGCGGAAGCTTGAAAATTAATGAAGATGCAAGGGAAGTCATAGGATTTTGTGGTAAAAATAACATTTTATCTTTCTTTGTATTAAAAGCTGTTAGGACCATTTTAATAATAGTGACGTTTTGGGGGTTGGAGGGCTGGAGCAAGGAGGAATTCCATATCATTTACTCTGATAACATGTGGTAATACCTGGACAAGAATGCAAAGGAATTTACTCCTACTATGTTTCTATCCCACTTTTCTATTGAAAGTGATATAAAAGGTGATACAGCCAAAAATAATAGAACAATTCAAATTATACACATAATGGTCACATGTAAATGAAGTTGTAAAATAAACAGTAGATACAACACACAATCCTTCAATTTTTACTTCATTTAAAAACCTCACTCCTTTGGAAAAACAATGAATAAGTCTGCAAGGAAATACAAGATTACTTTAACTTACCTTTTAAATCCTTTCTTTGTTCATTCATAAAGTTCTGTGGCAAAGCTGCTGAGGTCATTGCCTTTCCCTGTCTCACACAAGGCTCTAACAAATTCTGAGCCTGTTCTTTAATTGATCTTTCTGGGTGCCCTGTGATTAAATTATGGGAAATTATTGAAGTATGAGTCACATCATAAAAACCAATTAGTGGTTGGTTGACAGTTTGTCTCCCAACTGAAGCCTCCAAGTTTCTGTAAATGCCCTATCAATATATAGGTTATTGTGGGTAAATGGCTTGGAGTTTATTTTGTAGAAGAATGTTGTACAAAGTCATAATGTTTATATTTGATACTGCTAACACCAAAACAGTTTTGTTTGAATGGGACATGGTGTCCCTTTTGGCTTTGTTTGACTAATCCTAATGCATACTGAGGTGTTGGGATGAGCATACAAAATCAGCTTTTGGAAAGATTTTTTTTTTAAGTCATCTTCTATTGAGTTTGTTTGTTTGTATTTCTTTCTCTCGTCCTCTCTCATCCTCTCTCGTCCTCTCTTTCCTTAAGCAGTAGCTTTTCGAGATCAGAATCTTTGTACAGAAATTACCCCTGCAAGGTGGCACTGTTGTGTCTTTTCCTCCCTAGCAGCTGATGTGAGCCGTGTCAGGGCAGTTCCAGAGCAATCTCTTTTTTATCCTTCTCTCCATGAGGATGAAGGACAGGAAATAAACTTCAGTGTTCCTTTGGGATCACTGCGTTCTGGCACACAGCAAGGGGAACACCAAGCTGGGGAAAGCAAACTCTTGTCCCCAGTGGATCTGAGTAGTACTTTGACTTTTAGGATAATGCCACTGTGATCCAATAGATTTAAGTATAGCCTGGCTTTGATACCGTGCATGGTACACAAGACTAGTGGGGTGACCTTTCTGAGTTAAGTGTATTACTTTCAACAGAAGAATTGGTCTGGGGAGGTTACAATATGAAACATCTTTAGAAGGGAAGAAATAGCTAAGAAAAACGAGAATGAACATTTTCGGTGTAGTGTTGAAGGTTTCTTCCTGCTTCCCCCTGAAAGTTGATGCTGTGCTTAATAATAACTAATAGCATGTTATTGAGCACAGTACCTTTCATACAAAATTTAAAGCATGAAGTGGAATGTTTTAATCTCCTCAAAAAAAAAATTTGGATTTGGGGATTCAATTTTAAATGCAGTTAAATAGTAATATGTGTAAACAATACTATATTATTTATGCATACATTAATGATGTATAGATTTTTTTTTCATGATGAAACTGGAGAATCCTCAGTTTTAGACAGTGTTATAAACCTCAACATGTTCTGACTGAGTTGATCTATTACTGCTAATAGAGCAAGTCCAGTTCACAAACATGAGGGGGTATGATGACAGAGTTATCTAAATACGAAGCTGATCATAGACCACTTAACACTTCTCATTATGGAAGTTTATAACACAGAACAAAATCTTCTTTGAAAGTTCTTTGGTTTGGAATAGATGTGCTAAATGTTATTTTTCACATTAGCCATGAGAAAGTTACGTGACTGTCTTTGCATTCTGTTTAGATATTTTGCTTTCTGTTTACAACTAGCAGTCTGCTTCAGTATAATCAGAGAGAAAGTGATAAACAGAAGCCTTCAGTAAGGAGAAGTTTAGTTCATAATGGAGGCATTTGGTTTTAGGTGGAAACCAGAATTTGTTAACTTTTTTTTTTCTTCAGATGCAGATACTGGCATCTGAGAAAAAAAAAATCAATGCATGTAACTACTGGTAAGCAGAAAATGCCAGTATCTGTGTGTCTTGTGTTTTTTTACATTGGATCTTCTAAATGGGAGGTTCCTTTTTGTCAGTTTTAGTCTCATATTCTAGGTAAAAATGTAATAGAATGAAACTGAAGTCCTGTGCAAATACTTTGAGACAGTGGCAAAAGTTAGGGTTGCTTGCAGTCTGCTGATGTTTAGAATATGTGTTTTTGCTGGTCACGAACCAAGCCTCACATGTTTGTCTTGGTTCATAAAATGCTCCTGTTTTTAAAAAAAATGAAAAAAAAAAAAGAAAATAAAAACTAGTCTCAGTAGGAGATTCATATTTGTTTTTAGTATTAGCAGCTTCTCAGCTTAGAAAAAAGGAAACAATTTGCCTCTGTTTGCAAGGTAAACTTAAAGGAGTAAAACAACAAATTCTCTTAGAACCTCCTCTGCAGAAACATTCATTGCAAAAATATTTCTTGTGACGTGGGTTGGGCAAGTAACTTCATGCGGAGTGCTTTGGGTTATGAAGCCTCAGTATTTTTTGGAGCGCTGCGGTCAAGAAAGAGCAGTGCTCTTCAGCAGGGGGAAACCTGTCGAATCTATTGGCTTGTGGTCCACTGGCCATGCAATACGTCATCTGAGAAGATGTCTGTGCTGCAGCCTAGGGAGGGAAAGAGCCTGTAGGGCTGTGATGGAAAGAGAGTAGCAAGGGGATAAGGAAATGACCTAAGGATATCTTATATTCCTGTTGCTCCCTGCTGAAAACTACTTACCTTTTGGTGGGCACAGCTTCTGCAGTTTTACCCTGGCCTTTGATATTTCTGCTGCTGCAGTAATTTTTACTGCAGTAATAATTGTAGAGTCCTTTAATGGTAATTCAGGTTACCCAGCTCCTCTTATGTGCTGTGGGGCAGATTATCAAGTTACAGAAACCTTCTACAGACACATGGTGGTCAGTGGCAAAATGCAGTAGGGTCACAGAGCTTTTCTGGTTTACTAATTACCATAAGTGCAATAACTGGTTTGAAGAGATTTTTATGTGAATACCTTCTCCTTATTTTTTGTTTTGGGGGGGATGGGTGGGTGTGGATTGTTGTTTGTTTTTGATTGTAAACGTTTCCTCAGGCTATAAAAGCACTATGAAAGTATTTGATTGTGAGCATTTGGTGTCTGTGTCTTCTGTGGTGTATAATTTGGGACTGAGTCTTGTTTCAGTAAATTATACTTATTTTGACATTTGGGTTGATACAAATAAAGTAATACAAACACCAGAGGTGGCCTCTGTGAGTCAGATATTTGTTGTGGATTGGTCTTAACAAGCAAGTGCAGAAATGTAGTCAAAAACTGTAGCATAGAAACAACTTGTCTTACTGATAAAAACAGTGGTATGTACCTACCAGCATTCACTACCATAAAAATGACCATGGGAGATGATCCAAATGCTTGTATTTGTCAGGAATTGGTTAGGAAACATTTTGAAATATTCCTTTTTTTAATATGCATTCTTTGTTATATTCCTGATACTGGAGAGTCAATAGTCTTCCCCATTGTATATTTCAACTTCATCTGTAATTTCATGTGCTCTTTCATGATGATAAATTGTAACATTATGGAAATAAGGATTAGCTTATTGGTACCACCTTGAATTTAATCACTGTCATAGCTCTGAAGAATAAAAGTAGGGACGATTGAATACTTTAGAGGACTCATGGGTTGCTTTCAAAAGAAAAAAATAGTCCTGAAAGTTTAGAGCTTTCTTCTGGAACTGTGTTCATTTATTTATTTATTTATTTATTATTTTTACATCTGTAAATCTATTTTATTAGCTGTTTTTCCTGACCTCAAAGAACAATCAGAAAAGGATGAAAATATTCCTAAGAACTATTCAGAGCCTTGATATGTATTTTTCAAGTTCAGTGAAAGCATTGCCATAGCCTTCAGTTAGTTCAGAATGAGGCACATAATAAGTGTCAAGCTGAAATGGAATTGCCTGAAAAAAAACCACTTTACTGTAACAAAACAGGGGAATTTTTGGTAAGATATATGGTCCAAATGGTTTCGTTTATATATACTTGTAGAGGCTCTGATCCTCTGTTATGCAGTACCATCTCCTTTGTTCTTCACTTTCTGGAATGATTCAATGCTGATGATATTTCTTTGTCATTTCATTTTATAAGAAATTCTGTGTACTCTGACTTGGGTCTAGATCAAGAAAACACAGTTTGCTATAATTTCTCTCTAGACTCATAGAAAAGGACAGAAACTCGCAGTTCCTGGGGAAAGCAGTAGGCTTAGCAAGTCTGCTGCTGACATGAATGCAGCATTTTTCTAGTCCGTGAGTCAGTAGCAGGCAGTGTGGTAAAACCTTTCTAAAATCAGAAACAAAGACCTCAAAATTGTGCTTACTCCTGAATAAAGTCACTATTGTGTGTATCTTCTTCAATGACATGGTCCACAATTCAGTGAAGCAGGTGAGTTTTAAAAAGGTATCTCAGGCCATGGGATTTGTGTGCCAACTGACCATTTTATGTATTTTTTTAATACCCCAAAGTTAGATGTCATAGTGAGAGCTGTTTCATGTGCACACATTCACGTGGAGCTCACTGCAGGGAATTTGTCACTTGGGGCAATTATTTTTCCCATTTTTTCCCCTTATTTTCAATACTCTTATTTTTGTACAGCATCAGACAATGCCATTGTCTCTTTTCAGATACCTGGAATTCCCCTTTCCTTGTATGTTAGAGGGGCTGCTAAAGACATTGCAAAGCAAGGAATTGTTGACTTATCACAGAAGGAACTTTGAGAGACTCTATAACTCTATGTTCAGACTCTTCCTCTATGTCTGCTTTATGATAATTTCTGTTGTTGTAGCACAGTGGTTTTCAGTCAAGATATTCAAAACTGATTTGCTGATAACTTTTGCTCAGTGGTTTGTTCACATCCTCATGCAGTTTCTTGGCTTCAATGTTCTAGACCCTACTTATTGGCATCTCTTAAATAAAACACTTAAGGGTAGTTTTAAGGATATCATTAGGAATTTAATGCCCTTCAAACTGAGTAGATTTTTATACCAGAACCCCCTGAGGAATGCTGTTAACCTTAGCTATTAAATTAATCTCTGAGGACCAGAAGGATGCTGCACAACTTTATAAGAGACCACTGGATCTGTTTTGTCTTCCTAACTGACTAATAATTTTTTTTAGCTTTTTTAATCCCGCCACTAATTATCTCATTTTACTATCCACGTGTTTTGTATATTGATTGATAGTGACTTTCTTCTTGTCTGTTAAATTGAGATAACTTCTTTTTTAAGTGAGTTCTTATCTCACTGCTGGACTGAGGAGATTTTTTGGTGGTTTTTCCTGAAATTCTTACCAAATAAATCCAATCACAGATTCTATAGTTTAATTTCACAATTTTTTTATAGTGAAATGAAATAAAAATACTGAAGTGGAAGTCAGCAATTTTTAAGTGAAATGCATAGTTTATATTTACAGCTGTTTGATACTTGCTAACCAAAATGTATTTTGCTACCCTGAATAACCTGGAACCACATATATTTTGTTTCTCTTGTGTTGAAAGTGAGCAAGGAATGAATTTTGGCTACAAGGCTAAAACTTTCCCTTAACATTGGGTTATACTATGCTCCGAGAAAAAGCATTTGTGCTGTGTGTCCAGCTTCTTTACCCGTGAGTTTGTAATTCTTATCTACCTGATAATGGTGTTGGGAAATTTGATTTCTTTCCATCACATTCACATGTGCTAATTTAGGTTACTAAGTTCAGAGACTGATCTCACTCCACTAACCACTGTCTGGGTTTCATCTGTGTGTGAATGTGATCCTGACGTCAGGGAGACAAAGATTAGAGCAGGTGAGTGTAAAGTCAATGGGATGTAAACAGGCAGTCTCTCTAATGAATTTTTTTCTTTCTTATATCATCCTCATAAAAAATAAAAAACAATTGGAGGCAAAAAAAGTCAGTTCAATCGAGAGCTTGCAGACTTTGGCACTAAGGGAGAATCTTTCCCCCTACCCCTTAGACTGATACTGCATATACTTGGAGTTTAAGAAATGAAAAAACAATAATTGCCATTTTGCAAATCTGAGTGTGAAAAATTCTATTCTTTGTCAATGACGGTTAATTAACATGGATCTTTCTTGTACAGGTCTGTGTTGTTTTTTCATATTGTCTATGTGGAAAAATCTGTCGTTTGAAGGGGGCGGTTTGATGTTTCAGTGCTTTATTCCATGCTATATGTTTTTTCTCAGAAAACGTGCCAGGTATTGCAGCTCAGGGAAGTGCTCTGAGATTAGGGACTGTTTAGTAAAGATGAGGGCCTAGTGTGCAAAACACTGCCCTTTGATATAAAGCAATGGATTATCCTTGATAAAATGAGTGAAATAGAGCATCAAGATGACTCTCTAGTTGCTTATTTAAAAATTAAGCCTTAATGTTAAGCCTTATGTCCATCAAATAGTTCCTTATCTGTTGAATGTGGCATATTAAAGTGCTCCTAAGAGCAGTACTTTCTCTTGTTACAAAGCACAACACATTTCACTGAACTAATGCAAAAATGGTGAACAAATCTACTGATTATTTCAATGTCTGCTAAGTAATATTTTCTGTCCATACTGACAACTCTTTAATGGAGTGTTCCTTATATTACCCTGATCAGAATAGTCTTTGTAGGAAAAACTGTGATTTTGTGATAAAAAGTAATACATTGAAAACTTGTCCATTTTCTATTACCAAAAGTTTTTGTAATCCTTTAACAAATTTGGCCAAAATGTAAGGATTCTGTTTCACTCAGGGCGAAACAGTGGGGTTTTGGCTTTCCAGTGAAAAATGTCCTGAAGAAAGCAGATACTTTCTGTGAAAAGTTTTCATCTTAATATGAAAGATTTATCAGAAAACAGGCACAGGCAGAAATATTCAAGGCAGCGCTACTATACCAGTTGGCCTTATATTATGTGTAGACTGTGGTATACATTTCTTCTATATATTTTTAGTTCCTGTCCATGGGCTTGATGGAAGAAAGCTTACTTTGTGTCTCACAGGTGAAATGAAAGCTGATGTAATTTATGATAAAAGCAGTGTAAGAATGTGTACTTGATGAAGATCAGTATCTAGGAGACCTGAAGTCTGTCCTCCATTAAGCTGGAATTGGTTATATGTGTTCTGGAAGAATGGGTTTCATGATGTACCCCTCTCCAGCCTTTCATCCAGTCATCCAGTCTGAGAAATCTATTAGACCCCATCACTTCTCCTTCTTCCTCTCCTTTCATCACATGCTATGTGATTTTCTCCAAAGGGAGTTCATGGAGAGCAACAAGGTTGACACCTGACTTGCAATGTAGATGCAGCTAGTGGAGCATAATCGTAGAATCATAGAATCACCAGATTGGAAAATCACCACTGGATCATTGAGTCCAATAATTCCCATCAATCACTAAACCATGCCCTTCAGCGCCCTGTCCACCCGTCCCTTAAATGCCTCCAGGGAAGATGACACAACCACCTCCCTGGGCAGCCTGTTCCAGTGTCCAATCTGAACCTCCCCTGGTGGAGCTTGAGGTCATTCCCTCTCATACTGTCACTTGGGAGAAGAGGCCAGCTCCCTCCTCTCTACAACCTCCTTTCAGGTAGTTGTAGAGAGCAATGAGGTCTCCCCTCAGCATCCTCTCCCCCAGCTCTCTCAACTGACCTCATAAGGCTTGTTCTCCAGCCCCTTCACCAGCTTTATTGCTCTTCTCTGGACTCGCTCCAGAGCCTCAACATCCTGCTTATGATGAGGGGCCCAGAACAGTATTCGAGGTGTGGTCTCATCAGTGCTGAGTACAGAGGGAGAATAAACTCCCTGGACTTGCTGGCCACACCATTTTTGATGCAAGCCAGGATGCCATTGGCCTTCTTGACCACCTGGGCACACTGCTCGCTCATGTTCAGTTGGCTGTTGACCAACACTCTGGGTCCTTCTCCTCCTGGCAGCTTTCCAATCAGACTTTTAGTCTGTAGCACTGCATAGGGTTGTTGTGCCCCAAGTGCAGGGCCCGGCATTTGGCATTGTTAAACCTCATGCCATTGATCTCAGCCCAGCGGTCCATCCTGTTCAGTTCCCTTTGCAGAGCCTCCCTACCCTCCATCAGATCCACGCTTCCACCCAGCTTAGTGTCACCCGCAAACTTACTAAGGGTGCACTCAATGCCTTCATCCAGGTCATTGATAAAGAAATTGAACAGGGCTGGACCCAGCACAGAGCCCTGGGGAACACCACTTGTAAGAAAGTGAACAGCTGTTAGAAGGCTTAATCTGTGTCTACAGAATGGTTTACTGTGGACAGAATTGTGTAAATGCAGAAATAATAGAAGGGAATCCACTCTGTCCTTCCCACAGTATTCTGAAGGGATAGAGGATGAAGTGCCTAATGTAGGAATGGAGTTGAAAATGTGACCCCTGCACAGATGTTTGTAGATAGTCTTACATCTTGAGTCTGGCTCCTCTTGGCCAGTTGATGACTGTTAGGTTAAGGATAGCCAGTATGTACAGCATAAATATACCTCCAGGGTATACTCAGTCTAATGAGTGAAAAGTCTGTAATTCAATAATTCAAGTTAATTTACCTTCCATTGTTAAGCATGTGCATGTTAGCTTTGGAAAGTGCTATTTGTAAGCCTTACATTGAGTTGTCTTTATTATGCTTCTATGTAATTAATCCCATGAGTCTCCTTTGAAAGAAGGAGATGATGCTTAAAATGATTACTGAGACTATGGTGCCCTGTACTTTCAGTGGGCAGCTCTCCAGTGTGGTATTTCAACCACATCTAAATCTACTTGGCGATCATTGATGAGTGGGGGGTGATAATTTTTTTTTAAAACTCCTCCCAATATTACAGTCTTTTCCCTATTATTTCTCTGTTACTTTTTTGTCCACGATACTTGGTGGATCAACTTAGAGAAGTACACAAAAGGGTCTCATTTGTCTCACCCTCCTTTTTTCAGAATTCGTATATTGGTAGAGATGATTGTTGTGTTTTGAATTAAAGCAGGATCAGCTTCTTTCTCTTAGCTCAGTCACTCTAAGTAACTTCATTTCTCTGGAAACTAGCTGCATGGTTTTGAGACAGTGTTCTTCTCTAAAGTGAAAATACAGGGCATTGTTACATAAAAAGGCTAAAGCTTATACTTAACCAAGGCCATCCTCAAGTTGGCAGAAAAGGGGCTGCACTGGTGAGGAGGGGTGAATAGGGCAGGTGACCCTAAACTGACCAAGAGACTATTCCATCCTGTATACATCATACTTGGTATAAATTTGAGAGATCACGAAGGTCATAGAATCATAGAACAACCAGGTTGGAAGAGACCCACCGCATCATCGAGTCCAACTATTCCTATCAAACACTAAACCATGCCCCTCAGCACCTTGTCCACCCATCCCTTAAACACCTCCAGGGAAGGTGAATCAACCACCTCCCTGGGTAGCCTGTTCCAATGCCCAATGACCCTTTTTGTGAAAAACTTTTTCCTAATGTCCAGCCTAAACCTCCCCTGGCAGAGCTTGAGGTCATTTCCTCTTATACTGTCCCCTGTCACTTGGCAGGAGAGGCTATTACCCTCCTCTCTACAACCTCCTTTCAGGTAGTTATAGGGAGCAATAAGGTCTCCTCTCAGCCTCCTCCAGGCTGAACACCCGCAGCTCTCTCAGCTGTTCCTCATAAGGCCTGTTCTCCAGCCCCTTCACCAGCTTTGTTGCCCTTCTCTGGACTCGCTCCAGAGCCTCAACATTGTGCTTGTGGTGAGGGGCCCAGAACTGAACACAGGATTTGAGGTGTGGTCTCATCAGTGCTGAGTACAGAGGGAGAATAACCTCCCTGGACCTTCTGGTCACACTGTTTCTGATACAAGCCAGGATGCCATTGGCCTTCTTTGGCCGACATCCAATGAGGACCTCATAAGGATTGCTCATGATCCCAGATATGTTCCTCAATCCAGTTCCTCAGTCCAGCTCCCTTCTAGCCATAGATCCATTCCTTTGTGTCTGCTCTGCAGCATTTGTGGTGAAGTATAGTGATCAAGGGGAGGGGGTGCAATCTCATATATTTGTATATATTTTATTACTTTTTAATTATTTTTCATTGTTATCATTGTCATTGCATTAAAGCTGTAGTTCTAATTTCCAACTTGTAAGTATTTTTCCTTTCACCCCCTCTCTCCTTCCCCTGCAGGCTGTTGGGAGAAAGGGATATTGGAGGTTTAGCTGCATGGCTTTAGCTGCCAGATTTGGCCAATTGGGGCTAAACAGTGACAATGTTCTAGAGAAAGATCTCCCTGCTCATGGTAGAGGGGTTGGAACTAGATGATCTTTATTTTGCTTTCAACCCAAACCATTCTACGATGCTATGATTTGGTGATTGTAGGTAGAAAATACAATTAGTATCACACTTTTTTCCCTTAATCAGATTTTTTGATAGACTCCATTGCTTGTATCTATCTGCATTTATCACTTGTGAATGCTGGCACGGAGAGAGATCCTAATTAATCAAATAATTTCCTTTAATATTTTTTAATGATATCCTAGCTTTTTAGCACTACAGTTACTATGGCCATGACTCCTTCTTGTTTCTCTGTGACAGCCAGTTTGAAAACTCTGAGGTGCATGGTGCAATCTAGCATGAAAAACAGACAGATGAAATGTGTCTGATTTAATAGTGTTTTGGGACTGGTAAGAATGAGCGCTTATTTACATATGTACAAGCAGGCATGAACCTCAACTGCAATCATGGGAATACTCTGTGCACCCTAATGTTGCTGGGATAGAAACGGATACAGTAACCACAACAGAAGGGAATGGCTTTCTGACTTAATTTTGAGGAGTTTACTCCAAGTCTTGACCTGGTGATTTGAACATATGCATTTTGTAAAGTCAAGCTGTGTGCAGTACATATTGCTGGCACCTTCAGGCACTTTGTATGCTTGTGGTGCAGTATTACAGGTCTTGGCCTATTTTTCAGAGCCAAATTCTATATACTCAGCTGGCAGTGAACAACAACAACAGCGAAAAAACGTGCTTTGGCTGAATGGATTTTGGCATAGGTGTTCTGGAGCCCCAGATTTTCAACTCTTGGAGTTGTACCAAAAAACTTTTAATTAAACTGGCAGCCTCGACCAATAAATGTTTAAATTAATTTAAAAGGAAAACTTAACTGCCATGTAGAAGAGATAACAAATCTTACATGTATATTCCTTGCTGAAGGATTGCAGTTGTTTTCGCAGCAGTCTTTGCTTGGAAGAAGGGATTTGGATCTGGAGATCAAAGGGGTTAAAAAGCTGAGCGGTGGTTCGATCAGAGATACCATACTCCATCTACCTCACATCTTATGATGTTATCTCTGAATTATTCTGAAATATGAGAGATTTTATTGTGCATGGACCAGTTATTTTTATAGGCAAAATCTGGGTCTATAAGTTGTCTTCCACAGTACTTGAGTAATACGTCAATAAGGAGGTAAACTTAGAATAAAAGAGCTACATCAGGTTCCTGAACGTTATGAAAAAAAATCTGTGGCAATTCTTTTCTAAGTATGACCATTAGCCCTGCTTTCCTAGTTAAGTTTATTTGCCAGATTTCAAGTTGGATAATTGCAACTAAGATATTGCAAAGAGCTACAAAGAAGGAAACTATGAGGACAAGAGATCTGAGCAATCTGTTGATGCATAGCATTTGGTTTTAAATGTTACCTACTGACTACTTGTCAGTTAATGGAGTATTTAAATGTTTTTAAACTTAACTTTTACAGAGCACTCTAGATGTGTTTATATTTACCTTATTGACTCTAGAGTTTCCTCAGGAAGATTCAGTTGATCTGACATTCTCTAACTCTGACATAAATAGCTGTGTAGCATTGCTTTGGTTTGCAAGATAACTGTTGTAGTCAGGCCTGGAGTCAGTTGCATTTCAGCTGGAGGAAACCTAGCTCAGCATCAAGAGGTTTTTTAAGATCTTTATAAAAATCTGTGATTCTGAACAAGCTAGTATGCACAGCACTGGAATTTGTATTCATAAAATGGTTTCGCTTACATTAAGACCTCTCTCCTGGTTACCTTTAATAGTGCATTTATTTAGTTTATATTTAATAGTTTTATGAAAAACTCACCAGAGATGAGTCCAGCCTGTTAAGCTCTGAACTATGAAGTCACTGACTTGTACCCCTACTTCAACGCCCAAACCAAAGCAACTCCAAAACAAAGACCTTGTTCTGTGATTTAAATCTGTACATCCCTGTGTGTACACTCTGATTTCATATCCAAGAACTTTATTTTGGATTGCTCTGAATGAATTGGGAACTGTTTCCTGCTATGCTGCAACAAGACATTTTCAAATTAGTTGACCAATCCCATGCAAAAGTTTTAGGTACTGTTAATTCTTTTGATTCTAGTGATTTTTTTCCCAGTTTTTCTGGATAGATAGAACTCTGATGAGTGTTTCCTCATTGTTGTGGAAGATAGTGAACTCTTTGTAGAGCAAGTGAAGTATTCACAGTAACAGAGTATTCACTTGCTATTCAAAAGACAGACACTGAACATATACCTGGGAATCTGTTAAAAGGTCAGAAGAGACTGCTTAAAATGTAAAAATGTGTGATTTTTTGTGCAGTCTTTATTCTAACCTATGTTTAAAGGTGGGTGAAAACAGTGAAAGCTTGTAGTTTTGGCAGTTTCAAGAGTTTTCTTAAAAGTTATTAGCCAACATGGACAACTTTGCATTCATTTGCTGTAGCCACTGGCCACTCCCTGCCTCTGCAGTGGAAAGAATAGACTCTACTAAAATCAGAATTTCAATTTATCTGATTTGTCTGTAAAATGTGCAAATCAGCTGGTAATTTTGAATGTTAGATTGACTTGATGATAAAAGTAATTATGTTAAAGGACTAGATCAGGGTAAGCCAAATAGAAATGTTATTACTGGAAGTAGTTTTGGGAAGACTGTTGTATCAGCAAAGGAACTGTAACCTGATAACGGCAGTCTAGGTTTTAAACCATTAAATGTAAAAGAGTTTCAAGGTCAAGGCAAAGCATTGAAATTCACATTCACGTAAATGACTGATTGGGATACAGGACAAGCCAAAGACTGACTGATTTATTACTGTCTTTGGCTGTTGTGGGGATTTTTTTTTTATTACTTGCCAAATCCTGACATTAATGCGATAATAATCTGAAACCAAGTGATTCCTGATGGAAACCTCACATTAATAATATGAGTCAGACAGTAAATATATGGAATTACCAGCAAGACTTCAAAAGTGTTGTTTTTTCATTCCTAAAACTGTATCCCTTTTTTTGTTGTTGTTTTTCGGTTGTTGGTTTGGTTTTTGGTTTTTTTTTTCTGCTTGGGTTGGGGTTTTTTTTGGGGGGGGGGTAGAGAGTGGATATGTTTAAGTTTGCTTGTCTGCTGAAATAAATTTTAATTAGAAGGATAGCCATTTAAATTACTAATGTCTAACAGTGGACAGGTATTCTCGTTCCTATGTGGCAGTGGTGTAAGCCATGGTCACTTGCAACTATCTAAAATGCTGGTGTTTTTAAGAAATATCTTGCTACCTATATCTTGGTGAGCATTTTAATCAATTTCTTCATGCTTGTTTCCTAAACATCTCTGCATGTATATGACATGTGATCCCATCAGCAGGTAAGCAGTTTGGGGAGATCATGAATAGGAGGTTAACAATCATCTATCTTCATACATTCGCATAAAAACTAGGGGTCAAGGTTGTTCCGTTTACTTTTATTGAGTATATTAGAAGGTCTTAAGCAATAACATCTTTTATTGTACTGCCTGGGAAGTACTTGGCTTGACTATTCATAAGTAAGTTATCTCTGTACTTAGATATGTAATTATGTGGATTTAGTCTGTGACATATTCCTAAAAGCAAAATCTCCATTTTGCAAGGATGGGATCAGTTTTGGACAGACATTTTCCTGTAGTAGGTCAGCCAAATGGTAATTGGCCTCTGCTGATACTCAGAAACAGCAACAATGTGGACCTGTTATCAAGTGGTGTGCAACACACTTTAAATTATTCACTTTCTTTGGGAACTTTGAAAACAATCGTTAGCATTACCAAATGTGCAACCTTTTTGCCCCATATAATTAGCCTGAATCTTGAACAAAATATGACAGCATCAGTGGGAACCAGGGAAGCAACTTCTTACTAAATAAAGCCACTGGCTTGACTGTTGCAGAAATACAATGTTTCAGAGGAGTAGTCTTTAAAATTGAGTCATTTTTTTCACTACTACTGCTAGTTAGGAACATCATAAGCACTTTGCAAGTGATTTATAGTACTTTGCACTTAAATCAACAAGAGAAATGTGGGGGCTCATTACACTTAAAAGCTGATTTGATGTTTTGCTGCTTTCTTTGCTTCTCCTGATGGACTAAGAGATTTTATACAGGAGACATCTTTGTAGGCAGTACAAATATGCTTTATCCACTATTAAGATGATCTATTATGTCCTAAACTTGAAACTGTCTTCTGTGAGCCTTTTGTTTCATTTCAGTACAAAAATATGACTGTTTAGAAAAATCCACTTTTAACCTCAGCTTCTTTATTTGGTGATTTAACCTTTTTGAAATCTGCAAAACAGAAATGACCGATGTATGGTTGGAGACAGTGTTCTGATTATGAAATAACTCGGGCGAGGTTTAGCAGCCAATTCCAGGATGTGCACTCCTAAGTGACATTTGGGATTTTTTTTCTTGGGCATGTGGGAAGGAATCAGGTACTAGAACGTGGCTTAAAATAAGAAATGCATTTTACTACAATATTGAAAAACTTCTTACATATGTTTGCATAAAAAAATTCCTTAATGTTAGTGTTGTGAATATATTCAGACAGCTAGATGAGGGCTTGCTTGTTCTGTTGTACATCTACACAAAATTAATAACAGATATGAATAAGGTAATTATGGAAACTACCTATTATGACAGATGCAGGGAAATCCAGAGATAAGCCAGGTTCAGGATTTGCCATGGTAAAACATCAGAGAAGGGTTTTCTGCCTGAAAAGTGCTTCAATGATTATTTGTATAGCTGAGCATTAGACCACTTTACATTACTAAAACGATGTACGATTCCCTCACAATCTTGCTAAGTAATAGATTTTGAAATTCTACTGACTTCCTTATCTACCCAGCAAAACACATTGCTTTTCATTAAGACATATCTTCAAGAGTGTTGTTAGAGCTGGAAGCTGCAAAATGGATTTAGACTGTCTTTTATCTAGGTGCTTCTGGATGCTTAGCTCTCACTAAACTGAAATAATTAGAAGTGTGAGGGATAATGATAATTGAGATTCAGCAATAAAATTCACTATGATGCTCGATAAAATCTTTTGTGGATACTCTGGTGGAAGAAAATACTGCATAGGGATTAGGAAAATGTATGGGTTTTTTTCCCCCTATCTTATTTGCTTATTTAGGTTAAGTGCAGCTATGTGCCTTTCTCTTTCTGAAACAGCATTATTCAAATTCTTGTAACTCTTAGGATGATTTGGAATGTTTACTGCCACTTTTTGATTCCTAAAAAAGACAGTAGTTTTTGAAGTGTTTTGTCACATGCATGCACATCCTGTCAATTAATTGTTGTGAGTAGATACTCTTTCTGTCCTAAAGATCAGTAAGAATCTGCTCAAAAAAATCAAATTGGATATTAACAGCAATGTGACTTCTGAAAAATACTCATAACAGTGTACACATTTTGCACTTGCTCAGAGAACACTTTCTTCCAAAGTTGTTGTTGCCATTATATCTATTCACTGACTGTATACATCACATGTGAAGATGGATCTGTCATTTAAAGTGTAGCAGGAAGGGATGCAGTCACTTGCTTCATGATGGTAAAATTTTTTCTTGAAGATTACTCTGATACTGTTGGAGGTGTCAGCTGACAGTGCCCTTACAGTACATCTCTAGGCCTTCAAGACCTGTGGTAAAGTGATGTTTGTGAAGCAGTAGTCTTCAAGACTGGTATTTACTGGACACTAACAATCAAGAGGTTCACCACTTTTTGCATTGGATGCAAGTTGGTGCCCAAGGCATATTTTGAGGTTCTGTGGTGGGCTCACCCTGTCTGCACACCAGGTGTCCACCAAAGCCACAGTTTTGCTCCTTTCTTCAGCTGAACAGGGGATCAAGGGAGATACAACTCAACAGTTATTGTCACAGGCAAAACAGACTTGACTTGGGGAAAAATTAATTTATTACCAATCAAATCAGAGTAGGGGAATGAGAAGACAAAACAAAAGCTAAAACACCTGCCCCTTGCCCCTTCCTTGTTCCTGGGCAACACTTCTGACCTGATGTTCTCTACTTTCTCCCTCTGAGTAGTGCAGGGGGATGGGGAATAGGGGTTTCAGTCAATTTATCACATGTTGCTTCTGCTGCTCCTTCTTCATCAGGGGGAGGACTCCTCACACTCTTCCCTTGCTCCAGCATGGGGCCCTTTGGATTCAATGTCATTTAAAAACAAGCATAAGTTTTTGGTATAGTGCTGTACAATAAAATTACTTTTTATGTGAGACTTAAAGCAGCAGCTGAATTTTTAGCGTATCTAAGGCTTACTTTAAAATACGGATTGGGCTCCTTAAAATGTCATTAAGTTAATTTTGAAGCATCAATCCATGTCAAGGATGGTGAATTTCAGATGATTCATTTAAAGTAGTCTTAATTATACATGGGAGATAGTCTCTTTTCAGTTAAAATGTTGCTAGGGTTCTTTGTAAACTCTGCTTCAAGCCAAGTATGAGTGAGCCAAAAAATTAGCCTGGTCTGAAAATTGTCATGTTTGCTCAAGTTTACAGGAAGTGTGTGAACCAGGAGTGTTTTTTGGATGTTATCTATCTTCTCCAAGCTAATACACTTAAAAACCCCAAACAAATAACAAAACCACAACCTGTCCCTTGCAATAAGTACTTATATTACCCTAATATTCTTCCTCTTAAAATGTTACCCTAAAAAGAATACCATGTGTAATTTCATGTTGGAGAAAGTACAGATAGAATCCGTAATTCTAATTATGGTCCTGATATCTTAAGTTCAAGCCCTGCAGTGTTTGATACCAAATACTTACTGTCTACAGCAAAATGGTGCCAGTGCATTTCGTGAATGGTGCTCAGTGTTATGAATACCAGACTGCTGGGAGAACTATAGTCAGTGTGCCTTTTTGTCAGGTACTGGAGAACACAGCCAAGCTGTACAAAGAAGTAGTGAAAAAGATCTATTTTTTTCCCTTACTGTTTGACACATTATTTTATGATGACACATAATTTTAACTTAGTAAGTCACCTCCCCTTCTACTTCTTGTAAAACCATAGCAAGTGAATTTCTCTTGCAGTGGTCACCTAGTGCTGTGCTGTAGTTTGAGAAGCACCTAAAAAGGTGTGATGGCAATATGTGATGGAAATACAAGAGCAAGGAATTATTTGTTTTAATTTTTTTTATTATTATTATGAAGGGGAGACTCCAGTAAGAGTAGATGCATACCGATGAACATGAATCCATTATTCCTGTAACAATGGATTTAGTTGTTACCATGGTTACCATATTGCCAGCAACCTTTCTGTGTCCCGCCTTCCTTTGCCTGTCAAGATTAAAAACTCTTTTAGGCCAGGTCTGTCTTGGTGTGAGCAGTGGCTTTGCTACTGAGGTCTGTATCTTTATGTACAATCTCTGCAGCTTCCCAAGATACTGCTACCAATAAAAAACCCCTTAAAAATATTGAACAAGGCAGTCAGAAACATGGTCACAAGGAAATTATTCTTTTTCAGAAATGGAGAGATAATGACGATACTTAACTCTATGGAGACTCTGGCTCTCAGGGTATGAGTCACACTTCCACCACATTATAGCCAACTCAAACAAATGCTGTCCAAGTGATGACAAAAATTAAAATGAATTTCTCATCTCGAGACCAAACCCATAATTATTATTCATAAATTAACCAGGCCTGACCAATTAATCTTCTTTTAAGTGCTTTAATGGACTTGTGTGTTTTAGTAGTACAGGAAATAACAGTAGTGTCTGAAGAAGTATTTCATAGAGTTTAAGCAGAGGAAGATCCTTTTAGTAAATCCTGTGAGACATTTAGTGCTTTAAAAGATACATAAAAGTGATTGTGGAGGGTAGACGTGAAACTGACTGAAGTCAATTCTTGTTCAAACCCAACACACAGATGATACAGCATCCTATAACCTGGATAATTAGTTCAGCCCTTCTGCAAACAACACTTCATCTAATTCCCTGATAGTTTTCTTGAAAACTTTGCAGAGGTTTAGGCTCTATCACCATTTCCCTGCTTTTTTTTATCTTTCAGGGAAAGCTGAGCAAAATTAAACCAGAACTGGAAGTGCTTATGATGTTTGCCTTTTCTGAAGACAATTCAGTGCTGTGTTTCTGTATTTATTGAGACCAATAACTCCTGGGTTTGGATGCTGACTGTGTGGTGATATCGGCACAGAAATAGAAACTTAAAGCCAAAGTCTACCTTGATTCATCAGAGTTACATTCTGGCATAGGGTTTGGGTTTAGTTTTTATATGATAAAACGTGCACAGTGCGTTTTTAATTTACTGTTTTTTACAGTATAGAGCCTTGAAACCTCAGCTGAAACTGATGCAGCTTCCTGAGGTGGGTAGCTTAGGCACACAAAGGCCTATTCAAAGCTCTAACCTACTTGCTTTCAGATAGGAAGGACAGAGAGTAGGATGGGAAGCAGAAGGACAGACACGGGGTCAGAAGTCAGTGACTTGCCCAGATACAAAGTCTATGTCCAGTTAGGGAAATAGTTGAAACTATTTTGGCTCACAAGGGAGGTAATAAATGGGAAAGAACCTGGTAGTTATTTTACAGCTATGAGCATTACAGGAAGTATGAAAAGGAAGCTTGTAAACACACACAGGCAGCCAAGGATAGAGGCACACCTAATGAAAAGGAAAGTGGGTTGCTAAATATCTGGGAACAATGCTACTTAAAAAATGTGTACTGACTTTGGTTTTATCCTTGCGTTCAGCTAGTCACAAATAACAGATTTTCAGACGTGCTGTGCCTAAGCTTTTAGAAAGGAGGAGTGGTTAATTGAGAGCAACTGCCAGCTCTCACTGGCAGCACACATGAGTTATCCTGTCTCCTCTTCTGCTGCCGTGTTGAGGGTCTTGCTCTTCTGTTTGCCGTGGTCATGACATGGGACAGAGATTAATAATCCAGCTACCTGCATTTTGTACATTTTGTTTAGTGGCATAGATATTGCATGATAATAAAATAAGATTTTTATATATTTTGTAATTTAAATTAGTAGATTAACAGGTGGAAGCTAGATAATTTGTACTCCTGGACACATTAGTTATTTTGCCAAGATTGGACCTGCATAATTCAAAACCTGATCCTCAGGTGATATCTAGTGACAGGTAGTGGGGACCATTGCTGTTTCCCAAGCTGTTTATGGTGAGAGCAAGTGGTTTGCTATTCTTGTAACTAGCGGGAATATGAATCTGCTTTAGGGCTCAATGCAACGCTGTTAGGACTCTGAAAGGAAGGAGGTTGTTGAAGTAAGAAATGTGGTATTTGCTTTTAAAACTGTTTTCCTAGTTAGATTGTTGCTTATCTGAATGCCCTGAAATTTAAAGATAGACTGACTGAAACAATTCTCTAACAATAAAAACAAATAAAACTATGTAATATATATTTTTTTTGTGAAAGTTTTCCTCTTGTTTTCTTTTAATCCAATTGAATTCAGAGCAAAAGAGCATACAGAGTGGCAATGTGACAGACATAAAATAGGGCATTCCATCTCCATTACAGAATTCATCCATCTTTCCTGAGTCCATCTGCTACGTAAAGATAAATCAATTTTGTCAGTAGAAAAGCAATGATATTTTCAAACCATGTTGGATGTTTGCAGAAGGCTTCCTTCTGCCAAATGTTGCCTTCATGCTCCCAACAGGAAGTTAACAGAACCATTTCGTTTATACTCTTGAATCAGAGGTGAGAAATGCAATCTGACCAGAGTGTAAAATTTCAGCAAAAATTGGGAATGTTTGCCTAAAACTTGTTTGTGTTACACTGAGCATTGATCCTCAGTGTCTTTGAAGAGTGAAGTTCAGTTGACTTCAGTGGAGAACTCTTGATTCACATCAGCTCAAGTGTTCACCTTTCACATTCAGCTTGCAATTCTTTTTTGGAGGAGTCATGTCTGTTAAATCTCAGATTAATATATTCAGGTGCTTCAGTGTAGGTTGACTGGCTGGTGTCCTAACCCGATGCCGTATTTTTCATTTACGTGCAGTATTCAGATTTTATAGAGTGTGGAGGTTTTCTGTTTCAGAAAATCTTGGATTTCAGGAACAGAAAAAACATTTGTTGTAGAAAGGTAGTGTTTTGTCTCAGTCTTTATGGTTAAGCAAAGTAACACTGGGTAATGATTCAGAATTTCCCTTAATTGCCTGTCATCTCTTCAAAGTAATTTTGGATGGCAGACAGCACCTGTTCTGTTTTCTAACCCTTTTAAGTTTTTTTCAAATTCCAAAATGTTTCCCTTCTCCTGCATTCAGTAGCCTGTAATTTCCAGGTATAAAAAAGGCCCTTTTAATCTACTGTAACTTTTTTTTCCCTGCATGGCACATATCTGTTTTTACCTTCTTTACTTTTTCTTTAAATACTATGTTTTTATTCAGAACATTTTTCTTGTGCTTTATTCACCTATCATAAAGTTACTCAAGAGTCCCTACTTGCTCTTTGTTTATTCCTTTTTCCTTCTGTAATGATTCTGCTGGAATTTGGGACTTGGAGGAGGTAGGCATACATCCACGTGCATGGCAGTTTGTCTTTACAATACTTGAGTGTGAGTACACTTCTATGATGAACTGCATCATTCCTTGAATCTGCTTCTGTACTGATGCTGAACTGTTAGCATCAGTAACGCTTAACAGAACCGTGCCAGGTTACTTCATATACCCTCATATGTGCCTGAAAATACATTTGCACATACAACTACATTCTGTGCTTCCGTGGTCTGTCAAGGTTGGGATCCCCTCTGAAGACATTAAGGTCTACAGTTATGGTAACACATCAGCTACTAGTACTTATTGTGATACAATAAGAATGCTCATGGTACATATAAATATCCATTCAAGGGGTACAAAGGCAATTAAAGGAAGAGTGATGTTTTTTAAGCTTCCAGTAATGCAAAATCTAAATGCTTCAGAGAGTAGTCATCTGGAATCTTTCCTGATTACTGGAGTCTCGTGTGTATTTATTCTAGATGCTTGTGAGGACCTAGACATGTGTTTTCCTAAACGTGTTTTTTAATTGGGAGAGGAGTATTAGATAGCATCCCCGAAAGCTGCTCGTGATTTTCAGAATTCAGAATTTGGCTTTATGGCTTGTTAATAATCATTTCCTTTGATGTTCTTTTGAATTATTATGCTAATCATGTGGAGATGCCTCTGTTCCCTGTCTGGTGTTAGTAAGTCTTTAGGAAATATTTCAGGAACTGGGAGTAATCGAGACAGAGGTGGTAGATAAAGATTACTGGATATTTTTCAAAGTATGAAAATGCATCCTTCTTCCTCCTCTCCCTTTGTCCAAGGGGGACAGCAGCTCTGGAAATTCCTAAGCTACCACAGGACTCACATATTCACAGAAGAGTTTGTGCATTAGACCTATAAAAGTGTAGCTGTGGAAGGAACTGTGTGAAAGATCATTCTTGGGTCAAGACAATTCTGAAGGAGTTTAGGGTGAGAATGTAGAATGGTAGGAGCAGTTAGATACTTACTGCTACCTAAATTCCATGTTAGGTATCCATTTAAACCACTTGCTACTGAAAATCTCTGACCAGCTTCCTGCTAGCCTAGAGTATCTCAAATTCTTAATATGCAACATTGGCTGGGCAAGGCTGAGTTACCTGGTTATGAGTGTTGTAGCCATTAAAAGACACAGGTTCATGTGCCTTAACCTCTGCTCTCCAAGGACAAAACCTGGTCATTTCAAATACAACAACAGGATATGGTACTTGGGTTACTGGTTATGGCATGGGGAAGTGAGGAGAGCTGGGATCAAGGACTGTGCAGTTCACCTCACCACTATTAACTCCTGTTAGAGCTGGGCAGACCACACATTCTGGGCAGGCTCAGTGAGCAGTCTCTGATGGTGATGCACTAGGCAATAGGATCTGAACCTCCTTGGGTGAGGTAGGAAGGTGAGGCTGAGTTCCCATTCAGTACATATGTGTTGCTGCCAGAGAGGTGGATGCTCTGGCATCCCAGAGGAGGTGCCTGAGCACTGGCAGTGGATAAGATACGTTGCCGGACAGCCCTACTGGGATTTAGGCATCCTCTTATCAGACACCCGATGAACCTGTGAGCCTGTTTGTCCATAAAGTGATGTGCTCTCTGTTTGCATATGATTTGACACCACTGTCACAACAGCAGTGGAGAAAGCTTAAAATTGTTTGACAGCATCTTGGCAAGTAAATGTGATCTCTGAAACACTTAAAAAAAGAATTTAGAGGAATGAAATGACAAAATGAGACCGGTACTACCAGTGCAGTTCTCTCTGTTCTTTTTTTCATTTTCCACCTAAACTTTGTTAAAGGTTCTTTACGGGTTGCAGTAGTGTCTTGTAGAAGATGGCTGGTTGAGGTGCATAAACACTGTAACATCTGGCAGCGTGTCTATAATTCTTGTTAGTGTTCTCTAGAAAAGTCTCCGTAGAGGTCTTTGCCTCTCTAAATAATGGCCTCTCCAAAATACTACAAATGAGAACTTTTTAGTCTGTTTTCATCTCTGTGTTAGTTATTAGATATTATCTTGGTTACAGGTACAAATGTTGATCAAACTGAGTTCTGTCTTGTTCTACATCTCTTTTTATTTGACCTAAACAAGATATGATGGTAGTGTCAAGGTTGAGCTGGAGTTGTAATAATTGCATAAACCTCAAAAACATTAGTTTAATCTTGAACTTTAAAGAACACTCCTTTAGTTTCAAGACAGAGAAAAGTTAGGCCAGATGTTAATCGTACCTAATGGAGATTGACTCAGCTGTAATTAAAATAACTAATGTACTTTGATCCATGCCAAAGTTTGCTGTAATGACTTAAATATGTGGGATCGTGTCTTGCTGATATGTTCATGATAATTTCATTACAAGATGGCTAGGATATGCTACCATGAGTTGTCTGCATAGTATTGTGTTCATATCTGAGCAGACAAGGCTGTATATAAAAACATTAAATCCTTCTGGGAGTTTCTTTAAAATGCTGCAAAAAAAAAAAATTACTCCTTTTCTGAAGATTCATTGCACTTGTCTGGAAAGAGTGCAATTCTCTGTAACTATGGAACAGTTGACATACACAAGGAAATGTGGTATAATAATAAAGGAGAATACTGCTTCTCCGTGTGTCTAAGGAGAGCAGAAACCCAGAGAGCTCTTCAACTACTGTCATGGCATACTGTCGTGCTCCCAGTATTTGTGTGGGGTGTCAGCAGAGGGTGAGGGAGTGAAATATCTGTATTGCACTGCTGGAAACTCAGCTTGGGTCAACAGCAGAGCAGAGCCCAGCTGTCAAGGGCAGGTAGACTTGCCCTTTGTGAAATGCTGAGGTAGACTCAGCTGGTGTGGTCCATCTTCCCTAGTGCTGGGCACAGGTTGTGGGTTGTGTGTTTCCCTGCTGGAGTGCCCAGTAAAGTGTTTTTGCAATGGGGACAAGTTGAAGTTTTAATTAGCTTTTAATGTTCCAGGTTTTAGTTCTGGGACAGCATGAACTTAGAATTATGCTATTATAACTGTGCATGAACAAGTATGCTCAGACATGCTTTACAGATAAAGTTATCTATTACATAGAGAGATTAAATGTTGCTGTGGTGGTGTATAACACAAATGCAGGTATGTTAGCATGAATTTGCAAGGTTTCATCACTTCCTTGTGGCAAAATACTCTTAATGTGCTCCAGAGGTTACCCCCTGCAAATGGTCCTTGCTCTTATCTATTAAACAAACCCTGACCTTCTATGAAAACAGCCAATTTTGTGCTACTTTAAAGTGTCACTAAACATTTCAGAGGATGCTTGCTAATGCTCTGTGTTATTGCTGTTCTTTCTCCAACATCCTTTCTCTTTCTATGATTTCATAACTTTCAATGAAAAATTCCTAGTGAACTGCTATTAATTTGGATAGCCTTTTAAAGGAGGATCATGTGCTGCAACAAAACCAGGCATTTTTTTTTCTTGGTGAGGAAATGTTGGTATTTACTGAAGTAGAAATTCTTCACTTTGGTATTTTGAAAAAAATACAAAGAAAATACTGAAGCTTTGGTAAGTTGAAGTTAAATAGTTGTATTTTTGATTTCTTGAGCTGAACAGTGGCATTTCATCCCTCTTGCCAAGTGTTGTAAATGTTCCTTTAGCAACTTGAATTTTGGCCTGTATTATTAAATGCTGGCAATCAAAAATAGAGTCAGACTTCCACTTTTGTGAGTTTTGTCAACATTGCTTCATATTAAATATTTTTAGTGTACTGTAGACTAAGAAAAGGTCTGAATTTGTCTGACTGGAAAACAGCTTAGGCTACTGACGCTATACTGAACACAGATGTGTTTTACACCAGGAGAATATATTTATAAGACATATGGCTCTTCTCTGTTTTAACACTGGACTCCAGTGTTTTAGTTAGGATACTGGAGTATCATCAAATACACATTTTCCCCTTCATTATTGCACTTCATAGTCAAATACTTTTTGAATTGTAATAAGTCTACAGAATTCACAGAATCATAATTCTGTTTGACAGTTCACTAACCTTATAGTTCAGGAACCAGGAGTGGGAGGGGAGGGACAAAGAGAAGGTTATAGAACCTATTCTAACCTGTCACAGTGAGATGAGGCTGAATTGTTTCACTCAGTATAAGTGGATGTGTTCAAATATAGACGTTTTCTTACTTTCAGTTGGAAAATGTCAGTGTGCAAGAATGAGCAGTGAGTTAATAGCAAAACAACTTGCTAGCCCACCATGCTCTGTCTGTGAATCAGTTTTTAGCAAATAACTACCTCTTCCCAAAGATCAAGTTGGTGCTCAAAGGAACCCCTGTTTTGTTGATAGCAGAGTGTAAGATGTGAGAATACGGAAAACAGTGAATTATTTCTAAAAAGACTAAATTTAAAAGTTTTGTTATGTTACATATATTAACATGAAATATAGCCAGGTAGCATTTGCATTCGGATCTGATTTTGGTATAGAGATAATGCTGTACGAAGCAAAATCTTCCCTTTTCTGATGTCCAGCATATGGTAGAATTGTTGAAGCACATGTTTTTCTTATAAGGTTGAATCTGGATGACAAGATATATTTTGCATACTGCTACCTGTAGGAGTACACGACACATACTGACCACATAAATATGTGCTAAAGACAATCTTTTCTCAGCTCACAGCACAGTCAATAGTCTCACATATTTATGTGGTCAGTATGTGTCGTGTACACCTATAGGTACACTACTTGTATGTATAAACACACATACCACTAAACAGAATTATGTCTATTCTTGTCTTTGTAATAATTTCAAAAGCAAACTTCATTTCTTATTTCATAGCAATATTTTTGAGGTTATCCAAAAGTAAAGGCCAATCTAGGTAGAAATTACACGTGGGTTTTGTTTCAAACTCTTTCATATCAGAAGTGTACTCATTCTCTTCTAATCACAAAAATCTTGTATTAATATCTTTCAAGTAAACTTAATTTATTGAGTTTTTCCAGAATAGTCATAACAGTAGTCATGATAATGAGACTGTGTTAAGTGTAGATTAGGTGCTAAGCTACTTCAGTGATGTCAGTGGTTTAGAGGACAATGAGGTCATATAACCAAAAAACAGTTTTTTTTCTTGTCTTCCACACTTGAATCTCCAGATGTGACAGACAATTTTAATTTGATTGCTTGTCTTTTTAGAATTGCAGAGGTAGGAGAGAGATGTATGCTCTGCATCCATGCTCAGGCTCTCAGGGACTTTTGAAGGCTGTGCCTGAAACCTCTACTGCCCTTTGACATTCAACAAAAGGCACAAAGAGCAGAATCACAGGGCTGTTTAGGGCACTTTGATAGCTTTGAGCTGATAATTTACAGTGTCTAAATCTTTTTGACTGTTTTGTAACCTAAGTGATTAAAAACACCTAAGTACTCTTTAGGGTATACTTTGCTCCCCTTCCTGTATAGTCTCTGAGAATGGTAGGGATAAGTTTTCTGGTCCCTTCTCCAGATAGAGACTTGTAACTCACAATCCATGGTAAAGAACCGAGACGATACTTATATTAGTTATAAAGAGCACAGGAATAACTTCATCCCTCACCTCCTCTGTAATCTCCACACATTCTCTTTGGGGTTTTGTTGTAGGTTGTTTGGTTTGTTGGGTTTTTGGGGGTTTTTTTGGTCTCCAAAGGCAACATCAGTAATCATTTAAAAATCTAGGCAGTCTACTCTGTTGCACTTCTTTGCTTTCCAGAATGCTAAAACCATGCTTTGAGAAACATGTAGTACATGGTATGTCAATCCATCATTTTACATACCATTTCTATATTGTTACCCTCCATATAAATGGGTTTTCTTGTTCCACACCTACATCTCCTGCCACAGGGAAAAGTATTTAAAAGGGCTCCAGCAGCAACTCTTTATCAGAGACATCCACGAGGAGAAATGTAAGTAGTGCTTTGCTCCAGTCCCTAGTGCTTCTATCAGGAGTTGACTGAGGTTGTTGTCCCATTGGCCCTGTTGTTGTCCAGGGGATGATTCCAAATCCTTCTACCAGAGAGGCAGATGTGTGAAAAATCCCAGCTGAATCACAGCAGTGTCTCATATACCACTCCAGAGGCCTCTTGGATCCTGAAAAGCTGCTTGGACAACAATTGGACTACATGTGTGCACAGCAAACATGCCAAATTCAGCTTCAGCGTTGAGGCAATTTTACTACATTTGGCTGCAGGATCCCCATAATTTTTGCTGTACGTGAAAGAATGAAACTACTGATCCTTTCATGTCAGAAAGGACAAAATGCCAGATATATTAGGTCTAGTTGGACACAAGTGTTACTCAGCCAATGGCTTGCAGTAAATACTTGGTAACTGGTTATTCTTAATGGAGAAATGTAGCTATTTTGAAAAAGCTTGATCAAATCCCACGGGGACACTGAGGAGAATTCAGTATTTATCTTTGAAGACTGCACATATTTTCCTTCAGGTAGTTCTTGATGTGTGGATAAAATAAGCTGGTCTATGACAAACTTGATTTAGTGTTAGGCAAACTTCCTTACTTCTAGGCAGTAGAATAGATGAATTTGTTTTGAGAGAAGTGGTTCATTCAGAAGCAAGTAGATGAAACTTTTAAGTCTTTGAAAATGTCTGATATGAAAAGAGAATTTTCAAGGGTATTTTCCATAGTGAAATTGGTGGAATTTTTGATTAAAGATCTCACGTTTAAAAGGGTGTACATCTGACTGTATCTCTGAGGGGAAAAAAAGTTGATCCCTTCAGTCAGTGAATGCACGAGTTTCATTTTTTTCTGGATAAGTTTATAGAAAGGTAAAGTTTGAAAAATAAAAAAATCACACATAAACCAATGGCAACTGAGCTGACATTGTCCCTTAGGAATGCGGTCCAAGGCTTGTCCTAATTAAATTCATGGAAACATTAGTTCAAAGTATCAGCTGAAGTTGAAAGAAGGAGTATGAACATAAAGGATGAAACAGAACAACATTGTACTGCTGCAAAAAGCTGTGATACGCCTGTATCTTGTACTGACAGTTGTGCCCTGCCCTAAAGGGAATGTAGTAGAACTGGAAAAGCTATCAGAGATAGTTGATGAGGATAACTGAAGTATATGCAGCAGTGTCAGATGAACAGATGAACATGCTAGGACTGTAGCTTGGAAAAGATGCAAGTGAAAGACACTTTACTTGAGAGGTACAAAATCACGAGTGACAAAGAAAAGATGGATAGTGACAAACTGTTCTTCATCTCATAATGTGAGAACTGGGAACCAGCTAAAGGATATTCATGCAGCAAGCAGTTGACCTGTGGCAATTCCTGCTGCAGGATATTGTGCATACTGAAAACTCACACAGTTGAGAGTAAGGCTGGGAAAGTTCATGGAGGAGAAATTTACCAAACAGAGCTGGTTCAAACAATCTGAAAAAGGTTTGAGGCTTGGAGGGAGTATTAATCTTCTTGTATGTTTCCCCAGACGTTTGCTTATGGCTGTTACTGATTACGGTGAGAATGGACTTTCAGTTTGTACCAATGTAGATGTTCTTCACTTCTTTGATGTTCACAGTTTCTAATATTTTAACAGTGGACTGTAGGGTGATGGAGATTCGAGATTACTAGTCAGTTCCACTGTTGTTGTTTTATCCCTTTGACATCTCTTTTTAGTTTCCTTTTCTTGAATTTTCATTTAATTAGAAATCTTTCAGAGAGCAATTTTCCCCTTTCTAGTCTTGAACTTCTTAAGTCTGTATATCTGTTCATAGCCTTTACATTAAGAGGATAATTTAAAAATAGTGAATTTCTTCCACCCAGATTCCTGTGCTGGTACATAACTCTTTAACTTTCCTTGCCTGAGTTCACAGTAATAACTGTTCATTTTGATCACAGAAACAATTTAAGATTCCGGAGTGTCAACAACATGGTATAGATTCTATATTTTAGCCTGAAAGTAATTGGACTGCTGCCACCAAATGCCCAGCCCATGGCAGAAAACATCCTAGGAAGGAAAAGCATCATGTTCATTCATTACTCAACTACACGCTTATTTGAAAGACACTGTACTAACTTGGACTTGACTTACTATAATGTTGACCACCTTTTTCCACTATGCAAAATGCAGGATGCATGTAATTGGGTGAAAATTAACTGTTTCTCTATAGATATCATCCAAAAACATAACATGGAAATGTGATGGCTTATGGTCATGACCTGTAGGCTTATCAAGAAAACTGCATAGTAAACATTTTGGAGTTTAAAGTAATGGATTATTTGTACAAAATGCCTTTGTCTGATATACCTAGAACATGACAGACAATATTTCAGCTACGATTTTACATAGAGAGATTGAGGGGAGAATTGTGTTGTATGCACACATGGAATTGCTAAACTAGTGATAATACAAATCTAGTTGTTTTCTGCTTAACTTGCAGGATGTTTCAATGAAAGGCTCTTGCATATCATTTGCAAGAAGACCCAAGTGGGAGTGTTAGGATCTCAGCATTTCATTGAGCTCCACTCTTCATTAGTGCAAGACTGTTCTGCAATACTGAGAAATGTTGAGATTTATTCTCCTGAAGAAATTGAGTGCTCCTGCAAGCATAGATGAGTTTTTTGATGCCCAGATTTCATGTATATTTATAGTCTACTGTCATAGTTTAACCCCCAGCTGGGAGTTAAGCATCACATAGCCACTCACTTCCCCCTTGTGAGACGGGGGAGAAAATCAGAAGGGTAGATGCCAAAATTTGTGCATTGAGATAAAGAGAGTTTAACAAGTAAAGCAAAAGTCATTCACACAAGCAAAGCAAAATAAGGAATTCATTCACTACATCCCATTGGCAAGCAAGTGTTCTGCTATCTCCAGGAAAGCGGAGTGCCATTATATGTAACAGTTACTTGGGAAGACAAAGATCATTACTCCAAATGTCTTTCCATTCTTTCCTCTTCCACAAGCTTTTATTGCTGAGCATGATGTCATATGGTATGGAATATCCCTTTGGTCAGTTGGTGTCAACCATCTCAGCTGTATCCCTTATCAGATTCTTATGTGGCCCTAGCCTACTCACTGGCAGCTCGATGTGAGGAGTAGAAAGACCTTGATGCTGTATAAGCACTGCTCTGCTGTAACTAAAACATCTACATATTATCAACACTGTTTTCTTCACAAATCCATAGTCTCATACTAACTACCATGAAGAAAATTAACTCTATCCCAGCTAAAAGCAGTACATCTACATGCATCTAATTCTACACACAATGTGAATACTGGGCAGAATCATAGAAAGTGGCAAACAAAACGAATTCTGTCATTAATATGGAAAAAAGGTATTGTTCTGACATGTTTCAACTGGAGTGGGAAATAAAGCAAAAGTTACCATTATCCAAAGTTGGTATGTCCCAAGATAATTCCTCCATTCCCTGGATGGATAATTTCTTGCACGAGCCTTTGAGAGAAGTTTATTTTTCTGAAATACTTGGCATAAATTTATTGAAAACTAAGTTTGCTGTATCATCTAAAATCTCATTAAACACATATTCTGTGGTTTCCACAAATTTTTCTAAGATCTGCTAGGCATGACCATCTTCTGCAGGAATTACCTGTACTCTTCCTCAGTGTGTGATCCTTCCCTAACTGTCTAATTCTGAGCTGTGTTACAGTTTCTAAGAGTTTGCAAAGTGTACAAATCAGATTTATTGGTCTGTGATTCTCTGACTTCCTGTAATCTATGTTTCTACAGAACTTTACAAAATATACAACACAGTCTCTTGGGAAGTCTGTATTTTAATTTCATTAGAAAAGCACCTGATTTTGATGAAAGGATACTACTAATGTTAATAGGAAGCTATCTGGTTCTCTTCCATTTACCCATTGAAATCAGTTTTCTGAAAGTAATAGAGGGTTTTTTTTCAGAAAGAAAACAGTTTCATGGCTGTGTGGCATACTAGCATCGTAGCATATTCTTCAAATGCCAGGAAACTTTTAGAAGAAAGTTTCTTCAATAAATAATTTATGTAATTTTCCATCTCGTCTGTCTTTTTTTTTCCCTAAGCACCTCTAATAAAGGGGGAATGAAGCTATGGCCTTGCATAGGTTACTTCAGATCTATGTAGGTAGAGGGTCTCAGCAGATAATTTACATTTTTGAAATGCAAAGCTGAGGTTGTAACACCAACATATTTTGATTCAGGAGCTCTTCAGCTGGGTGATAAGATTCATTATCTTGATCCAGAGATCCTAACACAATGCTTTAGGAAGTTGTTAAACTCTGTAAGGCTTCTCCTGCCTGAGCTGAGGCAGCCCGTAGAGCTTTTTGGAAAAGTTTTGCCTATGGTAGAAATTCGTAGCATAGTTTCCACTGTGAGTTCAATACACATTCTTGTACAAACTTACTCCATCGAGAAAACATCATGGTGCAGGGTTCTGTTTGCCGTAGCTGTATAAGTCTTATTTACATAGCCTTCTAGTCTTCCTTTCTCGCTCTGCATTGCATCAATTTTTTTCTGCTTATGAACATATGTGGGTAGGTATTCGATGGGGAAATGTATTTACCTTCTAGTAAGTACAGATTTTTAAAAAATATGTTTAAACTGTGTAATACATGACTTGCTGTCATCTCCCACTACTTGGGAGTTGCTTGGACTCTCTGTTGTTGAAGGAGCTTTATACTGGATAGAATTAACTGCTCTTTGTGACCGTCACAGAGGAATAAGGAAAGTAAGTTGGAAGCATGGCTTCTTCATTAGAAGAAGTCTTCTTCAAATAATTCCTCATTGTTATCTGCAAGCACAGATAATAATGACTGAATTATTTAAAATTCAAAATAAATATTATCTGTAAGTAGCAAACATGGATAGTTTGGTTCCTCAAGGGAAATAACTGAAACTCTGTAATACAAGCCTCAAATCCTCTTGTGAAAGAACAGGTCTGGCTTAAAATTGCTCAATGCTCATATGCACTAGTTCCTGAGATGATATTTATTTCCTGTCTTTGGCTTGGTAAAGTCAGTTGTCAAATTAAGAAGCAGACATCAGCTGCTGTTTTTTGCTTTGAAACCTTATGAGTATCATCTGGGAAAAAAAATGAATGGTTAAGTTCTAAGTTTTGTCTGACAAAATATTTTGCTAACAAAATGGGTAAATTGCCTGTGTAAACTTGCAGGTCAGAGATTATGACTAGCCTGAACGTTGGTGTTGTCTGTTGATGCAGAGGATATAGTTTAGTTTAGGTAGTATTCTGAGTATACAGACTTCTAGGAAAAACAGGAAATCCTGCTAGAAGCTAGAGTAAGTAGGCATTTATTAGCCAATGCAACCCTTCTATATTTTCATTTCTAAATCGGGACTGGGGGGAGGGGAAGGCTAATTGCACATAACATTTTTGACTGTTTTTACCCAAGTCTGTTTGGCATTCCTGCACTGTACCTTTCTCTGAACTGACTTTTTCCCCCCTTCTTAGAGCTCTGAAGTATTTTAAAGAGTGAGGCAGAAAGAGAATGTGAGCAAATAAATTATATGAAAGAATATAAAGGAATCTGTATTTTAAATGCAGATACACAGCATGGCACAATGTCTTTTATTTTGCTTTAAAAATAATGTAAAATTTTAGGTAATTACATATTGTGTGATAAGCTGTTACAAATTCATGTGGTTTTATGCTCTAAAAATAGTATGTTTTGAAATGCAAAGGAATACACTGTAGTACCAAAAGTTGCTTTAAAATAAAGAATCATGCCTTTTTTGTAAATTTATTAGAAATTTTTTCTGTTGGGCACAGTTGTGGATTGTGTCATCTGACTGTGTATGGGAATAAGTGGTTCTGTACTCAGCACTGGTGAGGCCGCTCCTTGAATACTGTGTCCAGTTCTGGGCCCCTCACCACAAGAAGGATGTTGAGGCTCTGGAGCAAGTCCAGAGAAGAACGACGAGGCTGGTGAAGGGGCTGGAGAACAGAACCTATGAGGACCAGCTGAGAGAGCTGGGGTTGTTTAGCCTGGAGAAGAGGAGGCTGAGAGGAGACCTCATTACTCTCTACAAGTACCTGAAGGGAGGTTGTAGAGAAGAGGGATCTGGCCTCTTCTCCCAAGTGACAGGGGACAGGACAAGAGGGAATGGCCTCAAGCTCCACCAGGGGAGATATAGGCTGGAGATTAGGAGGAAGTTTTTCACAGAAAGGGCGATTGGGCATTGGAATAGGGTGCCCAGGGAGGTGGTTGATTCACCTTCCCTGGAGGTGTTTAAGGCACGGGTGGATGAGGTCTTGAGGCACTTGGTTTAGTGTTTGATAGGAATGGTTGGACTAGAAGATCCGATGGGTCCCTTCCAACCTGGTTGTTCTATGATTGTATGTTCAAGAAAACCAGGACAAAACAGAGCTGATCAGAGGTGGGATTCCTTTTATTTGGAAATTATGTTGCTTTGATTTTTTTTTAACTTGCATTTCATGTATCTCCAAAGCTTGCACATGTTTCCAAAGGGCAGTTGTTTTGAATTAAATGTTTTCTTTGCTTCCTGCCCTGAGCTGCCCCAATTTAAAGGATAGATCATGTTGACAGACTCCTGTTTGGAGCCATCAAGCAGGAGACTGAAGTCTTGGGAATCTGGTTCCACCTAGGCCCTGGGGGTGATATTAGAAACCTTGATAGAAAATCAAGAAGTTAAGGTTTCTAGCTGAAACAAATTCTGTGTGACTGACTCTGTCTACGCTACAGAATTTTACTGCAACTAAGCTTTGTCCCTAGACCTCTTTATTCTTGTCACTTACTGATGAAGTGGGTAACTGAAAAATAAATGCTGAATGGATGTAATAGAATATCTTTATTAACTGAAGTGTCATTAGTTCAGGAGATAAATGCACATTACTATTTATCACTTACTGTATGCTATCAAAGATCATGTGAAAAATGATTTATGCTTTGGTATTTTACTTGCTGTGATGTGAATAAAATGGGTTATGTGAAAAAAATACCCAAGCAGAGCTGCTAAAATAGAATTGAAAGTGTTGGCAGAAGTTTGGTGTGCAATTTGTGTCCGAAGAGGTGTTATACTTACCTAAAACCCAACGGACTTCAGAAAATGCAACTCTAAGGTTACATTAAAAAAAAAAATCTCAGTGCATTGTAATGAAAGCTTTAAATAAGACAACAGAACACTCTTAGATCTACTCTTTAGATGAAACCATGCAGCAGTTGTATGATCATAGAATCACAGAACAACCAGGTTGGAAGGGACCCATCGGATCTTCTACTCCAACCATTCCTTTCAAAGGAATTCATTCATTCCTATCATGAAGAATTACACTGTTGGAATAATAAATAGCTTTTAAGATCCCTCATTTTCCTCCTCTGTTTTCACCTTTGTGATATCATTATGGCATGCAGAATGGATACTGACCTTTTTTTTGAAACTACCACCTTCTGCATATAGTAGCTTAGTTCTACTTATTGAAAAATCAGGATAAATTATTAGTATTAATTTTGTTAGAGACTCAACCAATTTTTGTTGTGCCCCATCCAGTAGATCAGAAGGAGAGAAAAAAATGTGTGGCATGAAAATGCACCTTGCAAGCACGTTATGATATGCTTTTCACAGTAGCCTAAGGCGGTTGGTCAGATTATATTGTAAAAGCTAACATCTGTGATTTCACATCAGATCTCAGTGACCACTGAGCATTCAGTTATTTGATGTCACATTAGCACACTGTTTTGAAAAAAGCTCCTATGAAGTTCCAGCCATACAAAAAAAAAAAAAAAAAAAAAATCAAACCCCAAACATTCTTTCATTCTCTGCTGTTTTTAGGAAAAGGGTAGCAGAAAAAAATCACAGGATTGCTTGTCTAAACATGAATGTACTCTTTTTCTGCTTTGGAAATGATGTGAGCAGCAGACTCCACCTTTGCATGAAAGCACGATGTAGACAGTCAAGAGGAGCGCGTGTTTGTGGAAGGCAACAATCAAATTGGGGCGCATTCAAATTGTTAGTTGTACTGAGGTTACATGCCTGTGGCTGGGAGTGATATACCATTATTAATCCAGCTCTTGGCTGGATTACCTTTGAAAAACAAGAAATTGATTCCTCTGCCATGTGTGAAAAGCTTTTGGCCCTCATGAGTCCAATGTAGTGTTGCAGCTGGACTGGAGAGGAGGAGAGCAATGAAGCCTTTGCATCCTGACTGGCTTCCTGCAGGTTTGATCAGAGGGGAGCAAGCCCTTTCCCAGGAGCCTTGTGGAGTGACAAGGAGGCTGGAAGAGGCTCCCTGTGAGTTTCCAAGACACGCTGAGATATATTTTTAAAACCATGTGCCAGGTGTTGGTCACACTGTGTGCAATTAAGAATGACACACTGCACCTGAAAGCAAACCCACTTTTATTAGTCTTCCAGGCCAATTCTGAGGCAAATTTTATCAATCCTTTCCATCTGCTTAAGTTTGTGGCACCACGCAGGTGTGAGTAAAATCAGAACCCAGTACTTAAGCTACAAGTCCAGATGTTTTGCCAGAAGATTAATCATTTTTTAGTCTTGATGGACATACACAAGTCCACACATCTAAGGAAAAATTGAGGAATTAGTGTTCTGATTTCTAGTGTGGACTGAGGCAGTGTTCTCTTGTGTGTCCATTCTGTCCACACAGCTTTCTGAACAATATTTATTTCCTTCTCTGTGGAACAATTAGTTTCCATTCATGTCCTCAAGGGCTTTATGTTTTAGCAAAAGGAGTGTAACTGTGAATGAATTATGATAAACAAGAATTAAAAAAGGATGACAGAAATCTTTCTTCTTCATCATGAGAAACTCTCTTGTATTTCAGGAGTTTCATTTCAGTTATCTCTCACCATGACAGTTCTGTACACACACAGTTAATTTTTTTTTGTGTGTGTAATTTAGGACTAAGTTTCCAGTAGAAAGAAATGTAAGTAAAAATACAGTCAAATGGGTTTATCCAAACCCCACTATAAATTGAAACTCATCCCTTATCCAAATCTGTCACTTCTTCCTTGGCATAAATTATGTATCCAGTAATCCACTGATTTTTAGCACTCCCATTTCTCCCAAGTTGTTGATGTGTCTCCAAAATTTTTGAGATTGGGGGCATAGTATTTCTTACTTTTCTCCAATTCTCTTGCATCTAGTTTCTGCTGGCACAGAATGCAATGCTGGTAAAGGGTTCCTGCTCAGCAGGGTCCAATGGTGGTCCTGTCCCCGCCAATGGCCATGAAGGGAGCAGCCCTTGAAGAATGATGTAACCTGCACCCTGCACTGGATAACTGCCTTCCAGCTGTGTATTCCCCCTGCCATATTTACCAGTACACTGAGATACTATTTATTATCATAGGTGTTAATGGACCTTTAAAATTTTCCATAGCGTTGTGCAGTAGGAGATCTTTTTTCAACATTTCAGCATTTCAAGAAATATATTTTCAACATTTTCTGCAGTTCCTGAAAGGAAAACAATTGCAAAAATTAAAGTCTTGTTAAAGGAATGCTTTATTCAATCTATAATTCAAATATATTTATTTTCAAGCTTTAAAAAAATGTTAGAAATCTAATACTGAGATATATTTTTGAGACACATGGTAATTGAAATATTGAAGGATAAACCCAAGATTTTTAATAGTATTATTTCCTTATGTGGAAACAATTTGGAAAATGGATGTCTGTTGACTAATTGTGTTGCATTTTTTTTCCTTTGGAGGCTGACAGTTCTTTCAAAAACTTTCAAATCCACGTCTAGATGAAAAATTCAGTCTTTGATATCTTTTGAACTCTTAACTCCCGAGCACTGAGGTGAGTTTCTGACTCAGAACGTCAGAAATCACCAGACTGTCATTAAAGTCTGTTAAGTCCATGGAGTTTGCGTTGTCACACTGTCTCCAGCTATGAGATACAGAGTTTTTTTAGTATATTGTGAACATACAACTCTTATAATACTGTGAGCATGGGATCTGGTAATGCAGGAACAAACCACCAAATAGTGAAACCTGCCAAAAAATTGTATAAACTAACAGTCCTTGGATTGCATTGCATATGATATCACATCTTACAAATGGTTTAATATCATGTAACTTGTCAATATATTCATTCTTCTGATGATTTTGAAAATATTAGTTATTTTGTTATTTATGCTTCTGTAATATTTAGAGGTTGATATCCTAAGCCAGGAAACTAGGCTAGCAACTGTAGAAGAGCAAATTAAAAAGGGATCTGATCCAACCGATCAATTAAACTCTAGTCTTTTTTTAATGCTCCTCAGTGCAGGTTGTCTGCTTTCTGTGTGGTCTCTGGTGTTTTACCAGTAAAGACCAGTGAATAAGTCATACAAAGCACATATCTAGTGAATATATCTTTCTTTCTGTATCACAGAAATTCATATGTAGGCTCACTCTTACCTATTTTCATTTTGTATGAATTACTTAGTCACTTTATTAAAAAAGTAGGGAAGTTCATTACAGGCATTTAGTATTCAAAATTTGCAGTGAGAATAGTGATCATATAACAGAAGTTTGGAGTCTGAAGGAGTGAGATAAGCTGTGACTTTTTCTAAAATTGTTGAATCATGTTTATCTGATGCCTTGCTTTATAAACTACAGTTCAGACCATTAATGGCATACTTGAGCTATAACAAATACTAAGCAAAAAGCTGATTTACTGACTAGATACAGGCAGGTGCAGAATATGTAAGTATGAATGATACAGGCTGCACATAGAATGAACATTTCCCAGGTATACTGTCCTAGCCCTACCCTCCATAGCCTTGGCTTTGTTTTTAATCTTGAGTAAGAATTCCAGCAGTGCTGTTTTATAGTCTGTAAATTAAAAAAATGACCTTCAAATGCATGAAGTAGGTGGTATAAAATCTAGGTATAAAGTACTTTGCAAATAAAACTATAGAGCCATAGAACCATAAAACAGCCAGGTTGGAAGAGATCCACCGTAACATCGAGTCCAACCGTTCCTATCAAGGACTGAACCATGCCCCTCAGCACCTTGTCCACCTGTGCCTTAAACACCTCCAGGGAAGGTGAATCAACCACCTCCCTGGGCATTCTATTCCAGTGCCCATAGAACATAGAACATTAACTGCAGGTAGGTCAGGCAGGGTGATATTTAATGTTGTCTTTTATCAGCAATACAGCTTAGTCTTGAAGGTGCATATTTTCTGAAATGTTAGTGGCTTATTTATTCATACCCTGCAAGTTTGGCTGCCTATCATTAAGCTGAGTGTTTCCTAGAGGATTTATAAGTTATTTTCTAAGTCTTGTAAAACATTCTATAGCTTTTGGTCATAGATATCCAATAAATCATAGAGGAGATATGACCAAGTGTATCTGTCGTAGGATTCTTCAAGGTGTACTGAAAATTGTTTTCAAAAAATTCTAAAGGAATAGAAGGAGGGCAGTCTGCACAAAGCAGAGCATTCATTTCAAAGTGTATCTCTACTCCTGAGCCAAACTGAGGATTTTGTGTTATTATCCCTTCTCCCACGTAATTTTTTTTTGGAAAGAATGATTAGGTGAGCAGGTTTTATTTCTGCAGTGATGGAAGTATCATGCGTATTTTGTCTGTGTACCACGTAATGTGGTGAAAAACATTGCAGGGTTGTTATTGACCTAAAATTGTGATCTGGAGACTTGAGAGACATTTTTTTCTTAATCAAAAAAGTGAAAGGATATAGCAGTAATAGAAATAATTTGGACTTGTGATTAGAGAGTATGTAGAGCCACTGTAATTAAAGTATGTTTTTGTTAAGATGTTGACCCTTAAAGGGCAATCATAAGTAATATAGACCTGACATTTAGAAATATCCTTTGTCAGGATATTTTTATTGGTTTTATATTGAAAATCTTTAAGCAATGTTAAGAAATTCACCAGCTATATGTATGTATATTTTGTCTTTTAGGGCATACAGGACGACTGTTAAAATCCCTGTGTTTCACCAGTCTATCATTTCTGCTGCTCCACATCATCTTTCAGATTACAATAAACAGTCTTGAAGCTGGAAAAACTATTGCACCTGGTTTTAACTGTAAGTAAAACCTTTTAGTTTTTATTAACTTTTTAAGTGTTCAAATGCTTTAGGGGTTTGTAAGGTGAAGAGTTGATGAGAAGGCACTTAGCATTATACTATGTGCCCATAGCATTTGCAGTGTTATGTTCTGTGCATTTAAGAGTTAGCTATTAATGTTTATTCAACTCCTCTCACTCTGTAAGCAGTACTGAAGTGTAGACTGAAGACTGGAGTTTTCCACTTTTCTACGCAGACCCAGATCAACTATTAATGTAACATTTTTCACAACTGTTTGTTTTATTCTTAAGCCTTGTGTGCCACACTGGAAATATTCTAGTCTCTTCTCATGCTTATCATTAAGAAATGTTTGTCCCATTAGTCAAAATGTCCTGTCTTTCTCCTTCAACCTAATGTGTAAATGGAGAAAAACTTTCTCTTAGTCTTCATGGTTACTGTTAGGTATTTGAAGACTGTAGTCTCATCTATCCCAAGTGATCTTTTCGGTTACTGTTAGGTATTTGAAGACTGTAGTCTCATCTATCCCAAGTACTCTTCTCTCTCATTCTCTTCTCTTCTCTTTATGCAACTTCAGTCCCTCCAAAATCTCTTCATGAGTTCTGTTTTCTAGGAAGATTAGTCTTACTGTGTTTTGTCTGCTTCTGTTTTCTTCAAGTCTTCCAGATGCTACTTGAAGTTCAGAATCCAGAGCTAGGCAATATTTCAACTGAAAATTCCTAGTACATACTGAGGTATAAGAATTACTCAATATCTGTAAGTGACAGTCCCTGTTTATGTATTAGTTTATTGTAGGTTTTTTGCAGCAATGGCATTGTCTCGTGTTTTATTTGTGATTCACTATAACCTACAAATCCTTTTCTGCAGAATACATATTTTTTCCTAATTGCATATTTATGCAGATGAGTATTCATAAATTATAATGGAATTTTATGTTTGCCCATTTATTTCCAAAATGATTTTATCTATCATGTCTTAAGACTATTCTGAATTCTATCTCCCAACTTGTTTGTGACCCCTCTTACAGCTGTTGTCAGCAAATACTGCCTTTAAGGGATTTGTGGTGTACTAGAATATTTGATTTTTCCTTTAAATTTGATCTGTGTTTTGGATCTGCTAGAATTATAATACCTCTCTGAATTTACATCAATAAAACTGTAGAGTACTGAAGGAGCTTGTGGATGTTATGGCAGGACCCCTCTTGGTTGTCTGCCAAAGGTCTTGGGAGTCTAGGGAGGGCCCTGCTGTCTGGAAGCTAGCCACTGTTTTTCCAATTTACAAAAAAGCTTGAGGGAAGGCCCAGGAAACTACAGACATGTTACTCTAACCTCAGTTCCTGGAAAAAAATGTGGAGAATATTATACTAAGTGTTATTGAAAGGCATTTAAAGAATAATGCATTATCAGGCAGTCAATGCGAGTTCATAAAGAGAAAGTCATGTTTAATTCATTTGATATCCTACTGCGATAAGTTCATTGAATAGGGCTCCATTTAACTGGCCCAGGTCACCAATGGTGTTCTTCAGGGTTCAATTTTAGGACCAGTTGTGTTCAATGTATTTGTAAATTACCTGGATGCAGGAGTTTAATGCACCTTTGGCAAGTTTGCTGGCTGGGTGGTGCTACTGACTCTTTTAAGCACAAGATACCTTACAGAAAGGTCTGGATACATTGGAGCATTGGGCATTGATTAATGGGAAGAAATTTGACAAGTCCAAAAGTGCCAAATTCTGCACCTAGAATGAAGTACCACTGGACACAAGAATAAATTGTCAGAGAAGTGTCTGAAGAGCAGCTCTGCAGAAAGAAATCTGGGGATGCTGGTTGGCAGCTATATGAACTAGCAGTGTGCCCTGGTAGCCAAGAAGGCTAACCACATCCTGGGGTGCATCAGATGCAACATAACCAGCAATTCAGATGGAGTGATTATCCCTCTGTATTCAGCATTGGTACAGCCACAGCTTGAATACTGTCTGCAGTTCTGAGCCCCACAGTTTAAGAAGGAATATCCTGTGAGGTGCAGCTAAGGACTCTGGCTTTGTCAAGGTTAGAGAAAAGGAGGCTGATGGGTGGCCTCATGGTTCTCTACAGCTTACTGAGAAGGGGAAATTGGAAGGGAAGTGCTGATCTCTTCTCCTTGTTATCCAGTGACAGGATACGTGTGAATTGTTTGAAGTTACATCAGAGGAGGTTCAGACTGGATGTTAGGGAGCGTTTTTTTACTGAGAGAGTGATCAAACAGAATTCTTAGAGAGGTGGCCAATGCCCCAAGACTGTCAGTGTTTAAGAGGCATTTGGACAATGCCTGTAATGCCATGCTTTAACTTTTCGTAAGCCTTGCAGTGGTCAGGGAGTTGGACTACATGATGGTTGTAGGTCCCTTGCAACTGAGATAGTCTGTTCTATTCTGTTGTTCTGTTCTATTGTATTCTATTCTGGGTTTTTGTTCATGCGTAAATGAGGTAAGAGTAAGTCCTGTAAATGTTCACATTTCTAGGCCAAGTGAAAAGGCAATACAAGAGCTGGAAAGTGTAAGAGCAGAAAGGAAAAAAAACAACCCTTGCATTTTATATTGTTTTATGTTTAATTGCTTATTTTTGCTATGATAAATTATGTGAAATTTTCATGTGTTCCTATTGTGATTGTTCCCTCTCTTGCTTTCATCCTATGGGAAAATTTAAATTGATTCTACACTCCATAATTCTCACCTCAGAAATTAATGAATAAATGTTTCAACTTAATTCTGCATTTTGTAGAACTCATTTCCTTTATGTAGTTAATAAACTAACTCCTGACAATTTCTGAAATGGCTGGTATACCTTTGTCTTCAAATTCTGTAGGTTAGTTTGTCTCCATTTGTTCAAATGCCAATTTCTGAATCAAAAGATCATTTTCTAGTTTTATTTTTTTCTTTTCTCACTACTGTATTAAAGACTCTGAAAATATTTTCATTTTGGTAATAGAAACACTTGAAAAATGTTTTAAGTTAGAGGTGCGATGCAGACTATCACCTCTTAAACCTTATACAGTTATACTTTCATTTGGAAATGAAGAACAACTGTCCCTTTATCTTTTACATCTAGAAGTAGATAAATTTGGGCCAAACAGACTTGTAGACTTTCAGGCTTATTTTTAAATATTCTGCTCTTATGCTGGACTTAATGTTATTCAAATTCAGCTGATGGGTAATGCTTAGAATAAGTAAGTCCTGGAATATTTAGATGTTTCAGTTTGTTATTTTTTTCATTCGCTTCCTCTTTTAAAGCTCATAGGCCTTCTCTTGTCAGATGGCTACGAAATTCTACAGAATTCTCTATATTATTATATAAGATGTATATTGGTGGGTTGATAGAGTTGTTTAAAAATGTTCAGCCTTCAGAGCCTTGTGAGTATTGCCTAGTACCAATAACTTTTTTTGTTAGAACTCCTCATTTAGCTTTATGAAAGATTTCTGCTTGCATTGTATGGAACTAACACTGGATACCTCCTAGGTAGTTTCTTTAATAATCAGAGGTCATATATGAAAGGAAAAGAACAAATACACAAGGGATGAGCTGGGCTCATCTTAAGCCATCAAGAACTAGGTAATCAGTCTGTTTTCAGTGATACCTCCATTTAACACACAACCTGATTTTGAGATGTAGTAGTACCCATGCAGTAACACAACTTCTTTAGTATATTTGTACTTCTGATGGAATAGAAGTCTGATTATTAGGTCTGAGAGACAGACAACTGAAAATTATGTCACCAGGTAAGATGGAGTCTTATTGCTCAGTATGCATGCTATAGATCTTTCCTGGGACTAATATTTTTTAAAATGGCATTTCTACCAGCAGGAATGTTTTCCAGTGTTCATTTTAAACTTTACTTCCAGTAAAGTAGCACACTATTCCTCATTTTGCCACTCTTCTGTAAGCGTATCCTCATCTTGTGTTTATTCAGTCTATAAAAACACACCAGTTTCTTTTTTTCTTGGTTGTAGTGGTGTACATCCATTTTTTATTTTGTGTTGACTCTATCACTTCTTGGTCCTTAATTCTGCAAATGGATCTACTGAAACAGTTATTCTTTTGACCAATATTTTAGTCCATGGAAATGGAACTAAGAATAGTTCAAATATTCATTAATTAAGTTTGTATTCAGTGTTTGCTACAATACCAAAAGAGGCATTTACGGTATTTCTGGATATTTTTCTTACACATCAAGTAATAGAACTGTTGGATCTGAAATAGATACCTTGAAATCCTTCTGAAGGCTTTCTATGAATTTCTGCATTTGTTACTGTGTATAGTTTGGGTGCTTAATTTATGAAATTGTTATGTGAAGAAAAAGGGAGAATAGGCTTAAAGCATCAAGTTGCCTAGATAGCTTCTCTGTTAGATCATGGGAACTAAGTTCATATGCTTCTCAGTATGCTGTGGTGAATGTCAAACAAATGCATGCCACCATTATGGAATCATAATAACTTTCTGCTTTAGATAAATTTTGAAATTATTTCTTGGCTAAAAGATCATCCTGTGTTTGCATTACTACCAGCATACCCCTGAGGTCTTGGGTTATATTAGGAAGCAGCAGTACCCAGTACAAATAAATTAGGTTTCACCATTTATTGAAAGATCAGAATTAGGACTGCATGGCCTTTTGTAGGAATGAATCATTACTTTTTCCCTTGTACTTGGTGAGATTTCATGTCATTTATATTCTCCTGAGTATGGTTTTGATGTTGTGTTGATTTTGAGAAGTACTGCATCTGTAAATGCCATTATATTTCTAGTTGGATTTATTAACTGGTTTGAAATAATGATATTGCTTTTATTTACAAAAGGGTAAAAGATTAAGAGATGTCATATAGAGTTTTATATTTCAGGAAAAAGTGGCAGATGCATGCAGGTCTTTCAAATACCAAGACTTTATTTTAAAAAATGTTACTTCATAATAGATTAAATTAATCCCAATAAGAAATCCCAATAAGATTAAATTAATCCCTAAGAAAGCTAGTAAGATACATAAGAAGCTTCTGCTTTCAAGCAGAAGTCATCACAAAGATTTTAATACTGAAGAAGTCACTATGTCCTCTGCAATGGTTTGGCTTACCAAAATCGAAGGTAACAATTTGCCACATTTAACAGTGCATAAGCACTTGCATCCCAGGCAAACCAGCTCATTTTATCCTGACAAGTATATCCGTTTCTCACTGACCAGGTGGAAACTCAAGGTGCCTTCCAAATAACTGGTTTGGCTGCAAAGTTGCGAGATCTTCAGTTGCATCCACCATATGTGAGACATACATCTACTTTTTTTTCTAATGAAATCTTCATTTCAACATTAAGGGTCTACCTCAAACCTGAGCCCTTCTTTTGACTTCATACCTGCATTTTCTCACATTTCTTGATTCTGAGATATGAAGAGACTAAACACACAAGTTTAGTCTCTTTAGCAGTTGCCTCGGGCTGTTGTAGTTGAAACTGAAATGGATATCATGTGTAAGCTTATGTTAGTTTGAAAATGTATGTTTAAAATCAAACCTTTGTTCCCTTAAGAGCTGACATTATCTTGCAGAACCTCTGCATTTTAACCATATTTTTGTGTGTCATCTCAAAATTCATAACCCTGGACAAAGCCTGAGTTAAAAAAAACCAAAAAACAAACCCCTTTAAGTCTTTCAAACCAGTTCTTTTTATTATCACAGAAATTGTCAGAGTGCTTGTGTGGAGTCTGTATGAGCAGCAGGAGTAAAAGTTCAGAAATGAACTTGTGTTTCAGGAACAACTAGAATATCCAATACAGAAAAGCCTTTGTAGGATGAAGCGGCCATCTATAGTACTGCAGAATAGTCAGGATAACCTTTCATTGAGGGGATATATATGTTGAACTTGGCATTGTCTAAGCCTGTGATGTCTACTACAGCAGATACAGTACAAAAAAATACACTAAAAAATATAGTTATATATGCCAGTATTTTGAATGAAAAAGATTGTATAGAATCTGCATACTCTCTGGTACCCATGTGAAACTGACAATACTAAGTCCCATAATATAAAAGTGTAGTTTTAATGGAATTCAGATATCTACATATTTTTTAAGTTCTGAGTTTCATTCTTTATTGATTATTAAATCAATATAACCAGCTAGTTACCTGAAAAAACTCCTTGTTTGGCTTTTGTGAGAGAGTTTTTGTGTGTTTTGGCTTTGTAGTATGTCCTCACCAATCTATCTGAAGCTTTGTTGCTTATGTTATTACCAAGACATTAAAGGCTGAGCATATGAGAGAGAGGCTGAAAATTGTTCCAAAATGCAGGTTAATATAAATTTCTAAAAATAAAAGGGATCTGTGAAAAACCATTGTTCTTTATTTGAAGTCGATATATGGACTTTTTTCCTTCTTATCACAAGTAGTAAGACTGTCTCTTTGTGGTACTTCTATCTGCCTACGTGGATTGAAAAAAACTGCCATGAAAGTTAATTTTCCTTTAATTCATCACATGTTGCATGTCAGCATTTCGACAGTTTTAGTGCAACTTTATGCAGCCAGGAAATTTGTGACTGGGGAAACATGAGCTTCTGTAATTGCTGTATGATAAGTCCTGCTTAATTTCCTGCTGTGTGCCTAGCAGTTTGTGAAGTTGGTGTTCATTATACTTCCCATTAGAGGCTTTATTTCTGGACTTGACATGGTGCCATGTAGAAACCGAGTAATATTCTAAATATTGATTTGCAGCCATGGTAAATAACGCCTTCTGTATAATGTATATAATTATGATGTAACAATTCCAGCACACTTATTTGTGTTCCTCTGCTTAAGAGAATTTGCATTGGAGAGAAGAGCTGACAAGTTGTGGAATGGCTCATGGGGTGTACAGCTTATTTCTGAAGCTGGTGGACTTCCAAAGGTATTCTTATGTTGCTCCTGAGGGAACACCTAGCATGCTTATTGATGCTATGATACAGACTTCGGCAGTTTTGTGTTTTGTGTCCCAGCTATAGTGAGGATGAGTACACCTGACTGCTAATAATAGAAAAGGGTGAGAATCACCATCACTTTGTTGGTAGGAGGGATCAAGTAGCTGTTGTCTGCCTCACTCTGACCTTTAAGGGTAGAAACTAAAGTAAAGTAGCAAATGTAAGGAACAAGTCAAGGCCCACTGTGAAGGAGAATGCACTTAAAACTTGAATAGCAGAGAGGAGAGTAAAATATATCTGTGGAGGAAATGAAAGCAGAAGAGAGAAAATGTTCTGTTGGTTTATACTCTTGGTTATTGATATTAGTAAATTAAGAAACATGTTAAGAGGAGCTTTCTACATTTTTTAAGTAGCCACTTTATCACCTGTTCCCTAGTTACATGCTTAACCTTCTTATGAAAATCTTATCAGACTGCCTCTAAGTTCCAAATTACTAGAAAGCCTGTTTTTCATACTGTTAAAAGTTCATGAAGACAAGCAAAATCAGAAACAGGCTGCTCACACAAACAGTTACAGTGATAAAACTTGCTTACAGGGTTAGACCTTCACATTGACACCAGCCCTACTGTTACAGTGGTGATCTTGGCTCACTAGCAGTGTTTTGGTGTAGCAGTATGGGGCATGTAAGGACCAACACTACAGTGCTTTAGCAACCAGCATCTCTGGACTGGTGTAGAGTACCATGTTGAAATGTTCCCCTGTTAATCATTCAATTCACTGTAACATAAATATTTTACTAGGGAGTTTCACTGTCGACTTACTGTTCAGGACTAGGAAGCTATATATTTGTGCGTTGGACACTGTTTAGACAAATGCTTTCCACTGAGAGTAAATATTTCACTTTATTTATGGGAATTTGTCTCTACTGTTTGGCTGTTTACATCTTTATGTATTACTCTTCATCACACAATCATTTTGGGTATTTCTAGAAAACCTAATTTGTTGGTGGGGTACTGTGAGCCTTTGCATAGGCTGGTGCCCCACACTGCAGAGTTTTTCGCTACTGTGCCTAAGCCCTGGGCTTGAGCCTGCTGTGTCTCTTCACGCCTTACATTGGTAGCATGACTTGGATCTCAGCTGGGAAGCAGAGAGCAAGACAGGTGAGGTGATGTGCCTTGGGGCCAACCCTTGCAGTGCAGAAACTCTGGTGGGTGGGCTCCCCTAGGCAACGTGGGCTGGAGGCTGCTCAGTACAAAAACTAGCTCTTAACTCAAGGTTAACCTTAAGTTGAAGGGACTGGGTTCACTGAGCTGTTCTGTGGAATTTGTAACATAAAACAAATCACTGTGTGAAACAAAGCAAAAGGCATCACTCGCATAAATATGGCCATCTGGGAAAAAAAGGTTTTCTTCACAGACTTGGACTTGAAATGCCTTGGTGGGTTCTCCTGTGTCAGGGTATTAGAACATAGTCCTAAACCTGGGTCAAATACAATGGGAGCTCCCATGCTTCAAACTTACTTCCAAATGGAAAATCTGTATTAAAATTCTCACCAGGTTCTGACAGAGATAGGAGTCTGAATCAATAACTATGCAGGATGCAAGAAAGTGCTGTACATTGCACCTTTTGCATAAAAATGTGCAGGACATCTGTCATGGTTATATTTAATACGAAACAGAATAAATAAGAAAAATTCCTTAACACAGAAGAAGAAAAATAACTTTCATATCTTTGGCAGGAAGAGAACTTATTAGATGAGTTTAGAAGGTTTCCAAAGTCTTAAAAAATCCCTTTCATATTTCATTACAACTCTAGCATTTTCCTGATGCCTGAATCTTGAACATTGCATCATTTCCATTCATATATACTGTGTTTACTGCTGAATTTTATCATACTGCATTCCTTTAGGGATTTGTTTAAAGGAATCAATAAACTGAATTTCAGTGATGTTAAAGTCATCATCATCAACCAGGAAGATTTTCAAAAGCATCAGTGAAAGTTGTAGTAAATGAAAAATATTTCATGGCACAACTGTTGTGTCCTATTTTTCTATGTCTAGAGCAGGATAGAATGCACTGTCTTTCAAAGACCAGTGACTAGAGAATGAAACTGATTTTCAGATATCCTCAGGATACCAAATACCTATTTTAAAACTGAAAACAGTTTTAACACTGCTTTCACACTGATGTAGCATGGAACACTGAAAAGTGTTTTTGAGTTCTCCAGCCAGTGGCTGCTAAGAGTTTTCTTAAGCTTTTTGAGGTGTAGAAAAGCATATAGAATGTAGTTCCTGAAGGGAATTGGGAATAATGTAATTCAAGAGTACATTAATTAGTAAAAGCTACTACTATTATATTTTTGCTATTTATATAGTCATACATTTATATTTAGTCAGCCAGCCCCCAATGAAAAGACCACAGTGATAAGAACTGATAACATTTTATGCATTTTTGGTTCATGCATCACCTTATTTACAAAGTCATTATGGTCAAGAAAAGTCATATAGCAAATTCTTTTTCAGGGTCTTTTTGCCATGCAAGTTTAGAATATTGAAATGCAAAAGGATGATTTTTAACTTATCCACTAGAACCAGCAGAGTTTGACCTGGTCATGGATTGTGTCCCTGTGCTTTGCTGGCAATGCCACAGATGGCTACATGGTTCCAGGAAGTCTCTGTTTTTGCTAGACCCCACAGGTTTGTCAGTGAATAAATGTAATGTTTCATGAGAGAACCTGTGTTCCTACCTCCACCATAGGAATGCTGAAGGACTCAAATTACACCCAGAACAGGCTTCATTGTAGAGTCTAGCAACTTACCATCTTTCTTAAAAATACACTCCTCAGTTTAGGTACCGAGTTGGGTATTAATAGTCTGAAAAATCTTAAATCCACCTGGAGGGTGTGGTGGTCTAGTGCTAATTAAACACAGGTGCAATGTAAAACTTGGGGAATTACAAGATATACTGGTGAAAGTCTTATTTTCAAGTCTGGACTTTTTTCTCCATCTGCTTGAATAGAAAAGGGATTAAAAATGCTTTTTTTCCTGTGGCTATCTTTTTCTGTGTATACACAGATGTGAGGTAGGGGCTCTCCCAAACTGCAACTGATATCCCACAAAAACTTTGCAAGAGTAAAATATAATTTGAGTTAATGTTGTTTTGCTGGCAGTAGCTCCAGTTTTGTAACACTTGGTCTCTCAGTGCTCATTATTTCATAATTATTTTTTATGCTTGGTCTTGGCTATCTGATGTTTCATGTTTGCCTAAGAGTAAAGTGCAAGTGGAAGAAACACTGACAATCAGTGCTGTGTGAAGGGGGTAAAGGATGCCTTTTAAACTCCTATCTATGCGCAATTCCTTTCTGTTTATATATGCACACACCTTTTAATCTTCAGGGGCCTCATTCTTTACAGCAAGAGATTTCTGTGGTTATTAAGTTTTAGCATTGCACAGCAACCTGTGCAATTTCAGTAATTAGGCTGATGGAATTACCCAGTGAGGCAATGTTACTAAGAAGGGGGAGGACATTTCAACACTGTTTTTTTCAATCAAAAAAATTGAATTTCATTAAATTATCCAAAGTTTAAAAAAACTGTAAGTACCAGTGAGGGACAACAGTGCTCTGTAGTGGACAGTGGCATAGAAGCTCTATTTCTTTGATTCCATGTATGGATGCTTCCTAAAATGTGAAAAGAAGTAATAATAACAATAAAATAGTATTGTTATCCACAGTGTGTGTATTTGTCATACAGTAAATCGCTGTTAACTGCAAAATGGAGATGCTGAGCATCAGTGATTTGTTGAACTTGTACTTCTCCATCAAATACTTTATAGCCATGAAGTATGCAGGAGGAGAGGATGCATGAAATCAGGGGGTAAGTCAGCAGATATGCATGAATATTGTCCATCAGTCTCTGGTTAAGCAGCTCTAGATTCCATGGTGGATTTGCTTTTCTGCAGTCCTTGAGGCTGCTACTCATGCAGCTGTTGCCTCAACAAGATTTGGGAGCAGGAACTGACATATAGGAATAATTTTTTATTCACAGTGCTGATTCAAATAAACATTTCAATTTCCCGTCCCACCTCTAAGCATCAAGAACTTTATGCAATTTTAAATGAAATCTTTTGGGGATTATCTGAGATCAGATTTGTCTTCTTAACATAGAGATGTGACCCACGGTTCTGCCCAGTGTAGTAGTTCTACAGCCAGTGTAGGGCTGGCCCTATCTTCTGCTACTGTACTCTCATCATATCATATTTTTATGAGGACTTTTAAGCAAAATAAATTTCAGCACATGAAGTTACATTGCCTAGAGAGTGAAATACCACCTGTTCATTGCCATAACATTTTCTCAACAGCCTTTCCACAAGTTAGATTACATAAAGGCTATGATGAAGAATTTAAAAATTATTTTTATGACTTTTCATGTCCTCACTGAAATATGGTCAAAAATCGTTCAATATGATAAAAAAAAGAAAATCCTGAGCACAGAGGTTCACAGAATACTCATGCACATCAAATAAAGCTGGAATACTGATATGGTTCCATGGACATCTGGAAAAATTCAAAGATGGGTTTCCACATCTATCCTATGTCATTCTGGATAACAATAAGAAAATGATATCACATTTCCTTTTCAGAGCTCACAGTAGTTCCTGTAGCCTTTTTTTTTTTAGCTGCAGCAAAGAGTGAAAGGTTCTACAACATATTGTATTGAATTGGCAGGTGATGTGTTTAGTCAAAAGATAAAAATTAACATTTGTGTTTTGCTATATAATTTTTCTTGAGGAGAGCAAACAATTTTACTTTTTAGGTAGTGGAAACTTTTGATTTCAAATTCGTCTCAAAAGTCAAAGTATCAGGTTTTTTTTTTTTTGAAATATTGAGCATCAACAAAATAATGAAATTCCTTCTTTATGAAATTTTTTTTTGTACAGTAGTACTGTTACTATGAATACTATGAAGTGTTTACACTTTATTAGGGTTTTAATTTATGTTAAGGGTATTTGATTTTAAATGAATGTCTCACTAGCAGTGAATTGATGTGACCTAAAAGTCATAAAAGCAATCCTTGCTGGTTCTCTTTTACATGAGCAGGTAGAAGGCACATGGTTAGGCTGTTCGAAGGCTTAGCTGGGTATCTGCCTTTGTTGTGCAAAGAATTATTAGCAAAAGCTGAGATAACTTAGATATAAAATACCCCAAAAGATTACTGAAATGGGAAAAGGATTTCTCACTTGCTCTGCTTCCCTTCCCTTACTGCCTTCTACGTGTCACACAGTGACTGCATTAATCTCTGAAACCTTTACTGTCATGTTCTCTTCTCTCAGTTAGGACCACTGCCAAAGTGATCCCATGCTTAGAGAGGTTGGGCTTTTTTGCTTTGTGTTACTATTTGTGATAGGAATAGCTGCTTTCACCTTGGAGTTGCACAAGGTTTGGCTTCTATAATTTCTATTAATGTTAATAAAACTCATCCCCCTAGCAGATGGGATGCAGAAGACACTGCAAAGCAAACTGTTATAAAGCCCCAAAAGTTTTATGAGCTGAAAAAATTGAGTTTGGAGAGGGGAATTTTGTAATTTCCAAATGCTGATGCTATGTCCATTCAGATTTAAATCAAACCCATACTTTATCCTACCATGATTTTGTTCATTATTCCTTGCTCAGTTGGTAGTTATATATTAAAGCTGTTAAAATTAAATAAGCAATGTATTCCTATGAAGGTCACTAGTATATTTTGGAACTGAGAAGTTGTAGAAAAGTTGGGTGATATTTCAACATAAATAATGATTATATTGAAATCATGTTTTGAAATTCTTAGTCCAGGATGTGGATAGTTAGGTCATAATCTGTCTGTATATTTCCCAGTGCTTGGCTAGGCTTTGAATGATGACCTCTGTTACTGAAAACGTTGTGCGTCCTTATGTAGGGTAGAGTCAAACAACAGAAGCTTTGAAATGAACAGTGTCAATGTACATTTTCATATATATTCATATGTTCACATCCATTAGACCTGGATGGTTTTTTTGATAGGTGTGACAATGTCTCACTTGATGCTTCTGTTTTAAACTTCATTGAATCTGTTGCATGCTAAAAATCTCTTATGCATTTGTGTGGCTCAATCTGTACCCTAAGCTACTTTGGGAGACCTCTGTGACCAGTCTGTTTCTGTTGTTGCTCTGTCTTGGGAACTGGATGTTGCTGTCCTGTTTAAACTTTGGCGTTCAGTCAAGATACACCATTTGTAGTTGTTTTTCTTGAACTCTGAAACAGTTCAACTTCCTTGCTATCAAGTCTTTATTGATATCTTCAGGAACTGTATGGAAGTCCTTAATCACTTTATGCTCTTTTGAAAGGCGAAGATGAGGATGAAATATCTCATCAAATAAACTTTTGAAGCCATTATTACAAGATTTCTTTGAACAGAGTAACAACTAAATTGTGTTCAACATATAGCAAAAGCCAAGGTCTGAGATCCTCTTATACAAATGGCATAAATGAGTACCAGGATCAGGTGTGGTCCCTGGTCTTATGTATTACGCCAAAGACTAATAAGTCAGACAGGATTTTGTTAGCAAATATTATCATGGCTGTGCAGATACCTCTAGGTAACAGAAGAACACATCAGTTCAGGATTCTCATGCTTTGACTGTGGAGAGTTAATATTTTTTGGAGCACAAGAGATTGACCATGCTGGGTGACAAAGAAGATTCTCAAGTTTCCATGCATGGATAGTTTTTTCATATTGCAGTCCATCAACTACCTAGCCCTGAGCATACCTTGCCTGCCAGCCCCTGGGAGGAAACTTCTCTGCATTGTGAGTATTTTCCACTTTTGAAACGGTTTGTTTACCTTGATGCTTCTATTGGTACCTACAGGAGCAGATTTCATAGAGCTAGCTCAGGGGTTTTCTTGCAGACCTCCCCTTCAATTTGTCATCTTATAGTTTTCTCTGTTACTCAGTGTTTTTTCCTAGTAGAAAGTATATTGTTCTTCAATGCCAAAAACTAATAGAATTTTCCTTACAAAAACTTATTGTGATACATTAAATAAAAATAAATCAAGCAGTAGAGTTCCAATAATGTAAACATTTAATTAACTGAATAATCATTTTAGAATTCTACATGAAATATGTACCTCTCTGCACAGGTTCTCAGTTATGGATCTAGTACGCTGGTGGCAGAGATGATAGTCTTTCCTAAACAGCTGCTTCATCTTTCTAGTTATGCAAGGCATTCGGTGAGACTGTCATGTTGAAGACCATCAGTAGGGAGCTTCCATTGGCTTTCCTTTCTGTCTCCTTCCTTCAGGGTTCACCTGCTTGGTGGTTGCCAGCATACTAGGAACTATAACTGGCCCAGTGAGACGCAGCTCCCTGAGCATCAGACACGGGTGAAACAATGGTTTCTCCAGGGTCAGTTTCCAGTCCCTAAATCAGGTGACTAATTGACCTTTTTGAGCTTGTTTGGCTTTTATCAGGTACAAATCTTGATACAGAAGTGTTATTTGTGTTTGTTTGTAGGGCAGAGTAGTGACAACTGTAATGCAATGTACAGTGTACATCAGGATCCAGTTCAGCAGCCTGAATCCACAGAAGCCAAGATATGGTTTCTTTTTGCATCTGCAAAATCAGTTCCATTTGACTAAATTGTACCATTATTACTTCTTGTCATTTACTGTAATTTTCTTAACTGGCCATTTGTTTTATCCACATGCAGAGCATAAGTCAGCCTCTGTGGAAGAGTCATTGATTAACTCCATCTTTGTTCACTTAGCCCAACATATCTTTACATGGTATATTTGTATTTCTTCTACTGTGCATTTTTCCTTGTAGTACCACATAGATGTTGTGTAGACCCTCCCTAGTCCTTAGGCTACAGATATCCTTTGGTTAGTTAACAATAATTGAACACCTTATTTTTCAGTCATGCTGAACTCTTCTTTTGCTTACATTTCTAAGTATGCTCCCTGGTTCTTGCTTCCTGAGACAAGCAACTCTCCCAATATTAACATGTCTTGTAGAGTTGCAAATGCCATTTCTAACCAGTTTGTCACCTAAGTGTTTAGCCTGCGTATTTGTGTGACTCCTCTCTGTTGACATTGAAAGAATCTCTTGAAAATTAAACAGTAAAAAGCTGTTTTGGTAGTAACTTGAGTCTCATAATCCAATATCACTGCTTGGCAAATCCAGTTTCTCAGATGCGTATGCCAACAACTCACTCCAAAATGTCTCAGGACATTTCCAACAGCCAGGAGCTCTGGTATGTTTTCAGCGTACACAGATGTTCTACTTGTCGGGTTTTAAGGCACTTGGAAACAGCGGTGAAACAATTTCTTTCTCTTTTTTCAGTGGCTTCCACTACTAATGGTGTAAATAGGATGGGAAAGGGGAGAGATGTGATATACACTAAATCAAGAAGTCACTATTTGTTAATTTTTTTACCTTATGAGGGATTTGCACACAGGCAGAGGAGATCTTCTAGGACACAACCACTCTCCACAGCCATCCTGTTAGGCCAGTTTCAAAGAGGAAAGAATGAGGGAGAGTATTTGAGAAATGTTTTTGTTGAGCTTGATACCAGAGGATATGAACAATGTCTCTTTTACTTGAGCTACCATCTGAGGAAAGATGAGGAGCCGCAGAAGCAGGTTACTGAGCATAGTGATTCTATTTGCTTGCAGGCTCCATGCAACCTAGAACATCCTTTTCTCTCAGCCTTTCCTGATACAGTGGATCTTAACAATTCCTTCAGCCTTTTTGTCCTGTGTGGATTGCAGATTTTTCAAGGCAAACACTGTTTTTTGCACTTCTGTGTTTTTACAGCCCCCAGCCCAGCTGGATCCCTCTGTTGTCTGGCCTTTAGACGGAGTTGATGCCATCAAATCCACTGGAAAGATGTTTCCCTTGAGTTTAGAAAAGTGAGTTTAGAGAATTGAGTTCCAGATGTAGGAATGCATAAAATGTAAGATATCTGAAGACAAGTCATTTAGATCCCTGATGAGTTTGTGCACAAATCAAAGGGCAGAATTTGTTTCTTGGTTTCCCTTCAACATGCGTGTTAGAAAATGTTGACGGGAGATCACGGAATCAAGCCCAGAGATCGACATGATCAGCGAATGTTCAATTTATTACAGGGCACCAGAAGCTTCTATAGAAAAGGCAATAGTACATGCAACTAGTATGTAGATCTTTTCTTTAGCATTGGTTAATATCATGTGTCCACACAAGTACATTGATTGTATGGTTGGTTAGTATACTCAGCAAGAATAATTGCTAGCTGAACGTCTTTGCATGTACGCCACCTATACACAGGCCCAAAGTTACTCTTTACAAAATCAGGGAGTTGTTTGTTCTTGTACTCTGCTTATTTGTCATGGGTATCACTCCTCAGTTGTCCTTGGTTTGCTAATTTTTAGCCTATTGACTCGTAGGCCGGATTGTTAACATGGCCATTTTCCATGAGAAAGTCCTTCAATATTTCAACAAGAAACATGCTAGAATGACTCTTTATTTTTCATTTCATACATTTAATTCTTCCCTGTTTCCTGTACGATTCAGTATTTGTGTTCATTTGCCTTTTGACAAGTTTTAACATGTACTATTTACTATACAATGTAATAGAAAATTATGTTCACCTCTCAAAGCTAAGAGCTGATTCTGCCTAGAGCACCCCTATCAGTCCATGAAAACTATTGAAGAACAGCTGCTCAAGAGATAAAGCTGTGGGTTATTATAATAGGTTGCAAAAAAATCTCTAGTGTAAGTCCTTCTTTTAACTGCCAACATTGAGTTACTAGGAGGTAGGAGTATCTTACCATCTTTTGGGGACCATAGTTCATGTATGGAAACCTGTTAACCCAAAGTCACTCATTTATGCCTATTTTTATATCTCTCTTCCACTAAGTATGGAGCATAAGATATTTTTTACGTAGTGTGCATATTTATCTGTTTGCTATGGCATAGAAAAGAAGCTATTAGTTATTTTTGCAAGAGGTTCGATCCCCTCAGAAGAATTGCTTGAGCTGGATTGTTGCATTTGTTCTCATTTTGAAGTTCACAGCTTTACCTTTCAACTCTTTTGTGGACACGGGCCAGCTGTTGCACCTGTACGAATCCTGCCAAGCGCTCTGCTCTCACGATTGGTGCCACAATGCAAGGAAGCAGTATTCAGCAGAATCACATTAGCATTAGGAGTTAAGATATGATTGGCCCCACTGGTTTTGGCATGACTCACATTCAGTAGATAATTAGAACCTCATGCCAAACATTTGCTATTCACATTCTAAAATGGAGCAGTAATTTTTTTTTAATACGCATACTATAATTGCTTACTGGGATTGACAAATGTATTACTAATTCAACAATTACTTCATTATGAGGCACTAATAGGAAAAAATTTACATTAAGTACAAAATCTCTCTTGTGAATTAATCCTTGATTCTGTACATAAATTTGACTTGAGCAGATATTTACTTAAAACTAGAAATTGCTTATAAATCTCAAGTAATGTGGAACTAATGTCCTGTGAGAAAATAAGTTGGATTAATAATGAATAATCTGCAGGGTTGTGTCTTCCCCTTCTCTTGTTCAGCATTAGTTTTGAAGGGGATTTTTTTCTTGGCTTATTTTTTTCCCCCCTTAAACTAGAGTGGACAGGTTTTACCTCTTGAGATAGAAGAAAAATTCTTGAGCAATTTAAATACAGGTCCTCTTCCACAGCTGCAGTGAATACTTGATGGTGAGGCTGACTTAGTGCGGGGACTTTGACCTAGTCAGCATTTTTGTCCTTGGATGGAGGTCGAGAACAGGGATGTAGAAAATAAGCAATGTCTCCTGTATCTCTCTGCTTGCCCATCCAGTCTTAATGGTATAAGGAATTCCTTTTGACATTTGTGGACTGTTCTTTGGGTTCCTCACTGTTTTTCTTCTGAATGTTTGGCCTCGCTTACCTCCAGAGTGTTGGCTCTTAGGAGTTTTTGGCATGAAGAGTGCTTCAAGCCAGGGTCATGAAGAGTCCAAATTTTCCTCCTACTATGGGGAAGAATATTAGGGTAGACTGAGCACCACTGGAGTAGAAGGAAGATGAGAAGTGCAGTTTGTTCTTCCGTGGATTGAAGAACCACTAAGATTTCATTATTTTTCTGTATAGGGCAAGTAACAATAAGGCCTTTCCTCTTTTATTAGTGATGTGTTTCACTCAAATTTTACATTATGTAAGGTGAATTTGACTAAATTTTTTAAAGCAACTGGTTTAACTCTTTTAAAAAGGCTAAATGTTCAGACCATAAAATTGGTTCCGATTAAGTTGTGCAGTGACATTTGCTGCTTCTTTGACTGCTGTTTCTTTTCTGGTGTACACAGTGGGTAGTAAAACTGGCATTTAAGAACATGCAGCAGTAGGCTGCAAGTGTCAGAGGGGCCTCCCAATATAGAATCATAGAATCACCAGGTTGGAAGAGACCCACCGGATCATTGAGTCCAACCATTCCTATCAAACACTAAACCATGCCCCTCAGCACCTCATCTACCCATGCCTTAAACACCTCCAGGGAAGATGAATCAACCACCTCCCTGGGTAGTCTGTTCCAATGCCCAATGACTCTTTCTGTGAAAATTTTTTTCCTAATGTCTAGCCTAAATCTCCCCTAGAGAAGCTTGAGGCCATTTCCTCTTAACCTGTCCTCTGTCATTTGGGAGAAGAGGCCATTACCCTCCTCTCTACAACCTCCTCTCAGGTAGTTGTAGAGAGCAATGAGGTCTCCTCTCAGCCTCCTCTTCTCCAGGCTAAACAACCCCAGCTCTCTCAGATGTTCCTCATAAGGCCTGTTCTCCAGCCCCTTCACCAGCTTCATTGTTCTTCTCTGGACTTGTAGTAGATGCTCAGGTAGACTGGTCAGTAGTTTGCAAATTTTGCCATATTCAGTCTTTTTTAAGCCATCCACAAACCTCCTTATTCTATGTTGCTATTTTGTTATGGATAAGTGAAACTCTTATAAAACTGACAGTTTTAAAAATAGAAAAATAATTGATGCCAGCTTAAGGCTACTCCATATGTGATTACAGATTTCTGCATGCTGTGAAGAGATCACACGTTCCAAATATACTTTTCTCCATGTAGTTCCTGTGGTTATGATAGAATTTCTAAGTGCTTGGCCTGTTGTTACAGTTTTTGTTCTGTCAATGAGGATATTCGAGGTAGCTGTGTCTGTAGGACTAGTTGTCATGCTTGATTTACATTGCAACAGTGGACAATGTATAGACTGTGTATATAAAAGCTCATGTTCATATGTATCCCAGGCTGGCTGTCACTAGCCAAGACCTCTGATGAGGTACTGTAAATGTCATCAGATCTCAGCCACTTTGAAAGAAAACACATTTTTTTTTCATATTAGTATCTACAATAAAACTTTAAACAAGAGTCATGGACATATATGTTATTAAGTGTGCATGAACAAACCCAGGGAAATTAATATTGGATAGCTGTAGTCTGTTTTTATCCATGAGTTTTGACATTTTGTATTATGTCTTTTTTTCTGGTGGGGACAGGTTGTGTAGCTGCTGGAGAGAGCTGGCCTTCCTATCACAACTGCCCAATTCAGGCTGTGGGCAGCTGTGTTGGCAGTGGGGAGCAGTCTCCATAAATCACTTACCCTCCTGACGGACCTCTACGTTGGGAGATGAGAAATGCTTGCAGTCAGGAGCTGCTTGTCAGCAAGCCTCCACTGATGTGCCAGTGGGTGGATACCTTGCTAAGTATAGACGTGGCTAACATTGCAGCTTGGTTTAATCTGAGCTGGAATAAGGGGTGAGATCCTGACAGTGATTTAGTATTATCTGCTTTGGAGCTGAATTTTGGAGGTGAGGTGTTTTATCTCAAATATCTGTGAGTGCAAACAATTGCAGCATCCTTTTGAAGTAAGTTCCTCTTGCATCTCTGTGTGCATAGTTATTAGTACATGATGTCCTGTGCCCTTTTCTCTAGAGACTTCTTCCCCCATAAGCTGGATCAGCTAGGCATCATTTTGTCCTCCATTCATCTGCCCCATGCAGATATGGTGATTATGTCAAAGATATAAAAACTCCAGGAAATCTGCCCTAGAAAATATTTTTTAAAACTGGATGAAATATTACTGAGAGCCCCAGCAAAATCTTATTACTTTACATCCACTGACTTTAAAAAAGAAATCTACTGAAGTGTTGATATGAAATAGAAACAGGAATTACTAACACAAAAAAAAAATATCTGCCACTAAATCTCCTTTCCAGAATAGTAATTAGAAGAGGTGATACGCAAGTTTTAGCCCATGAGTTAATTTTTTTCCTCATCTAAAGTGTCTTTAAAGAAGTCTCTTCAGATAAAAAGTAATTAAAGTAAATTTAGATTAATTTAGATCTAAATTCAATTTAGATTTAGTGCAAAATTTGACATTAATGCATTTATGCACATAAATAAATCTTTTTATGTGTGACTTGTTCTTTTTTAAAAAAATGATCCCTTTTATATTTCTCAGCCACATTTCCTGTTGAATATATTTTTCTGCCCGCTATTTCTTTGCTCCACTTTGAGCCTGCATCAGGTACAGTGTCCCCCACTGCTGTGAATAGCTCACAATATAGCTCATAAAATATACACAATGCGTTCTGGCTGGTAAATATGAGGAATTTTGATGGGCTCTATGCCTTGCAGAAAATCTTACCAACATACCCTGATTTCTGTATTCAGTATGAGTAGTTTTCTAGAGTTGATGTTGATAAAAGTTTGGGATGAAACAAATAGTTTCAGAAATGGGACCAGTATCCTTCATGCAAAATTGTCTTGAACTGTAATATTTTGGGTGTGTCTTATTTTGAGTACAACAAGGATGTTTCCAGGATGTTTTCCAATATACCCATTGAATTGCTTTATAAACTACTTATTCTTTAAGGACACTAAATGCACCTGTGCTCCATCCCCTGATTCTCCTGTGGGACCTTCCAGTTCTTCAGATCTGCTTGGACTGTGAGAATTAGCAAACTGGTGCTAGCTTTGAAGCATTGTTGTTGTTGGCTATGTATCTTTGAAAGGAAGCAAACAATAGAGTGAGCTGTTTGCCCCTTTCCTATTAGGCCTCATGTAACATCACTTCTAAAGACAATGAAACAACATGTGAATAAATAAAATACCTGACTTAAAAAAGCATTTGAGACACACATCAAAATTGCCCATGATTTCTCTAATATAAAAATCCCTGCTCAATAGGAAATTATACTGCTCATCCTCTTCAGTATTTACTCAAAATGTATGGCACTGTTAATACCCTAATGAAGCACTTAAATAAAATACATGTCAGTGAGGACTAAATAAGCACACTTTAAGTAAGTGTGAATATCCTCATCATCTAGTTACTTATGAGAATGGCAAAAGTTTCAGAACTTTTAGTGGGTATTTTTGGTAAGCTTTAGTCAAACAAACTAAATGGGGAGAAATTTCTCCTAATACTCCTAGTTAAACATGTAATTGTACAATGAGCAAACTATTGGAAGCATGCAAGATAAAAAGCATGGAGTGCTTTTGAAAATGGGAATGAATAGGCAACTTGATAATTTCTTTAATTTGTTGATAGAACTCATACTATTTGTGGCATCCTGATGAAAACTAATTAAGTGTTATGAAGTGATCTGCTAGTGCACTGGATACAGTACTACAAGCCTGGTACAAACAAAACTGAGCATAATCACATAACGTTGGATCCCTGTGAATTCTGTCTGGGCTATTCTAATGGCTTGACTGTGACTATTCCATGTGTCATTAGCAGATCTCAGATCAGTAATGCTTACCTGTGGCTCTTATCCCCTGCCAGGGGCAGTAAAATCCAGCAAATGTTCATGGTGTGCAGGGGAACAAGTTGAAGGAGGCAAAGCCTGGGATGTTGATCTCACGTGGTTTTGCAGAGGATGTTGAAATTTGTGTGGTTGTGAGTTGGGAGGGAGAGATTGGGGCAAGTGAGGAGTCTCTCTGCTGTTGGTGCATCTTCTCTGTGTCCCTTTGGGGCCTCAGTCGGAATGCAGCTGCCTGAACTCCTCCTTGTAACCCCCTTGTCCGTGTGAGCCCCTCACCCAAGGAATGGCAGCAGTGTTTTAGGATGTCTAGAAGTGAAGGCTGGGTCTGAGTCTGTGGCTGGTGCCTCACCACCCTCTCTTTTCCCCAATCCTTTTGCCTGTTCCATTTTCCCTGGACAACGTAATAGTTGCATAGTCAACTGTCTCTTGATTGAGAGGAACAAGAACTGGAAAGTGAGCAAGCATTGCCCTTTCAATTCTCAACGACTAGACGGATTTGGGAAAACTTGAATGATACCTCAACTTATAAGCCTGATAAACAAAGAAAATTAAACCCTTTGTTTAGTTGCATACATGCTTGTACTTGTCAGCTGAACTAGGTAAGGTATTTTTATATTTACTAGGGAGGAAAATTAACATCTATTGTAAGTGTATTCCTCTGCCCTATTGTTTGATTCTTTGTGTCCACTTCACACTGTTGTCCCCAGGAGCATGTAGTTCTGCATCCATATTTCTCTTCTGAAAAGATCTATGGAAGTGATTCAGCTTTAATGGTTGGACTAGAAGATCCGATGGGTCCCTTCCAACCTGGTTGTTCTGTGATTCTGTGATTCATACTCTAAATGTCCTGCTGCCTGATACTGTCACTGCTGCTAACTTTTAATGGCATCTCTAAAGCAGGAGGGTTTTGAAAGCACTGTTTTCTTCTGTGAAAGGTGGTAGTGTTAAGGTTGTATGCATCTCAAGCCATTTTTCTGCACATCACCTTTCACACATCGCTTCAGGTCTTTGCATCTAGTGTCAGGTTAGACACTGAAACAATTTGGGTTTCTTTTCTGAAAAATTTGAATATGGAAAAGTTCTCAGGCCTACCAATAATGAATTTCCATCTTCATCACACTATGCAAGTGTTTCCTTAATATGTGGGGGAAATAATGAGAATGAAGTGATTCTTTGTTATTTTTAGAAGTTGTTTTAAAAAAAGAAATCAGAGAAAAGGCATGCATTGCAAAGTGTTAGTGGATTCAAAGATACCACCACTGGAATGCTGGTTTTCTGCCGTCTTAATGTTCCTCCTGTTTCCGTACAAGATTTCCTAGTTTCCTGTCCTTGCTTCTCTCATCTGTAATTTCTTGTATATGGATGTACTACTGAAGACATACTTGTTACTCCCACTTCCCGTATGTCTGTGCTGCAGAATTCAGGAAGAAACCTTTGCCCACCTTCCTTCTTATGAGACAAAAAGACAAAAGACAATGAAAGCAAATTCCTTGCATTGGCATGCTGAACACATTCATCATTGCAGGAAAGTAGGTCAACATTATTATTCATGACAGTATATTATGTTACAATAAGTAAGCAGAGGATAGGTCTAGAAATTGGAATGATGCCCATCTATTACACTCTGAAGTTAAACATAACTTCTAAGATACTATTTAGTAGACAGAGCAGTGTTGGTTGGGATGGGAGGGGAGAGAATTCATCTGCCAACACAAATGGAGAAAAATCTCATTTTCTTCAGGTTTATGAAAAATAAAACTTACTACAAGTTTTCTTTAAGTTCTTTTGCTTTTACTTTGAAAACCAAAGCAAAGTCAGCCTTCTATATTTCAAAAAGAACCCATTTAGTTATTATTTGGCTTCCTTTTGGAAGGTCTGGAGCAGAACTTTGATGCTTTCAAGATCACTGACTTGAGGTTGACATCCACTATGGCAATAGCAGGAAATACTGCCCTGCTTTTTTGCTGTAAAATTAAAATCATTTATATCTGTGGATTGTCTGATTCTTCTCCACTTTATTCCTACAGTGTGATTCTGTGATGGTGACCTACAAAATTCTGTATTGTATAGTGCGCAAAGTCATTTTCCTTGTCCTTTTTTCCAGAGATATAATGTCATGGGGCAAAGGAAGTCGGACTATTTACAAAAAAACCAAAATCAAACTAAAAGTAAAAGATGCCACAATGAATTCAAATCTCTGATATCCTTTGAAATATGGGTTAAGAACCACCGATCATCCATTACAGCAAACATATATATAAATAATAAACAACAACAAAAAGCTTTCCATTAACTAGCTGTCTCAGGTTCCATCTGAAACATATTTCAAAAAAATTTTCAAGTGGCATGGGTTTTTCTGGTTTGCCGCCTTATTCAGGAAACAAATTCAAAATGAAATTCAGTTAAAATAAGTGTGGTTTTAAGCATGTGCGTTTTCCAGGTAAAAATTACCTAGAAATGGTCATTATTCTTATAAGAACTATGGAACCTGTCATCCTTGTGAAAAAAACAGATTATTTAAAAAAAAGTTAAGCATTTTGGTGAGTTTAAATTGGCCTTATTACCTGTCTGTCATTTTAAACAAATCTGCCATGGAAGAAAGAAATGTAGAAAGCATTTCCCCAAACTCTCTTTTTCCAAGTTATTATTTCTTCCACATAGCTCTTGGCTTGCTGTTTAATTAGTGAGTCATCTTCACATATAAAGTGATATGTGATTCTCCTATAAATATACATAAACTTCACTTTTAAAACAAGCCGTGTCCCACTTAACATTTTAAATTCTTTCAGAATTTTTTTTTAATTTCTCTGCTCCCATTCTTCCCAAATCAGCTATACACAGAACATTGCACCTCAGTAGTTTATAACTGGGGTAGAAATAATAGGTGTTATTTATGTTACTGAATAACAGATTGTGTTTTTTACTATTCCTTATTGCTATTTGTTTCCATTTCAGACAAACCATTAACTTAGTGCAAAACTTTCCAGTTACTTCTGTAGAATTTGGATCATGCTCTGAGGCACTGGCCTTACTATCACACAAAGTGAGCAGAGTTCTGTCCCTATCTCCATTTGGCATGGTCTGACCAGTGAGCAGCAAGATTTTGGATCACTTATGTCCCAGGTGTACTGGAGAGTATTTTACGTGATGTTATCTAAGTGAAGTTAAATGATCAATTTTAAAATCATTCCTTTCCCAGCCCTCAAACTTTGGTACTAATCAAGATCAAAACAAAAAAAAAAAGATATATTACACCTATGGAACATCTGCTTTTAGGGTCCTCACTTATCTGTGGGAGCTTTGCTAACCCTTCTGGACTCAAAGAGCTACCAGGGAGGGTGCAGATTGGAAGAAACATCTACAGATACAGATACAGTCATTAATCTCTTTACTATAGCTGTTCTTTTCTTAATACTAATTTTAAATCAGTATGCATCTCTGTTCACACACAAACACAGTATCAGTACTATTGCACTTTGCTTTAAATTCCTAGTTGAATCATTTTCTTAGCAAAAATTCCACTCATTAAAATCTCCTTAGAGTTCTGATGATCATTAATTTTTCTGGTTAACATGGAATGAATCAATGTTTTTTGGGTTTTTTTTCAATTTTTGTATCTCACGATATTAATCTAATATTTTCCTCACAGGGAAAAATACACAATAAATCTTTCCCATGGCATTATTGTGTTGGGATCAAATTGATACTCTTATTCAGTGAAAAATTTGTTGAAAGCTGGTATAAGCAGAAGGCAAATAAAGGCTTGCAATGTCTGGTCATTTTTCATGGTACGATCTATTTCTTCTTATGTATTCGGTAGTAACTCATTAGTAACTAGTAAATAAGTACTTAGGTGATAAAGGAGAATATGTAGCAGAACAGTACTCCCCAGTGCATTGAAAAGAGCTTCCATGCTACATATCTTTACTTAAAGAGAAGCTCCAGCTTGTTCTAGGCTAGTGTGTTCATGCAGTTTGTTCACAGTTTTTAGATGTAGATTCAGGTATTTGTGTCCCTGACTAGTCCACCTGGGTTAGACCTTCTACCCTGTTCTCTGCTAACATCTTTAAGAAAAAGAGTGGGGAAGTGGCACCTGCAATGAAAACTTTTAGCAAAGCATTTGTTTTGATTCTGGTGTATTCCATGTCACTGTTCTGTATCTTTTGAATATGCATAAATTTAGGTTGGGATATTTGAGTTTGGTTTTGTGTGTGGGTATTTTTGGGGTTTTTTTGGTTTTTGTGTTGCTGTTGTTTGTTTTGTTTTGTTTTTTCTGGTTTGGAGAATACTAGTAAGTGTCACAGACTTCAGATCAAAATTTGGACATTTATTTGAATGTTTCGATCCGTACAAAAATCAAGTTTCTCTTGAAACTCTTTTCCTTCAAAATGTTAGAGAATAGATCAATCCAATTACTATTCCAAGAAAATCTACCTTTTCCTATCATAACAGGGTTACAGAGGTCACACCTGCATGTAGCTCTCATGAGCTAAGTGTGCCTGTGCTATGCCAGATACCTTGCTAATTCCTTCAGAAAGCCTGAATGACTCTCTGTTACACAACTGACAGGATCCAGATTTTTTTTTTTTCACATTTGAGTTGATGTAATTTACAGATATTTTGTCCTGTTCCACTCACTGAAGAGCTCTATGTTATTCCCTTTGTATACTTGTATTCTGACATGCTCACTTAATGCTTATTGAAAATCAGCAAACAATATCTTTTCATTCAGTTAAGTGATATTTTTCCCTCTGGTTCTTACATCAGATCACAGTGAGAAAAGAATGCAAGACTTATTTTTCTTACTGTTAGCCTCAAGCAGTGCCAGAACAGGCATGTAGTGCCACTAACTCTGGAGAACTAAGAAAGCAGGAGCGCTGTGGATAATTATTGTACATGGTCATAGGGACCACAGGATCCATAGCGACCTGCATGGGGATACCATAAGGGACTTGTGTGTTTACTCTGTATGTACAGTGGATGACAGACATTTCCTTCTGCAGCTACAGACCTCTGCTGTACTGGCAGATAAGGCATGATATAACTCAAAGTTCATAGCTATGCAACCTCCACGAATGGCTGAAAATTATTTATCTGATATTTTCCCCCAACATTATACACTTTTAAGATTCAGCTAGACAGGGTACTGGGTCGTCTTGTCTAGACTGTGCATTTGCCAAGAAAGACTAAGCCAGATGGTCCATGAAGTCCCTTCCAACCTGGTAGTCTGTGATTCTATGAATGTGTTATTTTGTGTTTTTCCTAAGCCTACCAACTTCAGCAGCTGGGCAACTTCATGGTTTGTAAAGGTGAGCAGCGTAGCAGTGGATTATAAATCCTCTTATTCATACTAAGTTAATAGTAAGCAGAAAGTTGTAACCAAACCAAATACATAAACTGGCATGTAAATGAAAGCCTACATGACAAAGAAGACAGTTTTTCATTTCAGAAAGAAATTTTTCATTTTATCTTAATAAATCTCATATTTATGGTAGGATCTCATTGAATTCATAGCTGATCATGATATGCGTTTTACCATATTTTCTCTTAAATGTGAGCTGTAATTCTGGAAGTACATTATGCTTCATCTTTTTGAAGAATTTTAAAGCTAACACTGTTAATGTGAAACAGAACCTTTGGAACAGATGGGGATAGTCAGGCACTCTGGAGCAAATATTTGGAACAAAAACTTAATTTCATGGATACAAAATTAAGGTATTCTTATAAGTAGTCTTTGCATTTTTCATATGGTGACAAAAAAACAGAAAGCAAAGAGAAGCCAAATTAAGTTAGCTTAGCAACCAAAGTGTAGCTGTGGTTTAACTCTGAAAATTGACAGGTGAATGTTTTCCACAATCCTAGCAGAGAGAAAGACTGAATTGAATAGCCAAATTCCTATTGATTTCTTTGGGAGCAGGATCAAGTCTTTAATATATGAAAAACTCCTGTTTTGATTTTAATGAGAGTTATGTGACTTAAATCTTGTTTAATGTTTTGGAAAGCCTGGGTAAGGTTGAAATCAAATAATAAGTTTTCTAGACTTTTAGTAGTATTGTCCTTCTTAGTGTTGTTGTTACCTCGGGGTATTTACTTTTGGCTGTTAGTGCAGTGTAGAAGTTGATACTACTGAGAGTGGAATTGGCTACTCTTAAAACAGAATGTTTAGATTATAAACATTTTAAAATAAGACTCCATAAAAAAGATGTATATTTTTTTAATATGAAACGTTAGTTGTGTTCTTGGCCGGCTTTGCTTCAGAGGACTCACATGTTTTTTCAGTGTTCTGCTAGCCAGCTGCAGCCAAAAGATTATTTCAAACCAGTGGAGACCATATTTCTTTTTCTCTTTTGCTTCCCCCTTGCCTCCCTCCCCTCTTCTGTAGAACTCTATATATCATATAACTGAAGTGTAGCCAGTCATGGGGTGAAAAATTCATAAAGCTAGTTTACAAAACAGTGGCAAACACAGAAACATGGACTACAGATGCCAGTACTAGTCTGTGCTAGTTGATATTTCTTTTCTTCAACACTCTTCAAACTTCAAAAACTGTTGAATGCTTTTTCAGAGCCAGTAGAATTGCATAAACTATATTGAGAATTACTTGCATCTGCCCTTCACTAACCTGTGGAGATGCACAGTCATCTTTTTAGCAATGACTTTATTCGTCAGTGCTGCATGAAAACATATACTACAGGGGTAGGCAGAAGGTGGTGGGTTTGGGGGATAACTCAGAAAATTATAATGGAGTGTTTCTTTTTTTAATCTCAATTAAATGCTGATTTATTGTGTTAAACATGATTTTTGGTTTTCATATTTGTTTGAAATAAATATGTGTGACACTGTTTGTTGTCCTGCTTTAGAGATGTCTTTAGAAGACTTCCTTTAAAAAAATATGAATTTATGAAAGTTCATGAAAGGTATGTAGGTAGCTGTGCAAGCAGAAGTCTTTCCTCACCTCAGGCAAATATAGATGCTACAGTATAAGTTCCCTGTATTGATCAAATGATGTACATTATTCACTTCTTCCAGAACAGAACTTTACTCATTGTTTCCATTAAATGAAGATAGAGCTTTCTCCACCATAGTTTTGAAGCCTCATATTGTTGGATATGGGCCTGAAATATATGTCTGCTTTTGACTGAATGGGGACAATTAGAAGTTTTTTTACATTGATCACTGGCTGTAGCAGTAATATTTCTGAACAGCAAAGCTGTGTGTCTATTGCCCTAAAGTATCATTAGAGAAGGTTTTTAGAGTTCTTATCTATATCAGCAGTAGGTGATATAGATCAAAGTTATCAAAGATATCAAAGCTAAAAAAATCAAAGATAAAGCATCTATTAAGTTGTATTAAAATATTTAATATGTTACACATTAGACATAAATACCATACTACAAACAAAACAGGTCATTGATTTCTAAGCTGATAACAGAATGGAAATGTAAGGAGAGATACATACACAACATTTTTCCTGACTGATAATATTATGTCACCACTTTTCCCATATTAATTTGACAAGCAGGACTTGGATTGTCAGTGGCAAGAATCTAAGCTATTATTTGTTTATAGTCTTTGTATGGGCACTTGCTGCACAATATGCATTTAACATGAAATTCTCTGGATTTAAATGAGGCAAAGTTGCTCTCCTTCATATCTTTCTGCTCTTTCTCAGTACTTTGCAGCAACATTGCTGCTTCTTGTCTCTGAGTTTCTCTGGTGCTACTAAATGTCACTCACAGGGAATCTGTTCCTAATTTATGTTTCCCTTTAGGTGATGGACTGCATCAGCAACAGGAATTATTGTCACTTCTCTGATTTCAGTTTAAATACAACGAAACTCTCAAAAAGTGCCATAGTTGCTTACATTACTTGCAGTCCTGTTACATTTCTCAGAGGAGTGTAAAATGCAAAAAGCAAACTACGACTCAGCTTCATGTACTGCTCTATATTTGCCTTGCAGATCTGCATAACTTGAAAAATTCGTACTCTTAGTAGCCTGTATTTATTATGACCACATAATGGTAGCAAGAAAGAAACTGACAACAAGAAAAAGACCTACCAAGACCAGAAACCTGATTACTTAATCCTTTGGGGGATGGGCTGTCAGTAGTGGTATTTTTTAGAAAATCTAGGAAAAACTTGTATTAAGTACATCAGAAATACTAAGGGTAATTCTTTGGATGACTCTTCCCATTTGAATAGTTTGTGGGGCTGAGCCCTTGATTGCTTTTTAGAGAGTGCTCTTTGCATCTGCTTGTATGAGTATGAAGGGTTAAACAATATAGCAGAAATACATCTTCATGCTTAAAAATAAAAGGGCTGGATTTCAGAAAGAGCTCTAAAGCTTTCAACAAGAATCAGGCGAACACTACAGTAAAATGAAAAGCTGAAATGTTAAGAGTGGATGGTGTGGGGTGCCAGCTCAGCACTTTCAGGAGTCATGTACAGATCAAGTTGCTGTAAGAGAGACCACCTTGGAACTGCAGTGAACTGTTGCAGTGATCGGCTGCCTTGCAATGAAAAGGAATTTCATAGGCTGATACCCCTCCATATGGTTATGTCACCCAATGGTAGCCATTCTTAACAGTTCTTTTACTGTGGGGAAAACAGATGTTATTTGCAAGTACTTCCGTGTACAAAAATCACCTTACTATACAGATTCCAGCTGTGCAAGGAAAGAAGAAGAGTAAGAGTGTTCAAACAATAAAGGTTCTTTACTGAGGGTGTTTGTTTTTTCTCTTATTTGTATAGGTTCAACATGGGAGAAAACATTACGACAGATTGGTTTTGAAAGGTAAGCCTTGAATTTGTTTCCTTACCAGTGCAAAAAAGAAGAACTGCATGAGCAAGTTTACAGAATTATTTATTCTAGCTGATCAAACATATCTGTGATCTCACATTTAGAGTAGAACTTAGGTGGTGTCATGCACATACATGTTCAGTTTTTCTCTTCATGTCCTCTTCTGTCTCCCCAGTCAATCTGAAGTAACTTATTCACTGTATGAACTTGACTCATAATGTGTTTTTCTGGCAACTAGTATTAAAAAAGGTGGCACACTGTATGGACAGAAGTCTTACTTATGAATGAAATTACTCCTTTCATATTATTTTTTCCATGAAACTTCTAACCTGTGACATATTAGTTGACAAAAGTAAATGAAGTTGAAAGAGGACTAAAGCTGGCAAAGAGCTATTTAGCATCAGAGGAAAATTCAGAATTCAGCATTCTTCAAGTGCAAGTACTTATTGGAGGCAAACTTAACCACAAGGTCATCATACCAGAAACTTGTCTCTCTTGGAAATTAAACTAGGCCAAGCCCAGTAAGGAGTGATCTGATGTTGAGGTTCAGATAGTCAGTCTCATGTTGATTCTCTGGCAAATGGCAAACAGATGCTACTCTCCACTTGAATAAAGTTTTGCTGTTTTCCCTTATTAGAGTGGCTTGAAGTTGTACACCAATGTGCTTGGGTCACTGTTGACAGGGAAAGAAGGAATTTCTCTTGTTCGAGTTGCATGAGTGCATACTGTGCATACTGCCTGAGTCACCTCAGCAAACCCAGCAGTCGGTCAGACCTTTCTGAAGTTGATAAATTCAAATCACATGAAACAGAAAAGTAATTATTTGCTTCTGTAATGCAAGCTGCATTTTTCTAATGACCTTTACCTTGCACAAAGTTTTTTACTACAAAAAAACAAGTGTTTTTTTGCAAAGTGATGCTTAAATTTAATTATCCTTACTCCTACCTGTAATTAAGATTCTCAGATCTTTGCAGCAATATATGAATTTTTATTTTCTATATAATCCTTTTATAGGAGGTGTCTGCTTAACTAACACCAATTGAAGAATTTCTAAATACTCAACTTTCTCTGGTTTCCATCTAGAAATGTGGCACCTGGGGAGAGGATTAAGGCTATCTCTAAATAGTTTCTACTTTTGTAGCGGAGAAAACATAGTAATTTCCTAGCCTTTGATCAGTCAGAAATATCTCTTCTACTGCCTCATAAGCTTAAGCATACCCAAGTGATATAGGAAACCTGTTTCATAGCAACAATATTTAGAAGTCCTGGATAGGTTCTGATCAAAAATTTAAAATATTTCCCTATCAAACTTTTAATATTAGTGATTTTTAGATTTCTTTTAAACAAATAATTTTAACAAACATGATGTGTTCTAATTTACCTGTAGTTTCTGTTAAACCCGTATGCAGATAGCACAAGGCACCATATTGAAGGAAAGGAAAATTGTGATTCTGTTTAGGTACAGTATCAGAGTAGAGACTGTGGTTCATAAGCATCAGCTTGAGCAGATGCAGCACCAAATCAAGAATCAAACTAGAAATTCCTTGACTGTGACACCTTACTGGATGTTTCTATTTAGATTGTTTTTAACATCACTCCACAAAAAGTTAGATATTAGTGAAAAAAACCCACATTCTTAGTTGCTAACTTTGATCTCCTTGAGGGACTCTTTTTAATAAGTTGTGCTTTTTTCTCAAGTTGCATCCCATTTGGTTTCTTGATGGGCATTTCATTCAGCATGATATACATGTCTGAAGGGCACTACAGTAAAATATTCTTTCATTGCCCCATTCTTAGTAGTTTTGAGGGTTGCTAGAATGAGTCAATATCTTGGGTCTAAGCTGCCAATGGAAAATGGTTTATTTTTTTTTTAAGCTGAATTCATTAGAAGTTCTGGTTTTGGCAATTTCCAAGTTATGAGATGTTTCAAAACAGCAAGGAGAACCCACATTAGATATGTATGTGCAATGTATGTATGACATGAAACGTGGAGAATTCTGAATACACTTAATTACAGCTAAGAAGCCTACCTAAGACGAGGGCTATGTGTAGAAGGCATTACTGTGCAGACCCCATTATTGCTGTTATAGTTTGAAAAGAGGAAAGGCTTTCAGATGGCACTTCTGCACCCTGAGAGATTGATTGTTATCCTGGAGTAACTTTAATTGAAATAGTGTGTTAATTAACATGGATGGAATGAAGACTTAAATGTACTTGGCATGTTGTAGTCATAAAAACAGACATCTTTTCCAGCTTTTTCAGAGAACAGGCAAAGATAAACCAACAAAAATAAAGTCCTCTTAGCAGGTAGAACAATTAATGTTTGGTGGGGTTTTTTTTTAGTAACACACCCGTATTTTTTAATACAAGCTTTTGTATGACGTGACTCCATCAACAATAAGAAGTTGGTTGACTAAAACACCTGTGACTAACATAAATACAGTGTTAACTCCTTTATAGCAATATTTGCTTAGTATCATATCGTACATAATTGCTACAGATCCGTATTTCTTGGGCCTTAAGGAACAGTTTCCAAAGTAAACAAAGGGATTGGCATTGCTATATGTAGTTTGCTATAATGCGGGGACCGCTTTTAACATAGAATCACAGAAGTAGAAACTCCAGTTCTGCAGATTTCTCAAACCTAAGAGATTATTCTGGGGATGCATCATTACATGTTTTTCGTAGTCTTATTCTCTTCAGTAGGCATGTCTTTATGGACATCAATAAAGACAGGATATTGTACTACATCTATGACATGGTCTGATCCCCTACAGCTGTTTGAGTATTACGTATTTCAGTACTAAGACAAGAAGCAGCAGCAGCACATGTTTTTGCTATTCCAAAACATATTCTCTGAAAGCTGTTGAATTAGGTATACCTGAGTCAGCTGTGAAATATCAATAGTATTTAGATGTGTTGTTTGAGGAAGCTTGTTCTTACTTAGGAGAAGGCAATATTTTTAGATATACAAAAGGAAAGATATTCAAAATAATGTGGAATACTTCTTTGCTTAAAAACTGGAAAATTAATATAAAATGTTTTTCTTAACAGGGTGATTTAGAGTGGATTGAGGAACAAGAGATGTGTACACTAAGTTTACATTGCAGAAAATTAAGCCCAGATAATATACAGGTTATGTCATCACTGCTTTGTGGTTACGTGATGTTTATTCTGCAATAGTAGAGTGTTTACATTACTGTTGTCTTCATATCCTGAAAAACATGGAGGCAGTAAGGGATCTGACTGCAAACCTTTTATGTAAGCATTACTTGTGAACTGAGGATGCTGCTTTTCAGTGCAAGGGAAATTAAAAATGTTGGAACTTGAGTAAAGTAGCTTCATAGCCAGGAAATGACTAGAGTTAAGAGCTTTTCAATTAAGTGGAGTATATGTGGGTTTGATAGATTTACATGAAGGCTGTTACGTTATTGATTGGGTTTTGGGAGATTATAAGTAAGCTATTTGTAACATACTATAGTAGTCATAACATTTATCCAAGATTAACTTGACTATACAGTCCCTGACTGCATTTTTGGCAGAACATTTTGGAGAAATTTGGAGAATTATGAGAAATATTAGTTCGTATTAAGCTGTCATACAAGAAATATGGTTTAAAAAGATGAGCATGTGTGGTACCTGCACATCAAGCAAATGGTCACCTTACGTGGTTTCTTTAATAATTTTGATTATCCAAAGCAAGTAGATTTGTGGATAAATAGGATGACATTTTTGGCTGCTCTTAAGCTGGGGATTATTTTCTGTTATTGGTAGGTGTTTAGGAGGTACCCATCTATTCATGAAAATGTCTGGAAAGCAGACAGCTGTGCTCTACTTTGTTACAAATATGACTAAAACTGTGTTTCAGAAGGCACTGTTCATCTCACTGCCTTAAATTTTTTTCAGTCACATGCAGGACCTGCTGGAAATGGCTCACTCAAACTCTCAAGTGAAATAGTTACAAACAGTTAACTGTGATTGTGCTTGTTTTCTGGCTACTCTGGCTAATTAAAAAAAAAAGAAAAAAAGGCTTTGAAAATTAAAAAGGGAAAATGAGAAAATGATAAGGCCTGTCATGGAGTTGGTCTTCCATAACGTAGTTCATGGGGTCATCCCTGGATATCGCTGGGTGAGACTTGCAGCGCAGAGCCAGACTGCAGAAAATCAGAAGCCAAAGAAGGACTTGTAAAAAGTTTCCCTAATCTGTGCTGCTAAATGATGGAGTTTGTGTCCTATTCTATTAGATGCAATAGTAATTACACAAATGTCTTGTATATTTTCAACATATTTGTTGACCTAGAAATGATCTAATAATTTTAAAACTCTTGAATTTTAAAACTCATTGTCCTGCAGAACTTCCTCTTAATACTCTTCTTTGAGTTGCAATGTAATTAGCAACTACTCAGCTACTAACAATACAGGTATTCTTTTTTTTTACACTTGCTCCCATGGTATTTCTGTCATGTATGTAATGCTTTACATTACGGTTCCATGAGACAGACTTAAGATTGATTTAATAATTGTTATTATATATATTAAGTAAATACCAATTCTTTAAAAAAAATTTAAAAAATAACAGATGTGTGGTTATTTCACTTTTGGCAACATTCAGTAAGTATGTTTTTCATAATAAATTGTTGTTTCAGTTACAGAAAGGAACTTTTCAACACCAGTTTCTTAGTCATACGATATTTTCTGTATAAAAACGTGAGTTTTCTGTATTGAAGATGTAACTTTAGTTTAGTTAATAGTTTCAAAGTGGTTCTGAAATAGTAGTTATTTTTCTGCTATGCAAAAATGTCTTATTAATTTGAGGCTTATATATGAAAAAGTACCTTAATCCTGCTTTATATACTCTATATCCTTCTCTATACACGTCTGCACCATTTGTACAGTAGCAATGTCTTTTTAAAAAGTGCAACATGTAGCACAACAGATTCTGGCTAAAGTAATGCTGAATGTAATCAACAGTGAAAACTACTTGTGTTAGTGAAGTACTGTGTGTTGGCTTGTGGGTTTGCTATGCTTTTTGTTTAATCCTTTTACTGTTTCTGAAAAACAAAATGGTAGTTGGGCATTGGTAGCTCTCACATGTCAAGGAAAAGAGAGGGAATGAAAGTAGGAGCAGGGAAGGGAGTATAATTATCAAGAAAAAAAGGAAAATACTAAACCAATGTTGTTATGTCAAGGGTAGACTGTGGATAAGAAGATTGGCTGCTATTAAGATACATTCCAGATCTTGTATGTATTTCAGTAGCTCCTCCAACACTCTTCTAATCACAAGGTGATAAAGAGGACAACCTGCATTGTTTTGGTCTGAAGCAAAATAAACACAACAGCTCCCTACCTTATTGGTAGGGATACACAGCTTTCCCAGTAGATGTGAGGAACAAGTTATCTGTCATCACTGCGATGCATTTTTGTTTCTGTGTTGGTTTCTGAGAGTAGACGGATGTCTGCTTTTGCAGCTGCTCCACATATGCCCCTGTTCAGTCTAGCCAAAAATATTGTGTATATCTTCCCTGCCCCTTGCAGAGACAACTCAATTTCCCAAACCACTCACGATGTGTGGTGAGCACTGGAATTCAGATGCATCAAAGTCACTTCCCAAGTGTATCCTTCAAGGTCTAGGTTGCTAATTATGAGTCTACTGGCAATCTGTTTTCTGTCTTTCCCCCATGCTTAGATTGCTTGTAACTTGCTGGGATATTTGATTGGTGCTTGGCCAGAGTTTCTCTAGGTGACATGTAAAAGATAAACAGAAAGAAGAGAATACCACTGGATTCTATAAACATTTATTATGCACAATTCTGGCTTGGAAATCCAAGTACCATATGGTTTTCTATAGTGACATCCCCCACTTCTCCCCACACTCTTCAGTGATCTAGTAAAAAGAATAAATATATGTTTGAAATATAAAGTTTTATCCTGATAGCATGTTCCATAATTTCAATCCCTTCACATACAGCTGAATCCTATAGCCCTTTCTTGGGCAAGTCTCCCACTGACATCATTTTGGGAACATTTCATCAGCCAGGGGCTGCAAGAGCCTGCAGGGTCTGATCCTTAAGAATTTCTTTTAAAGGAAACAGTACAATCTGAATGTGTTTTGCAAGTATTGAATAATTTGAGTCTGGGAAGACAAGGAGAAACAGGGGCAGTGATGCAATTGGAGGGACATGGGGAAAGCCCTGCCAGGCACCTCTTTCACCATTTTGAAAAAACAGCTGTAGTAGCCTACGTGACTGGTTTGGTCTCCTGCACCACAAAACACTTAAGAAAAATGCTTAAGTTTTCACACTCCCTCTGACTTCAGTGCGATTGTAGTTTATAGCATCCTGTCCTTTAATTTCTTCATATCAGAGAAATTAAATTAATGAAAATTTTGTTTATACTATTCATTCCTGTGCTCACTCAGTCTTCCTATTTGTTGAGGGCTAGTTTATAGCCTTCCTCATCATTCTTGGCATATTTTTGTCTTAATGTATCATACCCGTTGTACTTTTTAGTAGTTAATGAGAATTTATTCTGCTGTGATTACAATTATGTATTTTCTTTGAATAATACAGCAACTAAATGTAACATAGGGAGCTGAGGAGATGGGGCCAATTCCCCATCATCCCTTGAAAGGCTCTGAATAAGTCAGCAGTTTATTGCTTATAACGGAATTGTTGTCTTCCAGGTGATATCTCAGTTTAGTTGTTTCTTTGGTGGTTAGGTCATTTATAGGTAAGTGTCTGGGGACAGAGAACAGTGCTAGAATTACTCCTGTCCTTTCAGCTGCAACTCTGTGCTTCTTTTTTCAAGAAGTGATGGACTGTGAGTGATAGAGACTTCCTGCACATGTGCACTTGTCTCCAGTGGAAGGGCAGCAAAGGGTCCCAAGTCCTGGGAAGACAGGAGGACTGAGGTTGCTTCAATTTGGGTTTCAAAGCTTTGCCTCATTTTGTTGCTTCATGGTGGCTGAGCCTGTGGAATTTTTGCATGTGTGTGCTGAAGTATTCATGTTATTTATGGTGTAGTAAATGTGGAAGAAATGTGTTTTCAGTTTCATGTGATACATAATGCATGCCTGAGGTTCTATCTTATATTAAGTTTTCTTCACTGCTCTGACAAAAAGTGAGATTTTGAAATAGAAGTTTTTAGTTACAGAGAAAGTCAGAACAAAAATTGGATTATATTTGTGAAGAACAAAAACAAAGAATAGAAAATACCAAAATTCTTTTAAAACTTACAAATGAAATGGAAGTTTGGTTTTTTTTCCCCCCTTAATACTGCATCAGCTGAAATCTTTTAGTCAGTAATAAATAGTGAAATAGAAATACATTAAATCAAGTTTTAAACCTGTTTAACTTTGTGGATTTTATCCTAATATTTGCTTTTATTCTAATGTTGCTGAAAGCAGTTTATAGTCAGTCCAGTGAGAACAGGCATAAGTTACTGTAAGTAAAGATTGTTCTAGTTGCCTGTTAACAACCAATACACTGTATTGGACATGTCATAGTGGCCTGTGAAGTAACCTAATCCTGTTGCTCCCACTGAGAAGGAAATGTCTTTGGGGCAGTCGCCCTTGCCCCTACAGCAAGCATAATCTGAAATGAGATCAGAACTAATAAATCCCCTGTTTTGGACTATTATCCTATTTACCATTTGTGTTTCATAGTACTCTATGAGCTCTAGCCTATGAAGAATTTCTGATTCTAACTCCAGCCCTGGGCTGCATCTTTAAAACCAGGCAGTCCAGACATTCCCATTTCAGTGTGGTTTGGTGTTCAGAATGGAAGGACCTTCAGGGGCCCTCCATGTGTCCTAAAGTTGCTCTCTTTGCAGTGTTTGGTTTATTTTTTCCTCAGCAGTGTGGGGATGTTTGTACCAGCACTTTCTGTGTTGGGTGAGCAAATACCCTACTCTCCAGGGCAAAATACAGCCTCCATCACTGTTAACTTCTGAAGCTCCTGCTTAGAATTTGATTAATCTTCTGCTTGTCGTGGGATATGGGTTATATTCTGTAATTTGCCCTGCAAAAAAGCATCTGGAATGCTGGTTGGCAGCAGACTCAATATGAGCCAGCAGTGTGCCCTGACAGCCAAGAGAGCTAACCTGCACCCTGGGGTGCATCGTGCACAGCATAACCAGCCTATCAAAAGAGGTGATTATCCTGATGTATTCAGTGTTGGTGCAGCCTCATCTTCAGTACTGAGCACAGTTTTGGGCCCTGCAATTTAAGAAGGATGTGCTTGAATAGATCCAGAGGAGGGCAACAAAACTGATGAAAGGTCTGTGCTCATCTAATAGATCTAGCATAAATAATAGTGGTACTTTTGTTGTACTGAGAAGGCTCAGAGGGATGTTATTATATCTATAAATCTAGGCCTTTTATTTCTTTACCCCATTATGTGGTCTGCTGCCACAATAAAACTTAAACCATATGCTGATACTCCTATCAGAACTGTACCCATCCTTGCATTACAAGATTAGTTTTTTCAAATCATTGTAGGAACAATTGAAAAGAAGACTTATGATTCAAATGTCCTCATACATACCTACTTTCGTGTATTGAACTGAAAAGTGAAGTCCATCATCGTGGCTGCTGTTGGATGCAGGATGATTGTGTGGACACTCTGCCTGGGTTTGTTTAGTTTGGAAAAAAGAAGTCTGAGGGGCAATCTCATTGCTCTTTACTGCTTCCTGAGGGGATGTGGAGACAGAGGGACTGATCTCTTCTCCCTGGGATGCAGTGATAGGAACACATAGGAGTGGTTTAAAGCAGAACCAGGGCAGGTTTAGACTGGACATTAGGAAGCATTTCTTTACTGAGAAGGTGGTTAAGCATAGAACAGGCTTCCTAGAGAGGTGGTCAGTGCCCCAGCCTGTCAATGTTTAAGGAGCATTTGGACAGTGTCCTTAATAATTTACTTGAATTTTTAGTCAGACTTGAAGTGTTCAGGTAGTTGCGCTTGATGATCCTTATAAGTGCCATCCAACTGTTCTGTTCTGTTCTATTGTTCAAAGTCTTTGACACAGTTTCTCGCAGCATTCTACTACGGAAACCGTCAGCCTCTGACCTGGACAGACGCACACTGTCCTGGTTGGATGACCGGGCCCAGAGAGTGGTGGGAAATGGTGTTAAGTCCAGCTGGAGACCAGTTACAAATGGGGTTCCCCAGGGCTCAGTGCTGGGTTCAGCCCTGTTCAGTGTCTTCATCAATGACCTGGATGAAGGCATTGAGTGCACTCTTAGCAAGTTTGCAGATGACACAAATCTGGGTGGAAGTGTCGATCTTCTGGAGGGTAGAGAGGCTCTGCAAAGGGATCTGAACAGGCTGGACCACTGGGCTGAGTCCAATGGCATGAGGTTTAATAAGGCAAAATGCCGGGTCGTGCACTTGGGGCACAACAACCCTATGCAGTGCTACAGACTAGGAGAGGTCTATCCAGAAAGCTGCCTGGAGGAGCAGGACCTATGGGTGTTAGTTGACAGCCGAGTGAACATGAGCCAGCAGTGTGCCCAGGTGGCCAAGAAGGCCAATGGCATCTTGGCTTACATCAGAAACTGTGTGACCAGCAGGTCCACGGAGGTTATTCTCCCTCTGTACTCAGCACTGGTGAGACTGCTCCTTGAATCCTGTGTTCAGTTGTGGGCCCCTCAGCACAAGAAGGATGTTGAGACTCTGGAGCGAGTCCAGAGAAGAGCAACGAGGCTGGTGAAGGGACTGGAGAACAGGACCTATGAGGAGTGACTGAGAGAGCTGGGGTTGTTTAGCCTAGAGAAGAGGAGGCTGAAAGGAGACCTCATTGCTCTCTACAACTACCTGAAAGGAGGTTGTAGAGAGGAGGGAGCAGGCCTCTTCTCCCAAGTGACAGGGGACAGGACAAGAGGGAATGACCTCAAGCTCCACCAGGGGAGGTTTAGGCTGAACATTAGGAAAAAAGTTTTCACGGAAAGGCTCATTGTGCACTAGAACAGGCTGCCCAGGGAGGTGGTTGAGTCACCTTTCGTGGAGGTGTTTAAGGCATGGGTGGACAAGGTTCCGAAGGGCATGGTTTAGTGTTTGATAGGAATGGTTGGACTCGATGATCTGGTGGGTCTCTTCCAACCTGGTGATTCTATGATTCTATGATTGTATTCTGTTCTATTGTATTCTGTTCTATTGTATTCTATTCTATATTTCCTCTACCAAAGGTCATTTTAGTGTACTTTTTAAGCTGAAGGTAATTTTTGACCTTAGGCTAGTTATAAGAAAAACTGACTTTTGACAAATGTCATTTGCATAAGTTTTGCTATATGCTACCCTAGTTTTTGCAAAATAAATATAATTGTTAACAATCATGTCACAGAATATTTTTTAATATATTGCTAGTGATGGATTTGTAGCCTTTGTGCTCCATACATGTGAGATGGTAAAGACAGATCAACCAAGTGAGACATTTTTTTTTAGAAGCTCTTCGGAGATGATCACCATATGGCTAAACCCCACTTAGACTACTAAGTACTTCCTTACTTACTGGATTTTTTCAAAGCTGTCCTTATTAAAAAAAGTCGTAAATATATCTATCATGAAATGCATAAACATTCACTAAAATGACTCAATTTGTTTTGAGCAGGTTTAAGAGATTTTCTAGGTTTTGATCTCCCATTTTTCTGTTTAAGCAATTATCTTAATAGCAACTTAAACAATACCTGCCTAAAATAATTATAGTAATCGTGATTATTTCCTGGAGTACATCACTATAATATGCCAAGAAAGGTATTTCCTCTGGGATCAATGCAGATTCTTTGACATCTTCTTTTTAAACAACATTGAAAGCAGCAATGTGCATTTTCCACATGTCTGAACACACATCCCTTGATTAAAAGAGCATCTCAGTAGACTTCAAGGGTATATCTCATGAGAATAAATGTTATGGACAAGGAATAAAATGACTGTTAGTTGCATAAATAAATAAGACAGATTTTGGAGAATACAGATGATTCTCTAGAATTTAGAGAACTCTAAGTTTTCTAACTTAGAGAATTCAGATATTAAAAACCCAAGGAGGACACCACAACAGGTAGTCCAGAGAAAAATTTGTTGTCTGTTATATAAGTAAAACACGGTTGTGCAATCACTGTATTTTAATCCTCTGCATGGATACACAAAAGGTCAGGAAGCCACTTTTTCATGGGAAACATGTCAATCCTGCTTCCTGTTTAGCCTCTTGTGCACCCACTGAAAGATCTAGCGTGCAAACATTCTGGAGGCAGAACTCTTGAAAATAATGAACCTCTTAATTGTGTGATAAGCCTGTGATAAATTTCAAACTCTTCTGTGTGTAGATGAGAATCACATCAAAGTTATTAATTACAAGATTGTTTATGAGTATGCAGTTTCCTCCCCTTTTTATTTATTATTTTTGAGGATGGTTTATATTGGGGTTTTCAGACTTGAAATGTCAAATTAGATATATCTCCAGATTTAATAGAGGGCCAACAATGTCACTGTACATTTGCCAGTGGTTCTGCTTCCTCGCTAGAGACTTTGTCTTACAGAGACTTGCAGTGATATGAGGACTGCTTGATGACGGACATGTTTTGGCCAATTTGCTAGATTAGGCACTAGGGTTGTGATGAGTCTCTTTTCTTCATGAAAGGCACCTGAACTGTTTAAAAGCATCAAGACAACATCTTTCAATTGCCAGAGTCACTCTGGAAGTTGGGTTTGTAACTCAGGAATCCCATTTTTTACAAAAAAGTTCCACTTTTGCTGGAAATACTCTTGCCTTAGTCCTATGCTTCCTAATATGCATGTTCCTAATAAAATAGCAATTTTACTTAATTTAGCATTCTTCTCCTCCTGCATGCATAAAATTTTAAATAGATGCTACTGGGGAAAAATCCAAATAAAATGTCATCTCTTGAGCTGTACTTTAGAAGCTGAGCCAAATATTTTTGTGAAGTTACTTTCCAATGCCTCCAACACTGTGCATAGCATTTGGGAAATGGAATAATATAATAGTCCAGGACAAAATATGAATTAATATTGTCTTGTCCCATGCTTGGGGACAAGACCAACACAAATTTTGCACCTTCGGACTATCTCTAATCATAGTGCCTTTGTAATTCTATGTGTTAAATTAAGGACGGACTTCACATACAGATGTCGGTTAAGGGTTGGGAAGTGTTGAATCTTTAGCAAGGCAATATAAATCCATAATTTTAGGAGCAGCACAAGTTTTCACTTCCTGACAGAATGTCAAAGTCTATAATTTCTGAAAATTTAGATATTTGTTTGAAGCCCATTAGAAAAATGTGAATATTTTCCAATATGCTGTTACTTTTCCTGTGAGAGAGAGAGGTGTCTGGTACTGGACAAACTCAGATAAAGATACCGGAAATAAGTATGTTTCAGTATATAATATCTTTGAACATAATATTTTTTCCTTTTCCCTGCTACATTGATTAGTTCATTTGCAGATATACAGATACACTCCCTGAAGTATTTCCTATTGTCACCAAACCTAAAGTAATAAGTAAAAATGCAAAAAATAATTATGAATAGCTTCAAATTTGCATGATTTAAAACTTCCATAATGCTAACTTTAAATGATATTTTTTTTCCCGGTTGCTCACCTATAAGAGTGAAATTTCTTCACATTTGAAGTTTTTTTTCATGGCTGTGAGATCTGGAAATGGATATATGTGTTCTTTGTAAGGAAAGGTTGGTGACTCTCACAGTCACATGACTCCAGTTGAAACTTTAGGAAAACATAGGATCCTCAGTAAAGCTTTGGCAACTATCAAGGTTAATGTTTAAGCTGTGAAAGACCCTTTTGCAGCACTAATCGTGGAACCATATTTCAGTCTTAAAGGGGGAGTGGTTTTAAGCTACCTTATCTCCAGTACACTGGCCTGATTTTTGCACTATAAAAATGGACTGAGCAGCTGTTAGATAACTGATTCTATAAACTGCAGGCAACCAAATTGCCAGGGTAGAAATGGTAGTACAATTTTTATGTTTGTTCCATATTGCTGCAAATGGCAGCATATCTATTTTCTTCTGTGTCTGTCATCTCTTCTTCCTTTCCCTCCCAGTATCACTGCAGTGTCATAAAATTTATTTCTTGTGCATCAGCATGTAAAAAACTACCTTGATTACTTTTTATTTATATGCTGTCTTCCTGCAGGTTAAGCATATGTGTATTTCCATGAGACTGCATCCCACTGCTATGTGGTGACATTGGCAAGTGACCACACAATCAAAAGATTCATTGCTATAGCAGATATAGTTGTGACTGAACAGTCAAATTAGTGATAACTTTCCAATTGAAAACTCATCAGTAAAGAAAGTAAAGCACATGAATAAGGAGAAGTTGCACAGTGGTATAAAAATAAAGCCTGATATAATACAAAGTTGAAAGAATACTTTTGTGGATTCCGTATTAGAATTCTTTCAGAGTCATTTAATAACTGTCTTCCAGTTAAAAAAAGATTTTTATGTAAAAAATGGGGTTTTTAAGTAAAAAACTGATTAGTTTTATGTATAAAGCATGTTCAACATGATACTCTAGTTGCAACAGCCTCACTCTGCACAGTTCCTAAAATGTGTTTAAGTGTTCCCAAATACTCCACTCCTTGAGAGCTCTAGAGATGCTCAGAGAGACTAGGAAACTAAGAGAAATAAAATAAAGTACCTAAAAGCCTCTTCTATGTGCAAAAAAAGAAATAAAGCTCAATGAACCGAAAATTTTAGTAGGGTTTGTCTTTATTAAAAAGGAACATTATTATTAAATGCTCTGGGCAAACGGTGAGCCAATGTGAAGAGTAGCATAAATTGGTAAGTAAATAATCAGGAAAAATAGGGGAAATGAGTGAGGTTTCTTTTTTACAGAAAACAACATTTATGTTGAAAAATTAATCCGACCCTGGAAGAGAGCTCTGTAGTGTAGGGTTTCCCCATTTTTTTGGCATGAGTCAATGTTCTGTACTGACTCTTCCAAGCAGCCAGCAAGTATTCTTTTCCATGTGCATATGATGAGAAAAGTGGAGCAGAGGTTAACACCCCTGGTTCACTGGGGACTCATGTGGCCTCTGCGCACTGTCAGAATGCAAAGGAATATGTACTGTTCTTGTGAAATGTGGATGAATTATGAGAACTTACTGAAAAGCAAGGATTTCCCTTCATGAGCTGCCATTCAGAGGAGAAAAAGACATGTGGGAGGAAAGAAGAGATGCAGGACTTGATGTTCACATCTGCAGCATTTCAGTGCTGCTAGAAATCAGATCAGTCTGCCCTCATATTTAATTTCCTTCTGTAATCTTGACCAATAATTTATAATGGATATCAGCTGATCATCTAGCTCTCTCTTTCCATAGCAAAATGAATTTTATCTTTCTACTCTTTACTATCCAAGAAACAATAAAACTTTGAAACACAAAGATTTCTGTTCATTTTTAATGAAGTCTCTGAAACATCCTCCTAGTCAATCTTGTTTCATTATTTCTTGTTCGCCTTGCAGAGACAGGAGGTAAAGTGTCTTCAAGCTTCACTGCAGCTCTATGTCACTTTTTACATCCGTTTCAGGCTGTGTGACATGGTTCCTGCAATGAGAAATAGTCAGAGGGACTGGCATCAGCAGGTTGCTTTATAATGCACTTGCTCTAAATACTCTTCTAGAAGTCTTTAAGTTAAGTCTAACTGAACAAGTTGCGCTATGCGCAGCAGAATAATGAAATCTGTGAATTCCCATGCCTTTGTGTTTCTGAGTTGTTTATGTTCACAGGTTACCAACCCACTTGCATGATTGGCATCATGTAGAAAGCCTTAGATTTGGGGTGAAACAGTGCTCTAGGAATCCATGTGAGCTGAGATACAGCTTTGTTAATCACAGGCAGTGTCATTATGATTTTTCACCTAAAGTGTCACCTTTCATCAAGACTGTATACTATGTGAAGGTGTTTGAAGAGGACCAGAGTAGTTCCTGAGTTGCAAATAGCACATATGTGGCCACAAAATGATGCTCATAGAGCAGACACTTGGCTGTAGCTGCTCCTTCAGTCTTTCAGATTGTGGGATTTACTCTGGCAATGCTGATGTTCTGTACAAGTTACCGGTTCAGGGAGGCCTTTTGTGCCAATCCCACTCCTCTCTCATTAGGAACAGGCTCTAATTTAACAGCTTTTCATGGAACATGCTTCAATTTTGTGCATGCTTGCAAAACAAAACCATCTCTTTACCAAGACAATGGTCAAAAACTGGAAGAAACTTCCTAAAGAGGTGGTCAATGGCCCAGCCTGTCAGTATTTAAAAGGCATTTTCGACAATGCCCTTAATAATTTGCTTTAACTTTTGGTCAGCCTTGACGTCATCACACAGTTGAATTAGATGATCATTGTAGGTCCCTTCTAATTGCTCCGTTCCGTTCCATTCCATTCCATTCCATTCCATTCCATTCCATTCCATTCCATTCCAGCAGGAAACAGATTTTCAAGAGATGGAACCATAGAAGGGGGTCACTCAATCTACCAAATGTTAGCAGAGCACAGTATGCTTCTTTTAATTCTGATACTTCTCTGCCAACCTCCTCCACAAGAATGTTATGTCGACTGTTTATTTATGAGAGGAAAAAATATCAAAACTTATAGTGGCAGCTCTTAGTGTTTTTTATGCAACACCACTGGTTAAAAACAAAACCAACACTTCATAGTGCTCACTGGTGAGCCTTAGGTAAAACCAGGGAGACAAAGAAGGGACCATGAGGTACAGGGGTGTAAATCAAATAGTTAATTTACCTTCTGCTAATGACTGCAGCACGTGTGCAGTCAGCAACCCTATGAGATTAAAGAGGAATGAAGCTTAAAGTTGAACAGGGATATTTTTAATAACTTAATGAGAAAATAATGCATTTCTTCCTCATTGAACCCAAAATCTGTAGTCCTAATGAAAACTGGATGGTTAGTACTCTATGACATTTCTAACAACGTGCTACAGTCATCTAGGTACTTTGCAAAAAGAAAAGCAATGTCATTTATGTCACCTACATACCAATACACACTATGACTACTAAATGGGCATTATGGAATTAAGAGAAGTAATGACAGAGTAATCTCTCTAACTGAGACTTCATGTTTACTAAGTATTAGATTTTATATCTCAAATATGTTTTTGCTAACTGCAAGTGAGGAGAAATTTTCTGTGAGCCTAGACAATTGTATAATTTCCATGTAGAGTCGTTGCACCTCTGAAGTGTATGCAACTGTGTTATGTTGATCTGATGGTCCTGGCTGCCTCAGTAATGGCATATTGTCCTCTCAGAAGTTATCTCGATTCAATAGGGATCTTGTCCAACTGTTTGTGTTAGGTTTTTAAGTTGCTCATTTCCTGCCGCCCCATGCTTATTTTCTTTTCAGCTAAATTAATTTCAGCTAGCTTTTCTCATGCCGTTTAACCTAGGGATTCAAAGGAAACAAGCATCTGATAGAAGGTATTTTATGGCCTGTGTTGTTTGAGCACTTGAGTTGTGAGACTGTTGTCAGTGTTTTTCTTGGCATGGCACAACCTCCTGCAGTACAGTGGTAGCTGGGAACCATATAGTGGTAAACCCACCAGCAGCAGAATGTGAGCCAGTCTTTGTTTTAATCTGGAGAGTAATCAGCATTGCAATCAGTATCCAAAAAACTCTCTAGGACACATGCATAACAGTTTGGCTTTGTATTTTATTTAGGTTTTGTTGGTTTATGTTCATGAATAAATCATGTGAGATCTCCAAATAGCAATTGGCACATGAAACACAAGGAAACCTGTGGCTGCTGAAGTACTAATGTAACATACCATGTACAGGGTCTGACCAGCCTTCTTCTGCTCTTCTTTCTCAATTTGATGCTGTAGAATTGAACAAAGTCCACCAAGGCTAAATCAGAATGTTTCTTTTGGCCAGTTTTAATGGAGATCAGTGGGAGAGTGGAATCTGTGTGAGCACTCTGTCTCCTTGGGGGGCTGCACATGATGGCTGGAGCATGCTTTCTGCAATGACTATGTGCTTTTACCTCTGAACCATTGGGATCTTGAGGCAGGTAGTGACAGGGCAGATGAGCTTGTTGCTTCTGTTCTATCCTGCTTGACACTGAAAAGACAAACATGGACATGTCCAGAGTAGACAAGGCAAAGTGGAAGTTGTTTCGTGTGGAAGAAGTAAGGGTCTTGGTGAATGGTCCCATCCTTGCAGATGTGGCACTTGGGTAGTTTTGAATTAGGAAGACGGGCACTGGGGTGGAGGGTCCCCATACAGCTGCTGTGGTTCAATGGGAATTCCATCTTGAAACATGGTATTTTCCAGTGGCCATGTGCCTCTCCCCTGTACTGAGGGTAAAATGACAGTAATTTACAGTGTTGCTTGCTGTAATTTGGGGGAAATATTGCTCCCTTCTCATCTGCAGATGAATGGAAAATTTAAATGTTTCTTTTATTTTCTGTGATTATTTTATATGCTGGCTATGGAATGAAATAAAAAAGTAGTTTGCAATGATGATCTGTTCATACTCCAACCAGTGAAAGCTGCAGAAAGAGGGAGCAAATATGTTTTTGAAATAATGACTGAAAGTTAGCCTGCTTCAGTTTAATCAGTTTTTTATTTCAGTCAGGAATATTGTGGAACATATGGATATGTGTATGCCTCTCGGTAAACACTTAGCTGTCAGTCACCAAGTATTTATGAGTATTCTGGACAGATTTAACTGTGAATGGTTTGCAGTGATCAGTGAAGAGTGAATTAGTGCTTTAGCCAAATCTCCTTACAATATGTGTGCTAACAAGAAGCAAGAAGTGCATATACTCACAATGGAAAGTCTCTTTGAAGATTTCAGAAAAACAAACCTACAGCTGAGGTGTCTTCGTGTCTCTTCTGCTCACTCTACCTCTGCCTTCTTCCAGGATCAAATTTCCATTATGGCCTGACATAATTTGTGCTGTGGATGGGCTTGTAATTTGCACAGCGCTGTGGGGTGTGGCATACACAGTGCCATGAGTGTGGAGGCGAATATGCTCACTTCCCCTTGGCTGTGCAACATCAGTCCTACTCCGCATTTGGGGCTGTGGGACATGGGCAAAGCAAGCTGGATGTTGTACTATCATGAGTCTGGCAACAGCACAACTGAGTGTTTTGCATGATAGCTACTGAATCCCAACTACATTTTATGTCTTGTGCATGCTGCTGTGGGCAACCTGGAATTTGCCCTTTATTAGAAGATCAGTGAACAACAAGAAACAGTGGGTGCTTTAAAAAAGAAAAATTGACATGAGCCAATATTTTACATATTGCACATATACATAATTTCTTACTGTTGAATGTTTTATGCAAACAGTGAGGTATCAAAAACTTGACAGTGTGTATTGAACTTCAAATAGCTGCAAACACTCTGCATAGCAATGTTTGGAAAGCAAATGTTTGGTTAAAATGTGGTTAAGCACTTTTGCAATACAGAAAGTGTTCTTCATTGCAAGGTATCTTTCCTTAAAAAGCGAAGTGTACTTTTGGTTTTTAAATCCATGCAGAGATAGTTTGTAAGCTGTGATTAAGATTTTACAAATACTTCAGGAGCCCTTTGAACTTGCATGTTGGTAGGTCAATTCATGCTAAGTATTTTTATGAGCAGTAATCTATGCATTTTTGCTTCCCTTTTTCTCCCACTCTTTTACTTTGCATGACCAAAATTCTCTCAAAGTGCAGTTTCAGGTATGTTGGGTCAAACACATGGCTTATTCTGCATTAACTGAAGAGGACAGTCACATTAAGGCAAAAGCGATCATGCACAGTGCTTTGCATACTAATATTACTAAGTTTGTATTTTATTTTTCTAACATAATTTATTTTCAATTTGTGCATCAACATGAGGTAATGAAAGGGCAAAAGTCAGACCTACCAGTGCTTAGCAGTGTGCATATTTGGGCCATGGCGATGGTTTGCCCTGAGGGTCATATCAAAGTTGCTATGTGAGCTAACAGCATATCTAACTTGTCTTTTGAACCACCACGGACAAGTAGGGCCAGCATGAATACAGACTGAGTGTACTGTGCTCACTGAAGTGCTGGTTGTGGCTCAGACTGGGTCCCTAGTGCTCAGACACAGACAAGTTAAGTGTGAGTTTCCCAGCAGACTAAGTACAGAGGCAGACATTTCATTCTTAGTTCAAACTGAGAGAGGACGAGAGGCCTCTTTAACATGTTACCAGCTGCAACCATCACCAGGACACACAGTAAGTACATCTTTAACACAATCTGATTTCTAGCCGTTGGTACCCTCAAAATTTCCACTGGTTTTTGATCACCGAGGGAGACCCAGTGATAAACAAATGAATCATTGACAGTACTGCATAGCACCTATGTGATACTGCCAGTCCCCTAGAAATGGGGACCGTGCTTATGATTCTTCGGCTTGATTTGCCTTCAGTCCAAGAGATTACAGCTGCAGATGAAGCCAATGGGAATTGTGCTGTAAACATCTATGGTGACACGTAAATTACTGTGAAATATTAGATCCGCTTGGAAATACCAAATGTCTTACAGTGACCAAACAACATGAATGGAAAGTTTTAGCATCTATGTATCTAGCATCTACTTTATCATCTGTATACTATTACTACAGTGTTCCCTAACTGCAATTTTATTAAAGCAATTAATTAGAAAGTAAACAGGTGCTACAGAAAACCACTGAGGGGAGAAAGAAGAAGATAGTGTAGTATGCAGTAAATCTAATAAGGCTTTTGAGAAATTTTTAAAACGATGATTAAAAACCAAAATTAAAATACTTTGATTATCCAGTATTAAAATTAAAATCAACTTTTTATATGGCTTTAATGTGGAGGCATTGTTTTATTTATCATTTAACATAAGCTTAACATTTTGATATATCGCTGGTGGTGAATTACTTTGATTTCTGTTTAAGAAAGACTGTTCCTTTTTTCCAGTTTTATTTCTTTGCTTGTAACAAAATATTAAATATTTATAATTTGAAGACTATTGTTTTACACCCTATATGTGGAGTATTTTGTATGTTATTATGCATGTTGCTTTATACGTGCATTACTGTATATTTTATATTTTTACTTAATTAAACCATTGCAATTTGACTCTAATAGATGTGCAGCTTTTTCTGACTTTTTTCTGTAAAGCTGAAATAAAGGTGAAGATTAATGTGTCTGACATTCTAAAACATGAAATCAGACTAGATTAGGCAGTATTAATGCTTCACCAAAGTTTTACACATCCTGATGAAGATGAATAAAAGTAATTTATGAGAACTGGTTACTATAGAAAGGAAAAAATGAAAATTTTATTTTCAGAAAACTCAAATGGTGATTTATCAAGCACCAAGCAAGAATGTAAATTTTAAATTATACCCAGGTGGCCAAGAAGGCCAAAGGCATCTTGGCTTATATCAGAAACGGTGTGACCAGCAGGTCCAGGGAGGTTCTTCTCCCTCTGTACTCAGCACTGGTGAGGCCGCTCCTTGAATCCTGTGTTCAATTCTGGACCCCTCAGCACAAGAAGGATGTTGAGACTCTGGAGCGAGTCCAGAGAAGAGCAACGAGGCTGGTGAAGGGACTGGAGAACAGGACCTATGAGGAGTGGCTGAGAGAGCTGAGGTTGTTTCGCCTGGAGAAGAGGAGGCTGAGAGGAGACCTCATTACTCTCTACAACTACCTGAAAGGAGATTGTAGAGAGGAGGGAGCTGGCGTCTTCTCCCAAGTGACAGGGGACAGGACAAGAGGGAATGGCCTCAAGCTCTGCCAGGGGAGATTTAGGCTGGAGATTAGGAGGAAGTTTTTCACAGAAGGGGTCATTGGGCATTGGAATAGGCTGCCCAGGGAGGTGGTTGATTCCCCTTCCCTGGAGGTGTTTAAGGGACGGGTAGATGAGGTCCTGAGGGACATGGTTTAGTGTTTGATAGGAATGGTTGGACTTGATGATCCGATGGGTCTCTTCCAACCTGGTTGTTCTATGATTCTGTGATTCTATGATTCAAGGCATTTGGTTTTTGTTTGACTGCTAGTGAGCGTAGATGAAGTCAAAGAGCAGTTTTAACAAGTGCGTTCACAGCTAACTATTCTCAATGCAGATAAACTGGGAAATTGTACGTCAAAATTTCTTTAGCCCAAGTGAACACAAGAATTGGAACAATGTCATGCAGTCCTGGAAGAATTATGTATAAATAGAGAAAATTAAGATGATCTCTTCCTAAAGTAGTTTAAATAAATAGTATACAGCTGAAAACAACAGAGGAACACAGACTGACGAGGAGACTGCTGTATCAGGAGTCTATTGATACCATAAAACAGTTTCACATGTTAGTGCAGAAGTCATAAAATAACCTTTATTCCTCAAAATTTTCTTCTCTTTACAGAGGAACTCTTGTAACTCTTAACTGCAGTGTTCCCTTGTCTTGAAAACTATGTGCAATGTAATTTACTTTGTGAAGGGAAGGTAGAAAAACATTTCAAGCTTCTAATGTTTTGGGGAGGAGAGTGTCCTATTTTCCTCAGCATCCTATAAAAAGGAACAGAAGAGAGGGAAAATAATTGTAAAGCTACCATTTAGTGTATTATATTTCTGAACATGTTTCTGGCTGAGTTATAAGCTTAAGTCAGAGGTATCTATTACAGTTAAAGCTGCCTATAGGTAAGCTAGTCTAATTGAATAAATTATGATGTACTTGTAGATTAAGGTATATAGCTTTGTACACTGTGATTTTTGCAGGCATTAAAAAAAACCCAACGTTTTTCTCTATGAGATGTCCTGAATAAATTTCCCCTGCTTCTGTTTTAACTTTGTCGTTAGAGAGCCTCTTCTAGAGCACAAAGCACAATGCATAGACTGTTATCAAATGCAAAATATGACCATATGTGAAAGCGCAAATAAAGTGAGAAATGTTTGTGGAAAGATTGTAGTATTTACCATTCTTTTTTGTACTGCCAGAGATAGCAAGAATGAATAACTGATTTTTGGTTTAGCTGTTGCTGTGAGTAACTTGGGACCAAATTGCTTGGGGTTGAATGAAGCAGTTTATTATTCTACTTTACAGAAGAATATACATTCCTCTATTTTCAAGTGATCTTTTGTTTCCTTTTTAATTATCACACTGAGGTCAATTTGTTTTCCTTTTCATGGGGAGATGGAGGCAGCATACATTTGTGACCTGCTCTGGTGAATAAACTATTCATGTGTAGAATTTTTCCTTGCTTTGTGGTTAAGTATCACTGTTCAGTGTCTCTTCCTTGCCTGAACTGTACATTTCATCTTTCACAACAACATGCTAAATGATTTATTTTGAAAGATCAGAAGCACTTGGTTTGGGTTAGTGGAAAGAAATTTGAGCTGTGGCAGAGGCGCTGCTCCCACTGGGGTGTCTCCGTGTTCTGGGGAGTGGGATATGTGAAGGAAGACCCAACATGGCTCTGTGGGAGTACAGTGTAAGGAAGGAGAACCTGGTGCAACTAGAAAGTGCTGGTATTCAAAGGCTACCACCTTTTAATTTGTTGGTGGGTGAGTGGTTGAGTTTGGCAGACTTCTAAGTTCAGAAGTGATGGAAAATTAGTTTTAGATACGGCTCTATACCTGTGTACAGAAAAAGCTCACTTTTCTAAGTATTGCGTAAAAGTAACCTGATCCTTTTTTTAATAAGAGATTAGCAAATTTGTGCTGTTCTTACACTAATACTGGAATCAGAGTGGGGTTTTTTCAACTTTTTCTAAAAAAATGTCTGAATGATACTTTCAGAATCAAGAATTCATATTTTGTTGCCAGTTAGTAAGGAATATGGTTTAATTGGCAGGTGTCAGTTTAGCCATCAGGATGAGTGAAGCTAATTCAGTGTTCTTATTGTGAATGCTGGGCACACTATTATTGTGAATTAGGTTCATTAAACATATAATTATTACTGCTTTCAGCCAAAGGAGAAAGTGCAGTCTCAGTGCCTTGACTAGTTAATTGGCATGACGCTAAGATCTACGGTACTGCAAAATGAACAGACACATGTCAAGCCTCTGTTTTCTGTAATGTTAAACAGATAGGCTACGTTGTCTTGTCCCAGTTGACTCTACAACATGCTTTACTTGAAGCAGTGGCGCAAGAAATATGCAAGCAATCAAGCAAGGACTTTGCCATCTAACTCCTACTTAGTTGCCATTTAGTGCATGATCGTTCAGGGACAATCTATAAGAACAAAGAGCATCAGGGGAGGAAGTTTTCTGGTTGCATGATTGCAATTTGTTTCTTTACTTTTTACAAGAAGCTACAATTTAAAATCATAAGTTGTTTTCCATAGGTAGCACCTTATCAGTTTATTCTGTCTGTGTCTGAGCATGGGAAGAACTAGAGCTTGAATATTCCCTCTGTTGTTTTGAACCAATTCAGTAGTATTTCTGGGTCCATTTCATAACTGTGCTATAGGATAGTATCCCACAGACCTGAACTTTGCTCACTGCTTCCCATGATACACTCATTTGTTATTGTTGAAATTAACATTAAAACTAGCTTTCTGGTCAGTAACTGGACCAGTAGCAACAATGGAAATGTAAGATTTGATATGAGGATGTCAAAGCAAGATTCCCAACACTGGCTTTATTGTAGTCACATTAGAAGTTTTTTAGATACTTTATATCTGGAGTTAATCACAGCAATTGCAGGTAACTCCTTCATAAACAGCTTTTTTTTTAGGCTTGAAAGCTGCTAGTGTTATGATAAAGAAAGGTCAGATATGATATCTTCTTTTGCATCTACAAAATAATTTGTGAAGGTGTTCTACTGGTTCAGGCTATGAAGAGCCAGTCTTGTGTGTGCAGCTATGCCCAAGGAGCTCTAAGGATACTTTACCTGTTCTCAGAACTTATTACAGATGTAAAGCCCTAAAAATCTGTTAAAATTGGAGCTGCATAATTAAAATATGTTAACTTTATGATTGGCATACATATGCTATACACTTTCCAATAATTAAGATTATATCCTCTCATTAATAGAAGTTCAATAAGTCCATGCCACATCTTAATAAACTATTCGTTGTGCCACTAACCCATAAAGTCCTATTTCCCAGCCTAAGCAATTAATTCTGCACAGTGAAGCACTGCAGTTTTTTTTCTACATAGAATTCATTCAGCCTTACAGATCTTTCAGAAAAGAAAGGTTTCCTTGGCAAGGATGTAACACTTTCTTTAATTAGTATTTAAATATTTGTATCTGAACACCCTGAAAGGTATTCAAGAGGTATGATTGAATAAAGTGTATTAACATTTAGCTTAATATAACTTATTAAAATATAACAGACTTTTTGGTTATTCCTCTATGTGCCAGGAATGATTAGGGCACATACCCCCACCTCCCACCATGTCATCACTTTGGGTTGACATTAATGCTACCTTGTCTTTGTTGACCTCCTTGGTGGAGCTGGAAGCTATTGTCTTTGCAAAGGATGAAACTAGAGGGATTGTGATTTATAAACATAGATCATCTAGGAACTCAGCTGAAATCATTCTTGTTGTATTTGAAGGTTGTTCCTATGTTGCTCCCAAAAAAATTAATTCAGAATTGGTTGAGTCAAAATACTAAGAATCACTGTAATATGAATATATGAGGTCCCATTTGAATAATCAGTTAATAATCAGTTATCCTATACTTTTTGAGAGCAGAAATATGTATCTAGAGCTCCTTGACCATCTTTGTATTTCCAGTATTCTGAAGCTTTCTTATTACTGGGTTTTGGGGTGTTTTGCTTTGCCTTGAGCTAACTTTCTGTTCCACCTGAAAATGTCATTAGAAGTAACAAATGTTTCTTGTTCTTTTTTTTTTTTTTTTTTTTTTCATCCCATACAGTGTGAAAGGAGCAGATGCAGGCAACGTGATCAGACTATTTGTACCAGATATTGGAATGTTCATTGCTAGTCTGTCAATATGGCTCCTCTGCCGCAACATGTTTCAGAAGCCAATAACTGAGGATGCAGCACAGTGCAACATGCAATTTGAAAATGAGGAAATGGTATCAAATACGCATTTTATCTGTATGTGTATCTGTATCTAATAGTGAGCTTTGGCATTCCTTTCTGAGATGTATTCTGAAATGGTTTCAAGAGAACTGGGTATGTTTAGAAGTGAACTCACTTTCAGGAAACTAATCAATTGCATTTAAACTGGAAAAGCTACAGCTGCTGTTATCTTGAGAAAACAAAGCAAAAATGCTACTGAATTTGTCAAATAGTTTTGACTTAAGAAATGATCATGAGAGTTCATCACAATTTTTTTCTTCAACAGAGCTGATGTCCAACATGGTTGTTTTACAACATGCATTGTTCATTTTCTTAGATAACATCCATATTTCCAAAGTTGTTATCCAAAAATACAGCAACATCTGAATGATTATCAGAAAATACTCTTAGGTGAAGGAAAGAGAGACCATGTATTACATTCACGGAATGAGTTATCTAAAGCGGTGGTCATACTGAGTGAGGTTGGGGGTGATTTTGGGGAATGGCTTAGTTGAAAGTGTTGTTGTGTTTGCTGTGTATTTTACTAATGTAAAGAAGTATAGCACATGTACCAAATGCAGAAAAATACACAGAAGGAGGGAAACAATTATATAATATAAAAAGCCACAGAGGGAATTTAGTCCCAGGTGCAGAGAAATTCCTACTACTAATCTTATCAGACTGTCTAGCATGCCTTGGGTCTCATTTTCTGTCTTGTTTTATGCATGGTCAAAATATGTTTTTTCTTTGCTCCTTTTTTAGGGGAGACAGTTGCAAATTGCTCATTGTTTAAATAAAAATGGCACTTTGAAGTGGGTAAAGTTTTTATGAGGATCTGCTACCCATTTTGGTTCCACTCTAGAGAGGAAAAAAGACTTTCTGCATGTTACCAAGTTGTCTGAATTGTGGAACTGCCAGAAGCTGGTTGAGTTTCTATGACATGAGAGATCAGTATCAGGACTGTGCTTTATACTCTGTTGCTGCTGTAATTCTTATGGGTTGTTCTGGCAGCTGAGGATTACCTGAAGATTGGAGCTTTTCAGTATAAATTGGAGGATATGTAGGCCTGATGAGCATATGCAAGATTTTGCCGTATATCCTGTAAGCCAGTTTTATCAGCTTTACATCTGCTTTATTGCTGGAGCTCTGCAAAACTGATTTAGCAGCCGGTTAGAATCTTGGGCTATGCCCATTAGGGGAGATGTTTGAAGTATTAATAAGTGTGGCTAATGACATGTTTTGTGTTCAACCCATCTCTCTTCAGAGTTGCATTTTACCAAAATGGGCTCTAACAGACTTTTTGAAGCCCTTGATCTCTTGGAAAGAAAACATGGAGGTTCATAACCAGGAGTAATCTGGTGGCAGAACCTCAGAAGAAAAAACAAAAGGGTGTAGTTAGGTTCCTCTGGATCTAGATGGCAGTGCTCAGATATTCACTTTTTGTTTGGTTCAGAGGTAAGCCTGAACCTGGAGTCTATGTTGAAGGGAGCTCTGTCTCCTGAAGAGAATGGGTGCTGGTTTCCACTCAGTGTTCAACAGTCATTTTCCTGGAATGCAAGGGAAAAAAATGAACTAACAAACACTGATTACACAGCACAGAGAGTAGCCTGAAATTGGCTTGGTCCTAGACTGGCTACTTCAAGGCAATCCACCAATGCAACTAAATGGGCCAGAATATTCCACAAAGGAAGAGCATGGGGGAGAAGATAGCAAAGAAATATTGATACTGGGCAAACAGAAATCTGCATAAATATATTTTACTTCTTCACATTAAAACCCAGTAAGTATTACTTATGTTCTGTAAACTGTATATATTATAGAATATTTAGTGGATACAGCAGCTGTGTTTAGACTTAGTGACACCCAAAACTCTATTGCGGGGTTATTTTCAAGAAAAAGATAATAGTTGTTTTTTTGTGAAATGATCTTAAATACTACAAGCAATTCTGATCCTGACTGCTGAAATGATGAACCAGTATCAGAATAATCTGCTTGTTTTTTAAAAATGAAGTGAAATGGAAAGTGGAAAATTAAATACTTATTAAATACATATTTCCAAATTTCAGCTTTCTCTTTTTAGGTGTCTGCACATAACATCCTGGAATCATTTCTACTAGTTTGAAGGAGTTTGTAGAAGCAGCTGAATCTGCTAGGAATATGTATTTGGCAGGATTGACTGTAAGGAACCTAATGCATATGCAGAGCATAAAGCTGAGTGTCTGAATTTGAGAAAACATTGGCATGATTTAACATGAGTCCAAACTGTGGGTTTCACTATATAATTTTAAGTTCTTCTGTGGTAGAATCCACTGGAAAAAGGACAACTAAGTAAGTGATCAGCACTTTGAATTCTGACTGATAACTGTGACTGCATTTTGATCTGGGGTTCTGCTGATGCTGTAACTCCACTGAATGAGAAAAAGTGAAATGAGTTGCAGTAATAAATTCCCTAAAAACAAATGCTTCAGGAGAAATGTTGAGTTTGATACTGTGCCTTTAAGGGAAATAGTCCTGGGTTTGTTAGACCAGCCCTGTAGCCACTTCCAGAGTTGAAGAGCTTTTGCTTTGAGTCCTTGCTGCCACTCATCAGAGATCCGTGGCACAAGATTGTGTTATGAATGCATCAGCTGTTTTCAACAGGTTTAACAGAGACACAAGAGGTGACTTTTCAGATTGCTAGATGCCTAGCCAAAGATGGCTCTACAAATCAAAAAATCAGCTCTGCGACTTCTAGTCAAAATCAGAAAGTTTGTCTTGCCTGTTTAGCATGATATTGCTTACATTGAGGGATTCTCAGGTCTTTTTGCTAAAATATTGTGGAGACAGGCATAAGTAAAAAAGAAAGGGTAATCTATCTATTCTGTCCAAAATTTATGTATAAACCCCTCTGTTAAATAATTGATTGAATACTTCTAAAAGTGAGTTTGCAAAGCTCTGTGCACATCCATCACATTTCAATTGTTCTATGTCATTTTGAAAAAATGCCTGGAGGAGCAGTTTGTAATACTTGATTTTTTGTTGTACTTTGCATGGCATTAACCTCCAGAAACCAGTTGTAGAGTACAATGAATATGATTGCCTATGGATTGGGATGCAATTCAAAATAAGGAAAATTATCAGAATCTAAATTAAGAACAAGGATTCACTGAAAAATGGATGTCCTTCATGACACTGCTTCCAACTATAAGGGAAACAGATCTCCATCAGAAAAGCGTATTATACATAACAGAACTAAAGGAGGAGGCTGTAAAGCAGTAAGAGACTCAATAATTTGTAAGTAACGCTATCCCAGGGATAACCAAAGAGTGTGGTTTTAATTAACAGTGAGTCATGAACTAGGAAGGTCTGCCAGATACCAGGCTGCAGTCCAACTCATTACCACTCCTAAATGGTTGCACACTTGGAGCAAATGTGTCTACAGGCCTTCTTTATTAGGGCTCAGAAAATTTAAAGCAGGTGAATTCAGCTGGAGACAGCCCCAAATTGCAAATACTGCAAAGGACAATGCCAGTCACAAGGTGTAAAAGGTGGAAGAAAATAAGAAAGAACAGTTAAATTCCTGCTGCAGCTGAAAGTATGACACTTTTGATTTGGTACAGATGGTGGTTTGTATGCCAAAAAGCAGATACAGTATATACAGTCTGATAGGTATTAGAAAGGAAATAGCTTTTTCTTGAGATTATGGATGAATTGCCTAATATTGTAAGTGACAGTGAAGGGGAAGAAAATCCTTCAGAGATTGCATCACCTAAACTTTAGAAGAGGTGTTGATCTTAACTGAAATATACAATTGTAGTCTTCAATGCAACTTCCTCCCACAGCATTTGCTGCCTTGCCCATTCAAGCTTATTTCTCAACCACGCTCTTCTAGAAAGCAAATGGGACCACTAGGCCTTTACTTTTCACATAATCTTGATCCCAGGGCCTCCACCCCTGCTCTTTTTGCAGAAGGCAGAGATATGTTTGGGATCTTAAAAAGACTGTTAAGAAAGGGGGGAAAAGAGGAAATTGTTTTAAAATGAATGAAGGTTTGAGAACAATGCGAGGTTTGCAGTCAAGATGTTGGACTGGAGTCAGGAGGACCAGTATAGTTCTCATTTTGGCCACAAACTTGGTTCATTTGTATCTCAGATAGTGTGTCCCTTGGCATATAGGAAAAGACAGAATACTTATTTCCTAGCTTTGGCTTTCTAAACAGTGACAGGGATGTTTGTCCTATGCCTAGACTGGGCATGTAGTAGATTAAGAACTTTCTTTTGGTTGAGGTCTCCAAGTGGGACTGCAGAGTATACAGGACAGAGTAGATAAATAGATTCTGATTGCACACATCTTGTTCATTGTCCAGGCACTTTCTAATCTAGGAATTGTCATTTTATATGAGTATCCTCATCCTAAAAGTAGCTGGATAGGGACAAGAATCAAGTAAGAGAATACCATTTTTCCCCATCTCCAACATTAGCATTTATCCTGATCTCTGCTAGCTGCAGACTGGCTTTAATCCTAATTCATGTGGTTTGAAATCCCTTCCAAAAAATGTTGTTGTTAATTATAGGTACTCTGAATAATCTTGTTAAACATATAATTATCCAGACCTTTCTAAAACCTCATTAATTTCTTGGCTTTGGTGGGATCATGAAGCAAGGACTTCCACAGTTTAATATGTGTTCTCTGATTTAATTTTAAATTTAATACACTTTAATTTTATGGAAGGTCCCTTGTATTACATGTTATAAAACAGAGGGAGATAGTATAAGGGAAATAAAATATATTTATAATTTTGCATATTTGTCTTTTTAAAGGTAAGCAATCCCTGTCCTTTTTTTGCATTTAGTTTGTTTCCGTTACTTTTTTCTTCCCCAGCTACAGTTCTGCAGTATTCACTTCAGCCACAGAAATTATCAATGCTTCAGCATTTTAGACAAGGTCTTACTGTTGATTTGAATGACTGAATTATGGTATTCATTTTTAGATTCAGAAATTGTTGGGTTGAGTGATTCATTTAGTGTATCACCTATTAGGACATGCCATAAAATGCAGATAATCAGTTCATCTTGGAGCACAGCTCTGAGAAAGATCTGATGTCCCAATCTTGTAGTTGCTAATACCATGCTGATTTTCTTACCTTCAAATATAGAGAACTCCTTTGATCTATTTACACTGGTGCCCATGGCCCTGTCTAGAAGGCCATCCCATTTTACTTAAAGCCTTGAATAAGTATATTTTTTCCTTAGTCTATTAATTGTTTTGTGTGTATCTTCATTTAATTTCCTTTTACCAGTATTAGACATTCACCTGGTTTCATTAGCTCTCACTGATGTGGGACCCTCTGGCCCTGACTTCTCTAAATGTCTTCCCATCTGCAACTTCTGTTCCTCCAGTATTTGTTTCTCTTCAGAGATAGCAGATGACAGCTATTATGGAAAAAAAATGTGGAAAATACTGCAGGTGATAAAGAGGAAAAAGAGCTTCTCTAGAAAGGATTGCAACTTCTGGGCTTCTTTTAGCTTCATGATGACACCTTTTTTCTCTCTGATTTTTCTTTAATTGGTATCTCTATTTAGCCTGGCATTTGCTTATCTTTTCCAATTGGTTATAAATATTTCTTTGCTTTTGTCCTCTGGAGAACTGGTCTAAACCAAATTGGTCTTAGCACGCTTTGAATGTGGTGTAAATAGGTTTTCTTGCCTTACTTCTGTGTTTTAAAGGTGAAGTTACCTTATTGCTTTGCTTGCAATGCTTGTAATGATGAAGTTTGCCAGACCTTACCCGCTGCCTCCCTCAGTAACAATTCTAATGTATCTCATCTTAACAAGGGTCAAAAGTTTACAAGATACTTTAGCTTCTACGTTTGATGCACATGTCTTTGGATAAGTCTTAACACAAATATGTAATTATGCTGCAAAAATGACTCAGCTAGATAATGTAGAAGTGCAATACATTATGTGAAACCGAGTGCTGTTAACCTGTTCAGCATAAAACTTTAGCACGCACTTGTCCTATTTTAGTTATAAACATGACAGATAGATGATGAAATTCTTGTGACAGCTCTCTGCTGGGGTTACTGGTTTGCTCATCGAACAGTCTATAGTTCCAAAGGCTGAGATACAGAGTTATTAACCAGAAGATCAAAATACTGGAATATTATTGCCGTCAGACAGCCCAAGTGATGAGTAACACAGTACTAGCCAGAATCAGTCAAGGAATTCAGTCTGCCACTGTTGCAGAAAGCTTTATCATATAGTTCCCTCTGGAATGTAGGAAATACCATCTTGAACACAGGGCAATTTTTCCTTACCCCATTGCTCCTAACAGGACCCTGTCTGTAATTTTGCTTTTCAGATGGTTAGGAAACCTGTAATTTAGATTGCACGTGTATTCATAACTGCATTATAACCCTTTTAGTTTATCTGCTCTTTTGATTGAATAAACTATTTCCTTCCATAGCATTTATTTCTCTCATATTTTGTGAGAAAAAGCTCTATGTTTTCAGCAAGCATGATGGGAGAAGTCAAGTAATTTTGGATCCTCTTATAGATTAGATTTCCTGTTCTCCTGTTCATTGCAATAATGTGTGGCTCTTCAGGATAATACTGGAAAAATACCCTATCTACTTCTGTAAGAGCTAAGGCAATGCTGGAAATAACCACAGCACGCCAGCTGGGCTATTTATCATCCTTCTTAGCAAGGTGGATAATGGCACAATGTACATATTTCTTGGTCCAGGAATAACTCCATATGTACTCTGTGCTGCTTTGCATACCTGCGCTCATTACCAGCTCATTTAGAGTTCGCGTTGAATTGTGCCTTATAGTCATAACCCAAGTCTTCCTATTTCCCTTTCACTAAAAAAAAAACTTGTTTAATCATCTCTGGCCAAACCACCAAACTCTACCTCTGAGTTCCTCTCTCTTTTGCATTTGGCTTATATGCCTGAAAGCTTTTTGAAGTCAAGATGTGAAACTGTATTTCTATAGCAGCCAAGTCTTTTGATGAAATCACTTGATGTTTGTTCAGGTGCAGTATGCACATTGGGAAGTGAAATAATCTTTGGCCCTCTCAGTACAATATCTATTGTATACAGGATTTAATGAGTTAACTTCCTGTTATCCTGCTTCAGAACTGTGCTTGTCTGTCTTCATTTTTTAAATTTTTCATTTCCTCTGAATCACTGAATGTCTCTGTCACTATATGATTCCAGTAAAAAGCTGATGCTTCTTTTGCAATGAATGACTTTCCCACAGGAGATTTTACTGCGGAATTATGTGTCATTCATTACTATCAGACACTGCAAACACACTGAAATATTTCTGATGATACATCCCCGATGAATTTATCTAATACTGTGTAGGCATTTAACCCAAGATTTAGCACACTTTATATCTATCAGTGATAAAGTTTTTCATTGTGATCTATAGGCTTAAAGTCAATTTAGGATTTTTTTCTTGTCAATGTTTCTGTTATGTACTAGAAATTCTAGAATACTGTTCAAATTCCAGAATGCCTATGTCTCCTTAATTATACACATACCAAATAGTTCATTGCAATTGTCTCACACTTAATGAGTTCAACTCATTTAGCAGGATCTTCTCCTAAGTCACTCAGTGCCTGCAAGTATAAGGGTGCTAAGCTCTTTGGCTGGTTTTATTTTTCTGTCTTGGCTTAGAGTCTGCAGTCCTCCCTCCACATGCACACCTTGTGTGTGTGTAGAGTGGTGTTCCCCTTTGGGTTTCTGTAGACCCACCTGAGCTCCCTTTGAGCACCACATGTATCTCAAGCAAGACGACCTTAAAGAAAATAACTTTTGCTAGGCAGTCTCCATTTCTGTAGAGCTCATTCAGGATGACTTGTGGGAAGTGTTTGTGTGGAAGTTTTTTGCATCTATTCTGTATCAGAATAAGCAAGGAAGTGGGCTCCTCACATGCTGATAGTTTCATAAAACCTGTGGAGTTCCCAAATTCCTTGAAAAACTGGAAATTCAGTAACTGATTACCTTAATATGATTTAATGTTGACTGCAAGTTAAAACTACAGTAATTTATATACTATTAGGGGCCTGCAGTTCTTTTGGTAAAAAGGTAGCAGTTAAATTTCTTACTCAGCTTTTGTATTCACAATTGGGTCTGTCTAAAGAATATTTTGTTATTTTGATTAATTTTTCTAGATACATTTTCATGGTATGTGCTGCTCCTAATGGCACGTTGTTAATGAATTATTCCTATTCCTGTATTCTAAAGATAAAAGTTAAAGATTTTTCTTTTTTTCTGGGGGGGGTGGGGGGAAAGACTTGAAAACAGGAACTCAATTATGTTATCTTCCATCTAGATTGACTGCACTAGCTTAGGCAGTATGGAGGAAATTGAAATAGAGCAATCAGGTAGTAGAGAGTGTCTATTTCTATAGTTCTGGCACTTAACACAGTTGAATCAATTAGCTTGTTTCTGAGGATACCTAAACCAAACTCTCCAATGTAAGCATTGTGGTTTTTAAAAGGAAAAGAAAGTCCAGAAAATTAGACATAGTAGCAGCTTGGGCAGAGTTACTACAGATGTCTAATAAATTGCATCTGTGCTACTTTATCATAGTATCCAGCTCTTTGAATAAATTGATGTGGCTATCAGGAGCAAGTTTGTGCTGAGCTCTGGGATGGTACAACTTGAGCAATTCCTGGGGAGCTTGATTAAAATTGCCAGAAAGAGGTTGGTCAGACCACAGAGTCTACATTTTGGCTTCCTTGGTCGTGTCTCCTGACAAAACAAGTGCACCAATCTTTTCTGCAGGTCAAATAAGGCACCTTCAAAGCTAATCAAGATCTTGAAAGCACTTCTCTGGTATCACTAGCAATAAACAGCAGTCTGCTGCAACGTGCAGCTCTGCCCTTGTGCCAAACCTGTGTGTCAGTGGGTGGGTAAGGTTGATGTGGGGTGTCCCAGAAAGAAGCAGGCACTGGGAAAGGGATGAAGGCTGCGATAAGCCCTGCAGCCTCCCCTGGAATTTCAAAGGTAACGACAATGTATTCAAGTCAGTGAACATGTACACCACTTCTCAGGAGGTTGTTTGATGCTCTGCTTCACAGAAGTGCTTTGCAAAGCATAACCACACAACAAACATGTTGCCACCTGAAATCCAGACCCTTTGAAAACACAAAGTGTCTTATAAATATTAAGTTTGATAATGAGACTCATCAATGCATCTCTATAACTTTTCACATGCCCTCATAATACATAGATAAATTGGTAAGTTGAGTTGGCATAGCAGCATCCTTTTAACCCTTTTTAAAAAATTCTAGAAGCAACATGCTAAAACTAGTCAGTGAACTTCACATTACTGTTATTCTCAGGCCTATTTTTTAATTTTCTCACTGTTCTTTGTTTGTTTCCTGGTTCTGTCTGGGAGGAAATGTCGAAATACTGCAAAAAAGGCTATTTGTACAGTATTTATGAGCCAGCTGTAAGGAGGAAGCACCTGAACTCTCATGAGAACTTATTCTTGTGAGCTTAGCTGTGTTTGCTTGAGAGGTCCCCATAATTAATGCAACACCTTTGCAGGTCTGGGAATTGTGTCAGTGCTGAGACTTGTATATCTTTAGTTGTAACAATTCTGGTTAGTTAAATTCTGTTGCTCTCATTATTTCAAATTTTGAAGAGTTTCATTCATGTCCTCTTTGGAGTCAAAAAGTCAATAGGTGAACCAATTTGTTTTTTACTGATGCAATTCCATTAAATGGAGGTACAGAGCAAGGACACTTCTGAATCAAGAGTGGGTTTTAGGTTGGAGTTAAGACTTCTGGTTGGTAAATACATCTCTGGGACTAGAGTATATCTTCATACAGTAGTGTTTATACTGTACCAGATGAAACATTTTAAAGTAGGATATTAATAAAGCAACCCCCAAAGTAGCTAATGGACATTCTGGCCCTGGCCACAATAGTAGCTGCCATAGCTGCCACAGAGGCCATGCTGTTTCCTTGCCTGTTCTCTGTCTCAATTTGGCCGTTTAAAAAAGTGTACAATAAATACTCCTGGGAGTTCATCATGATTACTGAAAAAACTAAACTGCATTTAGTTTGTTTATAAAAAGTCCTGGGGCCCTGCTCTGTAGAGCAAAGGTCATGGAAACACATGTTTATGGCTTCACAAATGCTCTATACTCCTTGAATGGAGAACTTTATTTGATTTAATCAGCATCCACAGGGATCCTGTAATTGCATAATAAGTAATTTATTATGGAAGTAAAAGTATTTTTCTAACTGTAGCCTATGTAGCATGGGTTTATAGCTTTACACTAATCCACATAGTTAAAAAGGGCTTTGCAAAAGAGTCTGACTGGAGTAATGGTGTTCTGTGATGAGCACATACTTGTGTGGCTATTTAATCATCAGAAAGTGTTAAAACAACAGGCACATTATCACCACGCTGGATGTAAAGACTGTTCAGTGTTTGCCTACCTTCAGTAATTTGAAGTGCTCAGTATGAGAAACTGGAAGGTCGTCCCAGATCCTATTGGTGATTGGTAAATAGGAGAGTATGGGAATCCAAAGTTTGTCTTTCTGACATAAATGAACATAGCCTTTTGTGTATTTTAGGAAAGGAACATGACCTTTCAGCTACTCTACTTCACCTTGGATACTGAATTACAAACAGATAGGATTGTATACAAAATATATCAAATCTATAGTTGTTTAACTGTCAGTCTCTTCAACGAAATAATCATTGACTGGGTCATGAATTACACTACTGGGAAGTAGACAAACTAAGGCTAAGGTCTAAGGTGTCATCCTTAAAAGCACTTGCAGAGAGAGATGTGGAAGGTAACCAATGACATCCAGGGAGCATGCTAGTGAAAAGCCCTGCTCTCTGAAACCAGAAATCCTTGCACAGGTATATTATTAACAATTCAGGCTGAGCTGAAAAGTTTCAAAACAGTACGCATCTGTTCTGGAAAAGCTTCCAGGACTGCAGATTGTGGTAGTTGTTGAAGATCAGGTTTTCCCAATTGCTAGTTGATCTTAAATTGAGGTAGGTGATTGAAGAAACCCAACTCCACACAGAGATTTGTAGTTCTAGAAGGAAAACTTGAGAATTGAGTTAGGTAATTGCTGAGGTTCAAGATGCTGAAATTTTCTTTCCGACAGCCAATGACCAATAACACCAGAAGTAGGTTCTTCTACATTTCTTGTGAGTGTTTGTGAGGTCCTCACTTTTTTTTTGCAGAACTTGGAATTCATATTTTCATATCTAAATAAAAGTAGAAATACAAAGAAAGTAAACTTCTTTGGTAACTAATCAACTTGCAAGCTTTTTCACTATGCTTAAGGGTTGTAAGACTCAGTCCATGGAAACTCTAGACCATCATCTACTTCTCAGCTATATTCTGGTTGAGTGAAATATTCTCTTTCCTAGTGCTCCTCCCCAGGCATGCTGTGTCACACGTGTCAGTACTAGATTTTTCATGTGGAAATCTCGAGACAAAAAGTAGCCTAAATTTCCTTCAGATCAATGAAACAGGAATGATTAGCCTGGTCAAGTTTAAAAAAATATTGTCCTAGTTATCACAACAGGAAAATCCAGAGACTCCTTTAAAAGAGATCAACATGTCAAATTGGGCAAGGTAAAAAAAAACAAAACCAGAGATGAGGGAGGCAGGTAGGGGGAAGAAAGAGCAAAAAGAATGTCAAGTCCCACCTTTCACTGGGCTGTTGTTATGTGGTTTTCTTCTCTGTCCTTGTTTGAAGGTACTATGCATTTTCCTCCAATTTATGCTAAATTTTTTTTTATTTCGTTCATTTTTCCCTCAAGTACATTTTCTGCTTCTGAATTTATAACATTTTATTGTTTTCTTTTGTTAATTTTCAGACTTTTTATTTCCTGTTCCTGTATATGTATAACTAAGTGCTATCTTAGCAGTTTAGACAGAACTCACATTCAGCTTAAACTGTAATAAATATGAATGAATCTTGTCTTCATGTACAGCATAGATTCATGTTTTTCATAGACATATGAGTCCTGACGGTCTCCCATGAAATAACATACTTATTTTGAAATTATTCCTATACATTTTCTTTATAAGCAATTCCATGTTTCAATGCATGTTGTCTTCAACAAGCTGAAAGCACTAGCTGAAGAAACAAGGGTCTCTTTCATGCTAACCCATGTATAGTAGGTGTCATTTCATATAGCAGTCTCACTCATTCTAATTCATATAATCTACGAACACTATGGAAGGTTCACTGGTCTTGTTATGCTCAAAGCACAGACCACTAGAACCAGTCCAGGAGGAGCAGTATTGGGCCCAAGACGACTAGAAGAGGAGAAGGTCTGTCTAGTATTACAACACAAGCAGGAGTTATCGTAACTGTTTCCCTCTGTATGGCTTTCTCACTCAAACAACTGTGGTAGAAGAGTATAATGTATCATTCAGCCTCCAGTCAGCACTGTTTCCGAATATTTAAGTAGCTTCTGTTCAGATAGGAGCTGAGATATGAGCACCAGTGATGAACAAACTGAATACCTCTTTGTGCTGTGTAGCTCAAAATGTGATGACAGCATGTTTGGGCTGCCATCTCCTCTCTGTTATTTCGCTTAAGGATCTTATAATTTGTATATTGAGAGCTGTCTAAGTGAATGGTTGACAATAACAGAGCAGTTGCAATGCTAGTATACTCCATTAATAATGGATATAACTAGTGAAATAGCTGGATATGTCCAAGAGAAAGGTAGATTTCCCAGATCAGCCCTACTGTATTTAATACATATTTCATTGTCTGTAAAACAGATACTCTTGAGAATAAGCAGGCTTTTTCTGAGCATTCACAATATTGTTAATGCTTCAAAGTAAGAGGAGAAAGTTGACACCAAGCTTAGAGGTGAAATGATGGTGTCCACAGGAAATACTTTTCCTTTGGGAATCCACATAATGAAATGGTACTGAAGAATTTGGTTAAGTAGCCTGAGAGTCAGCTGTTCCTACTGTAATCTTATCTGTTGGTGTGGAATATTTTGCTACAAAAGGTCACCAATAAATTTAAAACTGCTATTCTGATGAAAAATACCAATAGTCTCTCTTTCTTACTTTCGCACACAGATATACTGCTTGGCCAGAACTAATAGTAGCCAATACAAGTTCAGATTGGTGCCAAAGAAGTTATACTGTATTACACCAAGGGTGGGGTTCCTACTACTCCTGCAAATTCACACAATGGGTTGACCTCATTACTCTCTACAAGTACCTGAAAGGAGTTTGTAGAGAGGAGGGAGCTGGCCTCTTCTCCCAAGTGACAGGGGACAGGACAAGAGGGAATGGTCTCAAGCTCCGCCAGGGTAGATTTAGGCTGGAGATTAGGAGGAGGTTTTTCACAGAAAGGGTCATTGGGCATTGGAATAGGCTGCCCAGGGAGGTGGTTGAGTCACCTTCCCTGGAGGTGTTTAAGGCACGGGTGGATGAGGTCCTGAGGGACTTGGCTTAGTGTTAGATAGGAATGGTTGGACTAGAAGATCCAATGGGTCCCTTCCAACCTGGTTGTTCTGTGATTCTGTGATTCTGTGATATGATGTAGGCGGCATCACTCAATAGATTTGTATGTCTTCTGGTCTCCAAGATATTATGGAGACTTGATGGTGAAGGCCACTGCTGAATCCTAACAGTCTGCTCAAGCATAAGGGTTTTTTACCTGTTTCCTTCTTTTCTTCCTTCCATTTTGTAGTTACTGGTCTTATCTCCCCTGCTAAATTTTTGCAGATCACTTATGCTTTCACTGGTTCTCTCTTGCTTACTTTTTCTCTTTTACCATCAGCTGATCTCTCCATTCCTTGTTCTTTCCTCAAGCCTCTGCTTATTGTATTTTTTCTCTCCCAAACTACCCTTCAGTCACCAATAAGCTATCTGTCCATTTATTTCAGCCCTTGTTACCCTGCTTCAGATCACTCCTACTTACCCCATTCTAGGTTTGGCATTTAAAGTCCAAGAAAGCACTCATGGGAGAGGGTTTGAAAAATGAGACATGAGAAACATGCACCAGGAAGGTACTGTTGCTTAGTGACTAGAGCTTATACCTGAAGTCAATTGAACCAAAGAGAAGTTTAACAGATAGTAGATAGCAAGATGGAAAGAATGCTGAGCAAATCAAACCAAATTTCATTTAAAAATGAAAACGTTGTGCACATGCAGAAGGATTGAAGTCTTTCTCAGAGACAGTCTTTAACATCCAACACCCTTTTTTCTTGAGATAGACCTGAAGTGGGAGCCATCAATGTACAACTCTAGCTTTAGTACATCTTTCGTAACTCTTGTTACTTGCACATAGTCAAAAAACGTAAGGTGAATTAATCGTTAAATAATATATGCATAGGCATGAATTTCAAATTCTTTTGTATCTCTGTCTCTCTCTTTTTGTCTTCTGTTTTTCTTTCCCCCCTGTTCCTTTAGGCTGTACGAGAAAAGTTAGAGCCAGATGATGCTTTGATGTATGAAGAAGACCTGGATGATGAAGACTGTGGTGAAGCAGAATTTGAGGAAACCATGAAACTAAAACTGCTGCGTAGAATTGCCTTCATAGCAACCAAACTGCGGGAGTTTATTGGCAACATGATAATCACCACTGGAAAAGTTGTTGTTACAATTTTACTTGGTTCAGCAGGTTGGTGCTTTTGAAAAATTTCCTCCAGAGTCCATTAAATTGTGCATTTAACAAATGAGTTTTCAGCGCTTTGGTACCTGTGGGAATAACAATGGAAAATTTTAAGGGAAAAGAAATTGCTGTTGATTTTATTTAAATTAACTTTTTGGCAGGCATTAGAATATGCTGAGTTGCTTAATTTTTTATTCTAATACTGTGCGGCCCTATCATTCTGTATACAACTTTCACAGTTTCTGTTATAACCAAATGGTGAACAATTGCATATTATAAGTAACTATATATTTTATATATGCATAAAATAATATGGATTCATAGATTCTGTCACTTCCAAGTGTAAAAAAGAACTGTATTCATGTGGCCATTAAAAAAATAAACTATTAAACAGTTGATGATGCAGTGTGTAAAAACTGTTATAAGCAGACTTCATGTTACTTCTTGATGTTGTTGGCAAAAGTAGCTGTTTCATATTACATATTCAGCCTTTTTATAATTCGATGTAGTACCACATCATCGGCTACAGCTGGAATGGAAGTGTACAAAATCACTGTATGTTGGGATTAATGAATTAAAAATTGGATTGGGCAGTTGTAAATTAGTTTTTATGTGCCTACTCAAATATTTGAATGGAGCCCTTACCTATGAAGTATAAGAACAAGTGTATACTTAACATAGAGTATGCGTAGTATATGAAGTATAAAAAAATAGTATTCAAAGTGTTTGATATTAAATGTTGAGGACTGGTCAGGTGTGGCCCTTCTAGTAAGGCAAGCTCTTTCAGCAAGGTAACAGCAAGGTAACAAGGTTGTCAGGTTATCTGACAGCTTCACCTGTAGCCAAATGCAAAGTAATGAATCTAAAAAGGAGAAAAAGAAAAAAAGGGTTATATGGATTGCCATGGGGCCTGACACAGGCAAGAGAGGTATCATTAAAAAAACCAAAAAGCCTGATGCCATTCTGAAGTTACATGGGTAAACATCACCCAGGGGGGATGAAGCAGAAGGATCACACAGCAGTGGCAGGGGCAGTTTCTTCTGAGTGGTGATGGGCAGCTTGTCTGGGACTCCAACACATACCAAGAGCCAGGAAGTGTTTGAAGGAGAGTTAGAAAATGGGCTTGAGGTCTGGGAAGCCAGAGAAAGACCTCAAGCTTAATTAGTTAAACACTTCTTTACTTACTATGCCAAGAAAAAGACAGATGAGTGGTGATTAGACTACAACCTTGAAGCAGTGACAGAAGTACGAAGTGTCTCTGCCTCTGTTTTTTCAATCATCTCTTCTAATAGAAGCTATAATACAAGCCAATAGTTAAGTGCCAAATCGAGGCAATTTCCAACCAGAAATAAATTTTGAATTTTTCACAGCCAAGAGTAATTGGCCACAATAAACAACTTATGTTTGGATAGAGTGTCTTCTCTCTCTCCTAAAGTGTTTAAGTAAAGACAAAGTATGTCTATGAAAGAAGAAAAGAAATAGTTACAGTATTGAGGCAGAAGTTGCTGGGTGAAGCCCCCATCATGAAGGGATTCTGAGGAGATGATCCCTGTGGCTCTGTCATGTTTTTATATGTGGGAGCCGATGAAAACACCAATAGGTTATACACTGGAACAGAGACAAAGCACCATAATTTGAAGACTTGCTCCTAATTACAATGTGAAAGGATATAATGTTGAAGCTGAGGCAAAGTGACCAATTGTAGAATCATAGAATCATCAGGTTGGAAAAGACACACTGGATCATCGAGTCCAACCATTCCAATCAAACACTAAACCATGCCCCTCAGCACCTCGTCCACTCATCCCTTAAACACCTCCAGGTAAGGTGACTCAACCACCTCCCTGGGCAGCCTGTTCCAGTGCACAATGACCCTTTCCGTGAAATTTTTTTTCCTAGTGTTCAGCCTAAACCTCCCCTGGTGGAGCTTGAGGGCATTCTTTCTTGTCCTGTCCCCTGTCACTTGGGAGAAGAGGCCGTCACCCTCCTCTCTACAACCTCCCCTCAGGTAGTTGTAGAGATCAATGAAGTCTCCCCTCAGACTCCTTTTCTCTCTTTTTTTCCATGCTTTGTTGTACATCTTTAGAAAGTGAAGATTTCATCTCAGAGGAAGGTGTGGAAAATGGTAATACAGTAAGTGCTGAGGTATGACTTGGATGAATTGAATAGAAAAAAGATCCTTTTCTTCTAGTCTCCAAGCTAATAACAGTCTCAAGAGCTAATTGTAATAATTAGAATAAACAGTAATTGGATTAAATTGTTCAATAGACTTCTTGTCAGACTTAGAGGTTTAACAAACGCTGATATTTCCCACACTTTTCCAACTCTCCATGTTTTTATTTTCGCAGGTATGATGGTGCCGTCTTTGACCTCAGCTGTGTATTTCTTTGTATTTTTGGGCTTGTGCACGTGGTGGTCCTGTTGCCAAGCATTTGATCCGCTGATATTCAGCTGTCTGTGTGTATTGATGGCTATATTCAGTGCAGGGCACTTGATTGGACTTTATCTGTACCAGCTACAGTTCTTTCAGGAGGTTGTTCCACCGAAGGATTTCTATGCCAGGTGAGACAAACTCCTTTCCTGTTTAATTGTGAGCACATGATGCAGCATTCTCTTGTCACATGATGATATAAATACTTCTCCATGTAATACTTCTGATAGATTTTATGCAAAACTTCATGTTCAGTGTTGCAAGAGTTGAAGCATTTCAGACTGAATGGTTTTGGATGAGAGTGGTGAAAATCCTGCCTGGGCAATTGTATGCAGAGAGCTGGGGCAGGTTAGGAGGAGAAGGTGTCTTTGGTTTGGGTCAAAGTGATCCTCACATGAGTGAGATTGATTTGGCTGAGGCGGGAGATAAAGGAAGTAATGTGGTGGCATTGATGTGAGTGCAGTGTACACATGCACATTTTCTGGTTGTGGAAAAGAAATGCTCTGAGGGTTGATGTCATGGTGTCTTCACTGGGGCAAAATGCATCTGCAGTGCCATCCACACATGGACCGAGGGATGCTGTGATACTTCGCCTGCTGAGCATAATATTAGAATGTTTATGTAAACAATTTCTCTCTGGTCATGTGCAACATACCACCCACCTTCTGTGCCTATTGAAATTAAGCCAAAAAGCATTATTTCTAGATACTGTGGCAGTAAATATTGACTGGATGTAATTTCCCTGACTCTTTAATTCTTTACATGCTTTTATACTGTGGTCTAAACTAAGGTGAAGTAATGGATGATTTTTTACTCATTACTACTTTTTCTTTTCCTGCTGGACTATGATTGCAATTTTTTTTAATGGTTTGTACTTTTGAGGTCATAGTAATCCTTACATTAAATTAAATGCAAATAAGTCTTATTTTGATTTCTGATGAGCCTGTTGTTCCTTTTAAGTATTATAAGTTGAAGGTTAAAGGATATTAGATGTACTGAGGAGAATGAATTAACAATTTACATCTCAATACATTTCATTAAAAGCAGTAAAAAAAGATAAACTGCTTGGCTACAGTAGTGGGTCTTTTAATACTTATTTTGACTTTTTTTTTTTTTTTTTTTTTTTTTTTTAGTACAGATTAATATATGTGTGGTTTGTGATCTTGGAATTTCTAACTTGAGGAGGCTGATTTGGAGGGTGTAACTTCCTTAAAAAACAGAAAAAATCCACTGAGTTCAGGTTCTTTTGTGCCACCTAGCGGTGAATGGATGATTTCTATTAACAAGGAGCTAAAATGCTCAACACCTTCCTGAAAACTTTATATTAATTTCTCTGTGTATTAAGAAAGGAAAGAAAACATAGATTCAAAAGTCTCAACTGTTTGGCTATGAGGATATTATCTCACAATATTTTACCACCAGACAGCAATACTGTTTTCAAAAGGAGAGGAAGTATGTGTTTGATACCGTTTTGCTATGACACATAAAACTCCTTTTATATGCACCATTTGCAGAAGTACCTTTTCTTATTATTAATGTTCTTATTATGAATTTTAAAGTACTCCAGTTTTTTCCTTTAATTTTCAATTAATTTAGTCCCAAACTGCTTTTCTGCATTTAGTTTTTTTTTGTTAGTAGTGTGATTCTACATTTTATGATAAAATTTCATTCAGTAGAAATAGGCTACTTTAACTTGGTCGCTAATTTTTTAAATGAAAAAATCTGATAGTAGGTAAGTTGACTCTCTATATTGTAGAAATAAAAAGTACCTTCACAATTGGAATTAAAAATGTCCTAGTGTTGTACTGTGGAGTATGTGCTGACCCTTTTTTAAGCAAAAAGATGTATTCATGCAGACTGTGTCTTGAACTAGTATTATTGGATACTCTGCCTTTTACATATGATACCATATGCAGGACTGATGTTCTAAATTACATAATAAATTATATTTGAATGTACAAAACACCAATGACAACTCAACAGAAGGTGCAGTAAATATATCGTCTTTGTTTCTTTAATCACAGTACTTTCTGCTGTGGATTTACTTTGATGTACCGTCAGGGAGTTGTGCTTGATGGTACAAGTGTTACTGGTGCTTGGAAGTATAAATCTGAGTGTAGGAATAGTCGCTAATATGATTTTTAATTATTGGAGTAGGACTGGAATATAAGCAGTGGCCATAGGAAGAAAATGAGACACATGGTGGAATGTTGCAGAAAAAAATATTTTCGCAGTTTTTGTACTAGAAGATATCTCATATCTTGATATTTTATGTACCATCTTGATTTGAAGCAGAGCTAAATATGCAGAGTTTCCATTAATACTGAGGGTGTGAGGGAGGAGCTAGAATAGATAAATTATATACTGAGAAAAGAATCCGATTCCCCAAATTCTTCTCTACCATTCTCAGAATATGCTGTTCAACATTGTGTTTGCAAGAGGAGAACAGCAAATCTTTCTCATACTTACTCCTTTCTATGGACCTTTCTTATTTAGTTCCAAAAGAAAGCATTTCAGCACATACCTGTATTTGCATGTGTTAGCTTTAGTGCCATCGCAAATGGATCTTTATCCATATAAGAAGGGAAACTGAAGTGTAAGGAACAAGAACTTTTATTTCTCTAAATTTTTGAGGGCTCAGTCTCCAGGTTAACCTCTCCTCAGATACAAAGGCAGATCTGAAAACTACTCCTGTTGAGCTGCTGGTGGATGTTATATATCTCTGCTGAGCATAATATTGGTGTTACAAAATGCTGCTAACATTGGTGTCTCTGGGTTTGAGTTCTCAAGTTCATAGGAAAGGAACAAGTACTGATCAATTAAAAAATGTGTTGTCTCTGTATAGTAATGCATTCAGCTTACCACTGTATCGATTGATTTCAGACTAAGAGAACAACCCAAACAGACTGGAAAGTTCTCAGGTCAACAATATCTTTCAGCTAAGATTTGCATCATCCTTGTGCTGCTTCTTCCTTTTAAAAGTCTTGAACTCAAAATTCTGCAAATGACTGACCATTGTCACCAGAAGAAAGAGTTTTCTTGGAAGGGATAGTCTGAAATCTGGTGAATTTACCTATTTTTACCTATAACCTTATTGTATTCTGCAAGCAAAGTATTTCCCCTCAAAATATGGAATAACATAGCACTCTGTATTTGCCATAGTGCTACAGGCATACATGAAGCACCAGTCTCCTACAAAGTTTCAGATCTACTTCTGTGGCTTTCTGGTTCTGCGATGTGCAGACAGGAGTGTCTTAAACACCAACACACATGAAAGTGCCATCCAGTGCACACTAGGATCTGCAGATTAAAAAAATGTAAAGGCTACTGGAAATTCTGATGGATAGTCAATGTGTCAGAAGAAGGCAGAGTAGCAGCAACGCTTACATGAATTTGCCTCCACCCTAACAGTTTTTCTCCTCTACACCAGCCCCTATTGGAGAAGTGAGTAACTGCCGTTCAAAGCAGTGCTTTAGTTGCCTTGGAAAGAGCAACCCTAAGTAGTGCAGGAGGACCAGCATAAGTAAGGCTGAATTTGTCTTTTCAGTTAGGAGTTGTCTTGTTGCATGAGTTAACACCAGTTAAATGCCAGCTGATATCTGTCAAATAAAATGTCCATGCTCATTTTATAATTTCATTTAAAATAGGTATCTTTTGTGTTGACTTGCTGCCATATTGCAAAATTGGTGATTTACAGGGGTGGTAAAACAACAGCAAGAACTATCCACTTAAAGCTAGATTCTGAAAATACCATATTTCTGCCTTAGAATTGTTTTCACCTGAGTTAATAAAAACAAGTCAATGAGCTAAAATGATTTTAGAAATTAAGAACACACTGCTACAGCCTGAAAAAATACGCAACAATATGTTTGCCATTTTTCAAATTGCTGCCTCCTTTCTGGCTGATGTTTATTTTGGCAAAAAGTTGTAACAGGGGCAATGATAAAGCCTTGCCAATGTGAAGAAATAGGATCTGTGCAGTGGTATGAAGTTTATCCTGAGTCAGTAAAGTTATTCCTGTCCAAAATTGTGATTATAAGCATATTCATTGATCCAGTAATGCAATATAAATTAAAACCTATGTGCGTTCTTAGAGTTTTGGGTCTGTCTTGAATTGCTGATAGTTTTCAGGCAAATAATGTTCAAAATATTTTAAATACAAATGGTTTTGTCTATGGGAAGGCATCATCCTTATAAAACAAGGCAAACCTAAGATTCCAGGGAGTGTCATACAGTGATATCTTATGTCACAGAATCACAGAATCACAGAACAACCAGGTTGGAAGGGACCCATTGGATCTTCTAGTCCAACCATTCCTATCTAACACTAAACCAAGTCCCTCAATACCTCATCCACCCATGCCTTAAACACCTCCAGGGAAGGTGACTCAACCACCTCCCTGGGCAGCCTATTCCAATGCCCAATGACCCTTTCTGTGAAAAACCTCCTCCTAATCTCCAGCCTAAATCTCCCCTGGTGGAGCTTGAGGCCATTCCCTCTCGTCCTGTCCCCTGTCACTTGGGAGAAGAGGCCAACTCCCTCCTCTCTACAACCTCCTTTCAGGTACTTGTAGAGGGTCGCATCTTCATTAAGTGAATGGGAATGTGGAATTACACAACTGATTGCGTCGTTGCAATGAGTGGGTAAATCTAATCTAAGACTGTCTTTTCAACAAGAAATTTTCACATGAAAGATGCCTCTAAATCTCTTTAAGTAGAACTGTTTAAAGAGGTTATACAGTGATTAGTAATAAGACTGCTTAAATGACTCTTATTTGGGAAGGGAGTGTCATATTGATATTTGCTACAGATGCTAGATTCAGAATATCTAATATGTTTTCAGATTTATCTGAGATGAGTCCAGCCCAAAATCCTTCATTTGAAATTCCCTGAAAGCTGTAGCCCAAATGTTGTGTTTATCTAGGGTAATAAATTAATAAATTCTTAAGCAGTCTCAAATATATTGCTGGAATCGTCAGCTCAAGGTGGGACATCCAGCTGTATTTATATTTTCCTAAATTAGTGGCTAAGTGTGCTAATGAAATCTCAGCAAGAGAGGAAATATCGCCAAAACAGTAAGATGCAGCTGATCAGTTCCCTTGTTGGAAGTCTTGCCTCTCTGCAAAGCTAGGCACTGATCTCTTTCCACCTTTGTAGCTCCATTGGAGCGGAGAACTGGGCAACATGTTTCACCTGAGCTGCAACCACTCTTGGCGCTTACTGCAGACGATCTTTGGCACGGCAAAGGTGCCTCACCCCTGAGAGGCAAAATATTCTTACCCCCATACGGATTTCTGAGATTTTCAGAGTTGCCCTGCACCCTGGTTACAAGGCAGAGCTTGACAAGATGGAGTATTCGAAGTTCATTTGTATATGCTATATTTAGCTGCAATGGCTTTCGTGCCTTATACCTGATTTTTTTAGCCAGTTACCACCACAATACTGCAGCACTTGCTGCCAGGGAAGAGACCCCTGGATACATACAATGGAAGGAAACTGCACTGCCTTTCTTGTTTCTATCATCTGCTATGAGCAATTGTACATTTTGTAGCTGCAGAGCATGCTCCAAACCATGCCAGACCAGCCACCACCTTTGTCACTATGACAAGATTACATACGAAAGCCAAAATTTCTCTCTCACAGAGAAATAGAACTTAGCTAATTTTATTCTTATGAATGTTTTGCAGCTGAGTTTTGTATTAACTGTATGCACTATAGTTAAGGAAACAATTAGTTCAACTTCATCCTGTTTGCTTATTAGAACCTTATCTTCAGCTTCTTTTTTTTAAATTATTTTGCAAAGGCAATGACTGCTTCCATTGACATCTTAGAAATGCAAGATCAGACTCCCATTAGCAAAAGACAGTAATCATCCATGCTATTATCGTAATCTCCTTTTAAACTGTGCGGTAGCCTAGAGCAGGTGGGCTCATCTAGGCTCCTGTTCCCATGAAAGATGGGGCTAGATGATCTTTCAAGATCCCTTCCAAACTGGTCTGTTCTCTGGTTCTGTGATTCTAAGTGGTCTTCTGAGTTGCATGATTCTACAAAAAGATGTTTTGTCCTGGGATTTTGTGAGCCATACAATGTGAGTTTCTCAATGTTATGCTGGGAAGTTTTTCTGTACTACACAGTAAACAGTTAATTTACTGTCAGCTGAACCATCAAAGTCAGTGTGTTCTTCATTTTTTATGATAATGTGTATCTGGGGTCCAAAAAGATCCATACCTATAGCTGGAGCTGGTGTGCAGACAGTTAACAGAATTAATGACAACATGACAGAAAAGTTGAAAACATAGGTGAACCAAGGACTAGTGGCAAATTCATAGTAAAGCTTCTAACCTCCTCCATTACATTTTTTCTCCTTCCTAAGAGGAAAGTGTACTGGTTATTATTAAGCCTTGCATATTCTTTAGTTCCCTTTTTAATGTCTTACCTTACTGGAATAAGCTAGTATGGTTTATATCAGAAACTGCTCTAGATGACTGAGAAAGAAAGAGTCCTATTTAGTGAATGCCCTTCAGAACTTAATTACCAATTGAACTTTTTTCAAGACTGAAATAGGTTAATATAGGTTTGGACTAATCTGAGTTTCACGCTTTTAACCATTCTGATAGCAGTTTCTGGAATATCCAAATGCAATTGAAGAACCAGTGGTGGAGTTCCCAGTCGTTTGTAACATGAAAGCCTTGGAAATGTTCCAAAACTACTCACCGTTGTGAGATTTCCAGCTTAGCTTCTGCCACGTGGGCATTCAGAGATTCATCCAAAATGAATTCACAATCTTTCAACACTTATTCAGAGAGAATCCTTGGAGATTCACCCATCAGCGGACATGCAATAAATGTCCATGCTCTGCTCATTTTATAGGAGAGTTGTACTCAACGTTGATTTAAAATGGTTAGCTCAGGTTTTGGTGGAAGTCCAGTGGTGACAACAGGGAAGGCGATGTAAACTTACCCAGCTTTCCTGGGAGAATTTGTGGCCCTTTCTGGTCTTTATGTGGTTATTAATACCTATCTCTTTTTGGTATATACTGTCCTTCTTTAAAACCACTGCCAAGATCTACAGCAAGTTTGAAACTAGCTGAAAAAAGGTAACAGAAGAACTAGTCAGTATACTGCAGTGATTTCCCTGTCAGACCCACCCTCCCAGCCTTCCTGGCAGTCTGTATAGTGGTGGCTCTGCATCCCCACAGCAGAACCTTTGGCCTTCATCATAACTGCCGCCCTGCATGAAGTGCCAAATTTAGTCTTGGCAGAAGCAGTCACAACTTTATTCACGTTACTGGCATTGAACCACAAGTGATTTACATCCCTCTGTCTTCCTCTGGACCTGAAAGGGATGTAAACTGAGATACATGCTATGGCCTTTTAAAAACAATGGGTTTCTACATGCAGGAGAGACCAGTTTCTGAGCTGTGTTTTGCTGCAGCAGCAAGCCTGCAACCAGTGAGCTCTCTGGTCCTGGACACAGGTGGTTCTCATTAGTGGGGAGAGGAGAGCCTTGGCACCCCCAGCAACCTGTGCACTGTATCCAGAAACTGAGCCTAAGCTGCAAACATAAAAATCAGTCACCATTGCATGACATAATGTTGGCAAGCTGCCACTTCTACGCTGTCTCCTGCCCCCAGATATCTGTGTTGCCATAAGAACTGCTGAATTTCTGTCTTGTTTGGGATGTGTTGAAATGTCAGGGTCAGAGGGACAGAGGGAAGCCACAGAAATTTTCAAAGTGTTGATGTTCCATGAAAAACTAGCCTGACGATCCTGGTTTGACTGAATTGGATATACAATTGCTCTCATAACAGAGCCTTCCCACTTTTGCATCCACTTAGGTAGGTCATTCATGCGGGACTAGTACAACTCTCTGCTAGCAGAAGCTCTGCTTGTGGTCAGGGAGAGCTGAATTACTCCACTCCCCCATACACAGCGTGCATCCACTTACGTGTATCTGATTGCCACACTGACATTTGAAGATGGACTCCCTGCCCATCACGGTGATGGATGACTGCAAAGAAGTGACCGTATAATTTCTTCCTGTATTTTTTGAAAAGCATAGATCTGCATGCTGTGATCATTGAGCAAGTGTCTGGAAAAAAGGACAGAAAAGGAACGGAGAGACATCAACCCTTACCCTCATACTGGATTTGGATTGTTCTTCATTTGTGGTATTAGGAGACATAGATTACAATTAGCAAACTTTTCTAGGCATTACAAGCTTGTCTTTACTGTTTTCCTGAGGTCTGCTTGCCAGCCTTTATTTTTATGCACTGACATGCCCAGAAATTGTGATAATAAATATTCAGTGCTTATGTAGCTCTCCTTGTTTTCAGTTCAGTGTATAAACATTGACAAATGAATCATCCCACATTCTTGGAGGCCAGTCAAAAGGCAGTCCTGACTAACCTCAGTCAAGTACACACAGGAGAGCTAGTCCTTATCTGTGTGAGAGGCAATCTCCATCAGTTTCTCTAAACGCTCAGGGTGGATGTGCTTAATCTCTTGTTTATGTTCATATAACCAAAGCTAGGAACTTACTGATAAAACCTGAGCCAATCAGATGCAGTTTATAACCAATTTAAATCAGCTATATTATACAGCTTTGCTTTTGAAATTAGTTAATTGGGCATTTCCAAAGCCTTCTTGCTCATTACCCCATTATCTTCTTTCCTACATCTTGCTATATTCTGTTTTTCTATTTAAACACAAATGGGAATCATAACTTGCATCTCTGCCTTAGTTCATTCTCTGCTAAAAAAAAGATTATCATCTTAAGTCATATTTTCTACTGTAGAATCTCATAATTTAGGTATCAATCACTCTTGCTTTTTTTTCAATCCATTTCCCTGCCAATTGTATAAGTGGAAAATCTTCTCTGCATGCATCAGTGAACCTAGCAGACTGTCCCAGTGTGACTGAAAAGTATCATCATCCCCTTTCAGAGGTGGAAAAATTCCCTAACAGAAAAGTTACATGAATTTCATAATCCCCCTAGAGAGCCAGAGCCAGAGCCAGAGCCAGGTTTTTAGCTGCAGTCTGTGACCTTAGGTTCCTAGATCACAGACCAAGTTACCTCAAAGTTTAAATTAGTGTGGAGCTGCACTTGAAAACAATTTATGTTGTTCTGCATCTGGTTTTCAAAGAGGCAACAATAAATCTCTTAAGCTGGCAGGCAGTTGCATGGTTAGATGTTGGACTGGATTGCTTGCACATTCTGGTCAACTAGCACCACCCCACTAAATGCTCATGCTCACCAGGGTTATTTGTGGTCTCCTTTTCCTAAATGATTTCTACCAAAGCTTTATTCTCAAGGGACTAGCTGTGTAAAATATTAAATCCTTCTCCCAGTTTAGGACAAGAATGCTGTTTGTGTGCTGTGCTATCTGTTTCAGTTTTGAGCAGGCAGTCCTCCTTTCACACCCCCTGCTCTTCTTGTGTGAGACTTTTCAAGGTGGGACTGTTGGCTCCTGTCCTTTCAGCAGCTCCGCCAACTCACTTTGAAAAACCAATAACCCAAGTTACTAATTAGTATGGAAAGACATCATTAAACTGTGCCTCCTGCTGTGTGCTGAGGTGTCCAAGCTCACCCCCTGGCAAGGAGAAGCCTTTGTGTCCATGGATGTTTCTGCATATGCCTTTAGTTTTCCCATTCCCACTTTCCATATGGCTCCTTAGAAATCTAGACCTGTTTTCTCATGATTTTCATCTCTGAGTAGAAAATGAAACTAAAAGTTAGACATCTTTAATTTTGTTGGCATGATTTGGTTGGCATCCTTCCCTAGGCAGTGTTGTTCAGTTTGAGTTGCTTTTCATTCACCTCTATAGTCACAGGGAATGTGTGTATGGGAGAAAGGAGTGCAGATGACAAACAACTGTGCATGGTGCCAACCATCTCCATCTGCTCATCCCAGCAGTGCTGCCTCAGCTCCTGCAGCTTCCATGCTGCCTAAGTTGCCTCTGTTTTGTAGCTGAAACTGTTCAGAAAACCCTTCTGCATTACCAGTAGTTATATCTCAGTGATAGAACAAACAATTCTCTGCCTAAATCTCCACCTAATGCATGAGCCAGTCTGCTGCTGTCAAAGCATTGACACTGCTGGTCCTGGTGAGGAAGGATTATGTTGAAGGAGACACACTAAGCTAAAGTATGATGCAGGACCCTAAAGCAATTTTTCTGCAGCTTTGTCTGCATTTCTTCTTCTTGCCATCCTATCTGGTGGTGTGCCCTTTGCTAGATGCTCAGCTGTCAATTAAGGATGAAAAAGCAGTGGAGTTAGTACCTCAGCACGTTCATAAGATGATCACCAGTGGAAGTCTCAGCAAAAGTACCTGAAGGCTACAGCAACATCACTACTTTCTAGATCACTGATGGGCTGAAGAGAACAGCATCAGAATCAATTCCAACCAGAAATTCAGATCACAACTGAGTTGTGTTATGGGTAATGAAACAATTTGGGTATCCAGAGAGAAATCCACTGATATAATTAATCTTCTTCATGCCAGGCTTTTGAAGATAGGTTTTTTAATCCATAAACAAGGGATTGATAGGCCCAAATCTACTATTAGTGAGAACAGTATGGAATTATTGCCTCTAAGGCAATGACAGCATACAACAAGCTTTTAGAATAGAATGTCAGTACAAAGATCAATTATTGCATGAAATGTGGTATATATGTCACGGATCTTTATGTTCCAACTTAAATTCCCCTCAGAGTAGCTGGTTTATTTCGGATATATGGAGTTTTGAATGTGTGAACTTTGGTCATTCTTTCTGTGGATGTACGATCCTTAACAGCTTCCAGTCACATAGTCTTAGAGAAAATTCCATTACCCGGTTACTTTAGAAAACCAGGTTATATAGCAGATAGTGTTTAACATCCTGTTTTTAAGTTGTTAATTCATTTGTTATTTTTTTACAGCTGCTTATGTGGTTGTTTTATTCTTCCTGAATTAAGATTTGTGTTGTATTTAAAGTTTTTGCAAGCTTTTCTATAATTCAGAATCGTAGAAACCATTCTTTCTCCTGAAAATTTTCCTGGATTAATGGCTCATAATTTTTTTCTGCCTTCATTATATTGATGGCATTAGCACAAGAGTTTTAAATTACTTATTTTTTTCATGAGGTTTCTCGTGTGATAGTTGTGCCTTTGAATTAGCTTTTCATTTAAAAGAAAACTCACTGACATTCAGAAGAGTGGGAGATATACCAGGGCTGGTTTTGTCATTGCCAGAAAAGCTTTGATCCAATAGAAGCTATGGAAACCAAGACTTGGTATACAGACATCTGCTAAAGAGCTATTGAAATATGATGACATTAAAACAAAACTTAGAATGTTATACTTACCCACCAATTCACTATATTCACTATGTGTATGCTTGTATTATAGTGTTGTGATAGCAACGCCCTGAAGGAAAACGCTTATAGCCTTAGTCTGTGTTTTCAGATATATCCAAAAAAGTTATTAGCTGTTAAGCTGAAATTTATAATAATACTTCTCAATCCAAATAATCAAATATTTGCGTTATTGTTAATATGGCACAGCTCCAGTTAATGGGTTCTGAATTATTCAAGTCTGAACCAAGGCACAGTCTAGGTCTTTCAAGAACTAAGAATACTTGCAATGCTTTTTAAAGTTTGTTATCACTGAAAAATGGATAAATTTAATAACATTAGTCCAGCTGTGGGCTGATGTTTGTGTCTGCAGTATCTCCCTACATAGTTCTCCTGCTCAGCTGAGGAGAAGGCATTGAAGGATCAACTCTTTCTCTGTGAAATCTTATAACTAATGACATTTGGAAAGACAAATGCCAATTTTCCCATTTATTCTTTTTTTTCCCTTTAAGAAGCCATTGAAAACAAATGCCTCCCACTCATCTTACCCTTGTTCTTTGGGACACTTAATGCATTTCAGCCAACTTTCCCACCTCCTTCCTACCTGTGTTCTGCTATTTTTGTAAAAATATTGTGTAATTTCAGCATACTCTGGAGCATTAATCCCAGTGTAGTCTGAACTCCTAGTCTGTAGCCTATAAAGTAACATCTTTCTGGAAAGCAAGGATGGGTCTGGAGTTAACATGGGACTGACTGAGTCCTTTCCAATGGTATGTGTTTCTTTGGACATGTAGCAGAATGATGTACTGAAGGTGGCTCACAGGATTCCCTTGGCAGAGAGTTTTTGGATGTAATTTAAGGGATCAAAATTAGTGTGTAGCTCTGCTATTCAAATACAGAAAATTTGACAGGATGCTGTGTGTGAAAGAGGGACTCCTAACTTTTAGGAGGGATGTGTATAAGTGATATTTTCTGTTTGCTAATTTATTTTTTTCATTCCTTCCAGTCCTTCTCCCTTTTACCCTTAGGATATTTTCCATTTCAACAAGAATAATTACCTCCTTTAAGTCAATGTTGGAAAAAAGTTTCACTCTTCAAGCAATGATTACAGTTTGGGATATAGCCCTTTCAGTTTTTCAAGTGCTTTTCTACATGAATCTTGGTCTTTGGAGCTTGTCCCATGAAACATGAAGTTCTTCCTGTATATCTGCGCTTTTTTCCCTAGGGCAAGAAGATTTCTAACACCATCATCACCACCCACGTTCCCCCCCCCCCCTTTTTTTCACCATTTATGGGGATTTACTGTAGTTAAATTTCTCTTTTTGTAAATAGACGCTGATGTTCATTTTTCTGCTCTCACCTGTCCTCCTCTTCTCCTCTGTTCTTTCTTGTTTGGCCACTTTTAGCATCTCTGTTCAAGGCTAAGCCATGTGCATGTCAGCCAGTCTTGATAGTTTCCAACCCTAGACATACAGGCACTGCACCCCTCCCCTTTCATCTGAGGAAAGGGAAATAAGTGTGCAATAGAAGATGCACAAATGGCATAAAGATTCAGTAGTTCATAATATACAACAGAAATTTAGAAGTTCTACAGAGATGGATTCCTCAAATCCAGCCCAGCACAGTAGAATTCTCTTACACTATTGCTATGTATAACTGTCCAATATGTGCCAGGCCTAGAAAAAATGCCCTGTAGTCATAAATACTAAATCAGGAAATTCAGTTTCTGAAAGTGGCTTGACGTAGACATTTCTTCAAACTGTAATCTTCATTGTCCTGTTCTGGATTTAATTTCTAGCCTGCTACCATATCAAAGAGTTGCAGACTTGCATCATTGTTTTATTTTATTTTATTAGTCTATGGTAAATCTTTTACTGAAACAGGAAGCAAGTCCTGCAAAATAATCCTTCCTGCATAAACCAATCAGTATTTGTAATGTACATCCAACTTACTGTGAATAAAGAGCAAACGTTACATGCAGTAACAGGAATGTTTGGATGAGGAAGGCTTGAAATAGCTGTTATAAAGTCTTGGAAATTATAATGTATTGTCTGTAATTTGATAATTTTCCACAAAATGCTGTGTGCGTCAGTGTTTTAAGTACATTGTTAAAACATTAGTTTGAGTTCTCCACTCCCATAGTCCATCTTGATTTTGTGTTGTCGTACAATATAGATTTTATATTGCAGGACACTTAACTTATGTGCAGTATAGTACTCATAGTCGCAGCTACATTTGAGAAAGTTAAAGAAAGAACTCCTCTTTTGTGCTGACAGATCTTTAACTTTCTGTTGTCCATTGTCAAAGCAATGGTGAAAGTGAAACCTTAACTTGCAGGTATTCTCAGTGTTGTAATTATCCATTAAAATCAGTGGTTTAGTACTGCTACAGTTTGAGATCTGCAGTTTCCAAACAAAAGCCACCTAAACCTTCCCAACCTCTAAAACAACATTTAGTAACCTTTAAGTAACTGACATGGTTGTCTTTAAAAAGAGATAAGCATTACAACACACATTATCCTCATTCCTAAAATCTCCAGATTGGTCCTCTTGTTATTAGACCAAATAATCATCAGTTCTCAATAAAGATGCATATTGTTATTGCCTCTCATGATAAAAAGATAGGAAAGTCACTTTTGGTCTGAGATTTCAAACCTCCTGCCTTTACATGCCATGGGAACAGTAGCTTCTGTCTTCTCACAAATGGTGTTGCATTTCATGGAATAGCTGTACAACGTACCTTTCTTCCATTTTCGACCCAGTTAGCTGTTTTCTCCCTGGGTTTTTGGCCCAATCACCTTGAAAAAGAATGCAAACCAGAAAACTGAGTGTATTAGGAGAACTCTTGCTTCCTTTCTTTCTTATCTCCAGTCTTTTATTGTGTCTTGGGTATCCAAAATTCCATTTCTTTTCCGTATCTTTTATAAACAAAGAGCATTTTAAACTATGTTATGATATTAACATATGCAGTTATTTTACTGACATAGTCTTAAACCTCTGACCAAATGATTTGTGATAATTATTATTTAGGAAAATGTTTGGCACATCTGCATCTAGTTTTAAGTTTTTGTATGTTTTTCAGTGAAGTAAAACCAGACAATTTCAGTCACTATGCATGGATACATGGCTATAATATATAAAAAGAAAACAGTGCAACATACAGACTTATGAACATTTTTAATTAATCTACTGAGGTTTAGCAAATTGAGACTGTGAACCTACTGCACTCTGAAACTCTTCTGAGGACATGTAATCAATAGGACATGATAACAGACATTTTACTTCCACTAGGAATCACTTCACATCCTCTTTGATCGAAAGCATTGAATGAATTTTTTATGTGTGGTTTGCACTTTTTCAGGAGTTAGGTTGGACTCGAGAAAATCTGTTGTATGTCTTTTGCTTCTGCTTAATGAATCAGAAGTGAGTCTATAAACCGTTTTAAGTTATTACCTTGGAGGCTTTCTGCAGAAAACATGTATGCTTTTTGTTACACTAATGTATTTTGATGCATATTCATAACTGCAGTATGTAAGGCAATTACTTCTGTTACTAAAGTGACACTTGTTATACAGTTTTGTTCCCAGTGCTTAATAAAATGAAACAGCTCTCAAACTCAGAATTTTAACAGTCTCACCTCAAGTTCTTTCACACAAGTTAAAGAAAAAAAGAAAAACCCTAAGCTAGTAACTTCTCTTATAAGTTCACGCATTCAAATTAGGTGTTCTAAATCTCCAGATAGTTGTGGTGAAGCTCCACCTCTATCTCCATCATCTCCATCTCCATCTCCATCTCCTCCTCTGACTAGTCAGATATTTTCAAGTAGCTTGGAGGAATTTAGTGTCATTTCTCACAGAATCACAGAATCAGTAGACTGGAAAAGGTCTCCAGGATTGTCGAGTCCAATCATTTCTATCAGCCATTAAACCGTACCCCTCAGCACCTCATCCACCTGTCTTTCAAATATCCCCAGAGATGATGACTCAACCACCTCCCTGGGCAGCCTGTGCCAGTGCCCAATGACCCTTTTAATGAAATATTTTTTCCTAATGTTTAGTCTAAACCTGCCCTGGAGGAGCTTGAGGCCATTCCCTCTCATCCTGACAGGTATTACTTGGGAGTAAATAAAGGAATTTTGATTGTACTGATTGTACTTGGGTTTTTTCCCCCCCAACTTGGTTTTGTGTATTAGTGCATCAAGATTTCACACTGTCTGATTTTGAAATTGCGGGTCTAATACTGTAGCAATGAAACAGCTTTCACCTATTTCCTAACTGGTGTTAAACTGTCCAAATAAGCCCTAATGTATTTGAATAAACCTGTTAAATGTTGGCTTCTACTCTGATATTTTGGATGGTGTCCATATGTGCCCCTTAGGCTGTGCAAAGAGGACAAATCTGTCCATTGCAGTGGTGGCAGAATGCAGGTGCTTTCTCTGGATCATTGGATGAGGTTGATATAAATTGTGATGCTCAGGGGCATTATAGGGAGATTACTCCTGCTCTGTTAAGCAGTAAAAAACAGTATGCAAAGTAGTACACAAATGTGTAGGAAGATGCAGCAGCTGGAAATCTAATGTAGGCAAAGCTATTACAGAAACTAAATGCAGTAGAAAACAATAAGGCTATGGAAGATTTTCTCTCTTTTGAAATCAAGATCAAATGTCTTTTTAAACTATGAGCTATAATTCAACTGCAAGTTATTTGTTCAATACAAGAATTATTTTGTGTCCTACATTGTGCAGGAAGTCAGAATTATTACTTCCCTTCCTGGCCTTGGAAACAATGAGGCAAATCCTGGTCTGATATCAACTCCTAAAAGCATCAGTATATGCAGGATCTGAACAGACAAATAGTGTTTTACAAACCAAAATGTTCCAGGTCTTTTTTACTGGAGGCAAAATTCACTGACCTAACAATTACTGTTTGATAATGCCATGTATCAGACATATAAATTTTTTTTTTATGTAACCATTTTTCTTCATCTTTAATACCATGACTAATTACTAACGCTATCAAGTCCAACTAACAGCTCAACACCACGTCTACTAAACCATGTCCTTAAGTGCCACAATCTACGTGGATTTTGAACACCTCCCGGACCTCCACCAGTCATCCTTCTGTATTTAAAAGCTTTGAATAAGAGAACATGTTTTTATGTCTCTGAAAAATGTTCTGCACTAACACTTTTCATTAAAGATGGTGAAGAAGCATAAATATTGAATGAGTAGCAACTTGTAGCCTTATTGGAGGCCAGAACAGACAGAACAAGCATTGCCAAGGCAACAGTGTATTTTGACTGTTCTGTTGAGTACCTTTGTGACTAACACATCTCAAAAACCAAGCAGAGTTCAGAAATGAGGAGTTCTTCCTCTGTGTTCATTATTTATGAGACAAAGTGAAATGAATTAAATAAATACATAGCTGATCAGGTGGCAACTAAGAGGGAAGAGGTGCTTTGCAACTTATGAATATTTGGTTGAACGCAGAAGAAGAAGGGAGCAGAGTTAAGTCCAATGGTATATTGGATGGGTAATTTGAAGTAAGTTAATGAAACTAACAAAACAAGGATTTAACTGAAGCATAATAAAATTTCCTAACTGATAGGATTATGAGGAATGTTTCTTCAATGGAGATAAAAGTAAACCACAAGTTTTTGAGACTTTATAGTTACAGTACATCGCACTATGTACTATAGAAATGGCATATGTGATTTGAACGTCATGTCTGCTTGTTAGGGAGTACAAGGACCTTCAAAAACTGGCCTTTCCCTTGTTTCTGTAGGAAATATGCATCACTCACTGTCAATGGCAAGTCTTCTTACTTCAGTAAGAACTGGATTTCACTCTGATTCTGATGTTCGTGAAACAGCAATAGAATGATTTGTACTGTGCTTACATGGGAAAGGTTAAAATGAACCAAAGATAGAGGGATGTGTTGTGAAATAGAAGTAGCAGATGAAACAAATAAGAACTCAACAACCCTGATCATTGACAGATAAAAAATACAAGTCAGTTGGCAAAGAGGAAAAAAGATAAAAGAAGATGTTCCCCTATGCTGATAGAAATATGAATGGAATACAACTGAGCATGAATTTCAATCAGATGTAGCCAAACACCAGTCCTGAATGTGCTTGGATGCTACAGAAGTTTGAATCTGGGTCAACTCCAAACACAGCTCTGCCAACTCCTTCAGATTAAAATAATTTATTTTGTATGCAGGGCCTTTATATTCCCTTTCCCAGCCTGGGATCCACGCAAAAACTCTGAGAAGTCTTAAAGTTTATAGCCTTTGGCTCATTTTCACAATCAGAATGAGCAGTGAGTGCTGATAAATTGTTTAATAATATGCTATAGAGCGGTATTTCTTACAGTTAATGGTATTATACTCATGCTACAAAACCCTGAATGAACAGGTATAACCTCTCCTTTTTCATATTCATTTCACCCTGTTGTATCCAAGGAGCAGAGTTCAGTCAGTCTCTGTTGAATATAATTCTTTGGATTCATTTACCCTTTCATGTTGGATCTTACCATTTACCATTAAATCCTCTGGCAGAAAAGCTTTTTTTAAAATGTATTTATTTTACTCCTTCACAGTAATAATAGTCTAGGGCGAGGGTTTTTTTTTTTCTATCAAGAAATAATTCTCCTAGATCTTCTCTTAAAATAAAATCTATTTCTTGTAAAAACTGAAAACTTCCCTACCCCACATGGAAGAAAAAGGTTTGTCAATAAAACAAAACTGGATATAATGAATAATTACTTATGCTACTGGAAACTCTATGCACTAACTTTGTAACTCTGCAAAGTATTTTCCACTGAAAGAATGAGATTAATTTTTACTTCCTCCTAGTTTTATTTGAACATCAAACATACCTGCAAAGTATCTAATATCTGCTCTTAAATTTAAAATTTTGGAGGTTTTTTTATTATTAAGTATTTTTTCATATCTTTTTTTTTCCCCTATCTTACTTGATAGACATATTGTGAAATCTTAGCTTTTCCAAAGAATATCCTTGATATTAATACTACAACTGCATTCAAACTAATTATGGAATTAATTCTTAATTTTTTTTTCTTAACGATTTGATCATCCACAACAATTACATTCCTGAATGATTTTCTTTTCTGTTCACAACAGCTATGAGTTCACTGAAGCTCTTTATAAGCATTTGCACAATTGGGTAGCAACTAATTAATAATATTAGCTTTTTTTTTCAAAAAAATAAGTCAGTAAGCTGTTCAGTATGCTGAGGAGATGTACTTTACAGCTCTGTCCTGGCAGAGTGAGTGGAATCGTGTTGTATGTCAGTTTACTAAATTTGAAATGTTATGTTGCTGTGATCTGCCAAATGGCCTTGCAGCCAGATTTTCTATTCCCTTTTTCTGTAGCTCTGGACCTACAGGGTAGAGGTAATTTAAAGATTTCACATTGAACATGGGAAATGTAATAATATAATACTCCTATTATTTATGTTGAGAACCAAGTGTAAATATTGTTTGCTTTCACTAAGTATTATAGAATTAAAATGTTCACTGCATTTTATGTATGATGACAAATGCTAGTTTTGAACAGAGTAATCAATGTTATAAGTATGCGAAAAACATTATAAAAATATTTAAACTTTGTAATATTTGGTTGTTATTCTCTAATTGTGTTGGGGTTTTATATCCACAGGTTGTTTGGTGTGACTTCTCTTACTCAGACAAACTGTTCAAGCACTTGGATGATCATCAAAAATCAAGAGTTACTTTGGTATCACCATGCTAATCCAATCTTACTGCTGGTGATGTACTACACACTCGCAACTCTTATCCGTCTTTGGCTACAAGAGCCCATTCTAAGGGTAACTTCCTCCACTTTTTTAGCGCTAATTACTGTGAGACTATCCAGTGCACATACTTCCTAACAGAGATGCAAACGTGCAAAGAAATTAAGGGAAGTAGACAACAACTGCAAGCTGGTACCTTAAATTTGGGGGGGGGTGTTGATAAGGGTCTTCAAGAGTCTAATCTTGCAGCAATTACATGGACATTCTTAAAGTCATCAGGACTTATTTATGTAGGGACTATGATGGCAGAGCATTTGTGCTAGTTCTGATTTGGAAAGGCAGTATTGACATGGAGTAGCATGAGTTCTCTCAAATGGAAGGCAAAAACCACTTACTTGTCTAGCAGGACTGAACTAGGATGCAGGCTGATGCAGGACACTGCAAAACAAGAGAAGAGATTTGATATTTTATCATAGAGAGAGAAATATTTTCTTAAAACCTTTCCTCATCAAGTTTTGCACCTGAGTGAAAATCCTAGCTTTCATTTAGGAGCAAGAGAAAAAGGAGACAAAACGGAAATTGTTACTTCTTCCTGTTTCAGAGAAAAAAGAGAATATAAGTACCCACAGATATCATAAAAGCCTAGAAACTGGAAATATAAAGAAGATTATTCTAAGCATCATTTATTTTAATCTACTGATCATCTGAGGCTTGACCTGAGTTTTAGAATTCAGATTTAGCAGTGCTGTAAACTACAATGAAAGTACACATGACTGAGCTATGACTTACTGTAGTTTGTAGTAGCAAGGAAAAATGTGGCAAATTTTCTAATTTTATTTAATTTTTCTTATTTTGTGTTTCTTCATATGACAGAAAATGTAACAATTTTAACATTTAAGGGCAGACAAAAATACATCAGAGATGTCTGATATTTGGGATTTACATATGTTGGCCCTCACAATAAAAGGTGAATGATTCCAGAACTGTCAGCTTGAGTTGTCTAAAAGAACATGCTTTAAGTGGCCAGAAATTTTAAGAAAGGCTTTTCTGTAGTCATGAGATTTTAAAAGATGGTGGTCCAGTACCTTCTGGCATTGGGTTCTTTTAGGGTTTATTTCATAGGATCATAGAATCATAGAACAACCAGGTTGGAAGAGACCCATCAAGTCCAACCATTCCTATCAAATCCTAGAATCATAAAGCTTACAATAACTTTATGAGATAGTACTGAGAATGACTTAAGTTTGGTTTTTTGGTTTTTTTACTGCAGCTACAACAGCTAGAAACTTGCTTTTTTCCTTTCCTTAAGTGAAAACTGACATTTCCAAATAACAATATGATTTTAGCATTGGAACTGTAACTAAAACTTCACAACTCACAAAGTGCCTAGTAAAGTCATGAGAACTACTCACACAGGAGTAACCACATATGAAATGCAGTCAGTGGGAACTGTGTAATCTCAGCATCACTGGGAATTAATTTACAGTACTTGGGTTGTTTTCATCCAATTTTAGCATCTTAATGCTGGATCTAAATTAGTTACTGTACTTTTTCAGTGAAGAGAAATAGACCCGTTTTCTCTGGACAGAGTGAATCCTGCAAGTTCCTCCTGGGACTAGATAGGAACTGTAGTGGACTTGTCTGCACTTCTTTCTTTTAGACTACTTGTGTTGTCTGAGATAGATGTTCCCATAAGACACTAAAGTCAGTCTCTGAGAACTGGAAGCAAGTCAAATTAGAGATGCTTTCTAAGCAATTGAGCTAGAGCGAGTAAGTATTAAAAGAGGTTAATTTAAAATAAGCTGATGGCTACATGAAAGGCAATACAAAGTTTTAGCACACCCATGGGAACTTGAGATACTATGGGGATGATGCTTCCCCCTGAAGATATATGAGCTTTTAAATGACAGCCATGCATTAATGCTTGTTTTTGATGCACAGGATGTAGTGATGTATTTGTCATTAGAAAGAGATGCTGAGATTTGCAAAATTTGCTTCTTTTACACACTTCCTCCTTATGGCCTTTTTTTGTCTAGATGCATTTTTGTTTTCCTTTAATGGTGTGATATAAAAAGAAATTAATCTGTCTTTTACTGGCTTTGTCCTTGTAGACTCCATTCTGTATTATTTAAATCCAGAAATAATTTTATTCCAGATTTCATTGAAATGTTTTCTGACTTGTGAATTTGAGGAGTATATGATTCATTATGGAACTAAGTACATTATCTGCCATTGCAATCACCAGTGTTTTCAAAATTACACCATTTTTAGGATCTTACCACTAACCTACATACAGTTGGATGGATGGCAAAGACAATATGCTAGAAGTTGTTTAGTGTAAAGCAGTTGTTCTCTGTTTACTGCATCCCTGGACAGTAAAATGTGGCTTATCTTGGCAACTTTATTCAAAAGGATCTCCTGGAAAAAACCTGTTTTGAACAAAATGATTGTGATAGATTATGCATAAGGAAATAATTATTCAGTCTAAAATTATGTAAATGAGCAGAATATATTATTGGTATAGCAAATTCAAAATCAGAAGACTTTTGGATCTGGTGTTTTTTCCTTCTAGTGTGAATTGCATCTTGGAGTCCTCCTGTGTACAAAATTACTGCTGGATTGGAGCAGGAGTAGTTTCTCAAACAGGTGCTCTTGAGAACCTCTGCAAATAAGAAGAGGCGATATGCCTCTGGAGATTTTGACTCATAGATGTAACTGCTAGTACTGAAAATCTGAATAGGACCCACACATTCTGTCCAGTGAGTGATAAGGAATAGTACAGAAGTGAACAGAGTTACAACAATTTAGAGTTCTCTTATAGAATTTTTAGAATTGTTTGAATTAAGAGATATTTGAGAGTTGCTTAGGTACTGGAAGAACTGGAAGAAGTAGAAAAGTCAAAAGTCTCTCACAAATTGTAATCGTATGACTAGTTTTCTGGCTTTTATTCCTTATCTGCAAAAGAGAAAACAAGATTTCCCATCCTTCCCTATAGTCTCTTAGGCTGAAAATTTGTTACTAGGATCATTGTCGACATCTTAGGTCTTTTGGTATTGTTTTGGTCATCCTGGTGCCAAACTAAATGCTGTTGATGAACAGTTCTTTATGGTCCACATTTATATTACACTTTCAAATGGCAATGGCAAGTATTTTAAGCACAGAATCTATTTATTTCATCTTACAGTTTGGTTAGGAATGCCCTTCCACAGTCAAATATAAATACACAATCATATGTGAAAGTGCTACCCTTGCCTCTGAAAAGTAAAACTAAATTAATAACCATTGTTTATCTAAGTCAAGATTTAACAAATAGGCCCTTACTGTTAGGGTTGGAATGAAAAGAGGATGAGAGAATTTAGGACGTCTGGATGTCCTTTTCCCATGGACAGCTCTGCAGACTTCTTCCCAGCATCCTGATTTATTCTTACTTTATTGCATCAGTTGATTTTGCATAAACAATGAGAACACTTACCACCAGATAGTTCCCATTAAAAACCTAATTGTAGATCCTGCCTTTGAAGCACTTCAAGTTCAGACAAAAACTAGCTTTCATACCATAAGGTATCTCTTTGTTGGCAGTGGATAAAGTTTAAGTAGAACAGCAAGGACCAGGGCAGATGAATATTTCTCTTGTAAACCAAAAGTTTACTTAGTAAGACTTAATCTGAAGCAGAAATACAAGTATCTTCTAAGCAGAAAAAACAAAATAGACACGATAAAAATCTTAAGTCCTTACAAACAGACCATTCAGGTTGAAATAAAACATAATAATTAGTTGACTTGACAAGTTGTTTTGTAGTTAATAACAGGGTAAGTTCAGAATAATGTGACTAAAGTTGACGTGTAACCTGCTTTTTGGCTGGAGCTCAGCAGATTTCCCAAATCTTCGCTTAAGTCCTACTGAGGTTTGTAAGACCTTGCCACATGTTCCATCTTCCTCAAGCACTAGTATATTCTTCCGAATAGGGATGTTGTTATGAAGACCTTACAACTGTATGAATGGGGATTTGACTCAATACTTTATGCAACTGATACCAGTGGAGGTTGTGATGAGAGAAAGTAGTTTTGATAATTCTTTGAATTCAGTAAATCAAAACTTGTTGAGTTTTAGTGTATTCAACAGCAACATAGAACCCTACTCAAGCACTTCTACATTTTTTTTAGAGTTGTGTCTGTGTGTGTACTTGATATCAAGCACACTTGATGATACTACTTTTTCTACACAGGACAAGAGTTTTCCTAAAGCAGTATTCAAAGCATACGTGAGTCTATATCCAGGCATTAATGGATGGCAGAGTGGAATTGCCACTGCTACTATTATTCCATAGTATTCTCTTTATGTTCTTAGATACACTTCTCTGAAATTTTGAATACTTAATATTTCCATCAGAGCCAAACATCTAAAACCCATATGAAATTTTAAGGTTCAAAATGACAAATTGTGCAAAGGCAGAGAGTAAAGTAACTGCAGTAGTGGCAGGTTCTCTCTAATGGTATCCTGAGGCCAGTGAGTCCTGCTGAGTAACACAGTGCTGGTAACATTCATAGCTTTCCAATGCATACCTCTGACTCCAGGGCACCCCCTTCCTCCCTTTAGGACAACATGATTCAGGTAGGAGAGGAGGTGGGGTAGCCCTCTATGTAAGAGAGGACTTTGATACCATTGAGCTTGGTTATGGTGATGAGGAGATCAAGTGCCTGTGGGATAAGATCAGAGGAGTCCAAAAGAAGGCAGATTTTGTGATGGGAGTCTGTTAGAGACCACCAAGCCAAGAAGAAGCAGCTGATGAGCTCTTCTATAAACAGTTGGGGATAGAAGAGGAGACCGGGGGGAGACCTTATTGCTCCCTGCAACTACCTGAAGGGAGATTGTGGAGAGGAGGGATCTGGCCTCGTCTCCCAAATTACAGGGAGAGAATGGCCTCAAGCTCCGCCAGGGGAGGTTCAGGCTCGACATAAGGAAAAAATTCTTCACAGAAAGGGTCAGTAGGCACTGGAACAGGCTACCCAGGGAGGTGGTTGAGTCACCTTCCCTGGAGGTGTTTAAGGTGCGGGTGGATGAGATACTGAGAGGCATGGTGTAGAGATTGGTTGGAATAGCTGGACTTGATGATCCAGTGGGTCTCTTCCAACCTGGTGATTCTATGATTCTATACCTCTTGTTCTTGTGAGAGATTTCAATCTTCCAGATATATGCTGGAAGTACGATACAGCAGAAAGGAAGTAGTCCAGGAAGTTCCTGGAGTGCATGGAAGACAACTTCCTTGCACAGCTAGTTAATGAACAAACAAGGGAAGGTGCCCTCCTGCACCTGCTGTTTGTGAACAAAGAAGGTCTTGTGGGCAATGTGGTGGTAGGAGGATGCCTGGGACAAAGCAATCATGAGATGATAGTGTTTTCAGTTCTAGGTGAGGTGACGAGGGTGGTTAGCAGGACAGTCGCATTACACTTCCAGAGAGCAGACTGTTCAGAAGGCTGGTTGGCAAAGTCCCATGGGAGACAGTCCTTAAGGGCAAGGGAGCCCATGAGGGCTGGGAGCTATTAAAAAAGGAAATCCTAGCAGCTCAGGAGAAAGCTATCCCCATGTTCCGGTAAAGGAGCTGGCGAGGTGAAAAAAAACAGCTTAAGGGGAGGTCTTGAGGGACATCAAAAAGAAGAGGAATGTCTATGAACTTTGGAAGAAGGGACGGGTGTCTTGGGTGGACTACAGGAGGGAAGTGAGATTATGCAGGGAAAAAATCAGGAGGGCTAAGGCTCAACTAGAAATCAGATTGGCAAAGTCTGGGAAAGATAACAAAAAGTCTTTCTATAAATATTTAAATAATAAAAGGAGGACTAGGGGGACCATACAGTCCCTGTTGGATGCAGAAGGGACAACAGTGACAGGGGATGAGGAGAAGGCTGAGGTACTTAATGCCTTCCTTGCCTCAATCTTTAATTGTAAAGAAAGTTGTTCCCTCTGTGTACAAACCCCTGAACTAGAGGAGCAAAATGAAAGTCCCATGATCCAAGGAGAAGTGGTTAGAGACTTGCTTGCCCAGCTAGACATCCATAAGTCTATGGGGCCTGATGGGTTCCACCCTAGGGTATTGAAGGAGCTGGTGGATGTATTGGCCAAACCCCTTTCCATCATCTTCCAACAGTCCTGGAAGACTGGGGAAGTTCCACTGGACTGGAGGCCGGGTGATGTGCCCATCTACAAGAAGGGTTGGAGAGAGGATCCAGGGAACTACAGGCCAGTAAGTCTGACCTCAGTGTCAGGGAAGGTCATGGAACAGGTGATCTTGAGTGCTAATCATGAAGCACATGCAAGAGAACCAGGTGATCAGGCCCAGTAAACACAGGTTTATGAAATGCAGGTCTTGCCAAACAAACCCGATCGCCTTCTATGATAAAGTGACTCGACTACTGGTTGAGGGAAAGGCTGTGAATGTGATCTTCCTGAACTTCAGCAAAGCCTTTTAGCCTCTGGCCTGGATAGGTGCACACTGTCCTAGGTGGAAAACTGGTTGGATGGCCAGGCCCAGAGAGTGGTGGTAAATTGAATTAAATCCAGCTGGAGGTCAGTTACAAGTGGGGTTCCCCAGGGCTCAGTGCTGAGTCCAGCCCTATTCAATGTCTTCATCAATGACCTGGATGAAGTCATTGAGTGTACTCTTAGCAGGTTTGCAGACGATACTAAGCTGGGTGGAAGCATGGATCTGCTGGAGGGTAGGGAGGCTCTGCAAAGGGATGTGAACAGGTTGGACCACTGGGCTGAGACTAATGGCATGAGGTTTGACAAGGACAAATGCTGGGTCCTGCACTTGGGGCACAACAACCTTTCCTCCCAATCCTCCAGCTTCTCCATGTCTATAATCATCTTGGCAGTTTTCTGGAGGGCTTTCACCAGATTTTCTATGTCTCACTTGAACTGGAGGATGCTAGAACTGAATTACAGGTATGGCCCGACACTTGCCAGTGAACGTGGAATAATCACATCCCTTGATCTACTGGCAGTACTCTTACTGATACAGCCCAGGGTATTCCTGCCTTCATTGCTGCCAGAGTTCACTTCTGGCTCACATTCAGCCATGTTCACCAGGACCCCCAAGGCCCATTCCACAAAGCTGTTCCCCATGCAGTTTGTCCACAACTTTTATTGTTATGTGGGTTCATTCCAGATGAAAGACTTTTGATCTTGTAAACCTTGTGCATTTTTCATTGTCCCATCTCTAGCTTGTCTCTATATGGTGACTCTTCCATCTGACCCATCTACCTCACCTATTAGTTCAGTGTCATCCACAACCTTAGTGTAGGTGCATTCCATCCAGGTAGTTTTGAAGATACTGAATAATACCAGACCTACTGTCAGTCCCTGAGGAACTTCACTCATGACCGAGTATCATTTTGACTTTGAGCCATTTCCCCACTTTAAGCAAAGCAGTCTAGTCAGTTTTCCACCCATCCTGTGGTCCATCTGTCAAGCCAATATCTTACCAGATTGTCATCAAAGGTGTTGTGTAACATTGTGTCAAACACGTTGCTAAAATCAAGGTCGCTAACAGCCAGAGCTCTCCCTTCATCCACTGACTCATTTTAAGCATAAATAACAGTCAGTTACCCTTGGTAAATCCGTATTGGCTCTTTCCATTCATCTTGTCCTACGTTTGTGCCTGAGCACACACAGGTATTTTTATGGCTTGGCTTAGAAACTAGACTAGGTGAACCTGCATGGATGACCAGCATTGAGGTACGGATTGGTGATTTAGGTTATACTTTGGTGGTAGATATGCATGCTCAAAAGCTTTTTATCTTTGTGATTCTTCAGTTTAGTGAAGCAGAATTGACTTCTTACACATACAGACAAATGAGAAGAGTGATTTTTTTTTCCAATACTCTGCCTTGAAAATTAAACCTCTGTATACTAACTAGAGCAATGACTATATAGTAAGGTAAGATGTGTAAGTCTGTGTGATTTTGGTGTCTTTTAACTATCAGGAAACATCTTGGCTTTGACAGGCTAGCAGTTATAGAGAAGTTCTGTCATAATTTCTGAAAATGTCATTTTAGTAAGTCATCTATCATAGGTCATTATAGATAGATTATAGATATAGATTATAGATTATTATAGATAGATAGATAGATAGATAGATAGATAGATAGATAGATAGATTGATTATCTAGTGCATTAGACACTAGAAGATATTTCAAAGTAATACTTAGGGGAGGGAACATCAATTAGGAGAAAATTTAAATTGCTCTAGTAAGATTGTTATTTAGAGAGCTAACTAGTCTTGTCATTTGTATTGTTTAATAGATGCCTGATGAAGAGAAATCTGTTAGCAGGGAAGATGACAAAGAAATAGCCTGCAGCCCAATTCCAATGACAGCAGAGAGAAGACGCAGTCTGTGGTATGCGAGTCACTATACAACTGACGAGAAAAAAGTAAGGCTGGAGGGGGAAGGATCTATGTTTTAGATGGATTTCAGTCAGCCAGTTGATTTTATCACACTTATTTTGAAATTAAGGGAAGCACCGTTATATAGATTGCAAGTAAGGTCTTCATATCTTGTTATGTAAATCAGATATAATATCAAGGCTGTGTGGCAGAACAGGAATATATTTTGTAAAAAATAATAAAACAAAAGCAAGAGTGAGCATAAGTAAGTAGAAGAGTATGTTCTATGATTTCAGCTTCCGCATTTGAGGAGTTTAGGGCCAGGCTTTTGGCATAAGGCTGTTATCTTTGTGCAAAGCAGCTAGGAAGTCTGTTAGGGAGCTAAATCCTGATATAAAGATTTGATCTGCCTTGCAACTACTAATGAACATTGTCATTGGTAAGGGGGGACTGCCAGCTTATCTTCCTCCAAGCATACTGGTGTCCTCGTTGGATATTTATGGCAGGACAAGTAAGGCAGTTAATGTGAAAGCTCCAGGAATGGTCCAGCTTTCTACCATCTGTCCTCACCAGCTGCAGTGCAAAATTTTATTTAGCAAGTTGCAAATCTGGATATACAAACACTCTGTTAAGCCATATATCCTCAGGTCCCAAGAACTTAACTTTAATTGTTTACAATACTAATTGTAAATGAGCTGGGAAATGAATGAAGTATCACATTTTATGTTAGTGTAAGCATTTCATTAGAAGTATTTTGGTATCACAGTAATTCTAATGATAATTTGAAAAATTTTAAGCATTGGATCATTAGAAAGATATTAGAAAGCAGTTAATCAGTATAATGCCATACCGATTTATTCTTGGACCTAGTATCTGAAATTTCAATGCATCATTCTCAGGTTTGGATTGGAATTCATAGGAACTGATAGTGAAGTTTATGTAAATGCTATGGCGCACTAAATGCCATTATATGGAGCACAGTGCTTAATGCTGCTGAGTTTTTAAGAATTCTTTCTGAATTTCCTAGTGCAAATCTGCAAAAGTCAGCAAATATGCATGCACATATCCAAAAAAGTGACTTACTAGTGCTTGAGCCATGCTTCTTTAATAATTTGTCCTTGCTTTGCTTTTTGCAGCTTCTGTCAATGACCCAAGATGAATACAAGCCATCGGATGTTAGTATACTACTAGTCTTCATAATTTGAAATTCTTAATGGGTGCAAATACAGATTACAGTGATACATGCAGATATAACCTTAGATGATGTTTTAAAACTTGTTTATTTTAGTTAGCTTGCCATTTACCCTGTAATCTTGATTATCCTAAATATAATTGTCTTTTATTTTGTTAATAATTGCACTAAGAAACCATTGATTAGCCCTAAAATTGATCATTTGAAATTAAACTGCTTGCACTAGTACCAGCTGGCAAATGATCTTTGTTCTTTCGTTGGGTTTAAATAATATATCAAAATGTACTTTCTGATGCAAGCCATCTTCAAACTTAATTTAGCTTCTTTGCTCTGTTTTTTCTTTCTTTCACGTTGAAATGCTGAGGCCCTTAATGCATGACTGACGACACATATGAGTTCCATATACAGATTTAAGAAAGTCCAAATCTTTGTTTGGACAGCAAGTGATCCATTTATCTTGACTGCTATAGACCCTAGCAGACTCTGAAAGCAGAAATATCCCCTCTGTTCAGCATATGCAGAAGACTGCAGATGCAGATGAACTTTGGGAACAGCTATGACTAAATCTATGTGTGGTTCACAGAATGTGCTTGACGTGGCTGTTGAATATAACTGAACAGTGTACACATTCCTGTGCATAGTTTCAGCTAGCAAAATACATTCCAATCTCAGAGCCTAAGCAGAAGCCTGTACTACCATCAGTAACCTATTGCTTGTGAATTTCTGCCAGTAGAAGAAATATATGAGTGTTGTTGCAAACAAGCAGAAGGATTGAAATTTTGATCACAGAAATGAAACAATGAAAGATTGTTTAACTATACTACCAAATTTAACAACTACTGTAGATAATTAGCTGTGAATTAGTCTGAAAATCTCAACGTATTAGTTTACCTAAGCATAAGGATGAATATTTTATTACAGCTTTAATTTGAATGCAGGTCATACAATGATGCTTTCCTAGCTCAGCAGTAAAAAGCCTATTTATCCTGACAAAGGCAGGATGTCCGAACATGGGCTTACTGAGTTACTGTTTGTATATTGAGCCTTGCAGTCAATCTTAGCCTTCCCAGCTGTAGATGTATTAACTTAGTCCACCTTTACACTGTTCTTTTTTCACCATTTAATTTCATGGGTAGGACAGGCCAAGAGCATGCAAATAGTAGTTTAACATGGCTCATCTGACTGCAATTACTTATTTGCTTTTGTGTGTGTGTACTTTTATTACTTTTCAGACTGCCTGTGTGTAAATTGAAGTGTTATCTAATGGAATATGACATTCTGGAAACCTGAAAAGAAAAAACTTGACATCTTCTACATATATGTAGAAGTTCAAAGATGTAGCAGCATTTTACTGTTTGCTAAAATGCTTCTTCACTGAAACAAATTTGTAATTCTATTGATATTGCATTAAAAGCTAGTAACAATTTTGGAAGCTGTTATCTTTTGCATGCCACAGGACTATGGCATACCAGTTTCTTTGGAAGGAAGGAACTGCAGTTACATGTTAAGCTCCTTTAGCGCTGGCAATCCAATAGTAGAAAAGTACAGAAATAGGAGTCACCGTTATCCAAAGAACTTTCCCAAATGCAGTGCATCTCTCTGTTGTCCTGGCAGGTGCTGCTAGTAACAGTGAATGGGAACCCCACTGACTATCACACCATCCACCCCACACTGCCATTAGAAAATGGTCCGGCCAAAGCAGACATGTACTCAACACCACAGTACAAATGGGAGCCTTCGGATGACACATCAGGTAGTGAATTGCCTAGGGATTAACCTTAGGTCCATATTTTGTTTTAGTCCATATCTCTATTCACTGTCTCTAACATTTATTTTCATTTTGGTAAGCCTTCAGCCTGTTGATGATAGCTCATCACATGGCAGTTTTGTACATACTGGTTTTAGACCAGCATGAATTGCAAATAAGAATTTCTTTTTCTACTTAGAAAAGGAAGAAGAGGAGGAAGAGGAAGAAGAAGTTACTCAGGAGGAAAAAGAAAATGTTAAATTACATGCCCTAGTCTCTGTGTTCCAGTTTATCATGAAACAAAGTTACATTTGTGCTCTGATAGCTATGATGGTAAGTGCTGGCAACAACAAAAAATAATGCTATTAAATTTACAAAGAAATATGTCTTCCCAGTGCTTTCCTGGAAGCGCTCTTGTTGGTTTTCGGTAAGCGTTTGCATCGGGGTTAGAAAATATCAATATGGTGTCTACATAATTTTGAGTCTGGTTTTGGTTATTAATGACTAATTCCCACTCATGTTATAGACAACATGTTGGGGTTCTGGTAAAGCATCACATCTCAAAGACTGGGGGCCTAGGTTCTCGTTTTTGTTGAATGTTAGAAAATCACCGAGGTTTAGTTTTCTATTGATTTCAAAGCTTCTGCATAAGCAGGCATGCCATTTGCTCCACTCAGAAATTTGCCTACAAAATTAAAGCATTTCATTGTAATTATAATTCCTATTTTGGGTTCATGCATGCATCCAGTTACTGAAGAAGAGAAGATCTATGAAACCATATTTCCTGTATAGACTTAGAAAGGTATCAAGGAAAATACAACTTCATGCCAAGCAAGATTTTGTTAGTGTTTTATTTACCGTCTTTATTTCTCTTGCCCATGTTGTTGCTTGCTTTTAAACCCACTACATGCAAATATCTTGAGCTGCACAGTAGAAAGTTTTCATCATAATGGTTAGCACTCTCAATATACTCCCAATGCAAGCTTTGGTTTTACTGTTTTGGAAAGGTTGAATTTAACTATAAAGCTTCTTGACCCAATTTTGCGTTAAAAAATGGTAAAACAAATTAATTTAGCTACTTCTTATTTGCATAAAATTTCAAACTTTTTTCACTGTCCTGTAATAGGAAAGTTTTCTCAACTAATTAAAGAAGATTCCTTGTGCAGAGTCTGGATGCATTCTGAGAGATTAGCAAGTACTTGTTTTCATACTGACACTGCATTTTTCCTGTTTTTTAAACTCACATGCTTCATATGATCTACATTTCTGTTTTTAATTGATTTCTGACATCGTATCTCTCAATATCAGAGGATAAGATGGATTTGAATAGATTTCTTGTACTATAATATTAAGGCATTACTAGCCTTTCTTTTAGTGATATATCCCTATTTAATATAATCCAAATTAATTTACAGATATATTTATTATATGATCTAATGCAAGTTCCACCTACATTATAGTCATTAAGTTCTTTTCTTATATGGGGACAGAGAAGTAGAGTAGGACTTTTGCTTACAAAACTTACCAAGGTTCAATAAATGCACAAAGCAGCTTTCTACCTCAGCTTTTCAATTCTTAAGAACCCACTTTCTGCACTTTTTCCAACGGATTTACTGTAGCTGGCCCAGTAGCTGACTAATATGGGTAAGAGTCTTATGACAATAAAACTGTGCACTAAGTAGAGAAGTGTAAGTTAAGTTTAGCTAGTGATATGCATTGGTTTTGTTCCTGAATGCATCTGTGAACACTTCTTCCTTTGTTTCTCCTTCCACAAGGCATGGAGTATAACTTATCACAGCTGGTTGACTTTTGTGTTACTGATCTGGTCTTGCACATTGTGGATGATTCGGGACCGAAGAAAATATGCCATGATCAGTTCACCATTTATGGTTTTCTATGGAAATTTACTGCTGATGTTGCAGTATATATGGAGTATTGATCTCAATAATGATGAACTTCCTCAAGTATCTGGTTTTTTAGAAAGAAAGGACCCTGGGGAATTGGCATCAAAGGTAGGTGTTACAAAGAACTGAGATTCATTTATGAAGCCACAAGATATATTGTGATAAAAAATGTGGCTCTGTTGGCATTTCTTAAAGAGTAAATCCTCAGTATAACCATGTCCAGTAGCAGCTCTACAATGTCATTAAAAAAAATCTTTAGGAAATAGCTTCTTGCTTGTTAAACTAATAAAAAAACCATGTTTCAAATATCTTTGTAGTTTTTCATGATAATGCTGTAGGAAAATCTTAATGGATGGAAATTGCTTACTTGTTTGGTTTTGTAAACTAGATTCAAAACTAGCTGTGATTCGTTCAATTAATACTCATGGGACATCAGGTCTGCCTCTGAATATGGTGGCAGCTGTAACTGTAGTGTCATTGCAGTTACCAATACTACTCAGTCCCTTGTGACTTGGTATGACTAGCAGTACATAGTTGTGACTGAGCTTTAATTCTTTATCTTCACACCTGAAACAGCACGAGTTGGCATCCGCTTCGGATCAGAAACAAGAGTTTGTTGACCTCAGTGCACGATAGATTTTTTTTTTTTGATGTCTTGAAAGCACTACAAAATGTATTTTGTTTGGCAAGTTTGCGTCTGGGAGAGGGAATGAGTATAAACAGGAAGTTGTTTCCTAGAGCACCCAAGAGGGACATCTTAGAGAGTGCATCTAGTTGGCACTGCTCCCCTTGTGCTAAGTGAATCACTTCCCCTGTGACTACTAACTACCATTTAAGGTGATTCTGTAAGTGATCTTCCTTGTTGGCAGTGCCGTTTGGACAACCATTTCTCAGTCTTTAATGCATCTGAAAATTAGTGAATGCTGTATTACTTCCCTCATAAAAGTAAGGCTAGTTTAGTAAGAGAACTAAGCTCAAGAGGTTTTGCAAGGGGGTTTTGCAGTTTCTCTCTCAATTTGTAAATCACAAAGGTGTTTTAAGTATTTTAATATGTTAGGCCCTTTGATATTGTTTATTACCTATATCATCAAATACTTTATCTAAAACTATCTGGTGTCAAGAAAGGAAACTTTTGTGTGTATCTGATGATTTGGCTGCAACCATACAACTGATAGATGTCTAATGGGGTTTTTTTAGGCTGAACATAATTCACTGAAAAATTCACAGAATCAAGGATTGGCTGGGGTTGAAAGAGACTAGTTCTAGAGTTCATTTGGTCCAACTTCCTTATTCAAGCAGGGTCATCTAGAGCTGATTGTCCAGGGCCATGCCCAGATGGCTTTTGAATATCCCCCAGAATGCAGAATCCACAGCCTCCCTGAGCAACTTGTGTCAGTGCTTAGTCACCCTAACAAAAAAGAAGTGTTTCTTGATGTTCAAAGGGAACCTCCTGTGTTTCAGGTTGTGCCCATTGTCACTTTATGCCGCTGATCACCACCCTCTGAGCTAAGCTGTTCATCCATTTTTCAGTCCATCTTAATCTCTGCTTATCAAGCCCATACTTAATCAGCTTGCCTCTGAGGATCTTGTGGCAGACCGTCAAAAGCATTCCTGAAGTCTAGGCAGACAGTATCCACTGCTCTCCCCTCATCTAGCAAGCCAGTCATTTCATAGTAGAAGTTTGTCAAATTGGTCATGTTACTTCCCCTTGATGAATCTATGCTGGCTATTCCTGGTAATTTTCTGGTCCTTCGTATGCTTGGAAATGGTTTCAAGCATTAGCTGCTCCATCACTTTAGAATAATAGAATGATGGAATAGTTTGGGTCAGAAGGAGCCTTTAAAGATCACATAGTCCGACCTCCCTCCCATAAGCAGGGGACAGCTTTCACTAGATCAGGTTGCTTAGAGCCCTGTCCAACATAACCTTGGATACTGCCAGTGATGGGACATCCACAACTTCTTTAGGCAACCTGTTCCAGTGTCCCATGACCCTCCCCTTCACAGGCCTGTAGCCTCATTCTTGAAGACAGGAATGATGTTGGCTGTCCTGCAGTCTTCTGGCATTACTCCCAGTTACCACAATCAATCAAAGATTATCGAGAGTACTTCAAAACAACATCAGACAACTCCCTCAGCACTGATAGGCACGTCCCATTAGGACCCATGTACTTATATATACTTAGTTTGATCCTCTTCCATGAAGCTTGTGTCTTCCTTGCTTCAGACTTATCCACAGACTTTGGGACATGTGATTCTTGAAGGCCAGTCTTGCTAGAAAATTAGGCAAATAAGACATTTTGTAGCTTTCTTTTTCTCCTTATATATTTACAAAAGCTTTTCCTGTTGCTCTTGACATGTCTTACCAGACTCAGCTTCAGGCCTTAGCTTTTCTAACTTGTTCTCTACATGCTTAGTGTCTCTGTTTTCCTCCCAGGTTGCTTGGCTCATTGTCCATCCCAAGGCAGAGCCCATGCATTACAGTGTGCTGTCCTGCAGATTGCAACTCCCCCTCTGCATCTTCCTGATCCATACTTCTTAAAGAGCCTGTATCTCTCACACCCTGTCTCTGTGATTCCATCAAGATCATAGCCCTGCCCAGACACATCTAATTCCTTGTGTTTATTCTCCATGTTGCATAGTGTACAGGTGCTTCAGAGAGGCACTTGGTATGCTGATTTCCTAGAATGATCTGGAAGGTTTCCCTGTAATGGTGCCTTGAAAGAATTTCCTTGATTACATACAAATGCTTGAGATCAACCCATATAAGCCCCGTTTTGTTGATTATATTTTTCCTTTAGTGCACATCACCCCAGGTGCCTTTTGCTTGTCAGCCCTGTCCATTACTCCCTGTCCAGGTTGCTGTTATGTCTGTCCCACCCGGTTATTCCTCATTTAAAGCCCTTTGAATAAAGGTTGAATTTAAATAAATTTTTGACACTGTATTCTGAAAAGACAGGAAAAGAGAAAGAAATGTACTGGAGGGTTTTTTCTCCAAAATTTTCTGCATGCTCTGTGTATGTTTCCTGATCTGAGAAGGGAATAAAATGGATACTGTAAAAGGTGGACTACAAGCATTTATTTAATGTGAAACTTGGTAAGACTTTCTTAGAGCCAGCTCTGGCTGTGGAAATGCCAGAGAGAACAAAGTGTAAATGCAACAGGGGGACAAAGGTAATCACTGCAGAACAAATATATTTTTTACAGAATCGGTGGTTTGTGTTGCAAAAGCCAGAGCTGCAGGAAATATCTGGAGAAGCTGTGACAAATCACACAGGGTGACAATCTCCTGCTGCTGCAGCTCAACATTAGCCACAGAGTCAGTGAAAACAGCTGTTGCTAACCTGGGACCTCTCCTTTTCCCTAAGAGTTACTTGCAGGTTGGATGAAAAGCAGCAGAGTTCTTTGTTATTGTACTGCTAGCCTAGTCATTTTATTGTACGAAAAATACTTGGCTCGTACATGTTTCCTGTTTGAGATTTTCTTCTTTTAACTTATGAAATAATGAAACAACCTTGCACCACTAAAATCAGTGGAGACTTTTGAGTTTGTGATGAAGAGGCGTCTTACTGCTTTCTGAATTTTGGCCATCTCTTTGGTATTGCAAACTGTTGAATTTACCTTTTTGCAAAACATGGAAATGCTGTCTTTGTTAAAGAGATTTGTTTATTTATAGGGTGTCCTGTTGTTATGGAATTATCATCTCTTAAAGCTCTTCAAAGTGTTAAGAGTCATCTTAAATCTTGTAACTGCTCCAAATGCAAAGTATATTCAGTTTACTATGTCTTTTGTGACTTAAAGACATGCAAAGATATTTTTTCATTTTTAAACTAATTGTGCATTCGAAGTACCAAACCTCAGAAATCAAAGGACAGGATAATATATAAAAATGACAAAACATTCAACTTCTTGTGCTTCTTCCCTGCCAAAAAAAAAAAAAAAAAGGAAAAATAATAAAAACAGAAAGAAGGAAATCATACCAACTAGTACGCAATGAGAAGATTCTTAACTTATAAGACAGGAGTTAAAAACTGAATAGAATGGAGGAAAGTAAAATTGTTTAAGTAAATGCCTTTAAGAAAATATGTCATATGAAAAGTTATTACCCAATGGAAAAGTGCTAATGAAATAAATTTTGTTTTAATGCAGGATATGCATTAAAATTACTTCCACATAGGTGCACGTTAATACTGATGTCATTGTTGCCATTTTCTGATAGACAGAGAAAACAAAGGCATACATGTTTCTATTAGTAGGATATAGGATATAAAATTAGTCTGTTGTTTTTGTTTTGATTTTTGTTTACAGATTCTTTTCACAATAACTTTCTGGCTACTGCTTAGGCAACACCTCACTGAACAAAAAGCACTTCGGCTAAAAGAAGCTACTTTGTCTGAGGTCAAAGTTGGAAATGAAGAAAATGAAGAAAAAGGTACAGCCGCATCCAATTTAGCCCTTCAGTCATGATAGAAGTTTCAGTTGCTGCATTTCTGTGATGTCGAAAGCAATTAGCAAGATACCTGTTATTAGCTAAGAATGATATTACAAAATCTATGTGCAATTGTCTCTCAGGAAATAAAAATAAAGCACCATTGAACTTCAGAAATCCAGTAGATAGATTGATTGCTACACGAGTTTAACCACTGGAAAAGAAGGGTCTACATGGGAAAATTCAGTTGCTAAATTCCATGAAGGCTATGTTTGCACATAGACACTTACACAAAACTGGATGTTAAAGTACTAATTTAAATGGGAAAATAAGCATGTATATTTTCAGTGCAGAGTCTAATGCTATCAGAACCATACCCAAAAACAAAGTTTACACCTACATTTTCAGCTAATCTAACAGCTCAGTGACCTGGTCTCTCATTTGCTACTGAGCACATATTCCCCTGAACTATTCTTGACTTTCCTGTCTCACTGGATGTTGATCTGAACAAATTCAACTCAATGAAATAGTAGAAAGTCAGACTGGGAAGAAATTACATAGTTTCCTGTTTAAGACATTATAATTCTTGTCTCAGTAAACATTTGACCAATGTAAGAGCTAGGCACTATAAGGATTTGCAAAGGAAAGAGTCCAAGAAGAGGTATGATTAATGGGACAAAAGGAGTGGGCAAGCCTTTTGATGATGAAGTCCTGATATTGTTCTCAATATAAAGCAAAATATTATAGTTATGTTCTGTGAGTTTGACAAGTCTTGTCATCTGGGTACTTGCTTACATGCACTTGTTATTGGGGTAGAACTTACCCTGTCCTCCACAATCCTCATAAGATTGATAACTGGGAAATCCTGACCTCTTCATAAGGCAAAAGCAGCTTGTCTTTTCTGCAGTGGCTTACGTACAGCAGAATAAGCTGCAAAAGAGGTAGTTTATTTGAAAAACAGCAGCGTTAGTGCAGCATTTATATTTTTTAAGCTTGTTTGGGTTTATGTTAATGTTCTTCTCTTTGTAGTTTTTGGAGGTAGCCACAATATTCTCTGAAGGATGAAATTCAACGTGAGAGTTTAAACTTTAAACTCAGGATGAGTGGTTTCTGATGGTGCTGGTGGTTTCTCTGTTTTCCACGTTAAAAAGTATCTTGCCTGTGGGAGTATAGGTATTGCCATGGAAAGTGTTTTGACTATTATCCATCATTCAACTCTTAGGCTCTAGTTTTCTGCTACAACTGCCTACATTTCAGACAAAGTGAAGACGAGTGTCTGGTAAGGTGTATAGCTACTCGCCATATGGCAGTAGGAGCAGGTTGAAGGTCATAAGTTAAAACTCTTTCCCCTGCTCTGAAGACATGTGTGATTCAAAAATAGAGTCTCTTGTAAATATTGTGAATATAGTCTTTTAAGTTTCTGTATTGTGTGCAGAGATTTTACTTCCCACCGATTTAAAATCTTATTAAAAGTCCCCAAAACAGAGGCCAAAAGTGACTCTTATTTGCAGAAGAGGAGTTACAAGAGGGAGAAGTGGCAGAAGAGCAGGAGGAGGAGAAGGAGATGGAGAAGGAGAAAGAAAAGGAGGAGGAAGAGGAGGAGGAGGAAGAGGATGAACAGGATATTATGAAAGTCATGGGGAAGCTGGTGATGGCTATGTTCATCAAGTACTGGATTTACGTCTGTGGGGGCATGTTCTTCTTTGTCAGCTTTGAGGGTAGAATTGTGATGTACAAAATCATCTACATGGTACTGTTCCTCTTCTGTGTCGCCCTTTATCAGGTAGGTGAGAACTGTGTTAACTAAGTTTTATACTTGAATACGATGGCTCATACGTTTACCTTCATAATAAAACAGCTCCAAACAGAAGTCATAAACAGTGTCTTTGTTCTTTAGTCAGGTACAACATAGTAAAATCATTTGAAGGAGTTAAGACTGACTGTTAAGACTAATTCCCCTTTGGCTTTGGATTATAGTGACAGGCAAAGTACACATAAATCAGATGTATACAGTACATACCTGTGCCTTCGGACTCCCACATGGCTGCGAGCTGTGGAACCTGTGTGGAAAAATTCTGGATCTGTGCATATCCTACATAGCTACTGGTTTCTGTAACAGCTGATCCACACAGCTTCCACATCCCAATGAGCATGTAGTCCCTCTCCTCCAGGACTTCCATCACCTCATGGTGATGAAACTGAGGACTGCAGCTGTCCCAGGCCTTTATGCCTGTGGCCATGTCCTAACAGACATTTTTACACAAAAGTCTGTAGTTGGATGCATGCACATCAGCAGTGAAAACTGTGTCTAAAAGAGCTGTGGCTACTGATGTGGCTCCTTTTTACTTCAGGCCACCTAGGAAAAATAGTATTCTTAGTCTTTGTTTGTCAGTAGTGCATTGTCAATATTTTTTTCAGTGTCTGCCTTCAATATGTTTCAACATACTTAGTGTTTGATTTTCAGGTGCACTATGAATGGTGGAGAAAGATTTTAAAATACTTTTGGATGTCAGTGGTTGTTTACACGATGCTAGTACTTATCTTCATCTATACGTACCAGTTTGAGTCATTCCCTGGGTTGTGGAAAAACATGACAGGCCTGGATGAAAACAAGTAAGTGCTTTCATATTTTTGTTTGTTTGGTTTTTTGTTTGTTTGTTTGTTTTTCTCTAGACTTTGGGGTCCAGTGAGGTGGAATGCTTTGAGAGAACTCTTTCTTCTTGTGAGGGAAAAACATGAGACCATCTCCAAGCATAACTGACTTTAGGCATTTGGCTCTGAAGCTATCAATTTATTGGTGTAAGGATCAAGATCAACAAGAACATGAGAGGGACTCAAAGAGTCATATTTCTTCCCATATACAGCCAAGACCTTGGCACCACTCCTGTTTTCAATACAGTGCCAGTACTTCTACCTCTTTCACCATGGGAATAGGATCTGGGGAAAGGTTTAAGGGTAGACTTGCAGTATATCTGGAGCTAATGAAGGTGGACTTGCCCTCCTGCTAATGAAGAGGACTGAGTTTCTTTCTCCTTTAGTGTGTTGGGCATTTCTGGACAGTTCTGAACAGGAGATGAATTCAGAAAGTATGTGCAGTATGAGTGGTTCTCCAGTGCAGACATTTCATTCAGAGAAAACTCATCTAGTTCAAACCATCTCTGGCATGGTTGATGCATTTTGATCTGTACGTGTAGAGTGTCTCTCTACATTTCTGATTCTGAAGACAAGATATTTTTGAGGTGAAACTTGCTGGTTTAGAAGAGTTCAAAGAAAGTAAGTATACCAGATAAGTAGTAATAGTCTCTGATTTCCCATTGCAAATTATTTGTAATAATGTCACATGGCAAGGAAAAGGTTTTTGTGTAAAAAAAGATAACTTAGAGGCTTGGTTTTTTTTTTTCCAGACTAGCGGACCTTGGCTTGAAACAGTTTTCTGTGGCTGAGCTATTTACACGCATCTTTATCCCCACCTCCTTCCTGCTGGCGTGTATCTTACACCTTCACTATTTCCATGATCGATTCCTCCAGCTCACTGATTTAAAAGCTGTAAGCAGCAAACAGGACAACACTATTTACAGGTGAAGAAACACATAAATGGAGCTATTAATTATCTGTATGAAAATTAATCTTCTGACTGTCTTGTAATGCTTACTTTTCATTAGATATCATTTGCATTTGCTATGAATACCTGGTTTAAAAAGAAGGGAAACAAAATAATCAATATCACTTAGTATCCGGCACCTCCCCCACTTTCCCTTACACATTAAAGTTTTTTCATTTTGGGGGGCATTTTAAAAGGTATTGATGATATTTATTTATTTGTATATTTAATTGGCCTTGACCTTTAATGGGAGTTAGAGGTTTAATTGCTATGTATGCTTTTTTGTAAGTCCTGTCAATAACAGAAAACATGAATGTTTTTCAATGTAATTTTGAGGGCCAAAAGAAGATTGGGAGATCTTTGGCGAATACTACATTTACATTGTACAATTAGGTCTTTTTGTAAAGTTGAACATCAGAAATGAAAAAATCCCAAAGCTGTGTTTCTTTCTTAAAGTTCTGACCCTTGACTGTCCTAGCTCTTTGAGACATTCAGCAATCTCATCAAGACCCAAAATAGTAAAGAAATTAAAGAAAAGTCTAGTATCAGAAAGGAGGATTGTATGATTGGATGAAGGTTTTATCAGTTGTCAGTGAGACTTTTTCCAGGGGTAAGCAGCCTTGAGATGGGTTGCTGAAAATAGGTATTTGTTGTTGCACTAGACCTTATTGAAGTGAAGTGGCAGGTGAAGAGAATCATGTAATACTATGGCCTATTTTTGTACCTTGCTACTATATTGCTATTTTTTAAAGTATAAATATGTACTAGATTGCATTGAGCTGTCGGATAAGTAGCTAGATATTTTTAACTCTTGTGTGGTATATATACAACATTTGTGATTGTGATGCAGTATTTCAAAATCACAGTTATGATGAGTATAATTTGTTCCTTCTCAGAAACATTCACAAGTGTGTCCAATACCCAAATTACTACACTTTTTCTGGTTTGTATTACCATAAAAATGCCTGACATACAAAGATTCAGCTGTTTTCTTCCCTCCTGATGTCATAAATCAGTACCAAGCATCAGCCCACTTTAGTTCAAAGCTTCAGGATGAGATATCACCTGTAGAATCATAGAACCTGACGTATTGATGATACATAAAGGTGTATAAGAACTAGTACAACAACCAGTTCCAGCTTAAAAGTAATGCAAGCGATAGAAATAAGTTGCAGGGAAAAATAAAACACAGATTAAAGATTCATGTATTTAGGGACAGTTTTCTTACAAAGCTGCTAGAATTTCATTTAAGCTTTTGGTTTGAAAACAGCTAGTTTACCTTTCAAAGCTGCTTTTATGCTGCTTCTTTTGCAAGAAGCAACAACAAAAAAAATAAAGAAACTGAACCTTAATTTTGAGTAAACAGACAAAGCTCAATCCTTTTAATTGTGAGTTTGTTAAAACAACCACAGCAGGTAAGAGCTAGGTTATGAGAGTAATCAGGAGAGCAGCTACAGTTCCTCCCATCTGCCCCTGAAATGCTGTGTGACTGTGGTATTGTGTTTGCGTCTAACTGAAGAGTCCATGTTCAGATTGCTGAGTCTCAGCATGAACAATCTGTTCATGTATTAAGATGCTGCCTCACATGGGCAAAGTTCACAGAGTGATTTCAATAGTGAGACAGAAACTCACACACTGGAACTGGGAGAGTCACTTCTCAGTATTTATAAACGTGATTTACAGAGGTCAATTTTACATTGCAAGAGAAAGAAAACTCTTCTGGTTAGACATCCCAAGCCCATTTCCTTGCTGCACCATGAATTATGGTTTGGCAGAGATAAAGGCTGTGAGGCAGATTATTTCTATGGTAAGATGCTCTGTTATAATCATCCTTAAATAAAAATAGAAGCAAAGAAGCTATGTGCAGAATACGCTATGGCTTGCTTGAGATAAAGCAGAAGAACTTGCATTTCTCAAGTTGCATAAAATCTAAATGTCAAGTATTGCATATATAAGCTTCATAAACTTTTCACTGCATGGTGTATGTTAAGCATTCAGATTGCACTTTGTTATGACAATATACTTGGTAGACAAGAAAGTGAGTTCTTTCCTATTTAACAGTTTCCTTTTTTCTCTCTAATTCATTTCCCATTTTCATCTCATGCATTCTTGTGCTTTCATCTCCCACCTCATAGCCACGCCAAAGTCAATGGTCGTGTTTATCTAATAATTAATAGGTGGGTATTTCAATTCTTCCTTCCCTTTAAAACAAATATACTTTTTTTTTGTTTCTTCTTAATTGCCTTTAAAGCAAAGTATGTTCTTGTTGCACAGTACTGTGAAGTAAGCAGAGAGGGAATGTTGTTCAGGTATTATAGTCTCCTAAAGCCTGTGAAGCAGCTAATACCTCTCTTCTGCATATGTATGCACTGTGAGTTCGTCTTCTGCCTGGGAATTCTTCTCTTAAACTTTGCCCATGCAACAATACAGGAATAAGTGGTTCTGTCTATAATTGGCTGCTGACAACAGACTTGGTTAAGGAGGCACGTTTATCTACCCTTTGTTTGTGCATGGAAAGATGCATGCTTGCATGTGCACCTCTACTCACAGGCACACACAGACACATGTCCTTCTCTTCCTCACAAGCACCTAAGAAAGGAAATTGGAGTACCAGGTAAATTAAATGTGCAGCATATAGCATTACTTCGTGCAAACTCAGATTTCCTGATTCAGAGACAGAAATGGAACGTGCAGTGCACTGAAACCACAGCATGTTAAGGATGTTAATTCACAGGCCAAGTTTGGTGCTGCAGGACCCAAACCACAAAGTCCCATATTACCATCATCATCATCATCCATTTATAAACAGCATCTTGAAAACAGTTCCATAAAGTACATTTCTTTCAAAATATTTGACTGGAGTAAATATGGGCTCTTGTTTAAGCAGCTCTGAGATCAGAGTGTTTGTTTTCACTACTGAATATTAACAGAAAAGCCAAGAAAACACATTGTTTAGATACTTATGACTATCAGCTCTATCAAGAAGTTAATTTATGTGTCATGTTCATGCTGCTTCTTCAAATGTCATCACACAATTTAGACCAGAGCTCTTAGAAGTTTACCAGACCTGGAAACATTCTCAATGGGCAGCTTCTGTGTCAGGTACTGGCAAGGACAGGCAGCTTGGCGAAGTTAGGCAAGCTGGGATGACCAGGAGGCAAGGCTGGACTCTGCCATGGGGAGTAAGGGTCGAGAACTAGCAACTGAGGGTGAGGACCAGATCCAGAAATGGCAGCAAGGGTCAGCCACAGCCTTGAAGTTTCCAGCAAGTCCATAGAGATAATACAGACAGGAGGTGGAGGCATGGTTTAGGGCCAGGGTGGCAGGGGAGCAGGTGCAGATACAGCTGCAATGCAGTTGCAGTGTAGGGATAAGAGCCTTAGAGGGAAAGCAGCTCCTAGAGGAAGGTGAAGGACCTCTTGTGCTGAGGCTTGGCCACACATCCTAGCCAGCTGGCCTTGCATGCAGGTAGCAAAAACTCCCTGGAAGGGCAGGCAAAGCACTCAGGGTCCTGCCAATAAAGGTATGGTATTGTGAGCTCAGTTTGAATCTTGCATGCTGAGTATTCATGGGGTGGGTCACTAATATTATGCAGAGTAGAAAGCTGTGCATGATGGATACTTGAGAAAGTTTCAAGTAATTCATAAACTGCAAAAAATTAGCAAAGACAAAAGATGCTTCCTAATGCATCCAATAAGCTGTTATTAATCTTCTGCTCTAATAAATTACAAATAGATGAAAGTACTAGGAATCCAGCAAGGACCTGGGGCACATACTTGATTTTAGTGCCTCTGAAATTGCTTTGCTACATGAAATTAGGTCAACCAATATAGTTCTTTTATTGAAACCCTATTTAATGAATTTGAGGGTGGAAAATGGTTTCAGTTAAAAACATCAGTGGGTGTTCCTTCAAGGCTCATTGTCTGCATTATTAGCAAGTTATTTCTTTTCCTAAGTATCAGACACAATACTTTTGTGTTATTTCTGATAATTTCCCACCAATATTTGTTTTTCAACTTGAAGTTACACCTGATTAGTTGTGAAGCCTGTATGGATAGCTGCTAAACTAGTACAGTTTTTATATCCTCATACCCCAGTGTTGTCTGTTACATGATATCATATGATCTTATAGTGAAAAAAAAAATAAAAAGAGGAACAATGATTCTAGCAATAAGTGAGGAAGTTTGGGAATAAAGATTCCAAGTAGCCTAACTTTCTGAAAAATGGTCAAGGCTTTTTATCAGGCCTTGGATATCCTGAGCACATGATCCCATGCTCAAGCCTACTGATGTCAGTAGAAATAAGTACCAACATCCTGAAAACTAAACTCAGACTGAGGCTTTATAAGGTATATATGTTGCATGTACCTGTCTCTATAACCCCATTACCTTCTGGATCTCCTGGATATGAATGGAAGTTATGTAAATAAGAGAAAGATGCATCCCTTAATAAGAAACCCTATAGGCTTTCTGTGCATCTGTCCAGTTTACACAGAGGTAAGTCCTTGATTTACACCAGTGTGAATGTAGATGTTTCCATCATAGAAGTCAGCTGGGAAGATACTTCATTAACATCAATGCAATTGCACGTGTGCAAAACCTGTCTGATTTTATGAATGCATTTATTTCATGGGGCATTGCTTTTCAAAAGGGCTGTGATGATTTGTAGTGACCAGAAATCTGCATAACATTAGAACTGAACTGAAAATTCATTCTCTCTTCTTTATACATGACTCCTCTATTGGTACGTTATGAGAGTTTTAGGTAGATATGGGAAGTTAGATTCTTTCATTTTAGGGACTATTATTATGTAGTCATTCCAATGTTTGGAATATTCTTTTAGTATATACACTAGCTTAAATACAAAAATAAAGTATATTGGTCAAGAGGCCTTGTTTTTAGTATCTGAAGCTACTAAGTATATTGTTGAGTATAAGAGATTTTAAGATTATTGACCCAGGTTCATAGCAAAAAAACACGATGAGGGATTTTAGTAATCATTGTCAAGGATACCTTTATTCAGTGAGATTATTTAGTGCTTGACTGTCTTTAAACTACTTTTAAGCCACCTTTTCTGCTTTTTATTAGTTGGTATGATATTAGTCCTTCAGGGTTGTTTAATCAAGTTTCTGTAGCTTTTCTCTCATTTGGGCTACCAAAGTTTCTATCTTGAAGAAACTGTAGCTCCCAAATATTGGAAAAGTATTTCAGCTGGTTTGTCTTTATCAGTAACGGTTTACCCTGTGCTTTTACTTTTTAATGATCAGATGGTTAATTCTTGCAAAATATGCAAACTAGATGATAATATGCCAGAATTTCTTATCATGAAAATAAAGCCCTGAGATAATACTGCAGTGTTACTTGTGTTAGTCCAGGAACAGTCTAACAGGTACCTGAAAGTATGCTGGGTGTAGTAATTTCAACAGCATAGATAAACATTAAGTGATCCTATCATACAGATATGCACTTTCCATAGGAAGATGTTACTGCAAGAGGTTATATTCAAAGAGATTGAGGTAAACACAATTCTCAGCAAAGCATATCATAGGATTAGGGAATTAGGAAAATTGGGGTTTTCTGCAAGTATTGGAAGGGAGTTCCAGCAGCACAGCTCAAGTGTGTAAAAAAGAAAATGTCTGAAGCCAGAAGAGAATGCAACTTTTCTTAATAAAGAAAAGATATATACTGAATAAATCTGTTAAAAAAATGGCACCATAGGAATAAAGAAATACCACTTCTGTGTATCTCAGTTTTGGTAGTCTGAAAATTACTAATAGATTTAATAATTACTAGTTATAAATGTACATAAATGTACATATTTCTCAGTGAAATGCAGAAAAGAGGGAGAATGAATGGCACTATCAAAAACAGATATGATAAAATATACCGAAGCTACAGTTTTTGCTTTCATTTGTTCCCAAGCTTATTACTGGAAGAATACTTGTAAATTTCTTGACTTCCCAACTGCACCTTTCAATTGGAAGAAGGTGGAAACGCATTTACAGTCATCAGGCAAATGTTTGTGTTGATTCAGCTGCATTATTGACACCATGGTACAGGACTGACCAAGTTCAGCACTGGTGCAAATAGGTTGTCCCCTTTCCATCTGTGCTGCAATTCCATGTTTCCTTATAGAAGTGCCCTGTGAATGTCACGATGGCATGCTCTTGGCATCAGAAGGCTGCTGCAGATGGAGTAGGAGAATGCTTTATGACTTGTGATGTAGCATGACGTATTTGTCAGTGACCTTCTTCTGTAACCCCTCTGTTCTCATCTCCCTTTTTCTTTCTATTTCAATTACTTTGAGCAGCCTCAAGAAAAAAATACCAAACCACCAAAATGAGTAAGTCCCCTGTGAAGTCATGAAATGTTTCCTATTAAAAAATGTCATTTCATGCTTCTACATCTTAAACTCTGACCATTTTCTCCAGCAGGGAAAATGTCAAGTTTAAGTGTCAATACCACTCATTACTAACTAACCATTAGTATCTGAGTGAGAACTAGTTACTAATACATTCCAGCTCAATTTGCAGTGTGTGTTTCGAGAAAGTACCAGAATCATTAACTTTTCCACTTCTAAGGCATTTTCCATGAACAGTTTATTTTTTTCTAATTACACATCTTGAAAAAGAAACTGCTTAGTTTACTGACATGGTACTATTTACCAACAGACTGGTACACCAAGATGGAAGCCTGCCTGACTTAACTATGATGAATTTAACAGCCAGCAGAGAAAAGGAAGAAGATAAAATGCTGGAAGAGGCTGGTGAGAAAAGAATAGAAGAGTCAGAGGGGGAGGGAGGGAGAAGAAGGGTCAAAAAAGGAAAAGAAGAAGAAAAGGAAGATGAGGACAAGGAATATGATGATGAAGACAATGAATCAGAGGAAGAAGAAACTACAGGTAAGCTCTAGATTGCAATTTTTTTGCCTTCCTCAAGCTTAATTAACTGTGACAATAGGTGATTGATTCTTAGTTGTCCCTGCTCTCTTTTAGTCATCAGATTTTCCTTCTAATTTTACATAGAGTCCTTGCCAAAAGAGCCTGAACTGAGCAGATGCCTACTTGTCAATTATTCAACAGGCCACAGTCTCTTCTAGGGAAAAATCATATTGTTTATGTAGGATGCTGAGAGGATGAAACCAAAAAGTACCCACCTCTTTCTTCTAAGTGGTCTTGGTTAGATTAACAGGAGGTTACTCTAAATCACAAGAACTCCTTTAGAGTGAAATCTCTTTATAATAAAGAAAATACGTATGCATATTTAATCTTGATATTGCATGCTTTCAAGGCACTCTGCTCCAGAAGTCCCAATGGCTTCGCTTCATTATTCATGTATTGTATTTTTCAATTCTGAATATGGAATGGGTAATTGATGCCAGATAAACATACAAATGCTTAAGGGCAGACATGGATGAGGCTGGTGGTGTCATGCTTGATATTGCTAGGATGAACATGTAACATGAATTATTTTGTAACTCGATTTGGAAAATGAGCCATGAGTGAAAAACAGGGAAGGGCATTTAACACCCAAGAAAGCTGTATTGTTTGGAAGTGGCTCTTCCACAGATTTAGTTGTTCATGCCAATATTCACAGGACTGTGACACATTAATAGAGGCAGAGTCTTTGTCAGGACAAAATGGCAGTGCATGTGGCTTAGCTGCCCCAGGGAAGTTTAGCTGAAACTGTTTAGCTTTCCTAGCTAGGACATCTTCCCTCAGAGGCGTTTATTGGCCATGGAAATCTTCCTTGGCCAGCTGTCATGTGACGTTTTTATAATGATGAGTTTGCTGCACTCTGGTCCTTACATGCTGGAAGGGCTTGTGGACAGAGGCCAACCTAGTGGAAGTTGCCCTGTACAGCCACACAAGCAAACAGGAAAGTGGGGAGCTAAAGCCTTTTCCCTGGGCCCCCTTCCACAGTGCATTGAGCGGAGCTTGGCTAAATCACAAGGAGCTACTTGTCATGTGTGATACATCTTTAAGCAGCTTATGCATTTATTTCTATCAAAGAGTTATACAATTTTTCTTTAGCCATCTGGTTGGAGTTTTAACATGTTCTTGACATGTTTATGTGTACGGACTGGATTACACAGTGATGTACATTTTTTCAATGAAAGTGGCCAGGGTTATATTTTGTCCACTGTTCATGAAGTGCCTGGATGTGCTGGATAGAGCTTGCTACAGTACCTTCTCTGCCCTGTTCCGCTTAACTGACACTGTCTGGATATACCTTGCATGATGGTAACACTGCAAATTAAAATAAATTCAGTGAAAAAATGAATGAGAAATTCTAATTATCTAAATAAAGACTTTCTAAAAATATACTTATTGTTCTTATAAAGGCACACATGAAGTATTAGACTTGTATAGCTGAAGGAATTTGTCAAATTTAATTATTCAGTTGTGGCATTCACATCATACAGCATTTTTATTAGCCTTTTCTAAGTTTTGGTTGTAGAAAAAGGGTAGAAGGAAAAAAACATAATTTGCTTGTCAGGCATTCCAAAAGTCAGCTTTTTCATACAAAACTTCACGGAATAACCATCTCATTTTGCTTTGCATATAAAATAACAAAAGAAGTTTAAATAATTACATACAGAAGCTGGTATCTCCTTTACATTTTTATGGCTTGGACAGTGATGTGTTTTGGTGTCATCTGCAAATATTCTCATCTCTGCTGTTAACTGTAAGAATGTTTTCACAGTTACAAAATCCTTCCTAATCTTCAAAGTGCTTCTGAAACCCCAGGCACAGTGTGAAGACTTTATACTCATATATACCAGCCTGTTGTAAGAGTTTCATGCAGCCCACAAGCAAATACAGAACTTAGAATGCAGCATTAGTATCACACAGACTTCTATGTAGTAGGTGTTGCCACATGCTTGTTAACAGGCATATTATTTGTAAGGATGGCTTTTTTAGCCAAATACTGACTGTGAAGTGAGGGTTGGAGTATCTCAGATGTAGTCCATAGATGACACCCCTAAGCTTGGGTCCAAAGATACTGGAGGAAAACAGAGCCCAAGAAGGGCTCTACTAGAAAGGAATAGAAAAATTTTGTTTAAAACCCTGAGCCATATCTTTAACTTCCTTCTTGCCTTACTCTAAGGCCTAGAAGAGAGGTAGAAAACTTATTGTTGTCTAGTGGAGTGTTCCTTTTTACAGAGATCTTCTGTTTTTCTCCTCCCAATGGTTCTGCTTGCAGACTTAAGGAATAAATGGCATTTGGTGATTGACCGCCTTACAGTGCTGTTTTTGAAATTCCTGGAGTATTTCCATAAGATGCAAGTCTTTGTATGGTGGCTGTTGGAGCTGCACATCATCAAAATTGTTTCCTCTTACATCATCTGGGTCACAGTGAAGGAGGCAAGTAAACACTCTCTGTCAAAAATCTTACCCATGGTGGAGGCTTGTCAGCACCTGCTGTACACTGACATACCCAAGGTTAGGGAGATGCCTTCCTCATGTCAGATGTCACTGAAATTGTGGAATCCAGCTGGGCTTGTCAGCTGCTAGGAACCTGCCTTGATGTCTTCCACAGTAATATTCTATCTCAGCCCTCCCCTTTTCTCCAGATATTAATGTTTTATTAGTCTAATACTTTGGACTCAAGAGACATAATGTCTCTCCTGCTCAAGCTAGCTTATGGGCATCATCCAGGGATGGAGGGTGTGGAAAAAAGTTGGGAAGGAACATCTAGGAAAATTACTTAAACTGAGTCGTGAAGAAACAGGATTGTGGAACTACATCTGAAAAAAACATAAAAAAAGGGAGCAATACTTTTAGCTGTGCCTTTTGTGTGAGCAGTGTGAATCCTCTACTTGACATGGCCATTGCTTAGGATTCACTAAGGCGTGCATAAAGTCAAGTGGATGAAGAGATGAAGGTGGGTTTCAGAGACATACATATCTGTATCATCTCTTTTTTGTTTCTCATTTACTAAAGCAGCAGATGCAGCATGTGGTCCTTCATATTTCATGTCTGTTTGTAGGGTGGGAATGATGTCTTATGGGTGTAATAGTATTAATATTATGTAGAGTACTTCCTAAACCAACTATTAAGTTTTTCCTCCTCCTCTTGCCACTTTGTGTCTGTGCTGTTGTGAATATTGTATTTTTTCAATATTTTCCTCACAGTTTCTGTATGTCCCTTTCTTTTGTATGTTTTTTTGGGTTTTTTTAATTACTATGGAATAGATCAGACTTTCTCAGTTCTCTTGTTAGTCCATGTAATTTCCATACTGTTTTTGTGTTTTCAGGTGTCTCTGTTTAACTTTGTGTTTTTAATTGCCTGGGCTCTTGCTTTGCCCTATGCTCAGTTTCGCCCATTGGCATCAAGTATCTGCACTGTTTGGACATGTGTGATTATTGTCTGCAAAATGTTGTACCAGCTCACATCTATTGATCCCAGCACTTTTTCCAGTAACTGTACATTGGTGAGTACAAGTTCATATTAAAAGGTTTGACTCCTGCTTTCTTCAATGAAGAAGAGCAAAAGGAAGCATAAGTACTGAAAACTACAGTTCACCTGATGTATTGTTATTGATTATCATTCCCTCCCCAATCAACTTTAAACTGATTTTTGTAAACTGATGCATTTTCTTTTTAGCCAGGAGAGAATGAAACTAAAGTCAATTTAGAAGAACTCAAAACCTCAGTCCTCTACAGTGGGCCAGTTGATCCTGCAGAGTGGGTTGGATTAAGGAAGTCTTATCCCCTGCTTGTGTACTTAAGGGTAACTTCTTTAATTATGTATATTGGTACACTTTCTTATTGGTGATGCAATTAGCAATGTATTTGAAATAAATCATCTGCCATACAAAACCAAATATAGATGTTATTCAAGCTATTTGTAACAGAGAAGTAGAGAGGGGGAAAGACAGCAGAAAGCCGTAACTGATTCACAGGACATTTCCAGAAGGGATTCAGTATCAATTAAGACAATCAGCATGTAGAAGTACAGTTTTCTGACTCTACCATCTGTTAAAAGCACTCTAAGAAATGTGATATTTAAGAACTCTAGGTAATTAAGAGGTACATAGCTTTCAGGTACCAAGGACCGATGGGTCTCATTGGAGCAATTGCCTTGAATGACAGTATATACTATCAAAAGTTAATTTGTTTAAGTGCTTATTCCTTAAACACGGCTTAGAAAATGTAATGAGTTTAGGGAATAATTCATTCAGACACTAGTAAATTAATGTAATCTTGCTTTCTTCTTGGTTTTGTTTGATGCCTGTGAGCAATATTTTATTATTCCTGTCTTGATGAAAAAAACCAATTAAAATAAAAATGTGCCAGCTCTTGGAACAAACATTGCATGTCTTTCTCTTAATTTAAAGATTCTTCAGAATTTTGTATACACCATTTAAGCTTTTTGGAAGTTTGTTGACTGAACAACAGCAAGCTTTTTCATTTCTTGCCTGACAGCTTACTTCTGTGTGCTTTGTTTGACCTCCCAAGCTCTGGAGGTCAACATAGCAGGCCCTGGTAGTGCCTCTGCCTCTCACTCCCTTAGCCACGTAACTTCTAAATTAAGAACATATGTGAGGAAGAGTAATTACTGACCCAAGAGCTCCTTATAGAGAGTGAAGTTTCCTAGTGGTGTCTGGTTTGATGCTAGGACCTTTACAGCTATAAAGAGATAATACTTTGAGATTAGAAATTATTCTAGAAGGGTTTTTATTGGGTTAGCACATAAAATGTTTCCTCCATTCAGTTTAGTGCTAGACCTCACGGTCCCAAGCTTCAAGTCTTGATGTGTTTCTCTTCTGCCTCTTTAATAACAGACATTCAAAATATCTGCAGTGCTGAAGTGAGGAGTGTATCTATCATAGGTTGTGTAACACTGTCCTCGACAAGAACAGGGATCACAGGGACAGCAAGCAAAAATAACTAAGTCAAAACCTGAACCAAAGGGAAAAAAAAACAAAACAAAAAACCCAGTGACACCTGTCTTGGGACATTCTTGTTCCAAATATTTCCAGAGACTGCCTTTTCACCAGGTTTTTGAGGGACTTTTCTCTGAGCTGGTCTTTTTAACCAACTTCTGAGGTTAGTTAATACCTCTCTTCTATTGAGTATAGGGCAGATCTCCCTTCTGTGATAAAAGAACTCACTTCAGAGCCACTCAAGACTGCATCCTAATTAATCTGGCTTTGGGACAGAAGGAGCTGTACCTGAGTGAAGACCAGCAGATGGACTGTTCATTTTAAAAAGTTCCCAGGATATATTTGTACTACCCAGGATTCTTGCAGTTTTAGGAAGTTAGTACTTGCCAGCTGAGTTCCTGCAGATGACTTTGTGTATGCTTGTATCCTCTGTCTTCTGCAAAATAAAGCATGATGTCTTAAGAGAAGGTATGATACATGAGCTTCACTGGCAAGGGCAAAAGCCATGCCACCTAAGTCGCAGAAGGCAAAGGCAAGGACTGGAAGAACAAATTGCTGCCCACTGTAGGAGAGAATCAGGTGTGGGACCTGATGAGATGCACCTGCAGGTCCTGAGGGAGCTGGTGGATGAAGTTGCTAAGCCACTGTCTTATTATCCAAAATATATCCATCAGTCTAATGAATTTCCCACTAACTGGAAAAGGGTAAACATCACTCCCATTTTTAACAGGGGGGGGAAAGGAAGATCCTGGGGATATACAGGCCAACCAGTCTCACCTCTGTGCCCAGCAAGATCATAGAGCAGATCCTTCTGGGAACTCTTGGAAGCACATGGAAAACAAGGAGGTGATTGGCAGTGACCAGTGTGGGTCACTAAGGGCAAATTGTCCCTGATGAACTTGGTGGCCTTCTGTGACAGGGCTAGAGCATTGGTGGATAAGGGAAGAGTAACTGACATCAACTACTTGGACTTGTGCAAAGCATTTGACACTGTCCTGTACAACAACTTTGTCTCTAAATTGTACAGACATGAACTGATAAAAGAACCACGTGGTTGATAAGAAATTGGCTGGATGAACACACTCAAACAGTTGTGGTCAATGGCTCAGTGTCCAAATGGAGACCAGTGATGAGTGGCATTCCACAGGGGTTCGTATTGGGACTGACACTGTTTAACATCTTTGTTGGAAACATGGATAATGGGATTGAGTGCACACTCAGCAAGTTTGCCAATGACACCAAGCTGTGTGGCACGGTTAATGCACTGGAGGGAAGTGATGCCATCTAGAGGCACTTTGACAGGCTTGACAGATGGGCCTATGCTAACCATGTGAAATTCAGCAAGGATAAGTACAAGGTCCTGCAACTGGGTTGGGCAAAGAGTGGATTGAGAGCAGCCCTGAAGAGGACTTGGGGTTGTTGGTGGATGAGAAGCTCGACATGAGTCATCAGTGAGTCTGTGCTGCCCACAAAGCCATCTGTATCATGGGCTGCATCAGAAGAATTGTGACCAGCAGGTTAAGGGAGTTGATTATGCCTCTGTATTCTCTACTCACCCTGGGGTACTGGATTCAGTTCTGGAGTCCCAGCATAGGAAGGACATGGATCTGTTAGAGTGAGTCTACAGGAAGGCCAAAAGAAGATCACAGTGCTGGAGCATGTCCAACATGAGGACAGGCTGAGAGACATCGGGTTGTTCAGCCTGGAGAAGAGAAGGCTATGGGGAGACATTATGGCAGCCTTCTAGTACTTAAAGGGAGCCTACAGGAAAGCTGGGGAGAGGCTCTTTATCAGAACGTAGTGATGAGGGGTAATGGTTAGAAGTTGAAAGAGAATAGATTCAGATTAGACAGTAAGGTGAGTTTTTCCTGTGAGGGTGGTGAGGCACTGGAACAGTTGCCCAGAGAAGCTGTGGATGCCCCATTCCTGGAGGTTGGAACTGGATGTTCTTTAAGATCCCTTCTAACCCTAACCATTCTAGCCACATCCCCTTCCTTTCCACAACTAGTGTTCATTATAGTAGTTTTTAATGAGTTTTCATGTGTATCTTCTGAATGTCAGTATGTTTCATCAAAATCCAAAGAGTGGTAGAGACCTTACTTTGTTTCAATAATAGCAACTGGAAATAATACCAGTGCATCCAGGAATACTGGAGTGCTCAGTGGTAACACCCATTTGAGTATTCATGGGTTTATGCTTATCAGAAAATATTACAGCTTCTTGTGGTTTATATTTTTATTTAATATTCTTCTGATTGTATCTCCTACAGAATAACTTACTGATGCTGGCTATTCTGGCTTTTGAAGTTACGGTCTACCGTCATCAAGAGTACTACAGATGTCGTAATAACCTTACTGCACCTGTGACTAAAACCATTTTCCATGATATTACAAGAGCACATCTGGATGATGGGCTGGTAAACTGTGTCAAATATTTCATAAACTATTTCTTCTACAAGTTTGGTTTGGAGGTAAATCACTATACACTAATTTTCTTTATACTATTGTTCCAAATTGTTTGATTGTTTCATTATTTAATACTAGTTTGAACTGTATTTGACAGCTGGATGGTTATTAGTTATCACTCATGTTAGATCTTGCCACAGTTGCTATCTATCTGCTAGTAGTGGTTTTCTTCTTCCTTTTCTTTGTATACCTTATATATAACTCAGCAAAAGGGATAACAGATGGGATAAGGGACAGAATTGAGGCATACCTTCTCATGCACACACATACAAAGGAAACCAGTGACTGCATGAACAGAAGAAGAAAGCAGATGACTAACAGGCCGTTGTCTCTATTAAAAAACTCTAAGCTTCTTTTGCCTCTGGCTACACAAATGCATCCTTCTTTTTTATACTTGTTGTGCTGGCTGTTAGTAACCTGCAGGAGCAAGAGCTCTAATGAAGGTTATTGCTGCTTTGTACCACTAGTGTAACACAAAGTTCTTTCTCTGAAAAATAATTCTACCGAAAAAGAAGAAATTTTCAGTAGACAAGAAACACAGAGAACTGGGAGAGGCAGGTACAAAGGAATGAAGGGATGTTACTGGAGATCCATGATGTGTCCTAAAGACCTGGTAGATGTCTTATTTAGTAGAACATCTGTTCATCTGTATACCAGCAGCAGTGACCCAGACTTCTGGGATTTTGGATGGTGTATTTCTTCTGCTTCACCCAATCTAGCAGCAAAAGATCAGAACTGAAACTGCCTGGCAGATAAGCTATTGCTGAACAAGCACTGAAAAAACCCCAAACCACCTTCATCTGTTCCCTTGTCTAGTGTGTTTGTAGACACATAATATGTACTTTCAAAAAAGTTTCTAGAAACAGTGAATTTTCGCAAATTTCTATGGCTATCTGCAGAAGGTTAATGCATCCTGAATCTAATCATAGTTATGCTATTGACCTACCTATTAAATACTACCGCCCTTTGCTACTGAAAAATAAACTGTTCACAGCCATTCTGAGATTCAGAGTGAGTGAAAATTAAAATTAACCAGGAAACTATTTCCCTTGATAAGTAAGTTTAACCTCATCCTAATCTTAGGAGAGTGAAAATATAGTAAAGAGCATTGACTCAATGATTCACTATGAATTATTCACTAAGTTTGAAAACATACTTCATGGCACTGAGTGAAGGGGCTACTTTAAGACGAGCAAGAGAACAGAAATGCTCTGGGATGCAGAGCCTGCAGAATAATGAACTAAATCTGCCTTACAGCAATTGACTGGATTTGTCTATAGGTGATAGAAGTTTTACGGTCTAAATCCCTTTTCTTTTTGTCTGGTTCCCATATGAGGATACACTTTAGTTGTTGTTATTCTTAACAGTTCCTCTTCTTCTTCACATCTGTAAGTGCTATCAGAATTTATAGCTGTGTAATATATGCTTTGCTTGGCAACAAATGTTTCACATAGAGGCTACTGCGACAACACTCTTTCCATTCTATATCTTCAGCAGTCACATAATGGAAACCTGCTTTAGTGCTGTATTCACATAGTTGACACTTTAGGAGAGTATCAAAAATTTACGTTGGTGGGGTGGGGTGAGAAAGGTTGCTGTTGGAGAGATATAAACTTTTCCAGCATGTTGGTTTGCACTGGGTTCGTACAGTCATCTCCAGCATATGTTCAAGCATTCTGTCAAGATGCATAGTAGTTTCTCAATGTTGCATTGACGAACCATCAAGTTACAACTGCTACTTAAGTTTCTTTTCTTTTTTTCCCAGACCTGTTTTCTTCTATCTGTGAATGTAATTGGTCAACGAATGGATTTTTATGCCATGATTCATGCCTTCTGCCTGATTGCTGTATTGTATCGACGTAGAAGAAAAGCTATTGCAGAGATCTGGCCAAAATACTGCTGTTTTCTGGCATGTATCATAACATTCCAGTACTTCCTTTGCATTGGCATCCCACCTGCTCCTTGTAAAGGTTAGGACACTTAATCTTTATGGACAGTTAATACTGCTTTCTTTTACAGGAGAGTCCTGGAAAACTGATAAGTATTCGGAAGAAAGGATGAAGTCATTGTAAAGTATTGATTGCATTTTTCTGTGTTTCTGTCATACAGACTATCCATGGAGAAGTGGTAATGCCAACTTCAACTCCAACATCATAAAATGGCTATACTTTCCAGACTTCATTGTCAGACCAAACCCTGTTTTCCTTGTCTGTAAGTATTTTAGCACGTCGTTGAGTCGTGTTTACATATCCTTTACTTAAAACGTCTGCACAGTGTTCTTTGAAGCCAGCCTTTTAATTATTCTTCAGTATTAAGCTGGCATATTCTGTGGGAGATTGGATACTAAGTGTGGTTTTGTATGTAGTAGAAAAGTTCAAAGATTTAGTAATTTCTACATCTGTTGGTTTTGTGTGTTGATTTTTAAATAATGTAGCTTCAAAAAATATTATTTTTTTCCAATTTTCTGATTTATTTCTCAATAAAAATCATAGACGATGGCAGGTAAAAAACCTAAATACAGTAATAAAATTAAAATCAGTGTTAAATGCTTTGAAAATAGCATCGTCTTGGAGTTTTGAAGCATGGGAAAACATCCTGGTAACTACATTATAGTATGTCACCACCACTTCTGACACCTAAGTTAATGACTGAATTTTTCCTTTCAACAACTGCCTTCCCCCAGACGATTTCATGTTGCTGCTTTGTGCATCCTTACAAAGGCAGACATTTGAGGATGAAAATAAAGCTGCGGTACGAATCATGGCTGGAGACAATGTGGAAATTTGCATGAATCTTGATGCAGCATCTTTTAGCCAGCATAATCCTGTTCCTGACTTCATTCACTGTCGGTAAGAAGTGAATCTTTAACACCTGGAAAATACAGTGCTTCATTTTTTTTTTAAGGTTCTATACTGTGAAAGTAAATCTCACAGCTTCCAATTTTACTTGGAATTTATATGCATGTATATTTCCATCTCATAACGTAACTTTTCCTTCTGTATGAGACAGCATATAGTCAGCTTCTGGGTAATCAGCTTTTGGTTTAAAAAACAGCAAATGAAAACAAGTCTTCCTAACACTGCTGATGATTTTAAGTCCTCTGCAGAGGGATGTTCTTTGATAACCTTTCCTCAAGGCATGTATTCCCTCCATGAATACCCTGTGGGATGGCTTCCTCTAACACACGAACATGTTAGCAAGAATCCATTGTAGTCTGAACTTGCTGATGTACATGATTAATCCCAAAGAGCTGTCAGTCATGTCCTGCTGAGTTGTTGTCTAAGTACAGTGAAAATAATACACTAATGTAAGAATTTTTCCTTTGTGCTATTTAATCTAGGCATATAGGCATAAAAACCTTAGGAGTGGCTTGGAAAGACAACTGGCACGCCCTCCTTTTTCTCAACATTGCATGTAAGGTTGTTCAAGAAGGCGCATAGTATAAAAAGGAGACAGAGTCTAGTCTGTTCTGGATGATTATCAAACAATTCCTGTGTGATTATTTCAGTAAACACAGATTAGCTCAGCTCTTCAGAATTGTGCTGGGCATAATCTTAATTGAAGTTCTCTGAAAGTTTGATGCAGTGTTACCAGAGCAAGATTTGAAGATTGGAAAAACAAGATTTCTTAGCTATTGTGTTTTGTCAGACTAGGTATTTACTTTGGGAATGCATGTTACCAGCAGGTATCTTGGGTGTAAAAAGAATTTATATGAAGTGAACTAATATCTAGCAAAATCTCCATTTTGCTTGTAGACTAGTTCTTTTACCAGTGAAGTGCTGTCACCAAAAGCCCTTCTCAAGATCTTGAAGCTTATCCTGCTGTTTCTGTTAGAAATGGTGGCCAAATCTATCTTGAAATAGCTTTGAAGAGGAGACACTGAAACACATTAAATTGACTGATTTGTCCAGAGCTTAATAACCACTGCTGGGGTGAGGAGTTCTCCTCCTTCAGTATTTCCATTCTGCACCCATTGCTCTAGATCCAGTAACATAAGCATAAAGAGAGAAGTTACAATCTCTTCAAAATGTTTCATCAAGTGGGGTTGATTTCCAAAAGACAACTGCTGAATAGTGTGTGGTAGAGAGGAATGTGTAGGGGGGATTACCTGAGGTTTTTTTTTCTTTACATTGTGGCATTTTTAGCAAAAGATAATACAGCAGTTGCATCAGGTCACTGGTGAAGACCATCACTGGTGACATGGTTGCTGGCATAAAGAAAAGTTAAAATTTTCTCTCCTTAATCCAGAAAAAAAAGATTCAGTGTGAAAAAAACTCATTAATGATGAGAATGTGTTTTAAGGCTATCTCCAGAAGGGAAAGAGAGGCAAGAAAAACACTGCTTTCTAGATAGCCTTTTCAAAGTCTGCTGAAATCTGCTGTGTATTTCTGGTTGTCTGTAGAAGATATACACAAATGGCCCAGCATGAAAAATTTGAAGCACAGAGGTTGTTCTTTGAAGATTTTGGATGGGAATCAGAGTCAGGTTCATAATGGAAAGCAAAGTCCAGGCTGAGCTGGCCTGCTGCCTTGCTACAATCCTTTGGGTTAAGTTCTGTGTTCTCACGCACAGTATGCATCAGCTTGAAGTTGCTGGTGGCATCACATCCACTCAAACACACTGCTTGGCATGTGCTGGCAAAATACATCTGGGTATAGATGAATAACAATATGTAACCATTTATTTCGGAGTTTGCAACTTGTATTAAGCAGTAAGTAATATTGCTGGTGGAATGTACAAAAAAACCCCAGAAAATTAAAAAAAACCATTATAGTCTTTCCAGCTAAATATGGAAATCTTTGCAAGTATTTCATGTGATAGTTTTATGTTATGTGAATAAGAAGTAGAATGAAAAGAATAAGGCAAAGAAAGAAACAGAACAGGGACATTTTTGTTTGGAAAAAGTCCATCAAAAGAAGACCCATTAATTTCAGGAACATAGAAGATTCCTCTTTATGATGTCCTTTCTTGTAGATGCTTGGGAAGGTAAGCTGTAGCTGCTTTTTTATGTTTCAATTGTTATGTTAGCTTGCTGAATCTGTAATGGGAACATACTTATATAGTATAGACAGTATAAACAGACTTTCCTTTAGTATGAACTGCGTGATAGATTTTGTGTTCTTAATCGTACTATCCTTTCGTTTCTTTGCGCCCTTAAGTATTGTCTTCAATGGTTTCACTACAATGCAGATTTTACCATGCTTTATCTTGTTATGGGTAATGTTATTTTTGAGAAGTTGCACTGTGCATATGCAGTCTTAAATGCCTAATCTGCTTCAAAGAAGGACCAGAGAATGGCTGGAAGATCTCTTAGAGTGACTGAATCTTTTATTAGGGATTATAAATCTTTAAAAAGAAGTATTCGCAAGCTTCAGAGAATCCACCAAAGATATACCTCAGAAGAAAATGTATGTATCTGGCCTCTATCCAAGACAATTTGGAACTGAAAGGACCCTGTCTAAAAACATTTCTTGTACTATGCCATGGAAGTTTCTCAATGGTCTAAACATTTAGTAACATGGACAAGAACCTGGTTCAAAGCTTATTCAAGTAAATGAAATGAAAAAATAGCATTTCTACAGAAGTCAATCAGAAAGAGCCAAACAAATAAGTGAAGACATCTTGGCTATGAATAAATTACAATGCATTAAAAAAAATAGTGCTTAGTAGTCATGTGTTTTCTGAGAAGCCCAATGTGCATTTACTGCCATATAAAAGAAGTGGCCATTGCAGTCTGAAGCATCCTTTCTGATGTGTCTGTGCCCTGGAGAGGATGCCAGCTGGTCACTGTTCTAGTAGGCATGGATAAGAAGCTTTTAACTGCAATATAAACAGTAGCAGAAGAAAGAACGCGTTTCTAAATGCTTCATTTTCTTCTCTCTGGAGAAATACTTGAGTTCAGCAATGATAAATACAGTCTAAGAAAGAGATTTCCTGAAATTTTCTTCTCTTTCCACCCCCTTGTTTCTCAGGGGATATATGCTTGACCTCAAGGGAAAGCACAACCAAAGGTTTTTGAGGCAGAAATAAAAATGAATAGAAGTAGGAGCTTTTAGAGTGAAGAAGGGTTTACAGAGACTTCATGGAAGATAATCCTTTCCCACAGTCTCTCATGCTAGAAAATCGTTGTTTCAGTTCCCAGGCAATTTTCAGATGTTCTCCTAGATATTTACAGGGAAAAAAAATGGGGTTTGTAATCTACTTTTCTCCTCTTAAGAGCAGAAACAATATTAAAAACCAATCATTGAACTGTCTTCTTTAGTATCTGCATCCTTGGAACCATCACTAGGTAAGTCAGGTGAAGTCTCTAATAGGCAGTTGTAATGCCTTCCTTAGAACTACACTTCTAACTTAGGTTAGTGAGAGAGGATCTACAAATCACCAGTACAGGCTTCCTGTCATATTTGTTGTATAAAAGAGATAATAATTTTGTTAATAAAATGAGCCTCAACAAATAATACAAGCTTGGATTTGGAAGGATAGAAGCATGAAGGAAGGGCCTCAGTAGTAAGAAAGTGAGAGTGAGAGAGTATTAGTCCTAGGAGCAAGCTTGAGAAAAACAGTTGGGACTAACTTATAGGATCCACAACATTATATTTTAAGAAATCTGTTGAAATAAGGGAGCTAATTTTCACAAGGTTTGATGTTGCTGTTGGCAAAGGGAAAATGAATGAAACTGCTTTCTGAACACTGAAATGGCATTACAGGAAATGCTTTGTGCATGGAGTCTTGGTTAGAAACTAACAATATTCAGATTAGAAGGGGAAACAGACTGTGATGCTGGGTTGCACAGGCATCTAAGAATGTAAGGAATAGGAGAGAGAGAAGAGGGGAACGAAAGAAGACATCTAGGGAGTAGAGGTAACTTACAGAATGCATATATGTAGGGATAATATGCTTGTAAGAGAGGGAGAGGGTAGTCATCAGGAGAGGACTGTGGGAGGTGGGTAGTCACACTGAAAGCAAAACAGGTGGCTCATAAGAGAAGGCAATGAAGTGGTGTAAGAGCATGTCCTCCAGCATGAAGAAGCATTGAGCTATGTCAGTCAGTGCAACAGCGCAATAAGCTCTCACCAGTGTCTAAGCGGTAGTGTGTTCTTTCCCTAAACCTCAAAGTGTCGGCTGAGGACAAACACCTCTCTGCAAAGAGGCTGTCTGCTGCAGCATCAGCATCTCTTGGTTCCTGCAGGCAGGGGGATGGACCCTAGGCTGGCCACAGCCAAACACAGCTTTAAGCATGCCAGGAACACAACTATACCTAGAGCAATTGTTTTGCAACAGGCTGGATTATATTACAGTTAAAAAATTTCCTGTGGAAATAAAATATTGAAGCAATCATCATAAGACTAGTAAAGAAAAGCAGATCATTTCTTATGGAGAGCTGTCTGAGGTTACAGTAGCTTTCATGGATGGAAAGAGCTTCAGACTTTGTCTTACTTGGTTTTGAACAAAGTGATATGGTAATTTTTTCCACAGTGTTATCCAGAGTATCAGTGGGTTCTGCTCATGACACTGATGGCAAATCAAAATTTTCCACTTTACATTCATCTTTCAGGTTTTTTTCTTTATAATTTCTTGATCACAGGTTATGGTACTATGAAAAGCTGTGGTTTGATGTTCTTTGTTCACTGGTGTAGCAGCTAACCTTCCTTAGATGTGGGCTGTATTCCTGGCCCCCAGCTACCCACCCCAACCTTTGCATTCATCACATCAGCAGCAAGTTTCTTCATAGGCTAAATTGGCAGAAGAATTTTTCTGCTGCCCTCTCCATACAGTAAATAGGCTTTTGCAAATATGATTCTCGAAACCAATTCAAAGAGACAAAGCCAAAGAAGGGAATAGAACACATTGCTGAGGGGATGAAGGGGGCTGAAGTTGTCCCCTTGGGAAGCAGCTGCTTAGTTGTCCTAGGTGTATTGTGGAATACATGATCCTGAGGGTGGCCTTTTGTCTCTGTGACTGGTTGTAGATTTAATGACCACTTAGAAGATGAGTTTTGGAAGGTTTGCATGGCATTAAAATAATCATTTGTGTGGTCTGCAGTGAACTCATAAAATTATGGTATGAACTATCCAAGGCTAAGCACTTTCTGCTGTCTATGAAGAAGTTTTCCAGCAGAGGGTAAACACCCTTACTAACCACCTGGGTTTATGTAGGGTCTTATTATGTGTTGGGGTGACTTTGTACTTCAGCTTCCCACTGTTGCATCAAATCTCCAAGTGAAGGACTTCAAATTCTTCACTTCCTAACTTTATGGAGTTTGAGGCATAATTTAAAGATTTGCATCAGAGTGTGTGCATCAGAGATTGTGTGAAGTGGTTTGAGAGGCAATATGAGAACTCCCCCACCAAGACACGTCTTTACTCCCGCTCTTATAGCACTTGACCTACCTATATCACTGTAAGCAAATAATGAAAATTAGGGGGATGTGTGACTACACTGTAACAGGCAGGGAGTTTTGGTATATTGCAGCTATAAGAAGTGTGATTTCAGGAATACTTTATCTACCTAAGATTATTGAGTGTAATTCTCTCCATTGTGTTCCATGTGGCAGTTTTCTTTGGCCAGCACAGAGGTACCTGGGATGATTGGTAATATTCCTTGGTTAGGTGTACCCTAGATGACTTGTTCAAACACTATTTTGTAAGTTATCCATTCCAAGGTGAATACTTGGGAGCTATTTCTATGGTTGGGCTTTCTTCTGATGACAGGCTTCTAAAAATTAGGATGATTTCTGTTTCAAAGAACTACCTAATTTACCACTTGACACAGTTATATTGCCTCCTGCTTTTTGAGATTTTTTTTTTGCATTCTTTATTATTGTTTGCTTGGGCTAGAGATGTCTAATCAATTTTGAAAATTAAAAGAACATTATATTTAATTTATTGTATTTAATTGTATTTAATATTTTAGTTGATTACTTAAATTTAGAAAATGGTTAGATCATAATGAAAAATAGCTAAATTGTTGTCTTCCTTTTTTTATTCTCTCTGTTCTTGGAATTTTTAATCTGAGAGTTATTGCTGTTGGACTGTGACTCAACCACGTGTATTTGTTGGAATGTTTGCATCTAGGTGGCTCCAGTTGTCTTTAAGAGCCAGTGTCCATTTTTATTGAAGAGTAGTAAGATACTCCTGTTTGTTTAATCAATTCAGTTCGATTTTAAGCTTTTCTCAAAAGATGCTGATACTTTTTTTTGGTGGCAGAGGGTAAGAGATTTTAAATACCGCAATTATTGTAACAGTGTCAGGGAAGTGATCTCTTCTTGGCCACCCCACACATCTATAGTTATTATTAAAGGAACACAAAATATTATGGTTATTTTTTTCTAGAGAAACAGTGAGAGCATCATTTCCAGTTTATATTAAGTTAGTGAAGACCTGTTCATCTGATGTTTTCCACTTTGTGTTCCCGTGTGTATAGATGCTTTGTTAATGTTTTATTGCCCCAAATCCTGTGGCATTTCTAAAGCCATGATATTTTTAGATTTCACAGGCAGTATTCCATCAAATTCTTAAATATTTGTGGGAAATAAACATAAAGGGACTTTCTCATTACCTTTCGTTAACTGCGTCTCTAATTGGCTTCAGGAAGTGAAAGGTATAATACAGGTCTATAAATTTAGGACTATAAATACGCACTGCTAGAGAGTTCTGAGCCTGAGAACATCAAGCAACAGGGGCCTTTTTATGTGGCTTCATACAGTGAGTTTACTTCACTTACTCCTTACATGGTTTGGCTTAGGCATCTGCGTACTTGTATAGTGCTATCTCTGGGACTGGTTTCCTACTTTTGCAGCCTGGTTGAACAGACCCTGAAAACACAGTTACATCTGGAATCAAAACACTAAATGAGGGAAACGATGAACTAGTTGGTTTTGCAGTGTTTAGCTATATATGGTGTTCAGTATTACCTTTGGCAGATTTTCTTATTTGAAAGTTCACTGAGTCAATATTAAGTCAAAATTTTAAGGAAACTAGAAATACCAAATTACCTCTCACTCTTTCCCACTGTAAGTCAGGCTGATTTCAGATAGATCTGTGTTGTAGCTTCCTGGAAAACATTTCAATAAATTCTATCACATTTATGTTCTGTAGAAACGTTTTACCCCTCAAAACTTTGGCAGTTGATCTCCATTTGAGAAAGATATTTTTAGCATCAGTCTTTGAAAATTAGGCTTTTAAACAGTCTGAATTCTCTGGTAGTCATCAATAAATACCAAATTGTTGGCAGTGGAGTACTGTAGCTCGCTTTTGGAGATAGACTTGCTGTAGTATTCCTCAGACTTCTTAAAAGATTACCTCAACTTTTAAATGACTTATGTAGCTTTGCTATATAATATCACTTTTTTTAGGCAGAAAAATTGGCCAGTAGCACAGATAGAGGAGAGATAGCACTGCCCTCAGAAAATTGTAAACTTTTTCTCCTTCTTTTACTTCCAGGTCCTACTTAGATATGTATAAGGTGATAATATTTAGTTACCTCTTCTGGTTTGTACTTACTATAATCTTCATAACGGGAACCACAAGGATCAGCATTTTCTGCATGGGTTACTTGGTAGCCTGCTTTTATTTCCTTCTCTTTGGTGGAGATCTGTTGCTGAAGCCCATCAGGAGCATTCTGCGTTATTGGGACTGGCTGATTGCCTACAACGTCTTCGTGATCACAATGAAGAACATCCTCTCGGTAAATAGCTGCTGTGTTTCCTCTGCCTTTAGCATTTTGGTTTCACTGGAAGTGTGCAGTGTGCTTTTAATGGCCTTTAAAAGTCCTTTGTCAGGACTATAGCCTTCTGCAAGCATACAACAGGCTCCATTTTAATTCAGAAACTGCAAGGGCATATCCAGGGAATGGTAATGCATATATGTTACAGGAAAATGTGCACCCTTGTATTCCTTTGGGTTCTGTGAAAGCTCACAAGCTCTTTTCAGAAGACCAGGTTTCTTTGCCTAGTAAAGTCATTCCTTAGAAGTCTTAGGAAAATCTCAGTGGAGTGAGTAATTAATCTGATGTGCAAGATTAATCATACTGTCAATACATATTGCACATTTAATTAAACCTTTTATTTAAAATAGAATTTTCAAGCCTAGTAGTAGGTGCATTTGCTGTGTGATGTAATGTAATTAGTGAAATTGGCTACAAGACTACAAACTGCATTCCTGTTTCCTTTAGAGCTAGTGTGAAATGCAGGTGAGAACAGATATATTTGATAATTAAATGTCAAATTCTTCTGCAAAATACTAAAGGTTTTCTTAAAATAATTAACTGTTTAGAATGGATTCTTGCAGTGGCAATGAAAGGTGATAGAGGCAAGCCAGTAATTTAACTCTTTTTGAAAGATAAATTTGGATTTATTCCTGGCTATTGCCTTATAGCTTTGAACATTTCTAGTGCTGGACTGAAATGAGCCTACATTTTTCTTTTTACATTGATATAAGTCACTGTGCTGGAATAAAATTGATTTATGGGTGGTTTGAATTTGCAAATGTTCTAAATGCTTACATATGTGCTCCATTTAATGCTTGGGAATTCAGTGTTAAGCTTGTCTATGTATGTTTGCAAGATTAAGTCAGTGATTTATAAAAGTTACTCAGGTGTCACAGTGCATCATGTGCCAGATGTATCACTTTCTCTGCAAAAACGCAAACAAAACCCATATACCTCCTAACTCACTGATAATCAAAAGTACGAAGTCTTGCTATTGAAGTGTTGTGTATCGCTGGTAAAGACACTCTTTCTTCTAGTCTCTGTTTTACTAATGAGGTGTAATATGCCAATGACAGTTACAATATTTTCATGTAATGTGTAATTTCTGCTACGTTTTGTTACATGAAACTGTTCTTTTAATTTCCAGATAGGAGCATGTGGCTACATTGAATCATTAATTAAGAATAGCTGCTGGTTGATTCAAGCATTTAGCCTGGCTTGTACAGTTAAAGGCTATCGTATTCGTAAGTATAGCTATTTTTCCTTCATAATTTTCCACAAGTAAAGAATCACCTTCAAAATCTTCTACATATTTACTTTGTTCCTCTTTCTGACATATTACCTCTTGAAAATGTCGTACCTGCAAGTTCAGTTGATAAAACTTGGTCCTGTATTTACTAGAAAGAATATTTCATAGAACCAAAAAAGATACATCGACTGAGAGAACAACAGCACCACACACATACTCACAACCAGTGTTTGCTGTAAAGGAGAACATTGGTAATATCAGCATTTGACATGGTTTCCCTGTATATGCAAGTGATGTGATGAGGTATGGTTTCACTGGACAACTTGAGCTAAAATGACAGCTCACCATCATTGCAAAGTGAAGGCACCTTCTACCAGAGGCAGAATCTCACTCCTCCCTGTGATGAGTCTTATATTCAGTTGCTCAAAGTGTAAACTAGTTCAGCTCACTGAAATGGTAAGAAGCTAAGGCAGCATAGAAGTGGTAATTCTTTACAGACATGGTGAGCTTAGGCCATTTGCGGAGTTTTTTTACAATTATTCTCGTGTTCATGGTGATAACAGGGAGGAAGTGGATAGTGTATGCGGGTGGAGGTAAGAGAAGGGAGGAATCAAGCATGGAAAGCAAGATAGATCACCTCTTAGTAAGATATTAATTTGGCTCTACTTTGTCCTGGATTGATGGTTTGAAAAGACCTTCTTTTTTTGAGTGGGTTTTTTTTTTGTTGCGTGTAAAAAACTTCTTCATCCTAGTGAGTCTGCAGCAAAGTTCTGAATTCCTGTTTGTGTCTGATCATAATAGATAATTGGCGGAAAGAAAGGAAATATAAAGACACAAACTCACAAGATAAATGATGCCCAGAATTTCTTCTGTTATTTAAAACTTTTTGAACAGCAACAGAAACATAGACATAGGTTTCTGACTCCCCAGGGGACAAGCACAGCAGGCTTTGAAGCTCTTGGAACTTGACCTTACAGACCTATTAGACTGGCTTCCTTGACTGTAAAGTCAGCTTCAAGCCAGAGTCTGTCCCTTGTGTCCTTCTACTCCCTTCTATTGGGCAACATAGACCATTTAGTTTATAGCCTAGCTCCACAAAACCAAGTTTTAAATTTTTCATATCCCCAAGAGAACTGTCTTTTAGAGAATAAAGAAGGAAAGGAGAAAAGAAAGAAAGAAATAGTCCAAGCCAAAACCTAGAGGTAGGAGGAATGGGATTTCCTCTCTGCCTGTCTCCTCCTACCCCAAAGGAAGCAGTTTTGTGGTTTCAAATATTTTTTCTCTTATGCAATGGAAAGAAACATTGAACTGATTTGTGGAGAGGAGAAATAAAAATATTAAAATATTAGATGATGGCAATCAAAACTTATTTTGTCCAAAATAAAATACTTCTTTCTCATGTTGATAGTGTTCCTAAGAGAAATATGAGACAAAAAAAGCTTGAAATGAAAAAAAAATTTGAAACATGTCATTTTAAAAAATACTGAAATCAAATATTTCAGATTGATAAAGAATGCTTTTTTTCAATCTTTGTTTCAAGTACTTTTTAGGATAAAGTGAATTTGTTTCCAAATTGTTCACTTTTGGTGAATTCTTAGTTTTCATGGGATATTTCATTGTTGGAATCTTTCCAGTTTGCTATAAAAAAAATATATGGTGTACTTCAAATGGAAATGCATGTCAATATTCTTAAGAAAAATCTAATTGAGTTGCCTCCATTCAAATAATATTAAAGGCTAACATTATTTAATTAGTTATACATTATAAAGAAATAATTTACACAACCGTCCTTATGTTGATGGTGTCTTTTTCCAGCAACTGACAATCTAGATTGTAAACTGCCCAGTGGAGAAGCAGGAATCATTTGGGACAGTATATGTTTTGCTTTCCTGCTGCTGCAAAGAAGAGTTTTCATGAGTTACTACTTCCTGCATGTGGTTGCAGATATAAAAGCTTCTCAGATCCTAGCATCAAGGTAACATAAAGTTTTAAAAACTTAAATGAAATAGGTAAAGTGTCTTATGGCAATAGTATGTATTTGTTTACAGTAGGTAGTGCAAACATAGTCTTTTAAAACGGATTTAAACAATATATGCTAAATTCATAATTGCAAACCCAACTCTGACAAAGCACACTTGAGAAAACAAATTAATTGAGAATCTGATAGAAATTAAACCATCTTTCCTACCAGACACCAACTTCTGCTCTTGCAGCCCCTATTAAAACTGTGAAAGTTGATGTGTGTTGCAGCATTCTTTCAACATCAATATGTATGAAAGCAAATAGCAGAGTTTGTAAGTCTCGGAGAGTGAATACTCAGCTGTCAGGGCCTGTTTGAGACAATTAGCCTTAGAAATTCCAATCCTAGGAATGCCACAGGAAGAGGAATACAAGAAAAGTTATGACATCTGACTCAGGAAGACCATGGGGAAGACACTGGGGAAGTGTCAAGTCACTGAACGCTGACCAGGTGTGGCAGGGAAGTATCATTATCTTTGGGCCTGTTTCTTATACTTTCCCACAAGCATCTACTCATAGCTATCAGTAGCACAATTATTCTTCTGGTTTTAATAAGGCAGATCAGGAATGAAATTTGGATTTTAATTTCAGTAAGGTTTCTAAGAAATTACTATCATCAATATTGGATTAAATGTATAGTGGCATTTTTTTTCACAAAAACATATATACTTTGCTTTCTGACTGTATTTGAGGGCAAAATTTGACTTGCATGTCCTGAAAGGAGGTATTTTTCATCTTCCTTTACTTCCCCAAACAGGGATTACTTTAAAAAGGGGACATGTCTAGCTGCCGACACTGAGCAAAGTTCATCACTGTTAGGCTCCAAATCTTGAAATAACTGTAAACAGATTAGTATTCTGGAGTAATCATAGAATCATTACAGTTGGAAAACACCTCTAAGAGCATCCAGTCCAGCCATCAACCCAACACCACCATACCTACTAAACCATGTCTGAAAGTACCACATCTACACATTTTTTAATACCTTCATAGAAAGAGACTCCACTACTTCCCTAGGCAGCCTGTTCCAGTGCTTGACCAACTGATTATGTCTTTCATGGCTGGGATTGGTTTTTATTTTATGCAGATGAGGTCATGTACAGAGAGAATGCAGAGTTCTCTGTGATTAGCTGGAATAAGAGAAACTTGGAAACATTTAATGTACCCTCACCATTTTTCCTCTCTTTTGCCTCCGTTTCTGCTCTAGGGGCGCTGAGCTTTTCCAGGCTACAATTGTCAAGGCTGTAAAAGCACGAATTGAAGAGGAAAAGAAATCAATGGATCAACTGAAAAGACAGTATGTATTTAATGTATTTATATGTGTATATTATATATATATATATCTATAAAACCACATACATATGCATGTATGCATGTATTTCACTAATTTCTGGTATTTGTCTAGCATTTTCTTTTATAGAAATGCTAATAAGGTGTGATTTTGCAATTACATAAATGGCTCTCTGGGCATTTGGATGTCATAGGTATTGCAGCATTATGTAGTTTTAGAGTAATCATTTTCAAGAAGACAACATACTACAGAATCTAAGCTTTGAGTTAAACATAGAATTACATTTTTAGGAGCAAATGATGTGAGCTTAACATAAAGAATCAGAGTGGAATGTACTGACTTAGCTGCTCCTCTGTGAGCCTGAAATTGTAATCGAAACAGATGTTTGCTATAAATAAAGAAGATATGACTCCTTCCGCTTATTCTGAAGGTGTTTCTAAACCTTAGAAATCCAGTGGTGATAGGTTAAAAAGATCAGATTTTAAGTGTTCCACACCTGAGTATCATAGCAACATGATCACATAGTATTCTCCTTATGAGATGATCTGCATCTCTGCTATATTTTTTCTCTGCTAGAGGTCAAGTTCAGTTGTAGTTTGGGGTTATCCTATTTTGTGTAGAGTCAATGCATGCAATGCAGATGAAATATGGGGGGAGGGGCAGGGGGAAACATGGGACAGTTTTGTTCACATCTGCATAACTGAAGCATCAGAAGGGTGGCAGCACAGTTCCCTACCTGCACACCTGGGGTTTCCCATCAGATGACATAATGAGCTATTGCTGGAGCTACTGTGTCCTTGAATCAGTATTATTGTAATTGACAGGACATGCCTGTCCTGGACATTATTCTTTTCCGTGAATTCTGTAGAGTTTGAGATCAAGGAGGTAATACTGTTTGCAATAACACCGAAGTTAGCATATGTTTCCCTAAAAATTACTAGTTTATATTTGCAGGATGTCTGACTTCAACAACAGAGGGTTCTTGGTTTATTTAATTCAATAATATGCATCAGTACTTCATACTATTTAGTCTGGTTAGAATGAAAAGAACTGTGTGCACAGCTAGAAGTTTTGAAAAATGAAGTTGACCCGACTGACTTCAGCAGCAATGAATAATAGGGAAAGAACTCTAATTATCTACTGAATAACAGCAACTAGCTAAGTTTAAAGAATTTTTCCCTCTCTACTGGGTGGTTCTTCCCTAACAAATGGAGACATTAATAAAAGTATTTAAGTGCATTTTGGTTGCTGAAATTAGTGAATCATTTGCTTCTAATCCAGTTATATTGAAAGAGTTTATTCCTGTTGGTTTCAAATTTTTTTAGTATCATTTTCAAACTGTGAAACAGATTATGCTAACTTTACAGGATTGTAAGAAGGAGAATTGAAGACTTGCCTAAGTCGGAACAAAACTGAAACAGTTTATGACTTCTGTATTTTCATATATGTGGAACAAATGAGAGCTTAAGAGGTAACACAAATAGTGCAGCAACAGCCACAGCCATAGTTCAGAGTTGCAAGTTACAGGAAAGCCACTGCATTAAGCATGAGTTCTTTTTTCTCAGAAGTTCATTTGCTGTGTTGTAGCTTCTGACAGAAATTCTTTAATTTTTAAATGATAATAAGATAGTTGAGGGGCAGTAGGTAAAACAGTCATGTCAGCTCTCACTGACCAGTGAGTGAACATCTAGGCTTGACCCTTCCTGGCAGCCCCTTTAGAGCCATGTAACTCCTTATGTTTAAGACCAGGATTAATGACATTGTGGAATGGATATTTCCTTTAGAAATGTTGGAGAGAGAGAGAGAGAGAGTGTGTGCATGTATGGATGTGCTTAACACTTTTTTCCAGGCTGAGTCAAAAAGGATAAAGGCATAAATCTAATAAGATTCTTCCTTTTGCTAGAATGGATCGCATCAAAGCCAGGCAGCAAAAATACAAAAAGGGTAAAGAGAGGATGCTAAGCATGACCCAGGAGTCTTCAGAGGTGCCAGAAATTCAGAAGGTTTCTGAAGAAGATGATGAAGGTACCATTAGCTACTGTTGTACTGAAATTTCAGTTGAGCACTAACGACCTAATAGACCTAAGAGTTGGACAAGTCATAAATTGTTCTTCAAAACTGTCAGCAAGTAACAAGATTGTTAGCTTAGTATCAGTTTGGAGTTTGATTCAGCCAAAAATAAGCTGGGATTTTGTACTTCAAGAAGGTTTAGAGAAAAAAGTTTGCTTTGAGTTTACCTCAGGCTGTTGACAAAGAGCTGAATAGCAGCAGAGGTTTGTTTTGAACAGAGTAATTATCTGTAAACTACAGTGTTACAGATAGGTAGCATCCACATCTTTCCAGCAACATTTTCAGGATGCTGTAAGTCTTTTTCAGTTACTGAAATAGTCGTACACTTGTAAATGTTGTTTAAAACATGATAAAACAGTACCTATCTAGTACCACATTTCTAGAACTGACTTGGGATCAGCCCTTTCTGTATTTACAAATTTTTGAGCCTGAAATGTAAGGGGATAAGAGCGCAGGGAAAATATTTCCTTCTTGAAATCACAGTCAATTGTGACTGTATGTTTTTAAATCAAAATTGATCTTTTTTCCTGTTTTAGAGTAGAATACTGTTATAATTTCTGTGTAAATCAGAGTATTTCTGCTTAGTAGTCATGCTTCTGAATGAGTTTAATATTGAATGTGTTCAGTAGATCTGACATCTGACGTGCTCATGAAGTTTTAGCTCTTTTGAGAGAAATGAAAAAATATTAATCAGTGTAAGAAACATGTTTCTCATTTTGTAAAATTAATATTTGGACGTATTTTATTTTAGGAGAAGCAGACAAAGAGAAAGCCAAGGGCAAAAAAAAGCTGTGGTGGCGGCCTTGGGTTGATCATGCTTCCAGTAGGTTTTCTCAATCATCTTACAAATATGTGGATTTAACCCTTATATCCTTGACCAGAATGAAGGCATTGCCATGATCTGTTTGTTTTATGCCTGATTTTATGATTGTGACTTGATAGAAGGTTTGGTTCTTTCAACAAACGATTTCTACTTCCAAATCTCCAAGGAGCGAGTTTAACCATATTTTGAACTTGTGTGTTCAGTAGCATAGCTAGCTTATGATACTTTGGGCATTCTTAGAAAAATATCAAATCAGATAAATGTGTGCCAAGAAAGAATCCATTTGAGCCACAGAAGTCTCAGCTTCTCCCCCTCCCCCATATATTTAAAAATGTTAAAGTGAAGGTTTGCCAACGCAGTCTAAGACTAGTCATAATTTCTTTTTCATATATATGTATCATAAATCTTTTTTTATGGTTCATAAGTCATTCTACAGTCAGCTGTAGAAATCCAAGTATCACAGTAAGGCAGCAAGACTATTCCCAGTTCTAGGCTGTGTAGACCTCAGTTGAATGACTCTGATGACACTGTAATGTACTGTTGATGGTAGTTGTTCTGGTTTTTACAATTTTTTTATGTTTGTCTGAGAACAAAAATATGTTTAGCCTTATGCAAAAGAAATTATTAGCCTGTATTGCTCCTATCATTGTTGCATTATGATGTTTTAATTTGTTTGTAGCCCAGTCCAGGCATACATTAGAGTTATTCCCTATTTTATGGATTGGATAAAACAAGAAAACAAGTAGACTGCAATCTCAAATCAGATATCCTTCTATTTGACCTTTGTTGAAGTAAAACAGACATGAGCTATTTAATAACCTCTGAAGATTTAAAAAATATTCAAGTGCATAGTAGGGATCAAAGTCAAATATGAACATTTATGTTGCACCTGTTCATTTAACTTAAAAGAGTTATTCCAAGTGACTTTTACATATTGTTTCATTTTCCTATGTGTGTTTATTTATAACTCTAGGATATATATTTGCCAACAGCATTTTACAAAATATGCTATGCTTATTTCTATCAAGTCACAAGTAATCTATGCCTCTATTTTTATTTTTCTAAAGGGCACACTGCCACTTTAGAGAGACCTATCCCTTTTCAAAACTCATATGAAAATAAACTTCTCGCCCTGTAGTTCCATTAAAAACAACAATGACAAAACAGATCAAAACTCTAATTTGCAAGTTTTTACTGTGGAGTTTCAAGCTGGAGTGATTTTGAAGGAATGGGATATGGTCTCTTGTTTATTCACCACTGTTTTTATAATAAGAAGAATTGCTCAAAGAGAGACATTGACTTTGGCTTTAACTTACTTTACCCTCATTATTTAATGTTCTTAGATGGCAACTTGCGTTTTGATATTTAAGCACTGAGCATTCTTGAAATTATTTTACCGCAATAATGCAAAACCTTGTGGGAAACATCACAGACTCTGATCCTGCAAATAGTCGTTGCTTACCATGTGGTTTGAGTCCACACACACTGAAACATGATGCTTACAGTAGGTGTCCACAAGCATACAAACTGGAAATAGACTAATATTTTTCATCTGTCCTTTCTGAAACGCTGTGCTGTAACTGCAGCATTCTGCTGCACTTTGTTGTTCATCTTAGTAAATGGGTTTGTAGTTGTGACTGTATATATGTGTATATTGAAGTTGCTCAAGCTTGACATTTTATTCAAATTCTGATGTTTAATTTAAATTTTTACTGTTATTCTAGTACCACTTATTATAATTTTATTATATAGAAAGATACCTCATTATGTCTATCATAGGAAGTAAAACACAGTCATGAATTTGAGTATGAGCAGAACAGATAGGAAACGTCAGTGAGGATTTCTTCATGGGTGCTTGCTCACCCTCTCCTGTGCCTGTGGAGTACTTTTGGAGCCCCACAAGTATCAACAGGAGTTAGAGTCACATAATTTCAGTTCCTCAGTTTCTCCAGGGGCAGAGTTGTGTTTGGTGTAGTGCAATTATGGTGCTGACAACTGTCCTGGGGAGCTCTTTCCCTTTGGGTGCTAGCAGGTAATGAGGTTCTGCTGACTTCTCCTGCATGGCTCCCATTCTGCCTCCTCCATCTCATCCCACAAGGAAAGTCTGCAAGCCGCTTTTCTCAGTAGGAGAAAGTCACATTTTGCAGTAGGACAGGGGTCCACCAAGTCTAGACTGCCCATGAATTATTTTACTAGTAAAATTTGGTCTCTTTAGTAATCCCTGTAGGTGGCTGACACACTACTTATTGCATTTTGATGCATGCAAGAATGCATTATTGCTATTCAATCATACCTTCCTCTTCAACTGTAAGAGGCACAACTGCTACGTTATAGTGTCCCCTCAGATACACTTCAACTGAAAATTTTTGGAGGGAGATCATTGTAGATTCTTCTTCTGCAAGGCGTTTGATTATTCTCAGGCGTTCCAAGTTTGATTGGGTGCTACTCTAAGCCTTTAAGGAACTACAATGCAGTAGTTTTCCCCTATGTCAGACCTTATCCTGCTAATCTTCTGTGCGGACAATTTATGTTGTTGACTACAAAATACTTTTCCATGAAGGACAACTGCAGGCTAATGTCTCTTAGAAAAAAATCATCTCTTTAACATACGGGTATTCTTAGAAGGCCTATACCAAATAATTAATTTACTTGATTCAAGAAATTTCCAAACTATCTTTTCACCCTTGATCAGCAATTAGAACTGCTGAATTGGACTCTCTGTCCCTCTGCAGGACATTCTGTGATAGTAAAATCCTAACTAGGCATATGAAGCACAAAATTTCCTCTGTGAGGGAATTTTGGATGCTGAAGTTATGATCAAATTTTACAGTGTACTTACCTGAGAGTTCTACAGTAGTTATGTGTGGTCATCTGTGCACAAAGGATCTGTGTAGAATTCAAGGTATGATTGAATTAAAGCAATTGTTACTTTTCCAGAAACCTATAATGAGGGTTAAATGTAATTTTTAACGTAAATATATATTGCTCTACATATCCAGATTGTGTGACATTTCATCTAAGTAACTGTTCCTTTAAATATTTCATCTTAAAAGTGGAAATTGTTTACCAGTTTTCACTGCTGAGTATAATGCTGTGATTTTGATTTTTCTCTTGCTCATTACCTTGTTTTTAATTTTGTTTGTTTCCCTTGTTCATTCATGTAGGCCTGTTACCATCTGAGAAATAAAAACATTGCTTCTGTTCAAGGATATAAGGCCTAGCTTATTCTCTGTGCATCTTTACTGTGTCAAGGTTTCAGAATCTTTCTGAATGCCTGGGCAAAAAAATTGAAACTCATTTGTGATGACATTAAGAGAATCCAAGTGATTTGTTTTAAACAAGCCAAGGTTTTCCATTACCTCATCAAAGCTTAAATGTTTGAAGAAAGCATTGACTAATTACATCGCATTCCGTAGTTTAAAGGATGCCTCAGCATTTTAAAGAGAAGTCTTGTATTTTTTGTCCACTGGTACAGATCATGTAAACTAGTTTACTTACATGCTGGGCTTTTTTGACTCTCTCAAATAACCATCAATTCCCAATTAATTTAGATTTGGCTATCATATTTTCTAAAATATGTAACCTAGTATTTTTATATAATTCAAGCTTTTTCTTTTAATTTTTTTTCTCACAATGATATTTTCCTTAGTTCTTGAATAGTTCTCATTCATGCCCAAAGTATTGCAGACTGCCATCAAATAAATTACCTGAGACCTTTTCATCTCCCACTTCTTCTCTGTTTTCACCTCTCCTGGTTATGAATTTTTAAATGACTGGTTGGCTGTTTCCCAGATCTTGGGGAAATTGAAAAGAGAAATTTTCAGAAAAATGAGAAAATATTTTGTCTCACTTAGTGGTCAGAAGTGGAAATTATTATTTGTTTGAGACGGATAGTGAAGAGGAAGAGGAAGAGGAGAAAAAAGAAGAGGAAGAGCCTCGAAAAAAGTCTGCATTTCAGGTACTTTGTGGTAATTTGCTTTCTATTTGACTTGTGGAAAAATGTAGTTGTCTCATAACACAGGCACACATGTTAAAGCAACCAGTACATCTAAGGTAGATCTGTAAAGTATCGGAAATGAAATTTATCACCAATTTAAAATGTTGCCTGTTTTAGGCATTGTCAGATTCCTGCTGGAACTATAGTGAAATCATATCTTCATTTACTTATGCCTGAGGAAAACAAAAATATAAAAAAAGGTTAAGAATCTGAACCTTATTTTTTCTGTGTAGCAAAAGAGGCAAGTGTAGAAGTTGACTTGCCTCTGGTATTGCTGTAAAATGCTTCAGTAGTTTTCTGGGTTTCACTATATGTTATCATATGTTATCCCCAAACTAAATGACTTTTCATTGAAAAGAATACATACTTGAAAAATGTTATTATTGATCCTAATTGACAAGAGATATGTATATTTGAGTTATAGAGAGTTTAACATTTAAAACTACAAAAGGAGACCACATTGGTTTCTCTTCCGTCTTTTTCAGAATAATATTAATTGATATGTTTGCATTTTAAGTGACAGAGTATGTTAAAGTGAGAGGATATTATAAGGTTAAAAAAGTTGCTGAAGTTTCCTAACTTTGCACGTTCTTTAGGCAGTACCAGATATTAAATCCACTGGCTTAAATGAAGAACTTGGCTGAAGAAGTTAGTAAAATATTCATGCATATAGGAGTGCTTTAATTTTCATGACATTGAAGTTTTACTTGTTAAAAATTTCTGAAAAGTTACAGAGTATTTTCAGATCTGTAACTTAAAAGGCTTAAGCAAAGAGTTAGCTTTTTGCTGATAATATTCCAGTCCAGATGCAAGCTCACATCACTGGAGAACTAGTGCATTACTGAAAACCTAACCCAAGCAAAAGCAAGAAAATGCCTCCGTGCTCTTCTAGTCCTTATGCCAATAGCTTTCAAACAAATCTTCCCAGGTGGCATTACTGAATTACAAGAAGAAATATGTAATTAATCAATACAATTTGCCTTTAGTTTGTGTACTTTGATTATATTACCAAATAATTACATTTGGTAAACTGCCTGCATGGCAATGACATGGAAAGATTTTTTTCTTGACTTCAAAAAAGGCAAAACAAATACGGATGAAAAATTATGTGATAAATAAGTTTTATTTTCTACCATTTACATTTGTTATAAATTTAGTATTTAACTCACCCTGGACCATAAAAATGGCTCATAAATTTCTAGGACATTTTTCTCTCTGGTTTTCATGCAGGTATAGAGGAAGGTTTGCATTGTTGTTTCTGCTGATTTTTTAAAAAATTGGTGACAACATTTTGTTCAGATGTGCTGGTGCCAAGCACTGAGATTTTAAAGATTTCTAAACTTGAGGTCAGAAGCTAATAAGATTCTTTCATTTACTCTGGGGTTCGGGTTATTTTGTTTGGTCAGTCTTATTTTTTAGAGTTCAACCCTAAGACTCCTAATCTGAGGATGGAGGATCAGATCTTTATTTCAAAATTCTGATCAGACATTCTGTATAGGTGGCCTGTTCTGTAATACATGCAACATGAAGGTGTTGGATTGTTTTATGTAGGGAGGGGAGTTATATAGGTCAGTTAATTGTGTTTGTCATCATTTGGTCACCATGCTCTATTTGGCTTTCATCACTTTGCACGTGGTCTTAAAAAAGCACTAGCAAAGTGAACTTTGTTGTAGAGCCTACTAAAGAACTATCTTTAATTGTTGTTTCTCTTAGTGTAAATTGTGTGCAGTACTCACTTCTAAAGTTAATTTGGAGATTTTTATTTATTAGAGAATGCAGGCAGTTAAGAATCAATTTATTGAAATTTTATTGTGGATGTCATCAGTGATCTTTCTTCATGCTGGAGTCTATGAGTGTAGATTTGTTCTTAATAATCTAGATACAATCATTCAATAGTTGCTTTTTATTAATATTTTCCTGTTTGCTACTAATTGCTCTTGCTTTATCCTTCTTTATAGAGAGCTATCGGGAAATTTGCTTCAGCCATTTTAGCCTTGCCAAAGTCTGTCATTAAACTACCCAAAACTATTCTTCAGTATTTAATCAAAGCAGCAAAGGTACTTGACGTTTTGTGAGTGCTCAGTATGTGACTCATCCATTAGTTCTTGATGTAACATACAACTCTGTCCCTGTCTGCATTGTTCCTTTTGTGTGAATATCTAAAAGAAAAACAAATGACAGTCAAAGTTTCATACCTGGTAAATGGAGTATGTTTTATACTTCTGGAGTTGTGAAGCCAGAAGAAAAGTGGTCTATCTTTTTTTTAACTGCAACTCTGGAGAAAAACTGCTGACCCAAATTATCTTTTTCTTTTAATACTGCTATGCAGAATGGTCACATCAAGTTGTATGTATCTTAGAGACACCATGGTAGTTGATCTCAGAAAGCTGGTAAAAGGTCTGTAAAACAAACATTCCACTCCAAATCCCTTTTTAGGTCTCTACTTTTCTGGCCTTCATTATCACAAAAAAGATTTACATGTCTTCTTTCTTGACCTCCCTAATACATTTAGCATTCTCTATCTTTGAGCACTCCTTTTACACACTATCAACGTAACACGATATTTGTAAGGAGTGTCTGTTACAAATTGAATGTACCAGCTCCAAAGCCTAAAAGATACTACATTTAAAGTTTGTCCAGTGGTAAAAATCTAAAGTAATGCATATTTATGAAGCCAACCAGCTCTTAAAATATCCACTGCTTAGCATATGTAGTTATGTTAAATTTATTAATCAAATACCCTTTATTGATTCTAACCTTCTACTCTCTTCCAAGTCTGATTTTTATATATCTTTTCATTATTTACATTGTGATTGAGGCTAGCAAATAGTTTCTCAGCTAACTGTTCAATAGCAGAGGTTGACAGTTTCTGACTTCAGTAAGTAATACAGCATTAATTCCTTACCTATCACTCTTCCCTCAGGTTGCTTTCATCAGGGAAATACCTGTTACAAAGCAAAGAGAAATCAGTGCTTCAGGTCCCACACGATTTCTTATGTGGTGCCTGTTCTGAACAAGTCAGACATCTAAAAACAAATGTAGAGACCTTGAAAGATTTGGAAGAGGAAATTTTTTTCATCAACAGTACCAAAATAATTTCCTCTCCATTTTTGTATGCATTCACAAAACAGAACAAATATTTTTCCATTTTAAATTAAATTAAAGTCAGTTTGACAGTTAAAAAAATGTTTTTAGCATCCCAAAGCAATTTCTGTATGCAAATTTAAAAAGTATGAATTAACGAAATAGAAATTTTACCATTTGGTCCTACAACAGACAGTTCCAGCTTCACTGAGATACATGTGTGTTGTCATCATTGTCTGCATGTCTGTAATGTGAATTAATAGAGCTGATTTGTTACCGTGCTTCATTTTCACCCTCATGCCTGCATCTGTGTGCTTCCCTGCCCTGTCTGTTACCAGCTGTCTAACTTAGGAATAGAAGACAATGCAATGCCAATTGAAAATTACCGTTTCTTCAAAGAAAACCATAAAAGGAATAAAAGAGTATCTTTTGTCCTAAAGAGTTGTGGAGAAGATACAGTTACCTTAGTTTCTGCTATTCACATTTTATGTCGTGTAGGGGGAAAAGATATGAGTGTTACTGCTTTTTTTTTTTTACTGTGATCTTCCTTCACAGCTTGAGCAGAGCTATTCAGAAAGTTACTTTGGGGTAAACTTTTTTTCACCTTTTTTTTCCCCACTGCTATAGCATTTATAAATGTTTTGAGCCAATTCTGTGCTTCTCATAGTCATACAGGTCAACAGACTGTTGATCTGAGTGAATGCTGTTAGCAGGATTTAACCCCATAAAATCCCTTTAGTATATAGGTAAGTATTACTATCTTCATTTTACAAACAGAAAAAACAGTAGCAGAAGGATTCATAAGTGACAACAAAGGGAGCCATTGTCAAAATCAGGGTGAAATTTGAGGAATTCTTGACTACCAGGTTTGGGACTGTGCATAGACAACAAATCTGTAAATGTTCCACTGAGATATGCAGAGGGGAAAAAAGTTCTGAAGTTTGAAAAACGTGCAGGCACAAATACCTGTAATGAGTTTTCACTACATCTTTCAATGTTTTAATTAATTCTTTGCAAGGCTTTCTCTTAAAGTTTCCATTACTCTATATCTTACCTAGAAAATGATAAAGTAGAAATAAAGAATTAAATAGAGAGATTCAGGTGAAGTAGACCATATGCACAACAGGATATTAATTCCCAGAGTTCAGAGCATGTAGTTTTGTGGGCTCTGATGCAACTAGGCTCACCTACGAGTGTTTTCACATCTGGTTTTATGCTCATAAAAATAGCACATGAAAACTCAGCAGATCTGCAGGGGAGATGTTTGATTTGGGATTCAAAATATTTCCTTACCCCTGCAGTTCTGAATGCATTTGCTCAAACTATATAGTCCTGCTTGTGGCTTATTCTACGGCTTATTCTCAAAACGTGAAGAACCTTGAAATAAATGAGTTTCTTCCTTACAGTTTGTTTATCAGGCATGGATTACTGACCCTAAAACAGCACTACGACAGAGGCGCAAAGAGAAGAAAGGTTTTGGGAAAGAGGAGAAACGAAAGCGAAAAGGATCTGGGGATGGTAGGTAGACTTCTATGTTTAAGAACATATAGCGTTAACTGGTATAAAGCAGCTGAGTTTTAAAGGGTAAATGCTCTCAGTGCTGGCTAGGAATTGGAAAAAGTAGTTTGTTGGTGGTCGACTCTCTCTCCTGCCCCAACCCATGACAGGGCCAGCTATAGCTATGTTCTTTCATTCTGCACAAATCACATAAAAGTGATAAAGGAGAAGGTATATATGTGTTTTCCATGGAGTTGCAAGAGACATGGCCAAAAAGTTTACTAAATAGGAAGAGACAACGCATCCAGCAAATGTCAACTATATGAAAATGTTTCTGGAAGTTGAGTCCTTGCAAGAGAAAGCCATACCCTGTAAAGCAAATAACCTGGTAGTTAACAGCATACAACAGGACATCAACTTTTCACTCTGTCATCTCATAAAAAGGTTTCTCTTACTTTCTCTTACTTCCTAGATTTTTCTAGAATTGTTCAAAGTCTCTCATTTGCATAATAAATTCATGTGTATTCCCAGGGTAAGCTTTGCATGTGACAGAGTTACATTTTGTGTTGAAGAACTGCTTCCTGATGAAGTTCCAAGACCTGTAGTTCAAGTGGTATAAGAAGAATTCAATTAAATAGCCACATGTTATTTCTTTTTGCCACATTTCCTATGTTGTTCCCTAAAGAAGTTGGAGTTGATTCATAGGGAAGATTATTAAGAGATGTATTTGCTTTCTGAGCTGTACTCACTGAGGAACCAAAATATCCATGAACCACTGAATTCACAGTGAATTCAACAGTTAACAAAAGGGAAACATACAAATGTTAATAGGGTTTTACTGGCATCTTTCATTTGGCATTTTCACCTGTTGAAAAGAGGGAGTTTTGTAATTTTACTGCTGATACTGAAACTGCAGTTATTAGATATTACATAAGAGGAGAGCCATTTGTCTGTCCTTCAGTTCTGCCTGTGGCTCTAAGTCACTCTTTTGTTGCAGACCTAAGTACATGGAATAGGTGATCTTGAGTGCTATCATGAAGCACTTGCAAGAGAACCAGGTGATCAGGCCCAGTCAACATGGGTTCACAAAAGGCAGGTCTTGCCAAACAAACCTGGTCATCTTCTATGACAAAGTGACTCGACTGCTGGACAAGGGAAAGGCTGTTGACGTGATCTTCCTGGACTTCAGTAAAGCCTTTCACACAGTTTCTCACAGCATTCTGCTACGGAAACTGTCAGCCTCTGGCCTGAACAGGTGCACACTCTCCTGAGTAGAAAACTGGTTGGATGTCCGGGCCCAGAGAGTGGTGGTAAATGGTGTTAAGTCCAGCTGGAGGCCAGTGACAAGTGGGGTTCCCCAGGGCTCAGTGCTAGGTCCAACCCTGTTCAATGTCTTCATCAATGGCCTGGATGAGGGCATTGAGGGTACCCTTAGCAAGTTTGCAGATGACACAAAGCTGTGTGCAAGTGTCGATCTGCTGAAGGGTAGGGAGGCTCTGCAAAGGGACCTAAACAGGTTGGACCACTGGGCAGAGTCCCATGGCATGAGGTTTAACACAGCCAAATGCAGGGTCCTGCACTTGGGGCACAACAAACCTATGCAGAGCTACAGACTGGGAGAAGTCTGGATGGAAAACTGCCAGGAGGAGAGGGACCTGGAGGTGTTGGTCGACAGCCAACTGAACATGAGCCAGCAGTGTGCCCAGGTGGCCAAGAAGGCCAATGGCATCCTGGCTTGTATCAGAAATGGTGTGACCAGCAGGTCCAGGGAGGTGATTCTCCCTCTGTACTCAGCACTGGTGAGGCCGCTCCTTGAATCCTCTGTTCAGTTCTGTGCCCCTCAGCACAAGAAGGACGTTGAGGCTCTGGAGCGAGTCCAGAGAAGAGCAACGAAGCTGGTGAAGGGGCTGGAGAAGAGACCCTATGAGGAGTGTCTGAGAGAGCTGGGGTTGTTTAGCCTGGAGAAGAGAAGGCTGAGAGGAGACCTCATTACTCTCTACAACTACCTGAAAGGAGGTTGTGGAGAGGAGGGAGCTGGCCTCTTCTCCCAAGTGACAAGGAATAGGACAAGAGGGAATGGCCTCAAGCTCTGCCAGGGGAGATTTAGGCTGGAGATTAGGAGGAGATTTTTCACGCAGAGGGTCATTGGGCATTGGAATAGGCTGCCCAGGGAGGTGGTTGATTCACCTTCCCTGGAGGTGTTTAAGGCACGGGTGAATGAGGTCTTGAGGGATATGGTTTAGTGTTTGATTGGAATGGTTGGACTTGATGATCCGATGGGTCTCTTCCAACCTGGTTGTTCTATGATTCTACACGTACATGGTCGTTTCAAACTCTCTGCTGCTTCATTTCAACTTGAAAGACTCAGTCAATTTGTTTGGGTTTGCTGGATCAGAGGCAGGAGAAGATCAGAGCACTGATCAAGTTGCCTTTCACATAAACAGAAGAAATGTGCTTGAGTGTGAATCAGTGGAAGGTGAGGCTGCTGAGGATGGAAATGATATGACTGAGAAATTGCCTGGATTTATACCAGTAAATAGGTGATCCTGCCTTGCAGCCAATCTAGTAAGAAAATGCCACTGCAAATTACAAGAGAGGGTTGCTCATATATGATCACTGCCACTGGACCCTCACTTGAGTCCTTTAGAAATAGAAATATGCTTTCTGTTATAGTGACAGTTGAGGAACTGGTCAGTACTGCTTGGTAAATGTAGCATTTTCTAGCTTGCATGTCATTTACACCTGCAGTTCTATAAGTGTAACTCAACGTTTTGCTCATTGTTTTCAATAGGTGGCACTGATGCAGACTGTGAAGACAGTGAAGAGGAGCCTGTCAAGAAGAAATCTGATGGACCAGGTGTGAAGGCAGAAAGAGAGTTTCTCTTCTCTTAAAATGCAGCTGTGACCAGTGACTCAAGCAGTATATGACAGGAGAAGTGTTGCAGGGATCCCAGGCTTGTGTAAAAGCTGCAAAATCCACTTTGACCCAAGCAGTGAAAATTTCCTAGCTTCTTTCAGGTTTTCAGTTGTCAGATTTACAAGTCCTGAACATAGGAACTTCCACAGCTGGACCATTAGCTACCACACACATTCTCTACACACGTCAATAAATACATCTGTAGGCTCAGACTTCATAACTTTCTATATATTTTACATATAGAACAACTTACACCTAACCTTAGCTTCCAGTCCTGATTGCATACAACCCTGTGTTAAATTCTCCATAGATTTTGAGTGTTTGAAATTTTATTATTGGCATAAAAACCCTGTGTTTTTTCAGTGTGTTTTAACAAGGTTAAAATATTGCTCTTCTCTGGTACTCAGCCGTTCAGCAAGGTGCAATAATCTCCTCTAAAACAATAGAATTTCCCTGGTATTACACCTTCTCATTTGTAATAAGATTTAAGGATGCAAGATCTTGCAAACTGCAGGAAAGTTGTCCTACAAACAAGTGTAATAGATCATAAATCTAAGCTTGGGTCTTTGTTTTTAACTGAAGTAAAAGAAGAAAATGTAAAACTTACTTAAGTAAGTTTTCATTGTCACTTACTTTGAGTGAGACTTTGTGTTCAAAATCTGTTTTCCTTCTCTGTTTAAAATTGGTTCCCACAGTTACAGTTAGAATTGTATCACTCAGAGAGATGCAGGGTAGATGTTACAAGGATGTGGGAGTTGTCTTTTCTTTCTCACAAGGACAGTGGCATCAAATAAATGTGTTGCATTGCTATAGGGGTTTTTTTGGTGGGCTTTTTTATTTGCTACTATCTACTGGGTTTTTTATTTGTTACTATCTGCAGGCTTCTTTATTTATTAATATCTGCTGATTCTCTTACCTGTGTCAAAGCTCTGAATCTCCAGGGAAATGTGGTTGGTGCTACAAAGGATTTAGGGAAAGAGACTTACAATTAGTTTATATTGGACAGAATCAATTTAAGTCACTTACCATTTCAGTTGAGATTTACCATTCCTATATAATCTTTTTTAAAGAGGACAATTGGCAAAATTAGATGGTAAATGTTAATGAAGCATTAGTATCATTAATAACCTTAGATCAAATCCTATCTAGCACTCTCAGGCAGAGGGAAGCCTTCCCTTTTAGTTAGCATAACAGTTTCTGCAGAGAATAAATCTTTCTCTTTTTGAAGATGTTTAAATGCAATTGATCACCTAAAGATTATCTTTAAAAACTTTAGAACACTAAAGCTACGAGAAGAGCTACAGCATCATTAAAAATGTATAATCAATCCACTCCATTCCAGAGAGAAAAATGATCTTTCAGGTTAAAAAAGAAGTGCTTGGCAAAGCAGTGATGAGACTATTGCATACAAGTGGTGGTCAATAATAAGGATAATTTTAACCTCAAGACTATGATTCTCCTGAAGTCAGTAACAGGAATTCTGTATTGGAGAGGAAGAGTGTGAGTTAAAAAAGAACATTTATATGTTGTATATTTTTTGTGTATGAGTGCTAAATTTTCTTTTAGCCTGTTCATAATATTAAGTCTGGAATTCAAGGAAATTAATGTTCCTTAAAGTATTTCTTTTAAGACTTAACCTTATAAGGTTTATATTAATAAAGACTTATATTTCATTTCCAATAGCAAGATTACCTTAACTTCAAGATCTGCACTTTTAAATATGAGTGAATAAAATTTAAGCAGGTAGATCATGAAATATCTCCAATTCTAAAAGACATAGAAAACACCTTCAAAAGGGGCAAAATATTATTGAAATTATTATATGAGCAAGTGAAGGGGGCTAAATGCTCTTAGATTCAGAGATACCAGACCAGTTCCATGGCATTTCTCAGAGAAATGGTGTGTAATGCCATTTCAGCATCCACATTATAGGAATGTACCACTAATGGGATTTTTCCTTAGATCCTCTCTACACATATATGCACATAACCCTGCCTACACGCTCAGAAATATGTGCATCAGAAATCTTTTGCTTCATAATAGCTTCACCTTTGCATTCTTGGAAGGAGTGAATATACACTCCACAAAGTTTTGCATGCCATCTTGTGGTACAGCTAAGAAGTGAGGTTGTGGAAAGTATGCTGTTGGCTCCTTAGCAGCTACTTCAGACACTTTGTCCATGCATGGCAGATTATTGATGGTTTTCTGTTATTTCTTATAGTGGTTACTCTAAAATCAGTCTTTTCAGTGTTCTGGGATTTGCAACCTGTCAGGGACAACCAACTCTGGAACTGTCTAGTTGGAAAGAAAATGTTTAGTATTTGTGTAAGCGTATGTAAAAAATGTGGTATGTGTGTATTTGTGAGTGGAAGAAAAATAAATGGAAATTACTGCTTTTTGAATGAGAGTTTTTGAGTTGCTAATGCTAAAGGAACTACTGAAATAAGAAATTACCTTCAAACAGCTGTTTTAAGCAAGATAAAGCTACTATTGTGTGTATAAATCCATAAGCCCTACTTATGGGAAAGTGTACTGTTTGGGAAAAATGGTGCATGTAAATAATATAAGTTATTTATATGATTTGAGCTAGTTGGGCTAGTTGGTCTGAGATTGTTGATGAAACGGTACAGCTTATTATTTCCTTTTTAAAAAGAGAGACTTTGGAAACAGTAAATATGGAGAGGTATATTTAGGTGGTTGAAAAACTGTAAGAAATTCAAAGGCCTCTTAGGAAGATTAGACTTTAAAATTCAGCTAAGCAAGATTCAAGCACACAAGGCAAACTCTACAGAGAGAAATGGGCACAAGTAAATAGACAGGTAAGGGATTTAGCTCAACATGTTGGCTGAGCAGCCGCTGAGATCAAGGGAACACAGAATGTTGAATAGCTCTTGAGATACCCAGATTTTTGGATTTCATTTTGCAAACCTGTGCATACAGCATCTTTCTAAAATCAAGGATTGTTTTTATGACTTGCAATTACAGGACCAGGGGGTTAAAGGGTGGAAAAGGGACTCCTGGTGATAAGCCTAGACATACAGGCATGAAAATGGCCCAGACAGCCATATTCAGAGATTCCTTTCTATGACAGGGTCTTGCAGCCTGGATATTATTAATATTATTAGACAATAAAGGAAAAATTAATCTAACTCCAAACAGAAATACAATGGAAGATATTTGCATTTATTAACTTTCTATTGCTTTTCCTTTCCTTTAGATAACATCATCAAGAGGATATTTAATATTTTGAAGTTCACTTGGGTCCTTTTCCTGGCAACACTTGACAGTTTTACAGCATGGCTTAATTCCATTTCAAGAGAACACATCGATATCTCCACTGTGTTAAGAATTGAGCGCTGTATGCTGACCAGGGAGATTAAGAAGGTAATGTCTTCGGTTTGGGGGTTTTTGTCTGCTAATGCCATTTCCTGCTCAGTGAAAAATGAAAGGTTATCTTTTCAGATCACTGTATTAAAGAGAAAAATTACACAACTCTCACTTACAGCTGCATTTTAAAAGTAGATCAGGACTCCTTTGCTACTTGCTGATTTATAAATATATACATGATAAATTACTTGGACGCAAAACTTATTATTGGAAAAGTAATTCTTTGAGAGGTTGATAATAAGGATTTGGCTGAAACACTCTTGTGATAAGATCTAGTTTGAGGGGACAGGGTAGATTCAAGTAGAGAAGAGAAGGCATAGGAATTTAAACAGTTCAAAAACTGCCTTCATCTGCACATTTCAGTCTTTTTGTTGACCAACTTGCCTTGGAAATGGCTGGCAATATACAGGTATAATATTCTTCACTCTGAAAGAAGCTATATGGTCCTCCACAAACAGATTATATATTAGCAAAATCCATTGTTATCAAAGAATAATGCTGATAGTCTAACTAGAAGTGTATTTGGATCTTCAAAATGCAAATAGATGACAGCTTCAAGTTGGATAGCGTTCTCATTTTAAACACAGGTAGTTTTGCATATGTCACTAGCTCCCAGCTATTTCTGGAAACCTGGCATGGAAGCCTCATTTTTAGTCCTTTCTAGTTTTTTTGTTTTTTTTTTTTTTTTTTTTTTTAAAGCTGCACACTTACTCAGAAATGAATAGATTTAAAAGGTCAACAATACATTATTATTATTGACTTTAATAAGTGCCTATGCTGCCCAGTCACTGTTGACATCTTTTGGATCTGTTGGCATAATAAGCAGGGTGCCTACGACTCCAGAAGTTCAATGAGGCAGATTTGCCTGGTCAGAGGGAAGCTCTACCCAGTCTGGCTGGGAGGTCCTGAGCACAGAGAGAGTATTGCTTCAGTGTTAGCATTTAGTTACTGTTATTTTCACAAATGTGTCCAATAGTAAGAGGATATTAGTAGTAGTAGTAGTAGTAGTAATAGTAATAATAATATATAAATCCCCTAAACAGACTAGAAGAAATCTGGCATATTCAAAGTAAGTCTTTCTTTGGAATACATCCCAGCTTGTGGCAATGATTGGTTTAGGGCACCCCAAACCAGAAATTTGCATCTGTCCCATTATGTTTAATAGTACAAACTGGTATTCTTGGAGTTTACCTAGTGAATTTTTAATCCATTCTTAAATGTTGTCTTCCAGAAAATCCTAAAATATGGAGTTATGTCATTTCATATGAAGTGTTTAAGTGTACTTTCTCTTGCTCATTTTAAACCTGCTTCCTGATTGTTTAGGGTCTCCTGTAGGTCAGAGATATATTGCATTTTCCTCTACTATTTCTGATTGTATCCATTTTCATGGAGTCTTCTCCTCAGTTATTCTCTTCAAGATAAAATGTTTTTTCTTTTTAGCCTCTTCTCACATGGAATCTATCCAGTGCTTCTAATGGTCTTTATTGTCCTTCTTCATACCATCTCCAGTTTTAATATGGCCTTACTAAGACCTGATGACTGGAACTACACACTATTTTCAAGGTGTGGATGAACGACAGATTTATACTGGAATATGATGTATCTTCTTTTGCTTTCCTCATGAAATGTAACGGTAAAGCTCCTTTGAATTTCAGTGTATGCTGCCTGTTTCCAGGTGCTACTCACTATGAATCCAAATCCTATAAGGCTAACAAAAGCCAACATAAAGCCTATCTTTATCTATATACAGTTTAGATAAACCTCTCCTTTGCATTTCTTGCCATTTTTTACCAAGTCACTCAGTTTAATCAAGTTCTTCAGTAGCAAACCAGCCAACTTTACACTTGAGTAACCCAGATACGTATTTTTTTTAATCTGCAAACTTTATCACATCACTGTTTTCCTGCTTGCACAGTTTATTACTGAATATGTTGGACAGTGATACTCCTTGGGGGAACCAGTCAATGACCTTATTCCTTTCTAAAGAAAAAAACATTTATTTATGCCCTTTGTCTCTGATTTTTTAATGGAGGATAAGTTCAAGAGATAGATATATAGAGTTCACTTTTTTTCATGACCACTTCATTTCCTATGAGGATCATTTCTGAAGCCATTTTTAAGGATTGGTGTGACCTTTTCTTCCCCTGGCACTGTTTCATCTATTGCTTCATGCGGAGCTCTTGGGTGAGCATCTTCTACTCAGCACTCAACTTATTGTTTCATTGTCTTTTATAAAATAATCATTCCAGTCATTCTATGGGATTTAAGCTATTACATGGGGACTATCAGTGACTTTTTCTGCATCAAAGAGGAATGCAAAAAGTTCCATCTTTTTCTTTTCCTGTTGCCACAATGCTGTTATACCTCTTTATGCCGTGAGCACCTCTTGATACCCTGGCTTTCTGGCAGCTGATTCTTATATTCCTGAAAATGTAATCGCTATCAGATTATTTTCTTTTTTAGCAAGTTATTCTTCAGCATCTGTTCTGATCCAGTTAGCTGAAGTTTTACATTCAACTCTAGAAGGTTCGTTTTACTTTGGTTTTGCTTGTGACATCCACTTCTTGAAGGGTGTCTTCTTGTTTCTTCTTCCTGGTATTTTCCATTCTGGTGTCTTGGAGTGGTGTGCATTCATGCATGTTCTTTCATGACGTTTACCTATTCTACGTGATTGCATTTGAAAGTTAACCTGAGTTATTGTGCATTCTTATTCTGATGGCATCTCCTGTCATTTTCCTTAATACTTAGTGGGCACTAGTGCACTCCTGGTTTGATGGTCAAAAATTGAGCCTTCATACTATACTTTTTCAATGTTAATTTGTTCAAGTCCACCCATAGAGTCTCTATGGTAATTCTGGCACAGTGAATTTACTTAATTTGTTAGACTTAATGCTTTTTGATCCATGGGGCATCTTCCATGCTATCCTTCCTGTAATATGTACTGTGGTAGTACCGCATTTTAGTGATGCTCCTTTTTGCTCCAAGTCTCAGAAGTCCCTGCTATTTCAGCATCTTATTGAGAATTATATGATTCTTTTTTACCACCCCTGCATTTTTAAAGTTTTAACATTTACGCAGAAGCCAGACTAGCGGCCTCTTTATTTGGGACCATATTTTGAACATTCTTCGCTAATTCTCACCTTAACTTTATTGAACTTTTCCTATCCTTTGTGCCCAAGAGATCCATTTATGAATTTATTCACTTTAATTTCCTGTTGCCAGCAGCCTGATGATCTTTTGATTGCAATAGAGTCCGTATGTCCTTATACAAGCTGGTACATCCTGCTTCAATCCCAGATTTTCTGGTACTAGAGGCCTTTCAAAGAATGTCCCTCCGGTCAATAGCTTTGAACTTCAGGCTTTTTTCTAGGATCTTTATTTTTTTCTGTGAAATATTGGTACGCATGAACATCATCACTTCCTTCTTAGCATTCCCAAATCTCTGTAGCAACCCTATACTTGTCATTGCTGTCCAAGAAAGGAGGGTCTTGCTGCAACTACTGTGTTGACATGTTTCTTAATGTGATGTGGGGTTGGGAACATTCGACTTGATATATAAAGTTCCCTTGGTCTCTCTGCCAGCTACAGAAGAACTTGGAATTGAGTCCTCCTCCAGTTACAGAGCACTTTTGCAATCACAGTGCTTGTTCTTTATCCCAGGCCTGCAGCTGACATAGAATATAGCACGTGCTATAATTTCAGAGGCTGGACATCATAATGGAACAAACATTTATTACTGCAGAAGCAACACAGCTTGTATACAAACCAGCCTAATTAATGACCTGAGTTTCAGATTTTGTTCTTAAGATTTTGAAAATTTTAGATTTGGAACAAGTGTAGAGGACCATATCTGAAATATTAGTGACTAACAATATTAGTAAAGGACATATAGGCACTATAGTAGAGTACTTATTATTTTATCTGGAAAAAGTCCTTGCATAAGGCTTCATTATAAATCATAAAAATAACTGTTCAAGAATAGCAACATTCTCTCAGCCTATCTTCTGAAGTCAATGCAAGTGCTAGTGAAACAAATTGGATATGTTTCTGTCTAAGAATAGGCTGTAAAATTCCTAGTTTTATTCTTATTACAAGCCTTTAGACTTTTAATTGCAATATCGTTGCCAGAAAGTTTTGATTCTGTGCCCACATCTGGTCTGACAGTTAATAAAGCTATCCCTTCATGAAACTGCTTGATTTTTAAGTCACAAAGAAAGGGTAAAGATCTTCAGTGTATTTTCCATGTTATTCCAACTGTATCCACATTTCATTAATATATTCTTATTTTGAAACACTAATGAAAATGAGTTTGTACATGACCTGGTTCTTTTGTTTTGTTTACAAAATACCAGCTACTGACCACTAATAAGATGTATGATTTTTCTTAGAGTCAGTGAAACTATCTAAAAGAGGTATCTCAGTAGCTGCAGGGATGCAGGTTGAGTCTTGGTTGCAGTCCACACCTGAATGATCAGCAGTCTACTCAGCAGGGTTTTGTTGGTTATATACAGCCTGAAACTGCTTGCATTGCTCCAATTTTGTTTGAAAACAACTTTTGGTGCAATGGTAATTTAAGTCAGAAGCTGAATTGCATTCTGAAAAGGCACTACCAGTGGGAGGTTATTATTTATTAGGAAGCCATTTGTACAGTCTTTAATCTGTTACTTGCCAAATGGCAAAAGAAACACGTTTCTCTAAGAATAGACCTCTCTCCTGCCATGTACCTCTACCTCTACCTCTGCTCTCTTCCACAGGGAAACGTTCCAACACGAGAGAGCATCCATATGTATTACCAGAACCACATGATGAAGCTTTCTAAGGAGTCAGGTTTGGACTCAATTGATAAAAATCCTGGTCAAGCTTCTGTTTTGCAAGCAGCTGAAAGAATGGATAGTTTAGAATCAGCAGCTTCTCGTGACAGTATTTCCAGGTATTGATCTAATATTATTTTATGAAATATAGAGGCAGCAGGTATAATTTTAGATGTCTAAGTACTGATGAACTTTCTAATCGATGTTGAATCCTCTTTTTGATTTATCCATGCTATTTTAATAGCAAAAACTCTGCTAGATGTTACTATTCCTTTATAGTGGTGCACTCAGTCGTTGGCCCAGCTCCTTTACTGCTGTATGTCTACCCCACTGTTGCCTGTTCCCTTAGAATTAGGAGTCATTGACAGGGGTTCTGATCTTGTAAAAAGTGATGGAAAATACGACACTGCTGAGGATGATTATGGGATACTGTGTTAGGAATTCAGATTTGGAGTTTGGGGCACAATTATTTATTATGAATATTTTGTCTTTCTAAAATACATCATTGTCTATCATCCACAAACCAAAAAAGACTTTGCATTGAGAGAGATTCTGGATTTGAGAGAACTAAATCCCTTTCTCCTGCATGTGGGGAAGAGATAATTTGGAGAGTCTCATTTCCTAACTGCTATGATTACAGTCTAGCAGAACTATGCATTTGGTGGAGCAAATACCCATCGTAGTTCAGGAAAATCACTTTCCTCATTCTTTTCTGAAGACAGATGATGACAAGCCCCTTGCCAAAACTACTGCATGCTCCTGCTGCTCCATGCACACTGAGGCACACACATTCACTTCCCTCTTTTATAGAGGCAGACTGTGTCTCTGGTATTCTTGCCTTTTAAGAGACTGCAGAATTTCTCCAACATGAGGGGAAGAAGGGAGGGTTTTGGAAATCCAGCTGTTTCATAATCCATTGCATTCTGCTGTCTCCTGTTCTCTGAAGTGTGGCAGTGTCATAATTTTTTGATACTTCCAGCAAACTCAGTAGCTTCTCTGTACGATAAATTATGCTTAGCTCTTACTAATTACGTATGGGTACATGTTAGCAAACTGGAAATAATGAGGGCTTGTCTTTCTTTCTGGTGTTACTGAAAAGTAAATCTAAGAGAGTGCTTGTGAGTACTGTGCTTCAACAAAATATTCACAAATTGCTCCCCAGGGTAAGCACTGGCCTTCGAGAGGTTCACTCTAGTAAAAAAAAAAAACAAATCCAAGTAAATCATTCTCTGTGGCTAGCTACCCAACTAAGCAACACCTTTGTGTTTTGTCTTAAAGTTTTACAGGATTCAGATGACGTGAGAAAAAATGTAAAGCCAAATTCTATTACCAGCTTACTTGGAGCCACTTGTATATTTGCAGACCAGAATTTTAACTCCAAAAAGTTCAGTCTCACCTAAAGAAAGAATAATAATATCAGTTCTGCTTTCATTAAATAGCTTTTGGTCACACTTAAACAGCATATAGACAGAAGAAGTTATCATTATATACAACCAGGTTAGCAAGAACTTTAACTTGTTGAAAAAGGAAGCCAATTCCAGAATTAATTATGAAAAAGAAAGACAAATCTTGTAATTTTCATGTGTAAATTCTGCCTCTTTGATAAGATGTTATGCAGTGTTGAGCTTCAGTTTTGTCTCTTTTTTTAGAATAATCATCCATTCGTCACCCTACTTGGAACATATTTACAGATTTCAGATCTCTCTTAAAACTTAGAAATAAGTAATCCCGTGGAGCTGCTTTGCAACAGAAAAAGTTAAATCTTTCACATGTTACTGTCATTTCCATTTCCTCAGAAGATGTCACAGGAACTATCAACAAAAGAGTAGCGAAGGCAATATTAGAATTGATTTCTCTAATCTCAAATTATCTTTCTGGTAATGGACAGTCAAATATTGTTGGCACTGAGAGTATTTACAAAGAGTGCACATCTGCTGTAATAATGACCTGTAATTTGAGGAAGCAAAACTGAGTCTGTTGATTGAAAGATAATGACATCTCTTTATTGGGACACCCTTGTATGTCTCTTCCTCTTATCCGAAGTGCTTAAGGGCTTTTTTAAAAATGTGAAATATCTTAAACATCATGTAAGTTTATTGAGATTTTTTTTTAATTGCTGAAACAAGAGAAGGGGACATTTTACATTTCAAAGTAACGATTTCCAGTAAATACAAAAACAATTAATTAAACCTAAAGCGTCCCTATGATCACAGATATAAGATTGAAATTGAAAACTTTTAAGAAAGGGGCAGAGTGTTCTTAATCAGGTTTCTGGTTGTTCTTTGTTTGCCCTTTAGTAGTTCATGAGTAAGATGGACATGTGTGGAAGTAAAGCAGGTATAGAGAAACACAAAAGATATTCCATTACAAGAACACATAATCCTCAGTACTCAGGGCAGGAATTAATGTAGGTATCTGCTCAGTGCTCTAGACAATGGATTTCCAGAAAGAGCAGCTCTCCTGATCAGTTGCAGGAATCAGATATTTCTTGTGAATTTCAGGGCTGACCTTTGTAAATCTTATCCAAGGATCTTGTGCTTACCATAGATAACGCTCTAAGAAGAGTCTCCCAGCCTGGAAAATCCCTTTGTGGGCTTTTCTTTTTTAGTAGGGCTGTCATCTACTGTCAGTCATTTTTCTATATAGTAGCTAGAGGTGTAAAGAGGTATTCGTAATGCAATTGTTTGTTTTATCATTATGTATAAATACTCTCATGTATCCTAATGGCAGAGTGCAAAGTTCAAGTGGGCCTAGCAAAGAAGAGACTGATACTGATCCTTAACAAGCTCTTTGAGGAGCACCACCAGAAGGGATCAGAAACTAGCATGGTAGAGCATTCACTACTGTTTGTTTCCATTTGACTAATGAATTGCTTGTTAGGTTAAACAGCTTGTGAATGTCAGTAACGTGTTTTGGAACTTACTAAAACCAGTTGTCTACCTTCACAGAACTTTGCCGATGATTATGACATAGCAGCTACATGAAGATCCTAAGTCAGATCTCATGATATCCAAAGTTTTGTATCCAGTTCAGTTTTGTCCATCACAAATAATATATTAAGTACCTAACTCTACCTATGTGTATGGTTTTGTAGGAGCTGCAGGTAGGAGCCCCTGACCCTCCTGTGAGAGTGAACAAAGAAGTGAGGTCAGGGTGCTTACAGACCCCACTTTCCATCAGTTCTTCCCTCACCAGATGGGGGAGTAATTCTTAAGACAGGGAGTGGTGGAGTTTGCCTTGAGTGGCAGGAGAAAGGATGAAAGGAGAGTCCAAGTACTGGGGCTGTATCTGGGTTTGGTTTAGAAACATGAATGATAGGAAATGTTTGGGATCTTTGCTTGCAAATGTGGGGAGTGTAGTAGTTCATAGGCATAATGCCCATCAGTAATTAGCCCTTGGACTGAATAAACTAGAAAAAAATTGTAAGTTACCCCTTAAACTAATAAGCGTTCTGGGAAGGGTGAGTTTGGATAGCAAAAAGGAAGTCATAAAGCATTTTCTGCTCACAAAGGATAAAAACATCTCTGCTATATATATTCCCATTTAAAATGGATACATGACCAACTTTATGTAAAATGCTTGAACTCAGGGGTTTTAGTGAACATTCAGTTTAAAATACCTAGTCCTTGAATGATTTCAAGAAGCTAATGCTTTTCAAGGTCTCCAAGGACAGAAATTTGAACTCAGGAAGATATGCTTGGATTAAATTTATGTGATAGTCAATGACTGAGTCAACATCAGTTTGCCAAGTGTAAATCTCTCTACTTTATTGCTGTACTCATTTCCTCCTTGTTCAGATACGTGTTCCTAAAAAAGTATATAAAGAATGTGCAGACTGTGCTACTGGTGTCATCTCTTACACATCTCCAGACATTCATGGATACAGAGCAGCTGCTCAACAGATAATTCTTTTGATGAGTCATCCTTCATTTAAAACAGTTTTAAACCAAATTATTGTGGGCACTCCATTAGGGCAAAGGTTTTTATCTGTTGAGATTAATGCATATTTTTCCTTTGATTTTTCTGGAACCCAGGTCAGAACTTAGATGTTTCAGTGGGCAGATGACGTATGTTCCCTCCTCTGAAAATATATGAACAGGAAAGGGCTACTTTGATTTCAACAGTTGCTCTACATGAGGTCCTTGGAAGGTTCCCTTTGAACTATTTCTGCATTTAAAATTCTTCAACACCTTAGTAAAAGGTGATGCTCTTGAAAAGAATAAACTCAGTCCTGGAGAGGTAAAATAATGTGGATAATGCTGTAGCACACAAATAGAAAGGTAATCTGCAAAAACAGGTTATCTGCTTGCTGATATTTTCCTGTATTTTAGTACCAAAACCTCATTGGTAATACAACCACCTGGCTGTCCCCCTTAGATGTACGTGCAAAGGGAAACCTCCTCCCTTATAATCCTCTGGAGTTTATATAACATAGGGTTCTGACTGATACCCATGCTGCCAAATCAGGCCTCCAGGGTGGATCTGCTGTTTGAGTAGGAAGTGGCATTTGCTGCTTCACCAAAACACGGCATCATGCAGACGGACCTCCAGGATTTGTCTGGAGGGTGCTTGTGTGCCTTTGCACACACACAGAAGTAATGAAGTGGCTTTTAAGGGATCTTGGCCAAATGAACTAGCAAGACAGAGGTGCCCCTTCCATTAATACTGTTTTTAAGGAAAGTGTTTCACAATACCTTTGATATCTTGGTGGTACTTTTCTTCCATTCAGAGAACAAAGTACTCTTTCAAACTCTGTCAATTCTGTCAAAAAAGACCAGCACTGTATGTAGGTCTAAGAATAATTGCTTCTTCACTCCACATTTTTTGCTGTTTTCCTCTCAGTTTTCTTAAAGGTAACAATTGCAAATTTTCACTTCACACCAGCAGATTTTTCTGCTCGTTCCCAGCTAGCAAGACCTGGGAAAAGCCATTGCATTTCCCTTCTTATCTCTTTCCCAATTCTCTGAACAAACATAATGCTTGGCAAGGAAGCAAATCCCGTGCTGCCACAGCTAAGGTGTAACAGAGATGGACTCAATAGAAGAAAAGTAGAATGTAGACCCCATATTTTGGGACCCTTTCTTTTCTTATTCTGTCTGAGACACTCAGGCACATCATTGCATGAGTTAAAACACCAGGTCCCTCAACTTATTTCATAGACATCTGTGTTTTTCAAAGATTTTTACAGGAAAATTCTTTTACCTAGCATATGTCATTAATGTACTTGCTTCTTTACTGTTGCTATGTTATATGCTTGTATTTAATTAAATACTTTCTTTCTCATAATTCATCCAGTTCTTCTTTTCTTTAGTTATACATAAATGCTCAGCGTGTGGTGTGTGTCTCTGGTGTTCTGTTGTATTTGATAAGTGAAAGGAGATAAGGGTTTATTATATCTATTCTTCCTTTCAAGATGTGCGTGTTACCAGTTTTGAAACCGTTTTTAAGCTGTGATTGAAATAAATGAAATCTTCTGGAAAGAATCATCAAGGCTTACTACTAAATATCAAAATAAAAGCCATCCCAAGTGGAGCAGGTTATATTTGGCATGAGTCAACTGACAAAGTAACATATCCGATTTGGCTCTTTAGTTCGGAAAGAGGATTAGCCAATGTCTGACAGCTATTTTTTCTATTTGTGGAATATGAGCTTATTCAGTTTCAAGGGCTCTTTCAGGAAATTGGCTTGTACCTGTGTAAAAACATTCTGTGCAGTATATCATTAATAAAATAGAATTTGTAGAAGAGGAGGTCACTTCCCAAAACATAATTGTGGAATTTGTAAATTTCAGAGGGAAACAAAGAAAATAAAACCTCCTCACACATGTAAGTTGGTGCCCCTGAAAAGTGTGTAGAGCATTGTGCTGGTTTCATATCTCTTAGAATAGTGAATAGATGGTCGTTAGCTTTCTATTGCCCCTCTATGAATATGACTGAGCAATCTGTGCATAGAAATGTGTTTACATCGTGACTCTAATCAAATCCTTATCTTTCCTCTGAATCTTTTTCCTCTGTGTCTGTGTTTTGCTGCATGGCGAGCTTATTTGTTTACTGAACCATGTGTATAGTAATATCATTTGTATTTAACACTGTCTTTATAACTGTTTGCGCTGCTAGCTGCTACACTGAAGCAACCATGCTGTTCTCAAGGCAGTCAACCCTTGATGATTTAGATGGACCAGACACTGTTCCTAAAACAAGTGAGCGCGCTCGACCTAGGCTTCGTAAAATGCAGAGCATGGATATGTCCTCCTCATCAGCTGACAGTGGCAGTATAGTGTCAAGGTGCTTAACTCATGCATGCTTTGTTCACTCATTTACCCATACCATTATACTTACCACAGTGTACATAAATTTGCATTTGCAGATATGTGGTCTATGGAGTGGTTTGCATGGTTAATGGAAGCATTTTTTCCTTCTGTTCATTGTGGCAGAATTCTGAGGTTCAAAGTCAGGGTCAAAATCTAGGACTCATTTGCTCACTTCTTATTCTGGTTTCTTTTGTTTTGTTTTTCATCCTTAATTCATGTGTTTTTTAAAGCTACTCCATTACATTATTCTGTCTGCATTAAACCAGGCTTAAGTCTTTGTTTATTCAGCTAAAAAGAGTCTGATTTTCAGAGTTACTAAGTTGATGGTTGTTCTTACTAAAATTGGAAGCTGGAAGTGAAGTTTCTTAGCTAATCAATTATCCTAAATACGGACTTATATTCTGTCTAATTTTGGAAACTAAGATAGGCAACCATTAACCCTGCTCTTTTGGTTTTTAGTTTTCCCCATGTAGGAAAGATTGATAAATACGTTTTGATCACTTTACCATTGATTTATAGTCTGCGAGGTGTTCGAATTAAGAAAAGGAAAATAGCTATGAAAAGATAGTGAATAATATTAATATCCAGTGTGAGAGAAAATGTTCAGAGCCCTTCACTCATTTTTAAAAGATAAAAACCAGAGGTTTATATGACATTGGAAAACAATGTTTCAGCTAGTATTATAAATACTACAAACATGATTTTTTTTGGTATATTAGATCATTCTTTTTCAGTGTTTAAAATGTTTTACAAATTTTTGGTCTCAATCAGTTTTGAAATTACGTGATTTTATGATTTTGTTCATTTTAACCAGGATGAATGCAACCATTAATCCTTAAAGCACACATCCTAATAATAGTATCACACATCATAATTAAAAGTCTGCTCAAAATAGTGATCCAACATAACCAAAATACAATTTGAAGCACTGTAAAAGAAAAAGAGATGCCACGCAGTTTTTAATTTTGGCAGGAGTTGGTAGTGCCAACTGGCTTTGCCAGTGCTAATTTTCTTTAAAAATATGTACTTTAGGCAAAAACATGGCCCCATTCATTTCATAGGTGCTATGTGAAATCTGGGTTTGTCTCTAAAATACAAGAACATGTAGCCAACAGAAGACACCCAGTTGATACCTGTTGTCTAACCTATGGAGGACTGGAGACTAAAAAAATAAAGAGTTATGTTGAGGGGAGAGGTGAAAAAATACTTATGAGGGTTGAAAAGGGTGAAAGTAAAGCCAAGAAAATATTTTTTAAATTACGGTATACAGATTCCTATCTGGAGTCATCAAGCTGAGTGAGTTTACATCAGATGAGACTATTTCAGAGCACAGAGCATTAAGAGAGAAAGTTAATATGAGCACGCAAAGCCAGGAATAAACAAGATGAACAAGCCAAGAAATGAATAGACTGAATAAGAATGGTTGAAAAAGAAAATAGGTACATATAGAAGAAAAGCAGGCGGGTAAGGTAAAAGTGAAAACTGCATTGAAGAATATAAGGCAATCTAAAGGTAAGCAAGATACCCTGTTTCTGGAACGTTTTTGTAATCTGAATTGTTTTTCTCTATGTTAGCAATTTACTTGTTCTTTTATTTGGAATCAGAGTTGATGTGTGTTCTGCTCACATTCCAGTTGCATACAGCATCCATATGGTTGTTGTTAAAAGCACCATATTTAGAAGGAACCTCATAGCTACCCATCATTCACCATGGAGCATGCTTTAAATAGATGTAATAAGAAGTCTTGATTTCAGTCAGAAAGTGTTTGAACTATGTTCAGAAAGTTGTAGTTTCTCTTGATGATGATATTAATTCTCCCTTTGCTGGTGTGAAAACATAGTAAATTACAGTGAGTTCACTGGGACGTCATTCACAGGGCAGATGGACCTGAATGGTCCATCTGTGTAAGAGGAGATCATGATGAGCTTTGAAGGCTCAAGAATGGAATGTGGTTGTCCAGATGTCCGCATAAGGGTACAATTAGCAAATTTTACTTGGTGGGGAACCTCAACTCTCACTTTGTCCATCCCCAACAGTGAACCTACACAGGTCACCATGCTATATTCTCGTCAGGGAACAACAGAAACCATTGAGGAAGTGGAAGGGGAGCATGAAGAGGAAGGAGCTCATTATTCATCAAGGCCAGAGGAAGAGGAGATGGAAGATTATAGCCTGGGTTCGGACGGAGCTGCATATACTCCTGATACTGATGTGCCACTGTACTCCACTGTGGATAGCAATGCAGAAGCTCCACCTTCCTATAGCAAAGCTGTCAGTTTTGAACACCTTCCCTTTGGCTCCCCAGATGACTCAGCTGGTAAGAGCCTCATGATGGTGAGCCCAGACAACAGTCGGACGGACAAACTTAATGATACGATTCTCCCTCCATTGACGCACGAGCTAACAGCTAGTGAGCTGCTTCTGAACAAGTAAGGACCTTTGACAGGGGAAATTTTTTGGTCCCAGTCTGTGAATTTTTGTCATTACTTTGGTTTTTTTCTCCCTCAGAACTAGCCTACAGTTTCTGATAGAGACCTTGGGCTAAGTTTGATCTAACGGAAGAAGCTCATTTCCTGTGCAGTTGTTCTAATTACAGATTTCTAAAGTTATTCAAATTCATGGTGGAAAGAATCTGTTCTTTCTCCCCAGATACCACAGCTAATTGTTCCAATTAGCATTTAATTTCTGTGCTGCAATTGTCACAGGGTCAAGGGCTTTTCTAAATATTCCTTGTGGAGAAGGCTTCTCTTCTCCAGGCAGCTGTGATTTCAAATAAGTTTCCTCCAGGGCTATCTGGGAAAATGTTTTCCTTTAATTATTTTGGATTACTTTAAGGGAAACTCTGACCTTTGGCATAGTTTTTTTTTAAGCCATCGGGAGCTGAGGACTCTGCAGAGAGATCACCTCGCTAATACTTTCATATGGGATAGGCTACTCCCCTCTTTTCCCCTCAGACACTGTGCTCAGTGGTATTGGTAACATTGAGGTTGGAAACGTGCTGCTGCTCTTCTTCCTCTGCTTTGTGCCGTGATTCAACTAGGGCAGAGCTTCCCTGAGTGCAAGGACAAAATCATAAGCCATAGAAATGCTTTTCAGCCTGAATTCATGTGGAGAGAAAGGGTCTGTGAGGATCTGATTTCATTGACGCATTGTCTTTACTTCTGGTTTTCCATAGTCATTCTTGCTTTTCAGTGAGGTCTCTTCTCAGACCAGAGCACTCTTTATGAAAAGCAAAGAGAATTGTGAATGTTTGTGAAAGTCATATAATGGATTTCTTGGTGCCTTTTACATTTATTTGAGTTAGGTAAAGGGGAGAAGATTGGACACATGCTCAAGGGCATGTTCTAATCTTATGTCATAGGACTATTCATAATGTATGTCTCCTGATGCACCTCCGGAGTTTCTCCAAATTCCCATCCGCATTGATAAGGCAGACATGAATACAGACAGGGCCACATCAGCATAGTGTGATTTATGTGAGATATGTTGGTTGGGAAACTGTAGGAAAGAAGCGTTTGTAGAAGTTCTTGGGCCAGGCTGACTCTTGGGGTAAAATAACAAACAGGACAATTGTGCTTCTAGTTACTTTGTCTGAAATTCTTGTTTTCTGAGCATAGACTCAGGCTATTTGATTATAATACTAAAGCCCATCTCTTTGGGGTTGTTTGGGGTTTTTTTCATTGAACTCATCAGCAGAATTTTATGCTTTTTCAAAGGGAAAAATTTAGCAATTTAAAAAGCAGTTCCTATGAAATTGTTTTTCAATTCATTTGTGGTATTCTGCTCATTACAGAATGTTTCATGATGATGAGCTGGAGGAGTCAGAGAAGTTCTATGTTGGTCAGCCTCGAGTCTTGCTTCTTATCTATGCCCTATACAATACACTGGTGGCCCGCTCAGAAATGGTGTGCTATTTTGTAATCATCCTTAACCACATGGTCTCTGCCTCCATGATAACCCTGGTACTTCCTATTCTTATATTCCTTTGGGCCATGCTCTCTGTTCCTCGACCAAGCAAACGTTTCTGGATGACAGCCATCGTCTACACTGAGGTATGCTGCTGGTTTTGCAACCCTACATCTAACACAGAAAAGTTAAGTTGTAAGGTTCATGTGGTCTGTTTTCTGCTTTTGATCTCCAGGGTCAGGGGGCTTTAACCCTTTATATTAATATAAATACTTGCTGAAATCCTCAGCAATTTCTGTGGTATCAAAGGGTCTTGTTTGTAATTTGTTCATTGCAATAAGCAATATCTTTCCTAGCACGTAAAACAGTTATTATAAGAAGAGACTATTTGCAAACAGCTGCTATATAATTGGTAGTCAAGAGACTGTATACACTGCTCGCGGTAGCACAGGTACCACCAAGCATCATCTGCTCGTAAATGTTGATTGACTTTATTGCTGAGGAAATGTGTTCCTTTGTAGCAATGAATATTTTTGTTTATCTTTTCATAAAACTGACCAATTTCTCACCTCTTAATGTCACAAAGCTGTTATATCTGCCATGCTAATAAAACACATCAAGTGTGTTGTGTTTCTGAGCAGGTGACCATAGTCATCAAGTACTTCTTCCAGTTTGGCTTCTTTCCTTGGAATAAACATGTGGATTACACAAAAGATAAACCTTACCATCCACCCAATATTATTGGCATTGAGAAGAAAGAGGGTTATGTGCACTATGATCTCGTTCAGCTCCTTGCTTTGTTTTTCCACAGATCCATTTTAAAGGTAATCTGAGTTCATGTAGTTTCTTATTTCGTATTTAATTTTTAGTTTTAATTTTTTTAGTCACTCATGTGTTGTAAGAAAGTCACTCATTTGGATATTAGGAAAACTTCATTTACAGAAAGGATTGTCAAACACTGGAACAGACTGCCCAGGAAAGTGGTGGAGTCACTATTCCTGGAGGTATTTAAAAGATGTGTATGTGTAGCATTTGGAGACATGATTTAGCGGTGGACTTGACAGTGTCAGGTATATGGCTGGATTTGATAATTTTAAAGGTCTTTTCCAACTAAAGCAATTCTATGTTACCCCTACACAATGAATTTTTCTTTGCCTGGGTGAACACATGACTGAGCTTAGCAATGCCTGTGATAAGTACTGTGACAGAAATACAGGGCTAAAATGCTGTCTTCTTCTTTTTCCACTAGTGCCATGGATTATGGGATGAAGATGAGAAAGGGGACAGCTCCAGTAATAAAGAGGATACTGATGATGAGCTCTCTCTGACAGAAGGCAGGAGAGACTCTTCTGCCTCTTTGAAATCTGTTAATCTTGCAGCATCAGTGGAGTCCATCCATGTCCACTTCCCTGAGCAGCAGACTGCCATCAGGAGGAAGAGCTCTAGCAGTGAATCACAGCTTTCACACAGGTCCAGTTTCTCTTCACACAGATCTAAGAGAGGTAAATCTCATGGCATTTCTGGGATTTGAAGAGCAAATGTTCATTTCCTATAAGATCATCCTGCTGTGGAGATTCCAGAGGCTACTAAATGTTGCTACTCCTCACTGAGGAAATAGGAAATGAACCAAAGTACCTTCATGTTCAAACAAAATCCAAGCCTTCTTAAGTTCAAATGGAGAGTCCTACTTTATGATTCACTATATTTTTAAAATAACATGATCCAAAAACTGGGAAAGGAATGCTCATTGTGGCCCAGATCCAGGATTTCTGGTTCAGCATAATCTCCAGCTAGAGGGAATGCAAAGCATATGTATTTTTCCTCTCTGAGTTTCATGATACTTGAAGTGACAAAAAGTTTTGATTAAGTATATTGAAACAGATTACCTGTTCCATCTTGTAAGAAGGATGAGCTTACTCTAGCCTGAGTGTATATATTACCAATTGAAATTATTGAGTTCGATCAATCAAATGCTTGCCTTTATTGCCAGTTTTCTCTTTTTATAGTTATTAATCAAGTTTTGAACTGCTGGCAGTTAAACCTTTACAGGATGCACTCAAGATTCTATCATATTGGGGAAAAAAAGTGCAAGAATAATTTCAAAGTTTCTTTCAAATGTGGGACTCATATACAGGATGGAAGTCTCAAGATTTAGTAATTTCTAGTTTGTGTAATGAAACTTTGATTTTGAATTAGCTTCTTTTTCTATCCCTTTTATTTCAGGAAGTACCAGTACCCGAAACAGCAGTCAGAAGGGAAGCAGTGTGTTAAGCATCAAGCAAAAATCTAGAAAAGAGCTTCTTATGGAAAAGTTTCGAGAACAGATGATCAAAGCCAAGGCCTTTACAATTAAAAAGTGAGCAATGTGAAGAGTTGTATGGGTTTGGGAGGAGGTTCCATACAATAAGACAGTAAAACGGCATTTAAAGAGAGCAGGTTACTACTTCTGTTAATTCAAGGGAATGAATGGATACATTATAGTCCTCTGTGTGTGGAAGCTCTCACTGTAAGTCACAACAGCTGAACATGAGACAATTCAGCGGTTGTTAAAAGAGTATCTGCCTGATAAAGAAGCTAAATATTCTGTTTGAACTTAGTTGACTGTGTTTATTTCTACTGAACAAATGCCAGTACGATAGTTTAGGAGCAATCAGAACAAGGGACTGGTGTCTCAGGCCCTGTGAAAGCTGGCAGAGTAGATTTTAGATAACTTTAGAAACATTAATCATATCACATCCAGCCATTCTTTCCTTCAGTGCAAGTTACAGAGTTGTAAACTCACATTGCTCTTTATTTCATTTTAGGACTCTCCAGGTGTATGTGCCCATCAGACAGTTTTTCTACAATCTTATTCATCCAGATTACAGTGCCGTGACTGATGTGTATGTTTTGATGTTCCTCGCAGATACAGTGGACTTCATCATCATTGTGTTTGGATTTTGGGCTTTTGGGGTATGTCACAGAGGCATCTATCTGTAAACCCTCACAGGATTTACATGCTGTAGATGCTGAATGTTGTGAATGTCCCCCTTCCTCGACCACTCTATTTTCCTTTTCAGAAACACTCTGCGGCAGCAGATATTACCTCTTCATTATCAGAGGACCAGGTCCCAGAGGCGTTTTTGGTGATGGTGCTCATTCAGTTTGGTACCATGGTGGTAGATCGAGCACTGTACCTCAAAAAGACTGTCATGGGAAAGGTCATCTTCCAGGTCATCCTTGTTTTTGGGATACATTTCTGGATGTTCTTTATCTTGCCTGGAGTGACAGAAAGGTATAACCCTTATAATCAGACATTATGGATTGAATATTGATGCTCTATCAAGTTGTTTGGTTTTGTGATGGTTATAGCTAAGCTTTGGAATCATGATCATGTCCCTTCTTGGTCGTATTTCTAAGCAGAATATTTGAGTGCCTTTCCATAGCTATAACTGTGGCCAACATGAGTTTGAGAAGTATTAATTATATGAGTATGTACAGAAACATTCACAACTTAGGCCAAATTGCAAGCAGGTAAAAGAGAACTTGTCTATAATTGACTGATGAGAACCCTCAGTTGAGACAGTGTTGGACTCTGATTCGGTTCCCTGTTCCCAAGACTGCTGCACATTAGTTTAAAAAAGAGATTAGAAAATGTCTCTCTCAGAGTAAGTTATAATTTAGCACTTTCCTGGAATGTGTGAACTGTGGTTTTAAATTCCCTTAGACTGAAGAATGTCTAAAATCTGTGTCTCTTCTGAAGTGAAGAAGTGCACTGCTCCTGCCACATGACTCTAGAGGTGATGTGAAGGTGGTCACCTGCTCTGTGAAATCTTGTATAACATGGACTATCACGTTCATGCCCAAATCTAACATTTCTCATTGCATGGTTCAAAGCAGTTATCACATCAGTCTGCACTGCAGAGGTGTTAAGGTTGCCTCTTTAGTGCTTGGGTAACTCCCCTCTTACCTAGTTTAAATTGCCTTGAAGTGTTTACTTCACTCCAGTGACTATACAGGGAAATTGAGTGTGTCACCTGGGCACATTACACTTCATTAACAGTCAAATTATTTTACATGGAAAAAACCAAAATAGGTGTATAGTGTAAAGAAATACTCAAATTTCCTCTCCTTTTTTCTCAGTGTGGTAGCAATTGTGCCCTAACTTAAAAAAAATAATTTTTCAAGTGGGTCACCTATCTACTGTGCATTAGGAATTGATATGAAACTTTTGTCTTAATTTGGTAATTTGAAAGGCAATTAAAAAAATTGACTTTTCCTGTGTTTTTATGAAATTAATATCAAGTTCTTAATTTCAAATATGCATCTGAAACTACCTGTAATCATTCTAAGTCAGTCAGATACTTTCAAGCCCTTACAAATTTCTTAATAAAAATAGTTTTGCAGGATGTAATTGAAAATACTGGATCATTTCTGGCTTACAAATCCTGTCCATCAGAGGCATCTCCTGTAATTTCACTGTGATGTTGAACTGCAGTCAGAAGTGGCACACGTTCACCAAAACAGTCAGGGAGATGAAGCACTTGACATGTAAGGAGAGGTTGAGGGAACAGGGTGCCTATTAAGCAGGCATTGGGAAGAATCTAAGCTCTTTTCAGGTAGGACAAGCATCCACTAGTAGGGAAAAGGGAAGTTCCAGTCTGATACAATGAAATATCTTTTCATTATAATGATAGTCAAACATTGGAGTAGGTTGTCCTGACAGATTGTGGGATATTCACCTTCAGAGATATTCAGAATTCAACCTGACAGGTCCCTGAACAATTTGTTGCAGTGAGACCTGATTCAAGCAGGGTGGGGGTGAAAAGGTTGACCTTCAGAGGTCACTCCAGTTTAAATTCCTGAATGAATTAATGATCTTGGAGGTGACTCTGTGAACATAGAACGTTATTAAAGCTACCTACATTCAGTCTGGATGTCAGCCCTCTGAAACGCCAAGAGGAGCAGCGTCTACCCATGATTCACAGAGTGATGTGCTGACGCTAGGGCTGAGGGCAGGTTGACTTGTGTTCAGCAGCAAGGCATCTCTAGAATCCAGAGAAAGAGGTCACTGCCCCAGAGTCCTCATTCTTCAAAAAGCCTCTTCCCAGTGTTGCCCCTGTGAATCTGAGGTGACAATAGATGCTGGTTTTAGACTTTCTCACCCTGTGTCTTTTAAATGCTGTTTTAACTCTGTAGTGGGGTCAGAAACCAAGGACTTTTCAAAGGATCTCAGGAAAGGGAAACTACCAGGAACACAAAACATTTCAAGATAGTTTGGTCACACAGAGATACATAGATCGTAATTTTCTTTATCTCTCGTTTCCATTACAGGAAATTTAGTCAGAACACAGTTGCCCAGCTCTGGTATTTTGTGAAATGTGTTTATTTTGGCTTATCAGCATATCAGATACGCTGTGGATATCCAACTCGGGTTCTTGGCAATTTTCTCACAAAAAGTTATAACTACGTCAATCTGTTCTTATTTCAAGGGTAAGTCAAGAGCTGATGCCCTACTCCTGTCTCTCCTGAAAAAAGTATCTGTTCTCATGAGATCCAGGGTTTAATCATTATTTCTCGTCACAGGCTACTGGAAATGAGACTCTAAATTTTGCACAGCACACTCTGTATATACCATATGTCCCCTCTTGTCCACAAAAAAAACATCAGTTTCAGGAATCCAGATTTCAGAAAAATCAGTCTCCCACTCTGAATCCAGATGCCTGATGTACCAGTTAGCCTTTCAGACCTCTAAAGAAGAGGCATTTTAACGCTTCTAAGAGATCACTTCTGTGATCTCTTTTAACACATTGCACTAAAAGACAGGTGATGTTATTTGCTCAATTTGATCCCAAAGAGATCTTTGGAGCAGGCTGTACTTCAGCAGATGAGAAGAATAAAATGAAAGACAATAGATATGAGAAATAAGAGCTATCTATCAAAAATATTTCCTTTGTGTATCTTTTGAAAGGTGCTGCGCATTTGAAACTTCAGAATTTAGGAGTATTATTGCAAGTAACAGGCATGGTGTTACCTCAGAGTGAAAGGTGGTGTTACAGAAGCACACTACACCCTTCATTTACGGTGTTACCATGATGTAATTAAGTCAATTCAAAGCTTATACATATTTCAGAGAAAAGCTGAAATAATTTCAGCCTTTTCCCAATATTTTATGTATGGGACTGTTGCATTCCAATAGTAAAAGCTACAGAAGAAAGCTTTCTTCACATGAAATAGTCTTTGTGGCCTGGCCAAGCAGAAAATTGTGGAGCTAATAAGCGGAATGATGCACTTTGAAAAGCTGCTTTAAGCATGCTGGTTTCCTCCTAGCCCATCTGCTGCTGCTTAATCCTGAGTCATAATGCCCAATCTCATATGCAGCTGAGAACTGCCTACTTCTGTGATGAAACTGTGCGCTGCTTGGTATAAGGAAGTATAAACCAAATTCCCACTGTCCTACTGAAAGTATGTTTCTCAACTCTACTCCCAGGGCAGAGATATACAGGGATACAAGAAAGTCTCTTTTGTACCGTTACATCACTAGCTCAATCTCAGTTATTGGGCATAATGATGAAATGATCCTTGACCTGACAAGGAAATCTAGAGGAACGTGAACTATAGTGAAAGAAACTATCCCCAAAACACCAGTACTAGTTGTGCAGTCTCAGGATATGATTGTATTTGTGTTTACAATATCTCCCACTAAACTGTCTTTTAACATTGACTTAATTCTCCCTTCTGTAATATATACACTTACTGTGCTCATTTAATGTGATCCTCACATTTCTGATGAGTTATCTGCTGTGGTCTCCCTTTAGGTTCCGCCTGGTTCCATTTTTAACTGAACTGAGAGCAGTAATGGACTGGGTTTGGACTGATACCACACTCAGTCTTTCCAGCTGGATCTGTGTTGAAGATATCTATGCTCATATATTCATCCTGAAGTGTTGGCGAGAGTCAGAAAAAGTAAGGAAGCCATATAATATATGAGTGATCCAGTCCTCCTCTCCCCCATGCAGAAATGAAGAGAAATAATCACAAGTCCCTAAATAATTGGGAAATCCACCATAAAGAAAATTTGTTAGAAGATACACCTGGTGTTTATGTTCAGGAATATTCAGACTGTTGGGTACTTTGTGTTAGTTGGCGATCACTGCAAGTGAAATTTCAAATTGCTTTTTTTTTCTGTGCCTAGCAATTTTTCTACCATTAACATGAACTCCACAAGCATTTGCCTTGTAGCTTAATTGCCACCCTGAGTTTCAAGGCCAGAGTTGAAGGTCCTGGTATTCACACAGGCTCACTTGGTCAGTAACAACTAAATAAGTAACCTGCAGTTGCGGGGAACTGTAGTTGAATAGAAAGGTCATTTGAAGAAAAGTGCTCATGCCTGCACAGTCTTAAGTCCCAGGTTCACCTGGTTCATATAACTGCAGAGGGAACTCAGCTGGCCCCTTTATCTCAGGAGAGTCTTTGCACATTCAGAACTGAACTGCAGGCCAGTTAAACCCACCATTTGTCTAACTGAAATTTTAGTCTCTTTAAATTATTTAAGCTTCAGGTCGAATAAAACTTGCAAATTCTGGATTCCTTATAACTGCTATAAAGATTGCAACCATATGCTTCCTTATTTAGCCAATTTGAAAAAGGAGTGAAGCATTCTTTCAGGAGTGACCCAACTAGTCAGAAATTGTACATCTGCAATGAAACAGCTGTGGTTTTGAGTGTTAGTGATGTATTTCTACATTTATTATAATCCTGTGTCTTAATGGCAATTACTTTCCAAATATGACAATTAGATTAACTCAGAGCTGAAGTGCACACAAATCTGATATATTGGTCTTTTCTGCATAAATTCCATTTCTGCCATGAATAAAGTGTCATCAGAGGTTTCAAGATTGACAGCAATAATAACCGAGTTCTACTTTGACTGCTCATCTCATGTCATTTTTTAACATTACAATAGTATCGTTATATGTAGCATGGATGTGATGTGGGAAGATTTCCATGTCTAAGTAAGCAAGTGTGTGCCAATGCCATGTAGCAAAATGACTTTATGAGTGTTGTTCAAAGTACCTTGATTCTCTCTGTCTCTGTCTCTCATATTGAGTGTTATGGTGGAATACTTTGACTGCTAGAGGCTCTCTAAGCTGTTCTGTAACATCATTAAAGATGCCTGTACTAATCTCATACAGACCAATAATATACCTCTGGTGATCTTGATATGATATTTTAATGAAAACAGTCTTGTGTGGTGCAAGACAAATGGCTTGATACACTGCTTTTGAAAAGTAACTAATTTGTTTTAAATATAGCATTGTATTACAAATTTAATATTCTCCTAGGGTTTTATGGATTCATGTTGTAAAGCAAAAACGATTTCCTGAAAGCCAGATTCCTGGCATGTGTTTGAGGTGCAGTGCAATACAATGCATCTTTATTTTCCACGTGCAGTATGCAAAACGTGAAAGACAGGATCCTAAAATACTATGCAGAGTTAAATCCTGTAAGAGGACACCAAAATAAATTACAGTGATGTTAAGGCATTTTACAGGATAATGAAGCTGTTAAAGGATTCGGTCACAAGGCAAATAAGGGGGCAGAAATTATGGACAAAGGCAGAACAGATGTGCCATGTGGTCTGCTTTGAAAAGAGAAGGATGAAACCAAAGTCACTTTTTGTCTCAAAAACTGAGAAAGGGAAGGATGTTGCATCAGTAGTATCAAGACTGAAGGAACAAAACATTAAAAATTACTCAAATGCTGTTGGTGTGAAATTCACTGGAAAGAGGTTGAATCAAGCCTATGAACTCCACTTAGAAATACTCTATGTGAGATGTGAAATGCATGTGGAAGTAGTGCAATACCAGACAATCCTTCTGATTGTGCATGCCAGTTGCTTGCAAACAAACTTGGGTTTTCTTCCCCTGAAATACAGTTGGTAGCATTTCAAGCTCTGTGAGAGGAATTCTGCCTTAAGGTGCTCTGAGATAAAACTTTTTGGAAGGACAACTAGAAGAAAATGGGTCACTCCCATTATCAGGGTTTTGAACAAATTGTTGTATCACTGTTGCTGCTATTAGTTTACATTTGTTTCCTGTAAGTTCATGCTTGTTCTCATCCAGACAAAAAATTCAAATTAACCTACCCAATTTTCCCCTTCTTCATGGTTGTGAAGAATCAAACCCACATAGGTTTACCATATTTTTCACATCAGGCACACAGTTCACATGGGTTCATTTGGCACTTTTCTCTGTCATCACCAGAAATCTGTGCAGGCTTGGCTAAAAATCTCAAAATAACTGGCCTGAAAATGGGTATCAAATTACTAGAGAAAATGGGAAGCATTAAAAACATTATATATTCACCCATCAGATCATACCAAGTATACCTCTGATAGAAGAGACATTACCATGTTGCTGTTTGCTTTTGCAGAGATATCCCCAGCCAAGAGGCCAGAAGAAAAAGAAAGTTGTGAAGTATGGAATGGGTGGCATGATTATCGTCTTGCTGATTTGTATTGTCTGGTTCCCACTGCTCTTCATGTCTTTAATCAAATCTGTTGCAGGCATCACCAACAAACCTCTAGATGTATCAATCACAATAACTCTAGGAGGTTATCAGGTAAAAAAGAAGAAAGACTAAAAGCAAGCACAGTTTTTTCACTTTATTTCCTTGTTCTGTTTATTATTCACTTAATTGAATTGAACTCTCTTGTCTTATGCAAGAGATCAGGCAAGCTCCCTCAAGCAATTTCTTTGGCATTTAAAATATTGACTTAATTTGCAAGTTAAAACTTGTAAATAGAACCCACTGACAGTGGAATCTGAATAAATTATCCTATATCAGTTATACTCAGATAGCTACCTGCAGGTCCACATTGGAGGTAGCTTTCTTCTTGCTGGAATATCATAACCTTCTTCTGTTGAACCGAATGCTATAATTGTTTTGGACTGTAGTGCACAGGATGCTGTACTGTGTATGTAGCAGCTGATGTAGAGTAAATGTGACATGTGTGTTCTTTTGTTTCCCAGCCTATTTTTACAATGAGTGCTCAACAGAGTCAGCTCAAGGATTTGAATCAGACTGATTTCAATGCATTTCTGGGAAGCTATAGGGGTAACACTGTAAGTGAAATGTAGAATACCTCATTACTTAAAAATGTGTGCATGTTTCCATGGAGGGCTTTTGCAAGTTTTGTGTATTTATAAGTGGTCATCATTTGGAAGATGTTTCTATAAAGAGAGTTAGCATGAGTAAAGGTTCAGACAGATCATTCATCAAGACAGGGCTGGTTATGGTGAGACAAGTTACCATTAATCAAGATATCTTTGCACAGAATCCTGAAAGACAGAAACCCTAGTTGTCATTTTGCCTGAATAAAAATCTCCTCTCTAAATGACACAAACCTTCAGGAGACGCGATGCTGTTGGTTTACTGCCATAACAAACGCACTAGGGGAACACAACAGTGTTGGCACTTTTAAGCTTTGCACTCCTTCCTGTAGCTCATATAGCCTGCACTTCTCAGCGAGGAGATGTTCTGCTGAAAAAAAGAATGTGTGTATGGCCTGGAATAGTTCTGACATGAAAATGTCTAAACATAAACAGTTAAACATAGTCACAATATTTCATGGTGTAACATGCACAAGGTTATCACATATTTCTACAGAAAAAGAGTAGCAATTAGTAGAAGCTGTTGCATTATTAAAATCAATAAAGTAATTTATTAATTACTTAATAAATTAAAGTTATAGAGGGTTGGTCAGATATAATTTTAAAAGAAGTGCTTGTTTCTAACCCATTCAAGAATTAACTGGTTTTTTTATATTGGATCCTACCAAATAGCCCATGTATTGCAGTAGTAGTATTGTAACCTTGATCCATTTTGAAAGTTACTAGCTTCAAGTTGCTTCTTCCTTTGCAGACATCTTTCTATGCAGAATGGTGCTTAAGAAAAGACAGAATAAAAATATGACTTGTGTTTAAGTAAATTCTACAGAGTTTACCTGATGAACTGGAACAGGCTGCCCAGGGAGGTGGTTGATTCATCTTCCTTGGAGGTGTTTAAGGCACGGGTGCACAAGGTGCTAAGGGGCATGGTTTAGCGTTTGATAGGAATGGTTGGACTTGATGATCCGGTGGGTCTCTTCCAACCTGGTTTTTATATGACTCTGTAGTTCTATAACTTTCAGACTCACTTTGGCCTATGGAGCCATCATTCTTCAAACAGCATTGCCATTTTTGTTTTGCTTTCTTATTTGCAATAGTTTTTTATTCCCTTTCCCATCTAAAGTCCCAGCTGGTACCTGAGCATCAGTGCAAACCACTGCACTGGCAATTAACTTTTACAGTTCTGCCTGACTGTGATACGTGGCTCTATGTCTTGTGAATATTCACTGAAATTTTCTTTTTCTCTTCTGCATCTACAGGCCGCTTTGCAGTTTCTAGAGGGCTATGGAAAAGAAGATATAACTCTAGCAGATCTAGAGGGAAATTCAAATTCTTTATGGACCATCAGTCCTCCTAGTAGAAAGAAAATGATACAGGGACTGCTGGATTTTTCAGCTGAATTCACTGTAGTTCTTTCATGGAGTATTCAAAGGTAATTAACAAGGCTGTTAAGAAGCTGATGGATCATGTGACAAGCATTCCCTCAGCAGAACAGTTCCTTGATACATTTTTGGTTTAATTTTTCTGAAAATTCTATTGTACTGGACAGCAAAAAAACCCCTGAGAGTGGGAAGGAATCAGACAGAGAACAGTGAGCTTTGTTACCCAGGAAAACATTTGTTGTCTGCAGTTCTCAAAAAATAAGAAGAGTAGTGGATTTCCAAGTGCATTATTCGAAAAGGAAAAAAAAGCAGGGTGGAGTTTTCAGTGGAATTTGAGGGGTAACAGGGAGCAGTAGTAATGTTTTAGCCAGTTTTAGAGGGAGATGTTCAAATAAACTGTGCCAAACAACAACCTTGTTAGCATTTATGGGAACTGTTAAGGAATAAAAACTAAGAGGAAATACAAACAGAAGTGCTTGATCAAAGGATTAAAAACAGAACTGTTCTTATGAAGGGAGTGTGGAACTGACACAAACTATTCTTTAAATACAGATGTACTCAAATCTTTTTATGCAAATAGCATAACAATGACACAGATCCATTTTGTCAAAACCTTTGCCTGTGTATTTGTGGTTATTTTGGCCTCAGTGAACTATTACTTCACAATGAAGTTTTTACAAGAGACAGCCTAGAATATAAAGTATAGTTGCATGCAAGCTAGAACACACCCAGTCACCGAGGTAGTTTGTTCACTACTGTCTGCCAGCTGGGATCCCTGTAGGCTGCTGGATTAAATAGTAGTTAAGTCATCACTCCATGGAAATTAAGTACCTTTACAGCCCTAATATGTACTCTTTTTTGTTGTTGTTGTTGGAAGTATACACTGGATTGTTAGAGCACACCTCAGCAAAAGACTGCACCCAAGAAGCAGGTCAGCTGAATCACTGTGAAAGCTCTGAACACACCGTGTCAGTTCTTCCACAGTCAAAAATAGGCTTATAATGAATCTGCACCCTTAGTTCAACTTTATTTGACCTGCTTCATTTTTCTGGAAGCATGCAGTATTAGCTAGTGAATTACGTCATGCCATCATTTCTGAATTTTATATTAATTTTTAATACTGCTACTCAGTTTGCCTATGTAACTACAAACATTCATAAACTAATTGCAAGAGACCTATTTCAGCCTCATACTATATCCTGTGGATTACATTGTGATTGTGAATGACTGGAAGTGGTGCAGATTTACCACAGTGACCTTCCACTTTCTCTCCATAAAGGGAAATTGCAGTCTTCCATCCAGGTCAAAAGACCTGGCATCTATAGGCATCTATAAGATGAGCCTTTTGTAGTATGTATGCTTTCTGCCCTTGCGTGTCATCTACTAGGGATGTTCCTCTGCAGCTCCCAAGCAGCCCAGGATCTGCCTCACCCAGTTGCTGCATCCTGACAGCAGGGAATGACATGAAATATTGTGTGAAACCTGATCCTGCCTCAGCTCTGTTCTGCAGCTGTTGTGAAGACTTGAGGGAAGCATGGGGGTTCTATCATCCTGTTAACCTCACATTTCTGCTAAGTTGAAATGGCATTTTGGGAAGCTGTAGCAGACTACAGAATCCTTAGCTGACGTAGCATAAAATATGTGGTAACACAGATGGTCCTGTTGCCTAAAGACAGAGAACATTTGTGCCCTGTCCCATTCTGTTTTGACTGACATAATGAGCAAAATTATATTAATCTGTCATCATTCTACTGTAATACATACAGCGGCAGAGTCAGTTAGAAAAATACATCTTTGAGGCTGCTACATATCCTCCATGGGAAAATGCATCATCTCTGGTACAGATAGCATCATGCTTGCTTTAGCAAAAAAGTGGGATAGCCAGGGTTGGCGCCATTGTACTAGCTCAAGAGCTACTTCTAGTGCTCAGTGAACAAGTATTTAGCTTATGCTGTCTTTGTAGGTTGACAATGTGTCTTTCCTTTTACTTACAACAGAAATCTCAGCCTTGGTGCCAAAGCCGAGATAGCATCAGATAAACTTACCTTCGTCCTACCAGAGAACACCAGAAGAGAGATTGCTTCAATGATGTCTGGACAGCAACTGAAAAAGGTGTAAGTTATTTTCTTTGCTTATTGATACACAAGCCTTCACATTTAAACCTAATTTCCTAAGGAGGCTAGACTTGTACAACTGTATCATTTGTCTGTCCAGCTATCCCCCTCTCATATCTTTGGAGCCTTGTTCACAGAGGCCAGCAGCACAGAAGTGACATAGTAGTAACACTAAGGATAAAAGCTTATTTCCTATGATAAATGTAGATGGAGAAGACTGGAACACCACCAATAAGCATGGTGAGGCTCTTAGTTACTTTGATTTATTGGATAAACACGAGTTCATTACAGCATATTCACAATTAAATGCTCCTTCATACTTCAGTTCAGTTTAATCTGAGGATGTTGTATTGATGGGGTTTTGTTCTAAATAACCATCCAGCCTGTATTTCTCATTGTTATTCTTGAGAAGTATTAGATTGACAAGAATGTGTTAAATAGCTGCAGTCAAGGGGTAACATCTGCAGTTGTTTCTTACATCAGATTCACCAGGAGAAAAGAGCATGCTTTTCGTATGAATAGCAAACATTATGCTATTGATATAGACTTACAGCACTAACAGAAGTGGTACCTCCTTCCAGATTTGAAAGGAGTTTAGATGCTCTTCTGCATCTTCACTGAGGATTGCATTAAAGCAGTGGTCTCTGAATACTGTTAAGCCAACACATCATCCTTGAAGGCCACCTGATCTGACTTGTGGCCACAGCAGTTGAAAAGTTAAAGTGGAGGCCAGCTGGGACAGAGAAACCTCTGAGAGGTTCATATCTGTTAGTAGGTGGAAAGGAGATTTGTCTTTTCTGTGCACAGCTATTTTTCTGCTCCTATACACACTTGTACATCCAGACTGCTGTTGCACATGTGGTCATTGCATTTAAAAAATATTTTATGCCTCTTTTGCTTTTTTTGCATTCTGACTATATGGCAATATACTTTTGGTTTAGTGTTTGATAGGAATGGTTGGACTCGATGATCTGATGGGTCCTTCCAACCTGCTGATTCTATGATTTTATGATTCTATGATTTCCTAAGGTGATACAGTGACAGGGAAGGCAAATTTTGTTCTTCTGTGGAGAGGGGTAATTCATTCATAATTCTTGCAGAAGGCAAGCAGTAACGTAGAAGATAAACCTACATTTGGCTGTGTTGCAGTAATATTGTTCATTTAAGCTTTTTCTACTTTGTCATAAAGGAAAAATGATTGTGGTGGGGAATCACCATTTTACTACTTCAGTAGGGATCTTTCTGCCACCACTTCTGCTGGAAGGTTGCTGCGCTCGTACCAATCTTTTGGGGCTGCTGAATTGATAAGGAGGGGTTTTAAACTAGACACCTTTGTTCTTCCTCAGCCTGATGCGTGCACTGTAGCAGAGTGTCACATGACTTCCTTGAGAGCTACCCTTTCTTAAAAATTCTCAGTAATTTGAGGACACTATGTCCACTTTTAATGAAATGTGGCTTCTCTGGATGCTGGTAATTTATTTGCACTTATGATGATATAATTTTGAGTCCATTGGAAAAGCTTTAACCAACATCCCTCTTACAAACTGTGACAATATTTCTCATTCAAAGATTTTGACAAAAATTATCACTCTTTTCAAGTGTTTTTATCAAAACATCTTGCGAATCTGAATTAATAGCTGTTCTCACCACATGTTTTTCCGTGTAGCTATTTTTCTAGCTTGTTTACTACTGGTGCTGTGTTGCTTCTCTTTGTGCTGCTTATATAGCTAACTATGAAAGAGGCTTTGTTAAAAAGAGGAACAAACTATAAAGTCTACATTCCTTGCAAACACACACATGCCCCAGGTGTGTGGTATTCATGGCGTGTGAATGGTGGCTTTATGGATGGAGCTCCCTGCTGAAATACTGACAGAACATAGTCAATAAATCCAGTTAACTTTCAGATGTGACATCTGAACACTATAAAATCATAGCTTAAGCCAAGAATTACTGAGAACTGTATGTAACCCTGTTAGGTATTTCTGAATTATTTTAGAGGTATAAAAATATGAAATATTTGTTTTGTCATTTTTTCCAGGACATTAGAGACAGTATATCCATACTACATCAAGGCTCCTAGTGATTCTCTGGCGAAACCCATAAAGCAGTTGTTGACAGGTATGTGTCCAGACCACAGAAAAGAGTATGTTTGAAAGAAGTGCAATACAGCACTCGGACTTGCACATTCAGTGAGCAGTTATGGGGCATCTCAGGCTGAAATGCACTTACTGTGGTTTCAACTTGGTGCCTGCAAGCTCAGGGAGACACAGTGTAATACAGTATCAGGCAGAAAATGCATCTGGATGTGCTTTGGCTTTGTATTTAACAGTAAGGACTCTAAGGATGAAGTCCAGCTCCTTCCCTTCAGGTCTGCTTTCAGGAAGTGATTTTCCTTGTTTTTTGAGGAACTGATGACAAGTTTCACTTCTCCACATTTCCCTGCTTTCACCACAGTCAGTAGTGCTGCCTGTCTGCAAATGTAGCCCCTCAGCCTAAATAATGACACTGAATGATCTTTTTAGCTATTCTTTCCTTATTGGCTATTGGCTATAAAGAATTGAGTTTAGATAAATGATTGAATTTCAGAGTGCTAAAATGTAATTAGAAGGTATACAGATATCCAGAGATATAGGATACATGCATTCATGTGCATGTGCACTCATGTGAGAAGCCTGTAGGTTGTAAGACTAGGAATAAGTCTTCATCTAAGAACACTTTACATAACAGAGGTTAAATTTGGTGCTTAGTTGTAGTAGTTGTACTATGTAGTACATTAATATTCAAGGTTCAGTGAGCATGGTTAGATTAATTAGGAAAAATAATTATTGGGAGTGAGCCTAGCTCTATGAATAGCAATAACTTAAAAATGCTTCACTGTTATTAATCAGATCCTGTCCTAACTATCTCTTGATTTGAGATTCTTTAAAAGGGCTTTAATGTATACGCTGCTAATGTATGTTCCTCAGAAAGCAGGACCAATACATAAAGACATAAATTACACCAAGACACTAATTATAGTTTCACTTTGGCATATAGAAGCCGACAACTATTGCTCCAGGTTAAATGAGTTTCTTTAGGCCTGTAAATGCAGACATGCTGACTGGCATTGATAACTTTGGCCTGAAAATATTTAAATGATTTTACAGTTATACAGAAGAATATCTAGATTATATGAAAAATTTTAGTTATTTAAAACCCATTCAGTTGAGTTTTGCAGAAGGAAACCATAGCAACTTAAGTATTGTACTTTTGTACAGAAATAATGTGAAATGGGGTTTATGAGAATTATAATGAACCTGGACTCCTACATTGCTCAGTCATTTTATCATGCAAGTGCTTGAATCATCTACTTCAAAACAGTTTGACCTTTGCAATTCTTTGTATGCACATTAATATTTCTTTTTTTCAATAGACTGCAGATGGGAAAACATTACGGTATCCCTGGTCAAAAATGTGTCCGAAGAGGGAGTTCGTGAGTGGTGGGTTTTGAATCAGCTTGGAAAAAGATACAAAACATCTGAAGAGAGTCTTGAACTCTTCATATTCAGTGATAAAGTCAGTCCACCAAGCCTTGGATTCTTGGCTGGTTATGGGTAAGAAGGAATATTTACATAAAGTTAAAATAATAATAGATAAGATAGAAGTAGAGGTGAATTTATTTGCTGGTTTGGGGGTCTTGTATCTTTTTGTTGGTTTCGTAATTTTTGAACATTACCACACTTTGAAAAGGGTTTTTATGTGAGATTTTCAAATTCTTGTCTCTTAATATTACCTATGGAAGACTTCATGTTTGTACGGAATGGTATCACACTTGATACCTGCTCTCCAGTGGGGAAAAAAAAGGCAGAAAAACACTTTGCACCTATTTGCTTTTGAAATAAAATAATTTAAAACATGTTAGTTTAACTACAGGTCAAGTTCTGCCCAAACTCTGCCCACATTTGACAACCTTCCCAGTTTTGTAGCCAGGACCCTGTGTGAGCAACAATCACAAAATTCACATCCACAGACAAAGAAAGGCAGGAGGCTGTGCCTTTCTGGGAGATATGCCATTCTGGCATGATTTTGGAGAACTCCTTGTTGGAGGATTATTGGGGGAGGCCAGGTAGATATAAGTCTGTTACACATCCTTTAATAAAAAATATAGAATCATTGGATCATAGAATCATAAAGTCAGTTGGGTTGAAAAAGACCTTTAAGATCATTGAGTTCAGCCCTTAACCTAGCACTGCCTAGGCCACACTAAACCATGTCCCTAATCACCAAATCTACACATCTTTCAAATACCTCTAGGTATGGTGACTCAACCATTTCATTGGACAACCTGTTCTAATTCTCAGCAACCTTCTCTGTGCAACTTGAGATAATGTCCTCTCATCCTGTCACTTGTTACTTGGGAGAACAGACTGACGCTCCCCTCACTACAGCCTCCTTTCAAGTAGCTGAAGAGAGTTCCCTCGACCTCCTTTTCTCCAGACTAAACAACCTTCCCTCAGCTACTCGTTGTAAGATTTAGTCTCTAGACCCTTCACTAGCTACATTGCCCTTCTCTGGACACGTTCCAGCACCTCAGTGTCTTATGCTGAGGAGACTAAAGCTAAACACAGATTTAGAAGTGCAGCCTCTCCAGTTCCAAGTACAGGGGGACAACCACTTCCTTACTACAGCTAGTCACTTTATTTCCGATAGAAGTCAGGGTGCTATTGGCCTTCTTGACCACCTGGGCACACTGTTTGCTCATATTCAACCAGACATCAACCAGTACTCCTAGATTCTTTTCCACCAGCCAGCTTCTCAGCCAATCTTCCCCAAGCTTGTAGTGCTACATGGGATTGTTGGGAACCTAGTGCAGGACTCAGCACCTAAACTTCTTAAAATCATAGAATCCCTAGGCTGGAAAAGGTCTTTGAGATCATCATGTCCAACCATACCTCTCCACTACTAAATCATATACCTAAGCACTTCATCTACCTGTCTATAGAACACCTCCAGGGATGATGACTCAACCACCTCCCTGGGCAGCTCATCCAGGATTTGATAACCCTTGATGTGAAGAAGTTTTTCCTGTTGTCCAATCTGAACCTCCCCTGGTGCACCTTGAGGCATTCCCTCTCATCCTATCACCTATTACCTGGGCAAAGAGACTGACATCCAGCTCTCTACAATCTCGTTTCAGATAGTTGTAGACACCTATAAGGTTTCCTCTCAGCCTCCACTTCTCCAGGCTAAACAACCACAGTTCCTTCAGCCAGTCCTCATAAGACCTGTTCTCCAGTCCCTTCACCAGCTTTGTTGCCCTTCTCTGGAAACGCTCCAGGACCAAAATGTCTTTCCTGTAGCAAAGGGCTCAAAACTGAACACAATATTCGAGGTGTGGCCTCACCAGTGCTGAGTACAGGGGCAGAATGGCCTCCCTGGTCCTACTGGCCACACTATTCCTGATATAAGCCAAGATGCTATTGACCTTTTTGGCCACCTGGTCACACTGCTTGCTCTTGTTGAGTCAGCTGTCAACCAACACCCCCAGGTCTTTCTCTGCCAGGCAGCTTTCCAGTCACTCCTTCCCAAGCCTGTAGCGCTGCACGGAGTTGTTGTGTCAGAAATGTAGGACTCTGCACTTGGCCTTGTTAAACCCTATACTGTTAGCCTCAGCCCAGCGGTCCAGCCCATTCAGATCCCTCTGCAGAGCCTCCCTACCCTACAGGAGATTGACACTTCCTCCCAGCTTAGTGTCATCTGCACATTACTAAGGGTACATTCAATTGCTTCGTCTAGGTCATTGAGGAAGATATTGAACCAAACTGGACTCAACACTGAGCTCTGGGGAACACGCCTTGTCACTGGCCTCCATTTCGATTTAACTCCATTCACCACAACTCTTTGGACCCAGTCATCCAGCCAGTTTTTTACCTAGCAGAGGGTGCACCTGTCCACGCCAGTGGAAGCCAGTTTCTCAGGCAGAATACTTTGAGAAATGTACTATATCCACTGCCTTTCCCTCATCCATTAAGTGAATCACCTTGTCATGGAGTGTAGTCAGGTGAGTTTGGCAGGATCTTTTTTTCATAAACCCATTCTGACTGGGCCTGATCACCTGATTGTTTTACATGTGCAGTGAGTTGGCACTCGAGGTGACCTGTTCCGTGATCTTCCCCAGCACCAAGGTCAAAGTGACAGGTCTGTAGTTTCATGGATCCTCCATCCAGGTCTTCTTGTAAATGGGAGTAATATCTGCCAGTCTCCAGTCACATGGAACTTCCAGAACTGCTGGAAGATGATGGAAAGGAGTTTGGTAAGCACTTCTGCCAGCTCCCTTATTACCCTCTAGTGGATCCCATCTGGCCCCATAGACTTGTGAATTTCTCATTGGCTAAGCAGGTCTTTAACTATTTCCTCATGAATCATGGGTGCTTTGTTCTGCTCTCCCTCCCTGTCTTATGGCTCATGAAGATGAGTACCCAAAGAACATCTTACATTACTACTAAAGACTGAGGCAAAGAGGGCATTAAGTACCTCAGTCCTATCCTCGTCCTTTTTCAGCAATGTACCCCAAGTCCAGTAAAAAATGGAGATTCTCCTTAGCCCCCCTTTCGTTGTCAATATATTTGTAGAAAGATTTTTTATTATCTTTCACAGAATTGCCCCAACCTAAGTTCTAGTTGGGCTTCAACCCTTCTGATTTTCTGTCTACATGATCTCACTTCATCCTTGTAGTCCTCCTGAGATGCCTGCCCCTTCTTCCAAAGCTCATATACTTTCCTCTTTTTTTTCTGAGATCCACCTATATTTCTCTGCTCAGCCAGGCTGGTATTCTCTGTTGGCTCATTTACCAGCACATAGGGAATTCTCTAAAACTGAGAATTCTGTCTTCTTGTGATCGCTATGCCCCAGGCATCCTCCAGCCATCAAATCTCCCACAAGAACCATCTCTGTTCACAAACAGCAGATCTAGCAGGACACCTTCCCTGGTCAGTTCACTCACCAGTTGTGTTAGGAAGTTGTCTTCCACACACTGCAGGAACCTCCTAGACTGTTTCCTCTCTGCTGTATTGTACTTCCAGCAGACATCTGGTAAGTTGGTATCCCCAAGGACAAGGGCTAGCAATCATGAGACTTCTCCCAGTTGCTTGTAGAATAAATAATTGGCCCCTTCTTCCTGACTAGGTGATTTACAGCAGGCTTCCACCACAGTATCTGCCTTGTTAGGTGGTCCGTTGATTTTTACCCTTAAGCATTCAATCCTGTCATTAAGCTCTAGGGTATCAAAACGCAGTTGGCATCAGCCCATCAATTCAGCTTTTCCAGACCCCTCTGAAGAGACTTCCTACCCTCAAGCAGAACAACACGTCCACCCAATCTAGTGTCATTTCCCTCATCCATTAAGTCACCTTGTCATAGAAGAAAATCAGGTTAGTCAGGCTCATCTTTCGACATATTGTGATGACCTGCTTCTGTGCCTTCAAGATTTGCTTCTTGAGGAATTTCCATTATTCCTGCACTCCCTCGACCTTCAGGACTGCCTCCCAAGGAACCCTGTCAATGAGGCTTCTAAACACACCAAAGTCCAGAAGTCCAAGGTGGCAGTTCTACTGACTCGTTCTCCTCGCTTCTTCAAAAATTGAATACTCTATCATTTCATGACGTCTACAGTCATATGTATTTTAATACCAAATATTAGGTATGAAAGCTGACAAATCACTTGCCTTTAGCAGCCAGAAGTTGTGAGATTTCCCACTGTGACTTCTGAACTGTAGCAGATAGGACATTAAACCATCAGTGACTGGGGTTAAACCATTTAAGTCAGCAGCTTCAGGTGTTTATGTTCCCAGGTTTCTGTGGTGTTTGAAGAGACTTTATTTTCGTGCATCCTGCAGCACAGCAGAAACAGGATCCTAATTAGAAATTAGTGTTCACTCAGCTGACAGACTAGACTTAACCACAAAGATCATCTCCCTCACCCGTTTTCAAGGCATGGTTTAAATTCTTTTCTTTCTTTCTTTTCAGCATCATGGGACTATATGCCTCAGTTGTCCTGGTGATAGGAAAGTTTGTCCGTGAATTTTTCAGTGGGATCTCTCACTCCATCATGTTTGAGGAACTACCCAATGTAGACCGAATCTTGAAGTTGTGTACAGACATTTTCTTAGTGCGCGAGACTGGAGAACTGGAACTAGAAGAAGACCTGTATGCCAAACTAATATTCCTGTATCGCTCACCAGAGACTATGATCAAGTGGACTAGGGAAAAAACTAATTGATCCCTTTGGTGTCACTGCGAACCAAGTTGATTTCATCTGACTTTTAAAGGAAAAAGAAAAACAAAGCACAATATTCTCTTAAGAGCTAAGCCTTTTATAGTTAGGTAGCAATGATTTTTCAAGGAAGGAGTCCTGGAAGCTACGGCCTTAGGAATCCATGCTCCCTTTCAAATTAAGGATCAACAATGAAGAAGGCTGGATGATTTGTTGTTTTTAATGTGCCACTCCTCTACAACCTCGGGACTGCTTTGTAATTTAATCAACAAAAAGTTTGCATACTTATCTGTCTGGCTAATTTAATTTTCCAGACAATCATTACCCTTAAAGATAAAAGAAAGGAGTGAACCCACAGAAGACTCCAGTGTACCATCTTAACCTTTTATGGAGCCATTCAGATTGGATTGTGCAATATGCTGTTGTACATCACTGACTTTCAAGCTACAGTAATGGGATCCTGACTAGCCTTCAGGACACCTGAGACCCAGGACCACAATGGGAACTGAAGACATTCTAGCCATACCCATTTGTAGAAAAACAGAGGGTTTGGTATACAAAGGACACTGTGGGCAAGCCTCTGTTAGCAAAAAGAAAACAAGTAACAATCTCTTTAAATGCCTTATTTTATTTGTACGGTCACAGAAGACATTTCCACCAAACATCAGTGATTTTTCTCAGGAAACAAAAAAAAAGTAACTGAAACTTGATACTTTGTCAAGGTTAACTAATGGCTAGAATAATTATGGTGAAATAATGGGGTGTTCTGCTGGGCCATTCTCTTCAAAGTTAATACTTTCCATTAGATGAGAAAAGAAAGTGAATTCAATGACCTAAGGAGTTACTTCATTTCTTAGAACCCTTTAAAGACTGAATAGTGTGTGCTTCTCTCTCCTCCCCATGACATGCTTTTTCCCATTTCAGTGATTTAAAGCAACTGTTGTTTTGCTGATAGCTGATATTCTTCTTCCAATGTTTCAGGTATATGAAAATGTTTACATATTCCAAGTCACATTTTTACATCTGAGACGGGTTTTGTTGGGTTTTTTTTTAAGTTCCCAGAATATAGACAGACATACATATGAGCTTGAAAAAAATGGCCTTTTTCATAAATTACTGTTATTAGTGACACAAATGGTTCATTACAGAACATTGTAGCATGAAAATTTACAGTTGCAATGTAGGTTTCATTCCATGTTAAAAAAATTATTGAGAAAAAAAAATCATTGAGTGGGTAGGGTATGTTAAAAGGATATACTGTGTAGTTTTGATTGAGTAATGACTTAAAATAAAGCACATGTTGCAAAGTCATTTTAGAAGTATTTTTTCCTCTGCCTTTTTTACATGAAATGGGAGAAGTCTGACATTCTTCTAACTCTGTGACAAATTTCTTGTAGTTAGCTGCTATTTATTATACAAATAATTAGTTAATCACCAGAAAGAAATTAATACGACGTAATCTACTGGCACATCTTACTGCAGAACTTCACAAAACAGTACAACTAAATGAAGTTGCAACATACTCTGCTGAGTGCTTCCATGACGAATGTTGTCACATCCATTCTATACTGTGAATACAAACATTTTGAGCACTGTGAAGTGCACAAAATAAAAATTGCTTCATCATATTGTAACAATAAATTCATCTGGTAACTGGAATTCACTGGAAGACAACCTGATTTCCTCTAAAGTGTAATGGAAAGTAAGCTGTTCATACAGACAGGTAGCATTCCCCAGTGAAGAATTTTGGTCCATTTTTTCCGTGGGACCTGTAAATGAAAATCAAAATATACAGGGCAGCCCTGACATAGGATCCAACAGGGATGCTAAAATGTCCTTTGCGGTTAGATGGATCGTCACCTGGGTGTCCAGTGGTTTTAAGGAGAACAACACAAGTGTGAAGTGTGTAATGTGTTTCTAAAGATACCAGCCAGAAAAACTGTGCTGGGCCCGGTTGGTCCTGGCTTTGTTCCCGGTTCCTTCTCTTTAATAGGCTCTTCCTTTCTGATGAGAAAACTCTGTCTGCAGAATGAGCAGTACAGTTATTTGAGCTTTGCAGAAAACTGCTCTTTCTTTCCTGGACTGATCAAATTTTGAAAATAAAAGGATTCTTCTTTCAGTTTTTTATTTATTTTTGACCTGTAGTCAAATTGGTGACATGGACTGGATAGCTAGCTATAGCAGATGAACAGTGTGCTGCTGATGACCAGCCCTTGAGCCCAGTTGTCCAGATAAAATCGAACTGGCATCCGATTTCTAGTGGCACTCATTAGGGAATGAATATTGGGTCCAATACCATTTGCTGTCTTTCATGGGGACCTCAAGATGCTGGAGAAATGAACTGCCAGGTACTTCATGCAGTTCAGCTAAGACAAATGAAGTCCTGCATTTGAAATCCAGCTGGAGACCAGTGTGTCCTCCAGGTTGTGTCCTCCAGGGCTCAGCGCTGGGTCCAGCCATGTCCAGTTCAATATCTTACTCAATGATCTGAAAGAGGGGGTTGAATGTACCCTTAGTAAGTACCCATGTCATGGAGAGTCAAGAGCGCTGAACATTCATTTTTTCTGACTATTGGTACTGTTAGAGGAGGTCAGATTTCAACATAAGATCATTTTGCTCAGGGACTTCCCAACTGTGGTTTGGCAGTCTCCAAAGTTGGCAATGTTATGATCCCTCTGGTCTATCCCAATGGTTAACTACCCTCAGGTGAACACAGATTTTCCCCATGTCAATTTGGATGTCCTTCTCACAGGTATGTAGCTTGCAAACTTGTCCTTTCTGCTCAGGAATACACTGAGCAGTGTCCTGCAAGCCTTCATCAAAGGATCGAGGACTCTGGTGGCACTTTTTTGGACACCTTGGACCTTGGCGGAGAGCTGGCAAACAGGTAACCACAGCTGTGAGTCCAAACTAAAGGGGAAATCTGCAAAACGCAAATCACCTTATAGTTACCTTATATTAACAGCATTATGGCTAATAAAACCAGCCTGACGCACATACCAGAGAGTACAGTTCCTCCATTTAGCTGGCAAGAACATTGTTCTGCAAGTGCTGGCAGAGGACGTGATGTCATGCTTCTTCAGGAAATGATGGCATGACCTCTTTCAAGGTCTAGACCTTGGAAAAGCAGAACCATCCATGGAGAAAGGAGGCCAAATATGGAAAGACCTAATACTGGCAATCTTAATTTTGAGTCCTTCACAAAATTGGTGAATACTCAGTCCAGGGGGTATTTGAGGTATTTGGAGCATCACCTTTGTCTCTCTCTTACCCCATTTTTGATCCTCTTACATAGCAAACCATGTCAGAAGACAAAAAGGAAACAATCCTTTGTGAACTATTACCGATCACTATTCTATCCTGTGATTAAATAAATAAATGCTAACTGCACTACCTGAAAATGGGCCTCTTGGCAGTTTCTGCCTTAGCTTCACTCAGCTTTTAAACTGAAGTAGCTGCTCTTTTTTTTTTTTTTTTTTTTTTTTTTTTTGTCCCCTGTGCTGTTTTCTAGTAAGGTAAAAGGTGAGGTGGTACTTTGCTGCTCTTGGTAAGAAGTGAAAGCTACGCTTGTTAGCCAGAAGGGTAAAAGGCCATCATGATTGTCTACATCATGTTAACAGAAAACAAGTTTTCCTATTGCCCCTCTTCTATCAAACTCAGATGCTTACTGCAGCATCAAGCTCTAAATTGAAAATGATCCAGTTTTCTGTAGCCTCAGGTCTGGCAGCCCTGACTCACTCACAGTGCTGAGCTTTCATTTTCCTTTACGTTGTGGAAATTGTGTTTCAGCTACAGCAGTTCTTACAGTAACCACATGGTAGTGTTGAATATTCCCTGTCATGGAATATGGGGTTCAGGTCATTTTTCCCCATCCAGCAACCCTATGCAACACTGTGCTAATAGGCAAGGCAGGGTATGGACATCCACATGAAGCCTGTGTGCATTTTACCACCTGATTATAAAGTGACAGGGAGCTGACTGCAAAGTGCATAAGGATTTCCTAGTATTTCAAATACACTTTTTTTTGGAGATGAGGAAAGTGACATTATCAAGGAGGCAATGTCATATTTATTGAAGTTTCAGTCATATCCTATTTCCAGCCTTTATCTGGTAATATTGTTTTAAAAGACACCACTCCAAATGAAAGTGCTTATATTTTGGCAGGTTGTGAATGCTGAGGATGCAGAATGGACTTCCAGATACCACCTTCTGCAGCCACAGCCACAAATAGCCTTGTTCTTCAGTTCTTGCAGGTGCCTCAAAAGCAGCCTGTATTCACAGTAAAAGCCAAGAAGTTCATCAAAAAGTTAGATTGAGGGACTGAGTACTGGGAAAACATTGTGTCTCACTTGTGATTGATAGCATGACTGCACCCTGGTGCTGGGGCAGGAGCAGCTCCCAGCCATGTCACTGCCTTTTCAACATGCCTCTGTGCTGTAACATGTGCTTAAGTTGCGTTCCCAGTTCCTTCTAAGAGAAACAAAAGTTTCGATTAATTCTCTGATTTTCAGAAGGAAGGAAGGAAGGAAGGAAGGAAGGAAGGAAGGAAGGAAGGAAGGAAGGAAGGAAGGAAGGAAGGAAGGAAGGAAGGAAGGAAGGAAGGAAGGAAGGAAGGAAGGAAGGAAGGAAGGAAGGAAGGAAGGAAGGAAGGAAGGAAGGAAGGAAGGAAGGAAGGAAGGAAGGAAGGAAGGAAGGAAGGAAGGAAGGAAGGAAGGAAGGAAGGAAGGAAGGAAGGAAGGAAGGAAGGAAGGAAGGAAGGAAGGAAGGAAGGAAGGAAGGAAGGAAGGAAGGAAGGAAGAAAGGAAGAAAGGAAGAAAGGAAGAAAGGAAGAAAGGAAGAAAGGAAGAAAGGAAGAAAGGAAGAAAGGAAGAAAGGAAGAAAGGAAGAAAGGAAGAAAGGAAGAAAGGAAGAAAGGAAGAAAGGAAGAAAGAAAGAAAGAAAGAAAGAAAGAAAGAAAGAAAGAAAGAAAGAAAGAAAGAAAGAAAGAAAGAAAGAAAGAAAGAAAGAAAGAAAGAAAGAAAGAAAGAAAGAAAGAAAGAAAGAAAGAAAGAAAGAAAGAAAGAAAGAAAGAAAGAAAGAAAGAAAGAAAGAAAGAAAGAAAGAAAGAGAAAGAAAGAGCTTCACTTATCAAAGCGGAATTTGAGGTTGAATTTCATGGTATGCGCAATGGCTAGGCAGGTTTCCCCAGACAAAAGCTAAGCCTGTGTTACCAAGACACAGTTTCAATTGGTGTGCACCTAAAATGTAGCATTTATGTTGGCCACTCCTTTATCTTTAGCCATTCCAACAGACAAAACAGAGACATAACTTCAGAAGACAGGAAGAGAACAGATTTCACGTGTAGTAGATTTTCCTTTACACTATTTGTGTGTGTGCATGCACACAGTGGTGTCAGACTCTAAAACAGTGCAAGGACAGCTGTCCTGACACCACACCAGTGCAGAAGTAGCAGGCATCCCAGAAATCCCATTTACATGTGTGACGAGACAAATTGTTCCGTTCCTAGTATTTGTGTAACTGAATTGTTCATGGTTTTCCCTGACCTGCTAAACTGGCTAATCCCTGGACAATGCAGTGAGAGTAAAGTTGGTGCTGTTCTGCCTGGCATTGTGCACTATTTAAGCAAATCATTTCAATCCTGGATGCATATGAGCCATTTTTAGATCTCTTATAGATAATTAATTCTTGGGAGGGAGGAAAATGGAGGAAACCTCTAACGTCTTATTAAAAGATTGTGTAGAGTGAGAGCAAAGCAACATGTGAGCATACAACAGGAAAGGCAGATTCACCACTTAGTAGCCAAGAGAGTAGGAGCTATGAGTGTGGTACAGCCCTGACCCACTGTGCTGAGGAGCTTCTCCCACAATTTGTTGTATTGCACATTAAGAATGAAAGTGGACACTTAGGACAGTAGAAAAAGAGCTGGAGGAGAAGCAATATTCAGAGTCATTCAGTGAGACTGCTATAGTTGAAAGAAGTCCTTCAATCCTATATTTCATGTTGATAAAGTTCATGGTATGAGAAACCATTCACAACATAGCTTCAAGGTTTGTGTGAGGGATATGCTGCACAAGTGGAAATTCATGGAAGTGGTCACGAATCACCTCTCCTTGCATTTCTTGGCCTGATAGACACATCCCAAGGCCAGTTCCACAGGGCACTATTTAAAGGTTTTATTAAAACAGAAGTCTAATGAAAATGATCTTTTGCTATGGACAAGACTAATGGAAGAGTGACTGAGAACCAGAGCACCCACAGACTCTCTCCCTCAAGAATAACTGATTATACACATATGAAGAAAAACCTGTTTCTCCCTCCCTAATTACCTGTGTACTTGTAACTAGCAAAATGCATGAAATGAAAATCCCAACCTTATCCCTGCCCAGGGTCCAAACCCACCAGATCATGAGCCCAAGCTAGAGTCAGTCATACACAAACAGCCAGAGCTCAGACACATTATGACCATTTCTTCCTGTCTCTTCTCAGTGGTAACATCACATAAAGTCCTTTCATTTCCTTCACTTGCTCCTTTTTTGTTGCCTTCTTCACCATTAAATTATGGAGTACACAACTAAACCAACGAGTATCCCCTGCTAGATTAAAGCTCTCAGTGCTGTACTTGCAACTCTATTCTCCTTCAAAGGCTTTGGTGAGAAGGTATCATTTTTCAGAGGGAGTCTGGTCTTACTCTGAAGAATTTGACGCCATCACAGCTGTGCCAGGGTGCACACTGCATCTCTGGTTGCCACCTAATGTCTGTTATGCAATATTGCCACTTGGTCTTGTTATGTTCAAGTAGCACCAATGTGAAACACGTACATGCACACTGGGCACCTGTGCATGTCTGTGTGTGGTTGTCTTTGTGCCTTCTTTTTTCATTGCACAGCACTGCTTTATTAGCTCTCATTAATTTTTCAAGCCACTACCTCCTTAAGCCCATGCTCTGGCGGAAGAGGGAGCTGCCAGCAGACATAGAGGGCTTGTGATGATGTGACCACCAGAGTCCTGTAACAAACTTCAGGGAAAGCACATTTTTAACATTGTTTCAGCAAGAGTTAGGTAATGCAGTAAAATGAGCCCTTTCAGCTGACATCTCGAAATACACTGTAGATGTTAAACTTTGGAGGGCAAGACAAAATATTAACTATATACTCACCTAATACTGAAATTCTCCTTGTTTTAATCAGTGCTAGGTAGAGGTGGGAGAGAGAGAGGGTGGGGATTCAGGGAAAGAAATAAGAACACCATCTACAAAGCTCATTGCGTTTCAAAAGGAAGCATGCAGAAGGTTAAGACAAAAATTTGTTATTAACTCCCTCCTTTTTGAAGGTGAAGGATTCTACTCTTCTAAAGGTACCTTTTAAAGGTCTAAAGTACTGTCCCTCAAAAACTATCACAAAATAAGGATGAGCACTAGATCACTAGATACTCTAAGCTTGACAAAACGTTGTGTTACCTGGTGTGCAAAAAGGCAATTAGTATATAGAAAAATGCTTTCATTTGTTTTTATTCTTAATCCATAGCTCACTATCAGCTGAACAGAAACACAGTGTTCACTGCTGATTACTTCAGAAATGAGCAAAAATGCAGATTAAATTCTTTTTAGCATTATTATTCAAAGGGGAAGAGAAAAAATAGAAAGCTGATTAAGGAATAGTTAGATAAGAAAAAGCCCTCAAGGAATGCTTCTATTACCAATTGTTTTCCCAGGAAGTTGGTTGGGTCATCATCCCCGGAGGTATTTAAAAGACAGTGGATGAGGTGCTCAGAGTCATGGTTTAGTGACTGATAGGAATGGTTGGACCTGATGATCCTGGGGGTCTTTTCCAAACTAGTCATTCTGTGATTCTGTTTTGCTGGCCAAATAAACAAAGTTTATTAATTAAGTCTGCTTCAAAGGAGAACCTAGAGGACAAAAATTGACACTTTTTCATGACTCATCTCTGCTTGCTGTCGTCATTGTGCCTAATGAGGCACATGGCGTTTACTGCTCACTCGGCTCACTGTCCCTTGTCATCAAGCCCTGCATGTTCCAGCTCTCAGATCCCCTTCACTGCCCCTTAAAATTCTGACTGAGTTCACAGTTGACAGGGTCCTGCTGCAGAGCTCCCAGTGCTCCTTGGTGGCTCCAGCCCATCCCCAGCCCCAAGTGCTCCTGCTACACAGGCAGGATCCTGCTCCTGTGCTAGCATAAGACACTGGGGGGGACCAAGCAAGGGTTCTGCTTGGAAATAGCACTGGTTTTCTCCCACCCTAGTAAAAGTCACTGCAAAAAAAAAAAAGAAAAAAAACCCTGAGGAAATCGAAGAGAGCAAGAGATAGAGCAAAGCAACATGAAAATTAAAAGATCATTTGTGCAAGCAAGGAGACAAAACGCATTTCAGATGGCATCTTTAATCATTCTGTTTTGTTGTTTATTTATCTGAGCTGTTTCTTTTGCAGTACTCAGCCTATCTGCTAATTAGCTCATGATGTGTGGATTCAAAGTACATCCTTAGTACTTTGTTGATGAAGTAATATTTTTCCTGCTTATTTTGCCTAGACAGACTCCACAGCCATTTCTCTAAGGCTGTGGTATTTATATAGCTACTTCAATTACTTTCAGCTTAAAAAAAACATTAAAATGTTGGTGGTCTTGGTCAGGGTCCAAATGACAGGAAGGGCACTTGTCTCTGCCAGGATTTCTGTCAGACGCTAAGTCTGCTGTTCTTGAAGAAAGTGGATGCTCAGAATACAACCTTTGCATTTTTCTTTTCCCCTGCTCCAACCTTCCTTTCCAATGCTTGGTCTCAGCTGACTGATCATGGACTCAGACGACCCCGACTCTCCTTCCAAAGGTATCCAGGGAGGTGTTTCTTATGCAGAGCACTTGTTCAAGGTGTCCTGGACAAAAGATGGAAGCATTGACCAACATGGCCAGCCCCAAAGAGACAGTGTCTCCTTCTGCTGAGCTTTGTATGAAGCACCTCTGAACCATCTGTCCCAGCTGCAGCCTGAGGGAGCAAATATCAATGCCTGCAACCTGAAGTAGGGTCCTTTTTTCCTGTGACCAGGATCAATGACACCCATGCACTGAGGCCACACTCCCGGACATGAAGTAAGGAGCAAGCTATTTAGAGCAGTGAAGATGTCACGTGTCCAGGCAACTGTGTCAAGGCAACACATTGGAGAATTTTCTTGCAGCTCAGCACAGCACGCTGAGGTTTCCCTCATTCCCAACTACAGGAAGAAGGATGAAGGGATTTGGGGGAGCAGGCTGACTACATAGGCTCCAAGACAACAAACTTGAAAGGAGGTAAACTTATTATAGGGCTTAGTGACTCAGGAAAAGCTTTTCTGTCTTGTAGGTCGGAAGCTGAATAAATGCAGTGAAATAGGCAGAACTGTCTAAAAGGGGTCGGTAGATGGTGTACTGATTTTGAAGGTTGTCCTCTCTAGCCATGCACTGGCTCCTATCAGAACTATTCAACATGTAAATAGTGGTAAGCCTTCTTTTACTACACACCTCATCTTTTAATATCAGTACAAACCACATGGACAAGAAAAGACAATTACTTTACTTGCTTTGGGAGCTGCAGTTCAACACAGAATCTGGAAGAAGGAAGAAATACATATGCATTCTGCTGGTCACTTCTCAAAGAGAAGCTTTTGTCATTTGTCAGCAGCACAGATCGTAAGCGCACGTAGTGACAGGTGGGAAAGTTCATCAGTGAGAGACCATGTCTCTGGCACAAGGAAACAAACTTTCCTAAAGACAACATGGGAGGGAGCCTTTTTGTACCCTCTGCATGTCCCTAGAAGCCACAAGGACAAACTTCCCTCCCTCCTTCAACCTGCATGCTGGCTGTGTACTTGTTCTCAGGGAAAACTATTTTAAGGAATACGGATAGTCTCCAGGGCAGAATATGCACAGTAAGGTAATGCATTTAGAAAAGAAAATGAAGATATAAGACCACACAAATTTTTCTTCCTTTAGCACAAAAAGTTCAAGTAAGAATATGAAAACAAGGCAAAAAATTAAAAAACAAAACCTAAAAAGAACCCCAAACCCCACACTCAAACATATTCTAAGGAGAGAGTAATACTGATTTAAAACTTATGTTCATGATCCCTGTATGGCTGAGGGCAAAGTAGGCTGCCAGCTCAAGTGCTCTGAATTGGAGCATCTCTCTCTGTCCACCAGGCAAGGAGCCCAAGTGCTAAATGAGGGAGCTAAAAGATAGACCTAGTGTTGTTTGTATGAATATGATCACTTAAGTACAGTTCTCAGCCCTGCTAGTTTTAGATGTCTGGTACAGCTTTCCACTATATTTTCATTGTCCCAGTTAAAGGTAAACACAGCAACATACGATTTCACTTATATCATTACTTGGATGCTATAGCAACAGGTAATATGGAAAAATTATGCCAGGGACCAATCAGACGTGAAGGATTGTTAAAAAAAAAACATGCAACCACTGGTGTTTACAGAAATGTGTTTTCTGTTTCAGCTGGCAACAACTATTTCCAAAAACATTCCTCCTTTGCTATTCTAAATTCATCTGGAAGGTCCACAAAGTAGAGAGGTTAGCCAGCTCTCAATACACTGCATCTTGCTGGTAACTATGCACTAAAGGTTTTTTTCTCTCAGCCTGTGCTTATGAAACCTATAAAGATGGATTGAAATAGATCAAGGACTGTTGTACCTCATCAACAGCATGATTTGGCTACATTTCACTAAGATTCAGACACTGTAAGTCAGCTTGAGCCTACACTCTAGTGTACTACTATCAAAAACCTGCTTCTCATGCACTATAGTTGAATTCAACGAACAGATGAAAACTGTCATATTTATGTGTGTATAAGCACACAAAAATTACTTATATAAGCCCCACAAAAATAAGATGCAGCAGTAAAAAAAAAAATTGGAGGAGCAGAATCTTCAGGGACGATGAGATGGGAGGTGACTGTTAGAGGTGACAAAGGCAGCTGCATGTACAGGTAGCTTACAAAGACTCTGCACTGCTTCTGTCCTTTCTAAGCCATACAGGTGCTATGCATGAAAGTATGATGTGTAGCTTTGCTGTGGCAGCCAGCATCACTGTCACAAGGGAGTAGAGACTGATGGAGAGTAGACCTCTGTTCAGGTACTCTTTACTGTCAGGCAGGTTGACACTACCAGAGAGAGGCTGTAGAGCAGAGGCACAGTTTTCCCTTCTTCTGCTACCCAGTCAGTATAGTTTAATGATGTCACCTAAAGATGGAAAAATAAACGTTGGCAATTCACTTTTCTTTTTCTGTAATAAACATAAGTGTGCGACTTGGCAAAAAGTTTTTCATTTGTATAGCTGGATTTCAAGACATTTGGTGGATGATTTGGTCCATCATGCCATTTTAAAAAGCCATACATGTTTATGTTGTTGACATAACAAATAAGACATTTACTTGCAGGTTTTTATAACCTCATTCAATTTATATGTTTAGTAGAATAGTCAGATTGAGAGACATAGACTCACAGAAGTCAAAAATTCTGAAGAATAGATTCTCAAAGCAACTGTAACTTATATCCCACTTTCATATAAAAGCAAGAGTCTGAAGTGCTTCAGATGTCAAGATTTCTTCTCCTTCCTTTTTTGAAAAAAAAATTAGACTCTTCCAGCCAGTGGAATAGGAGCTGAATTCTGAACCACATCTGATCATTTCTGATCCTGGCAAGCACCCCTAGATCTACACTCTCACAGTCACCAACCAGCAAGCAAGTGGGGTTGAACTCTTAGTACCTGCAGCACAAGCCCATCTACCCTTAGCTATTTTTAATAAGTCTACAGGCTGTTGATACTGGTACATTGCTACACTGGTCCTCTATCATGCACACTTCCTGAGAAACATCAAAACCAGGGGAAAAAAACGCTCCAAAGGAGCGTTGCCTATGATATGAGACATGACTGTATTGTACCTATTAAGAACATTATAAAGTATAAAAGCTGACCCTTTCCAGCTGTGAATACTAACACAAGTTTCCAGATGGTTACTATCAAAATTTAGGTGCATTCAATTACAGGCCTTAGGAAAAGTTTATACTAATCAATCCAAAGATCTAAAATGGTGTTCTTGTCTCTCTCCCCATGGCACTTTCTTCCCACATACTCCCCTTCCACTTCTGGCACTCCGCAGACTGCTAGCTGGGATCCAGCTTGTGGGACAAATCTACATCTAATGCTGTTTCCTGACTCCAGATCTAGTCTCTGGAAGATATATAAAACATTAAGCAGTGTTGGAAAACAAGTAAGAGCAGGCAGAGGTACCTGGGGTGGTTCAAGGGGGACCAGGCTCCCATCTTCAACTACCTAATAAGCAGCTGTAGAGAATAGAATCATAGAATCATAGAATCACCAGGTTGGAAGAGACCCACCGGATCATCGAGAAGATGGAGCCAAACTCATCAAGGTCTACCAGAATGGGAGAAGAGGCAGCAGACAACTTGCAACCCTGTAGATTCCCATTTAGATATGAGAACTTCCTTCCCTTCCCTTCCCTTCCCTTCCCTTCCCTTCCCTTCCCTTCCCTTCCCTTCCCTTCCCTTCCCTTCCCTTCCCTTCCCTTCCCTTCCCTTCCCTTCCCTTCCCTTCCCTTCCCTTCCCTTCCCTTCCCTTCCCTTCCCTTCCCTTCCCTTCCCTTCCCTCTCCCTTCCCTCTCCCCCTCCCTCTCCCCCTCCCTCTCCCCCTCCCTCTCCCTTCCCTTTCCTCCTTCAGATGCTTCTCTGTTCCTTTCCATGCCCTGAGTGAATCTTACCTGGGAAAGCAGGAGGTGAAAAGAGGGGTGTGGGAAGTTATTTTTGGCTTTCAATGTTTTATGGCATTCCTTTCCCATAAAACTCTTCAGACCTGTGCATCTCATCCCAGGTTAGTTAAAAAACCTAGTTTTGCAATTGTATAGAAATTTCTTCGTGACATGTAAGTTGTCCAGCTGCCAGCCAGTAGCAATAATGTCCCATAGCAGTGACCTGCTCAGGGCTCCAAGCTGGTAAAGTGCAGGCATGGAGAGTTTAGGGATGTAATCTGCTTATAAACCCACTGGATGCTTAAGCCTACATTCATCTCTGAGGCAAAATTCCCCTGATGGGAGCTTTCCTTGACTTAAAAGGGCTGAGCTCAGAGTCCTTGCCCCGTGCAGGGAGGCAGTCTAGACATGACGGCGTGGGTGAGGAAGCGGGGAAGCTGTGAGAAGCCTTGCAGGATGGGAACTGCTTTGTGATTTCTTCCAACAGGCTTCTCCACCCTCTAACAATCCTTCGGTACTGCCATGACACCACAAAGCCTAGGGATGATCTTTGTCCAAAAGCTTAGCCAACACATGAGACAGCATTACCCCAATAATCATGAGTCTCCTCAAAATAGACACTGAGTTTTATGTAGATTGAATGAAGCATAAATGCCTAGCCAACCTAACTGCATAGCTCATCAAGAACTGCATTCTCCCATCACATCTTCAAAATCAGTATCTGTTAAAAGTAAGGTTAAGGTTCTTAAAAACCACTTTGGAGGCTTTTATTGCACTGATTCTCAACACATTGTTTAAAAGCTTGATGTTTGCTTGCTTAAAGTACCTAACAGAGGTGCAAGCCCCAGAACAGATGTGGATTTTAGGGAACAGGTCCATGACATAATTTGTCAGGGTTTTCTTTTATTTAGTTGGGGGGTTATCTATTTTTTCAGACAGAGCCACTCAAGTTAACTGAATTATCACATATGCCTCTCCAGATACTATTCAGCACATAATCAAGTACTAGAATTACAAATAACATGTGTTGCATCAGTGGCTGAGCCTCAGTCATTGAAGGTTAGATTGTCTTTACAGCTTTGTAGCAGTGGGATCAAGAAATAGCACCAGGAAAGCAGTGATTTCATTGCATGAGGCAAATAGCAACACAGAAAACAATTGAAGTTTGATGTAAACATGAGTTCCCAGAGTCATGCAAAAGACACCACCTTTACTCTGGTTCTTCAGTAACATAAAGAAGAAGTGACCTCCGATCTGCTGAATTATAGGTAAAATGACAAGGTAAAATTACAAGGTAAGCAGATCATTGCTTAGGTAAAGATGCCTGACTCTCACAGGGAGACAGACAGACACAGTCTCTCAAAACTCTTAGAGATCAACTTTCATAATTGAATGAACAGGAGATCTTAGAGGGAAAAGAGGGGATATGGATTTTGCTTGTGTTTGCTAACTCTTTTGAAATAATTTTGACAGAAGAATTAAATGTAATTTAGAGAGGTAAATGTATTATTTATGGTTATATTGCAAAAAGCAGGGGGAAAGTGGATACTTCTTCAGCATCCTGGTGATAAACAACTCCAGAAAAAAAGGAATGAGCTAGCAGCAGGGAAAGTAGACATTGCTGGATGATGTTTTTATTTTTAACTGTGTCACAGAGATCACAAAGAGATCATGCAGCTGAGCTGGAACCCACTCCTGAGATTTCTAGGATTTTAACAAAATTGCTGCAACTTAGAAGAGAAGTCCAGATCTCCTTTTTGGCCAAGCATTTTTCCTGGGCAAGTAGAGGGAGTTGCCCATCATCTTGGCTTATTTAATCTTCAGGTTTACTTAAAGAAGCAACAAGCTTGTACAGTTGGGTCTCTCTGTGCTTACCACTAGCAAATACTTTATTTATTTGCAGCTGCCATGTTCTGAGTAAGAGAAACTACATCATTAGTACTTAAATGAATGCAAAATAACACAGCTAGTCCTAACTAGAGCCAAATGAACAGGTCAGTGCAGTGCCTATATGAAGTCACTGGCATCTTGTGATGAAAACAGAAGGAAACAGTCAGACCTTTCTCTGAAATACACAAATAAATGTGAACACAGAAGGAGAAGGCAAAGAATGGATGGAAGCCTGGTTTCAGCTTGTATCAAAGGTAAATGGCATAAATCAGTCACTGAAACACAGCAATTGCATGTAGGTTATAAAAAGATTTTTTTTTTGATGCCCTACATACAAGCTCATCTGAAGATGTTATATTGTACAGTCCTTCAATTGTACTATTTCAGTGAGTCTCAGCCTATGAATTTCTATCTTTTTAATCTCTCTCCTCAGTCGTGTACAGCTTTGACCTCACTTTCCATCAGCTGTTATATTTTCTTTAGCATTCAGCCTTCTTCAGCTTTCATCACAATGATCTCTAATCTTTTTCAGAACTGGTCTGGCAAAGAAATCCACATTGAAAAACTGCATGCAACAGCTCCCTAAATTCTGTAGGTCTTATGAGTTTGAAGGACTTCCAGTCTTCTCCCAGGGAGTGCCCTGTTCACACTCAAAGAAATTTCAGACAATTGGGCTGACATTAAATAAATTTAACTCCCTAATTGCTCAGGAGCTAGAATAAAAGGGAAAAATACACCTATATTTAGGTATATGAATAATTATACAACAAAGAGAGAAAAGCTTCAGGCAGCTAGTGAAATTTGCTGTTGTCACAGCAGGATGGCTGATCCCAGCTTAGCTCTAGCTATAAGCAACTGGCTGGTCTTAAAGTCCTTACAGAAGAAAACTATGAAATTTGTTGTAGGAACTCTATGCTCTCACATAAATTTGAATCGAGGGGTTAGGACTTGGCAAGCACTGCATGTTTAAGTCTCACTTCCAAGGGAGGTATTGTTTAAAGCAGTCTTAACTAAGAAAAAAGCAACAATATGGTAGCTTTCATCAGTGAAGTCCCCCTCCATAGACTCTCACTTACAGCAAAGTCTGAAGGTACAGAATCTCTCCCAATAGATATTGCATGTAACCATCAGGCAATAGTAGAGATTCATAGCCATGTAGCACAGCCTGGAAAAACATATATATAGCCTGGTCATGTTCACAGTTTGGCATCCCACACCATCTTTGAGTGAACTGCATTAAATAATAGCTGTATCTGCTAATGCAATGTATGTATTTGTATATATTACATATGTATCTCTACACACATATATATAATATATAGATTGATTGGCAGGTTTATCATATGGGATTTTTTTTTAGCAAAAGCAGAACTTAAAGACTTTTGTGATTTTAAAAAATAAAAGTCCCTGATGTTCCCTCAAAAGAGATTGCTTAAGGAATATTTAAAGATATGGGATGGGATGAGTTTACTTGGTAGATGATCTCTTTTCAGGAGAATCGCAAACACAAGCATTTTAGAGCAGTCTCCTGCTCTAGTGACATGTCAACCGTGCAAGGCAGTTAGCAAACAATTGGTTCTACCCAGATCAGCAAAGCAAAATCCAGGTGATGCCCTGGAAGACTAAGCTGACAGAGTCCCACATACACCCCCTTTTCCAAAAGCTGTAGATATCACAGAAACACATAGATCACTCATTCTTCACACAAAAGATTCAGTCTTCAGCATGAACTCCACATGGCTGTGTATAGCTGTCTCTGCCTGGAGTCCCTAAGCCGCACGGCTTCTGGTGACCACAAAGTAGTAACAAACAGAAAGGTAAGGTTCAAAAAATCTCCCGTCATACCGGAGACAGACTTGTTTCCCCAAGGAAGAGGTAGCTTGCTGAATAAAAGAATACAATGTTTAGATTAAAATAAGTTGGTTGAAGTAGGGTGACAAAGCCAGCCTATGCAACTGCGAGAGGCTGGGGAATAGCTCAGAATTCATGGACAGCAAGTCTGTTTTCATGAGCCTGATAGCTATGCACAGTATAGGATAAAAGATCACTTGGTTGCAAACATCACTGCAAATGGAACCTCACTAGAGAGCAGTGCCGTATTCTCAGTGACATCATAATCAAGACTGCTGTTAACACTTCTTCCCTCAGAGGAAAACAAAAAAAAGCAAACCCAGTGTTATTACTTTAAATTAGTGTGGAACTGCAAATCACATCCGGACAGAAACAACACAGAAATCAAAATGATACTGAAATGCAGGAATTCGTTATCGAACCTCAGTTCATGCAGAAACCTTAGCTTTTAGCTTTTACAGTAATAGGTATTAATGAATCACAACTGCAGGTTTAAAAGCCTAGCAAACAAAATGATAAAAAACTATTGTCTTAAAATATAGAAGCCTGTTACTCTGAAGAACAAAGTACATCGATTTAGGTTTCTCAATAAAATTAGTATCTACATGCACTGTAGTCCACTCATAGAAATTACTACATAGTCTGAAGATCTTCATGCAATGGGTGGAAAAGCATTTTTCTGATACAAGATATGCTAATGATATTAACATATATACAGTATTAAGTGGCTGGTGTAGGAATGTTATGTTAGAAAATTAATAATATAAGCTCTCAGTAGGTGAAAACTTAATTTCCACCTTCATCATATATTTGACTAGTCCAAAGTATCATTTAACTTCAGTAGGGACTTTGGTAAGGATTCCATTAGTTTAGAAAAGAGATGTCTAGCTTTTAAAAAAAAAAATAATAATAATGATGCCATAGCTACGCACACAAAAGATGCTGAACATCTTGGACAAGAAAGAAAGCAATGGAAGAGTATAAGCCTGCTGACAGCAGCCTGTACAAAGGCAACTTCACATACCTCAAGTAGTCAGTAAGATATCAAGATCAGTGATGTAACTGAGGTTTAAGATGATCTAGATGATCTCTAAAATCCAAACTTCACACTATACCACTAGTCACATGAGTAAACCCGTTCATGCAACTAATCCAAAGTGCTTTAAATAATTGCCTCCCATCTCAAGACAATTCTCCAGACACTATATGGCTATGAAATACTTTTAGAATAAAATCTTGTTGAGTGTTGCTGACTGTTAAGATATCACAGAGCTCTCTTGGGACTCCTCTTTGCAGTAAAATTTAAATGTCTGGTTTTCCTGTTACTGATGCATCCACAGCATTAGCATTGTTGTTTGAATCTGAAGCACAGGACTGAAGGCAGCTTCCTAAGTATCTCCCTCTTACCAAACACTAATTTGCATTACAGAGTAGTTTTGCAGTACTTGAACTGAATCCCCTTGTATGAAGTTAATGCAGGGGGTGCACTGCAGGTACATGTTTAATGTGCTGTAACTATTTAGAGGCAGTTCAGTCCATTGGACCAAATCTCTTTTGCCTTCAGCCCTTTTTCCCCCAGGGGAAGAGGTGTGACAGGGTTGGGCATGGAGAATCACAGAAGATCCACAGGACCAGGCTAGAGCTAGGTCACTGTAAGCCACCCAAACCACATGTAATGTTAGACCCTTGGTACTGACTGTTTCATCCCACTAATGTGTCCTTACTGCCCCATTCTGTCCATAGGTGTGGACAGGAGGAAATAGGAGTTCTTGGTTGTTATTTAAGAATACTGTCTTAATAAGCAAAAGGTTGAAATGTTGTTCCCACTCCAGCTTTCAGCCTCAGCACATTTTCAGTTTGATTTTTGCTCCCTTCATCCATACTGCCACTATTTTCTCTCCTGGACTCTGGGAGAAAGGGTGTTACAAATGACTAACACACTGATGGGAAAGTGTGAATGAGGACTAGGAGGTCCACTGACCTTTCCTCGAGAGACAGTCCCACAGAGCTCTTTCCTAGTGCTGCAAAACACCCAGGGAAAGGCACTCCACAACTCACTTTGCAGCCAGGGTTTGCTTTAATTTGGTGTAAGGAATTTCAATCTCAAGATTAAGCCTTGGAGAATGACGATACATCGGTATTAAAACACATGCCTTCATCAAGCATCTAGAGAGAACATTAATACTCTGTTAACTCACTGGCTTACAAAGCTGTTGGTCTCAGGACCAAATCCATTTGCTTTCCCAATAACCAACAACTCTACTTTCTAGGTTGAAATATATCAATAAATCACATCTTGAGATCTTAGAACAAGTCAGATTCCCTAAGAAACATGACTTCTAGAAAGGAAGAAAGCTGTTTTCAAGTGCTCATGGCTGGAACACGTCATGGCAACATTATAGGTACAGCAAATTCCTCTCCAGAAGGAAAGATTTCAGGCAAAAATTAGAGAGAGGATTTGATTTATAATGGAAAATAAAGTTAAAACTAACAGGCCAAGTTTTGCTTAGACTGAATAATACTTAGCACCTACATAGGAAAATTCCCACTGACTACAGTCAGAGCAGATCTGAGGTTTTAAACATGCAGTCTCCATTACAGCTCCAGAATAGCAGTGCTAAAAATTAGGTGTCAGACTGGGACATGCCCTTCGGATGAGAAGAGGGGAAGGAAAGATGCACATGGAGCCCTAGCTTTCTCTGTGGGGATAACAGCACAAAGGCTTCAGCCCTCAAGGGGGAAACTGACATAGCAGGTTCACTAAACACCACTGGGAAAAGGGTGGGCAGTGCTGGCAGTACCCAAGTCAGTGTTGAAGATTGTAGCTACAGGGAACTTGGGAAAGCCATCATGGACCAGTTGAGCCAGAGTGGTCCAAGGCTGTTGGGTTTAAGCCAGACCAACCAGGAAACACACAAAATCTGCACTTTGCTGTAGGCAGAGACAGCAGGTGACTGAATGGATTCTGCTGTTAGCCATGTTACATGGAGGCAGTTGGTTTCCTCCCTCCTGCAGACCAGGTCTGCAATTGGAGGTCACAATCCCGCCCTAGGTGAAAAAAGCCTAAAGGGAGCAAAGCTGTTTGAACAGAATCCAGCCCATCTTTTATTGCCTGTTGACATATCTGTTCTCCAGTTCATGATCAACGAAACGTGTGCTCTGAGGGTAAAGCTGCCATTTATGAACTCAGCAGCCAGGAAAGCAGACAAACCTGAGCATCTGCATTTGCAATCTCCATTGCTCCATAAAAGACAAGGTCAGTCAGAAAACATGTTTTTCATATTTGCAAATCTTAATGATTTGTATTAGGAGAGCAGGGCTGGACTTCATACAGGCTCTAGGATGTTAGAATTTAATTTACTAAACAATTACTATCAGATGCTAGACTTCTTTAGCTGCCCCATACGACAAGCATAGTTTCTCAAAATACACTATGTTTCCTTCCAGAGGCTAAAGAAAGGTGAGATGAATTTCATAAGCAAAAGAAAAGGACCACTCAGTCCTATGAGGTCATATTTTAAATTAAAAGGAGCCACAAGAGCATTAACTCCCCATGTCTGATGGTCATTTGGAAGATTATATCCTTTTGCCATTTTTTACACAAGGCAGTTTTACCTGAGGAAACAGATACAATAGAATGAATGGTATGTCTCTCACTTCAAGGAAGCCAGACTAGAGGAGACTCTGTGTCCCTGCTTCTCAACCATCACTCCCAGTTTAAAATATTTAGAACCTTATAAATGTGTTTCTCTCAGCAGCTGAAACTAAATGAACAAGGATAAAAAGTAAAGACACAACCAAGACTATTGTTGATAAGCATGCTTCCTGTTCTGTGACTTATGAGATATTGTTGGGTGTCCTGTGCTGGACAGCGTTGGGCTGCAGGTTCACAGATAATTCTGACCTTATAACAATGATGTGTCTGCATTTTTCTAACTCTTCTTAACAGTAAAATGGACATACTGAGAACATGTGATTCAGGTAGCTTACATAAGCCAGAGGCTCTCAAACACGAGAGCTGCAGGGACATCACTAGTTTCATAGTTTACACTCTCATCCTCTTACACATAACAGTTCCCACGAAGTCCCAAGACTCCGTCTGGGGTTTATTCATACCCCAGGCACACAGGACACTATCCCTATCCATTCAGCCAGACTGAAGAAATCCTGAGGGTCTGCAAACTTGTGGACACAAGCAGGTGACAATTGAACTGCTCCAGTCTTAACCATCTCAAGGATGGTTGTATCAGGAACATTGCAACATAGTGGAGATCTATCTTGAAATTAGGAGTGCAGAGTTGACATGATGCTGACTTTCTTGGTTTCCAGACAACCTTCCCTCTCAAAGGTACAAGACTACTGACCATTCCCAGCAACACTTTGCCTATCCAGCTTGGTCTTGATGGTGAGAAGCCAGTTATATCCAGTTCAAGATACAAACATCAACACCAGCATTGGTTGAAAAATTTTTTTCATGTTCCCTGTTAAAATTAGCTCTGTTCTTGGTTACTAAGTCATGCATGAAATGATCCTGGCCTCCCTTTAATGTGGTAATCAGAGACCAATAATATTTTGAAATTATAGGTCAATTGCCAGCACTTTCCTCCAACTCTTTGCTATCAATGTTTTGGGTGACAGGTTCCCTAAGAATAGGTTAATGTTACTACTCCTGGAATGGAAGAGGGAAATATTTTAAACTGGGAAATAATCAGTCCAGTCCAAACCTTCAGATGGAGAATCATTCACATTAAGATTCAGGAAACTTTCAGCATTTTTTTTTTCCAACAAATGTGCATCAGGTCACAGGCAGTTGGACAACTAACTCCATCATGGTAATTTATGAGACTGAGATGGTCTCACAAAGTAGAAAGCTACATTTTTTTTAAGGGTGTGAGACATTGAAGGAGACAAGGAAGCAAAAAAAACATCAGGCTTCAGGTCTCAGGACTATTTTAATACCATCAAGTACCTAAGGACTCAGTGTAATAGACTACATAAGATTGTGCTAAAGCTTCCCATGCATAAAGTTCACAGGCTTTTTCATATTTATGAATGCTAACACTTCAGATATGTTTATACCATAAAGGATGCTTCATTTAGCCCTAGTTTCACTAAATTGCTGTCAACCTGATGCTACCCTCTCACTATAACTAGAGAACTACAGCAATGTTACTCTCTGGCAGATTTATTCCTATCTGGCCCTACTGCTTAGAAACCACCTAATTAACAGTCTGTTAAACCAACAGAGTGAAACATGGTAATTTCTATGTAGCGAACACAAGGACAGTAAGCCCGTATATGATCACTGGGTGTAAAGGGGCCATGACCACAGTATGTGACTATAAATGCTCATGATGGAAGTGAATTGCTGACAAACTTTTGAACCAAGGCAATGACCAGAACCAGAAGTGATGATGGCAGAATAATCAGTCCAGCCATTAGTATAAATAGGATCAAATTCCTATTTTAAACCCATCCCTTAGTATTATTTGGAGAACACTATTTTTCATTTTATTACACTGTGGGGTTTCTGCATACTATTATATTGTTGATACCTTCAGCTCTGGGAATGGCTGCATTTCAGTAATAACTCAAACAGCCCAAAGTGTAGTTTAAGAAGTTCAAAGACAATTTGCCTGAAATTAAATGGCCTTGACAAATGGTAGATGTTGTTTCAACCTCCAACTCTTCCATGACTGCATAACCTCCCTGTCCGCTTGTCTCTTTTCCACTCAGTGCCTCGGTAAGCATGGTCAAGCACTTAGATACCCAGACAGAAGAAGAAAGTGGATATCTTTCCCCCAGGAGAGGGAGTCTGTGACTGGTAAACACATACAGGAGTCTGGGTTAAGCCCTTGCCTGTCATGGAGTCTTGTCTAGGAGACAGGAATGAAAAGCCAAAAGTTTGCAATCCTTTGCTGCAGGAATTTTGGCCTGTGGGTACAGTTGGCTGCCTTAAAGCAGTGCACCTTCTGCAGAGCTGAGGCTCTGCTGCGTTACGTCTGTAGGCCATTACATTAAGGGGAGAGAGAGAGAGAGTTTACTGCTTCAGCTTGACATGAATTTGGAGAACACTGGATTTCAATGTATCTCCCACACTGAACTCCAGGGACATTCAATTGCTGACCCAGATATGGAACCATACCTTAGGATTTGCTCCTAGCTCTGTGATCACAATGCTGATTTGGCTACATACACAGCCATAACTATAAGATTTTTTTTAAAAAAAAGTGTCACTGAAGAAATGGGGAAAAAATTGTTGTTTCCTTATTTTATTTGGTTTTTGCTGTTTCCTGAAGTGATTTTTTCTTTTTAGGTTCTGTGCATTCATAGGTGTGGACAGATCTGTGCACAGATCTCTTTCGTCCTCACCTGCTGGTTACAGAACTTTCACCCTTTGATTCTTTTAACTTCAGTGAAGTTGGGATGTGCAATTCCCAGACTCTTCATGCAGTCTCTCCTAACTACCATTGAGACTTTTATATTAAAGAGCTCAATCAGCAGAAACAAGACTATAACCAAGAACTCTTCTAGACTTCTACTCCAAACAACTTGATCCCAGTCTGCCTATGAGGGGTTGCCAAAGACCCACAGGCTGCCAGTCATTCATCCAAAAAGTCCTGGAGCACTTTGAGAGCCATGAAGTATCACAGTCTGGCTCTCACAGTTGATATGCAATGTGGCATCCCTTAAAATGAGCCACAGAGACAAACGTAATTTAGAGATTGATGGGGTAAGTAAAACTATACCACATCTGTCCAGGAGTAACTTAAATCTTCATCTGAAGAGTAGATCACTGGCAGAGATTTTCAACCATTCATTTAGACATCAGGAATATCAACATCTTTAAACACTACTTAGAGATGACGTCTAGGAAAATTGTGAAGAGCTCCAAAGACACAAATAACTATGCTCTAACAAATTAGAAGACTGACAAGAAACATAGCCTTCATATTTTAAGCAATTAGCTCACATTTAACCCAGCTGTCTCAAAATGCTATATATCTGTATCTTATGGTATGCACTATATCAGCAAGCCACACCACATTTAACTCAACAGAGTGTGAATTCCTCACTCAGTTTGGTGATGTGTGACAGCCATTAAAACTCTCAGAGTTTCAGAGTGGAAAATCACTGCAGAAGAGTTTGTATATTTTTAAAATTCAAGCCTTTATTTAATCTACCAGAACTCCCTACACAGACATGGCCTAAATATCATGATTATGTGTCATATTCATCCATTATTTGTATTCATCCATATGTCATATTCATCCATTATTTGTATTTGGTCAAAGGTAAACCCCCAAAAAAGTGACAGAATGCTCTGTTGACAGAGACAGTACATTAAATTTATTACTCATTTCTCTCCAATGAACACAAACCAAGCTCAACACTGTCAATTAAAAAGCAATGATTTTAATAAGATACCTAGAAAACAGGATCAAAAAGGTCTGGACTATCTCAACTTACTGGAATATCTCAACTAAAGCAAAGGTTTGGTTTCCCTTCAAGGTCAAACAAAGACAACTGGAAGCCACTATACAACCAAGCAGACAGCAAACGTGTTTCCCTTTTTTTGTCTATCTGGAAGCTCCACTAAAGAAATGCATTAGATCAGAGCAGTAAAAATTTGGCATTAACAGAAATATAAAAAATTGCTTTCTCCCAGTGTGGTGCAATAGAATTGTCAATGATGTTCAAAAAATCTTTAAATCTTGTGAGATTTACACAAGCCATCAGATGTACGATCCACGTTATGGTTCTCTGTTAATTGTCAAGCAACACCTTATGTCTCCAGTTGTTCCTTCACCCTTCTTCATGCTTATGGCCAGGAAAACATAAGAGGACACAAGTACTCTTAGCACTGGGTCAAAACCCTCCTTGGCTTCTGCTCTCTATATTTACTCCTTTCCACATTGCACAGTGACTCCTCTCTTTCTATGCTTTCTAACTGCACTATCTATATCTAAAAGTGGCCAATACTTTTTGTTATAATAATATAAGACTACATACAGCAGTCAACAGAACTATCCATAATACAATCTGCTATAAGGATAAACTCAACAGGAATAGGCTCTTCTAAGTTTTTGTTTTACTATTCCTGAAATGCTTCAGAAAAAAAATTACTCTAAAGCTCTCTGAATTTTAAACAAACTATTCCAAAGTCTAGCAGAGTGACCACAGATGTGGAGAGTTTCTTGATATCTGTCTCATGCAAAACGGATACGTAGAAGTTCATCCTTGAAACAGAAATCTCTTTTGAAGTTGTAAAGCAATTAATGCATACCCCAAACTGCAGTTAAGTTCATTATTCCATTACTGCACTTCAGTCTTATCAAGAAATACTACTTCTGAAGTATGTTCCCATTTTTAGATATCCATAACCTTCTAAAACAAAAGTAATCATGTCATGAATGCAAATGGTGGTACACATACAACATGTGTCACCATTCAGGCTGCTACTTGCATTTACTATTTTGGCTGCCTGTCATAAATATCAGATTTTGTTTGGCTGCACTAAACCAACCATGAGGCATTCACACCTGTTCTAACATCATCATAGCACCTGCAGGCAAAAAATGTAGCAAAATCATATATACATGAAATCATTTGACAGCTTATTCATCAAGAGATCACAAGAAGTTCTGTATTAATGCGCCCAGAGATGGACAAGTGACTTATATATGCAGGCATGTGCATGTTTTCTCTCTTGATTTCCCTCCTGCTCCCATCTCAACCACAAGAAATACTTTGCTCCCTAATGGCCACAGAATGACGCACCCAGAAAAATATCTCTCTGAATTTCAGATCACATACTAACATGCAAGAACAACAAAGGAAAAAAACTTCTCATCCTTACATTAGAGAAAAACGAGATCTAAGGGGGGGAAAAAATACCCCAAAACACCACCAACACATAAGGCTTCTACATAAATATAGATCCCTCCCTCTAACTAAACAGAAGACAAGGGTACTTTCTTTTCTTTTCCAATGTTCCTCAGCAGCAGGGTTTGTCACCAGGCTCATGTCTTGCATCAGGAATAGTCTGATGCTTTTCAGAGAGGGGAGAAATAACTCTCCGCTGGTATTTCGAAGAAAATTAGTTGTTAGGAATTCCCATGAGAGGCAGCATCTGGTAAGTTTGGGATGATAAACATTAAGACCGCTGAAGTACCAGACTAATATCTCACTTAAAGTACTTTAAATACACCAGCATTTCTGCATCTTTGTTATCAAAGCTTTAAAATATTTCGCACGGTTTCTACACAGATACCTTATCCTCCAAGTCCATCCTGCTTTAACTGCTCACTCCTTACACACAAGCCTGTGCTCCAGTCTTCCGTGCTGCTGAGAGGATGCTCATTCTTTCTCCAGATACTCAGCTTGAAAAATCATACATTTACACAAGATGGGAACCAGAAAATTACTGGATGTTGGTCAGCTAAATAAAACGCTTGGCACCAATAAGACACATCAGGTACCATAAGTCTTTACACTTCATGAATTCTCTGCTATATTAGTACTAACACAATTACTCTGGAAGAGTTGTTGAGTCATGTAACACAGAAAGGACTGGTTAGAAAGTTATCAGCTGTGCACACATTCAAAATAAGAAGGATGCAGATTACAGAATATGTCTGTGTTCATACTGCCTCACATCATACACAGCAGCAAAACCTCTACCCATCATGAAAACAACAGTCATGCCAGTCCTTGTCATCCCCACCCCCTGCCTGCCTGAGCCCTCTCTTCCATCAGCCAACAAACCAACGCATGACAAACGACCTCCTCACTCCTTCCATTTTCAGTTAATACTTTTCCCCCACAACTTGCTGATTTCTGTCCTTAACATGCATTTTGTCCACGAGGCATTACATAAAATGTTGTGTCTACAAGGAGAGTTGCAATTGTAGCAGAATCATTCAACCCTCGAGTTGAAAATCTCTATTAATAAGTAATACTACATACTGGCTACTGTACTCTTTATACACCTACCCTCTGTAACTTGGCTCTTAGTCACCTCATTTCCCAGTCCCATGTTCACAGAAGGGGAGAGAAGGGCCAATCTGTCAGATGGGATTCAAATCCCATCACTGCTGGGGTTTAAACCCCTTGATGGGCCCATTTATCACATTATCAAACCCTCACTCTGGCAAAAATGAATGAATTTCTCTAAGTTTGGTGGCCAGGTGAGAAGGAGATGGGTATCATCACAAGTGGGAGGGAGGATCGGATCTGTATTCTCAGGCTTCCGGGAAAACACAGCACGGGTTAAGTCTTTCTTACAACCAGAGCCACACTCTTGCAGAGCAGCTCCCTTGCCTCTTGCCTGCAGCACAACAGATTGTGCGAGAGTCCATTAGCAGCACAGCTGGCAGGAGCCCCTCCGGCAGCAGGCAGCCAAGGCAGCCCCCTGCCACCAACTCTCCAACAAGGCAGGGAGCAGGAGCTTTCAGCAGCAGCCAGCTTTGCCAGGCCGCTGGCGCCAGCCCTGCTTGCGAAAGCTCTCTAGCCAGGGCTCACAATTCACAGCTGGGAAGCGTGTCAGCTTGGACTCAGCATGATGACGAGTTACCAGCTGTACGAGCAGGTAATGCTAGCGCAAGGCTGCACGCAGCACTCGGTACACAGCATCAACCTCATCTGCCCCAGCAGCAGACACGGCTGCTTGGTAGGGCAGCCACACAATTGTGGAGGAATTGCAGGGCAAGGTGACAGGTTGGTGACACCAGACTGCTTTCTTCAGGAACGTGTTTCAAATCAGAAGCAAGAGCAAGAGCAAATAGGTCCTCGTATGGGTGTTTCTAACCAAACCAACACTTCAGCTGTGGGTATTTAAGCATAAAAGCTGTCAAAACACATGAAAAAAAGCAGAGAAAAGCCCTTTTCTTGCTCTGCTGCACCATCTAGTGCTAAAAAAGCAATAATGGTCTTGGGGTGTGTGTGTGTGAAAAAATCCATTCTAGGTTACACTGAGTTTAGAAACAAAGCAAAATACAAGCACATAAATACACATGTAAAACAAACAAGGCAACTAATGGCAACTCTTTTTCACTTTACATGTGTTAGGGCCTACTTCTTTCATTCCAATATCGAAATTTTGCTGTTCAGTAATCTAAACTGGTTGTACACCACTTAACATCCCAGCAACATGCACCTCAGAGCCTGGCTGTGCTCGTTACCACTATTCCCATTAGACTCAGCAGATGAGCCAATAACAGCCATGTGTTCTTTAAACGTACGTGCAGCCTTGCAGCTGCCTCTCACTACCATTCCAGGCTTGAGGCTACACTGCTGCACTGCACATACAAGAGAAATGGCTGAAGGGCAACAACAGTGGCTCCAAGATTCAGAAGCCTTCCAGAAGGTGGTCAGATCCAGCATTCATGCACAGCACCTCCAACAGGTACTAAGGCACAGGAAGAGATAAATCGAACTCCTGGGGATGCTGGCCTCTACAGACCATTAGTTTAGAGATTAATTTCACTGCTCATACTCCAACCAACCAGATCCCAAGCAGTAACCTCCTGCTCCGGAAAGTTGCATCTACTTGCTCCAATTTTATTACAACTATTGTTGGGTGTGAGGCGGTTTTTTTTTCTATTTCGCACAACAGGAAAATTCACTATTTATTAGAAACTTAGATGATAAAGTGGGTTGTTTTTTTTTTCCAGAGCAGCTTATTTCTTACCGTTTTGTACAGTTGCTTATTCACAGCAGTTAAGGGATGATTACTGAAGAACCTTATGGCAAAGGGTCTTTAGCCTTTAAGTATTCCAGCAATTTTGACTTTCAAGAGAGCAGATAAGGTGATATTTCTGCAATGGTGACGTTCTTGAAGAGTTATAAAGTTCACATCCTTAAATTGTATAAAGATCAAAGGCTTTTGAAATCTTGAAACCTAATTGGTTTTCAAACTTCCCCTCGAATCCAAGTGAGTAATGAAAGCTTGCATTCTCATAAATGAAAACAGCTTTGAAAACCTGATCCAAGTGATAAACGTAATTAACTAACACAGCAGTCTTAAGATTTACATTTACAGAATGTCAAATACCCCCATCTTTTCGTCATTTCTGTACAAATTCAGCACATACAGAAATGTACCTAATGTACTTTTAACCAAATCAGTTTTCATTCAAATATAAATAAATAACCCTCCTGCTTTAAGAGAAAGTCTCTGAACCCTAACCCTCCAACAGAGTTACAAATCAAACTTTGGGGAAAAAAAAATCTGTTTATCTATAGAGCTGCTTAAACACAAACTTGTGACACTTCAGCATACAAGCAAAATCATATGGATGAAAAATGAATCATTCCAACACCAAATTAACCCTCCCTTTCAACCCACCCACAAGTCTTGGTTTTAAATAAGCAAAAACTCACGACCTAAATAGCAATTAAATCACTTTTACATGTTCTTGCTGGATGGCAAATACTATTTCTAAAGTTACCCCTGCTAGAGATTAATGTTGAAGTTCTAATGGTTAGGGCATCCTCCACATTCAACTAACTCTCAGCTGTTCTGGTTTAGGCACCTCTTTTTAGCCTCCAGCAGAGCATCTGTCACAGTCAGTATTGATACTCAAAGTACAGTCTAGTGCAAGAAACTTTCTCACGTCTGCTGCTCCTATCCTTTCTGGATTTCAGCATATTCAGGTAAGCCTTGAAACACATTGGTGTATTCTTATGGAAGGCTTCAAGAGTTTGCTACACATTTAACTAGCTCAACAGCAGAATCAACTGTTTTGTCTCTACAGCAGATCAAAGCACCTGTGTGTCCTCTGTTAGAAACAGTTCTCTTTATAAGCCACAATAACTATGCCTTGTATAATTAGCCAAAATTGAGGAAGATACAGGACTGGAGAACCAAGTATTTCTATTGTGTGTTGTTAAAGATGATGAATTCAACTCTGACAATCACCCAATATAACAATTCAGTTTTCCAATTACAAACCTTTGAGAACTGGGGTGATAACAACGAACCAGAAAGTTGTTTAGCAGAGATACAAAACACTTGCACTCCTTTCAGTCTGAGTAAACAGAATTGTCTAAGATGTGCGACCACCTCAAATTATGAAAGCCAGCAGAAAGGTACTAAAAGGTCAGTTAGAAAAACAAGAACAACAGAATAAATTAAATGGGCTGTAAGCAAATGTCTAGTGAATAAGAACAAGGACTGGACAACACTGACTTTCAAGACTCAAATTTGAGCCAGCAGATTCCAAAGACTTAATGCTTGATCCCATAATACACCTGTAATGCTTGATGACAAGATCTGCAAACAGTCATAGAAAAGACTGCTTGAGATTAAAAAGCAATACTCAAACATCACTGTTCAGCGGGACTTGATCAACAACAGGGAAAGCTAGCACAAAGGTGTTAGTTTCAAGTTTTATTTTTCATGTTGATGAAGCACATAGCCTCTTCTCAAGAGGCAGCATCTGTAAAGCTGCTACAATGACATTTTATACTGTAATACACCACATACTTGGAAAAAGAACAAATAAAGCACAGGTTTCACACTGCACTTAGGCATACTAAGTCAAGTAACAGAGAATTTAGAAATCTGATTTTTACATATACATTGCACTGTCCATTGCTGAGCCTTCATGCACAATTTGATATTATTTTTCTTACAGTCAACATTGGTTTTGGAAACTTTCCTGTGGTAAATAGTGTATTTTCCACTTTAAATCACTTAAAATGATATTTACATAAGTGTGCAAACTGCTGTGGAAGTTAGAAACAAACACTAACACACAATATATAGACAGCTTCTTCTATAGTTAAACATTTATTGAAAGGCAGTTAACATTCCTATCACTTTCACTGTCTAAAATAGGAGAATAAGTTATATAAAATAGATCATCTTATTTTCACACACTTCCATTTCTGCAGATTTGGTCTTTATAGCAACATTGCAACCAAAGATTAAGATTCTACTCCTATGATTCATAAAAGCCCCTTTCCAATCAACGGCAGCTTAACAGGTTTAGTACAAGTTACTTCTGTCCCAGATTATCCACACTTGGCACAAGCAAAAGAGGAAAAAGCTATGGGAGCAGGGAAAGCAATCTTGCACGTCTATTTTATTTTTTTAGCAATATGAAAAGTATGCTTTAAGAATCTAATGCATAATTTTAATTTTCATTTTAAGGGCCTGTTAGTGTTACAAGAACAGTTTAAACAAAGCCTGCAAGTTCCTTCACAGAAGCACACAAGGCTCACAATATTTCTTCTTATACACGTCACCTTCTCACATGCACAAAAAAAGCTGACTACTTGAGAACATTCAAGAAAACTGATTTCAGAATTGGAAGCAGCAGGAAGTGCTTGAAAAATACTTCGTGTTGCTGGTGCTCCTATACATGTAATCTTTTTTCTTTGTTTACTTGAGTCTTCTCATAAAAAGTGTATGCTCACCTCCATGAACAAATCTAGAAGGCAGGAGTAAACTGGAGTGAATTGCTCCAGGGTGCAAAGTCTTGAAACCAATCTTTCTTGTATAGTTGTAATCATTTTTAGAGAAAAGCAACTCATTTCCAAAAATTTCTTCTAGATTATTTTACAGAAGAGCAAAAACTTCTATGCACATCATTAATAGCAAAGGGAAACTACCTGTCAGATAAGAAAGAAGTAAAGCTGTAGTCTCAAAAAGCTTTAAGGTACAATGTTGTTATATAATACAAAGATAAAACTTTTTCGAACACCCATTAAATTGTGTAACATGACTTTTCGAGCAGTCCTGTCTGCTAATTATGTTGTAGTTTGTTCACCCGCTACCATGCTACTGAGTGCTATCCACCCCACAGAAAGTGATTATAAACCCTCTAAAAGTTTACTGTCATTACAATAATGCCCAAGATCCTGTCAGACACTTGCTTGATGTATCTGAAGACATTCAATTCCCTAGTGTGTCAGAAATTGTACCAACACTTAACACTGCTTTTATTTTACTGTTTATTGAACTTTGGGCAGCATGCTTCACACACAAATCCCTGCTGGATTCCAAGTGATCTCACATTACTGCAGATCTTGATTAGGTTCTTCTGAAAAAACAGACCACAGGTACAACTTCCAGTGTCATCAACTTTTACACATAAAATGGTCACACCATTTTAAGACACTACAGAAGCTTGCAAAACACATGATTACTTAAAACCAAATAGAGAAGATACATAAAAATTTGGTTACTTTGGATTCTGAGCTAGTTCGAAAAATGCTGCTTATAAGAGATAGTTGTTCTATATTTTGAAAATATGAAACAATGAAATGTCTTCATAAACTAGTGTATTGACTGGTAAATAAACACCTATAACACTCATGAACTCAAACATCTAATTAAAACATTCCATCTAAGTTTTTGTGCATTGAATATAAAGAAGACAACGTTTAACATTATCTGCTAACTTCAGTTTCTTTTTTTGGTCACGGCATGCTTCAGAAAGATTGGCAAGAAATGTTGTGCACTCGTCCTATTCCCAGGGTGTACATTACAAACACTATGCACACCATTATTTCCAAAGACTTCAGGTCAATGAAGGTCTGAAGATGAAAGATTATAAGGTACTTTAAAGCTTGCAAGAACAGCTTCAAACTAGTTGACTTAGTATTTTCCCACAACCACATGGATACTGTTTGGCAAATAATAAGATATTAAAATAAATACTCCCCCGTGGAGTAAAACCACATTGAAAATAAACTGATGCTCCCCCTAGTGCTTATACTAGTGAAAAATCCTGCCTGGCACAGTCTTCCTTAAATAGTGTTAAATAGGAGATAAAGAGCCAGATGGATGAGCATATATTTAACTCTGGAAACAATCACAAACACATTTCTAGGACAAAAAAAGCTAAATGCAGAATTTCAACAGCTTTTAAGTCTTGTATCACTCTCCCTACTCCCGTGCTTCTGGGATTTTGGTTTCTTATAAACTGTGCTTTTAGTAAAAAATTCTCTCATTTTTACCCCCCACCAGCAACTGAAGGCAGGGCCCTGAGGAAGTTCTGTCCAGGTAAGAAATAAAGTCCAAAGATGTTTCAAGATGACAGGTACAATCTTGCATTTTCCCCTGTACTGTACCCAAAAGCTGCCAAGTTAATATTAGCATTTCCATACCACAATTGCAATGATGCTCTGGTAAATCTGGTACCTTTGGATATATTCAACATCACAAATAAGTCAGATACTTAATATAAACTGTGTCTGTAGCTAGCACAGTCCACCAGAATATTCATCCTCTTCCTCATCAGCATGAGAGCCTCCTGCAGCTGGTCCTCTTGCTTTGTCTTGTACAGCATTTGGTGATTTTTTCTTGATTCCACCTCCTGGGACCACCAAGGTAAGACCAAGCTTGGCATACTGATAATAACAAGGCAAGTTTAATTTCTGTACTATCACAGAAGTAAATCTTATTGATTTGCACTGCACAAAATTCACCGATGCTCACAAAAAGCAAGCAGGTAATATTCAGTACAGAAAACAAATTGATGCTGCTTCCACAGCGTATTTTTCCATCTAAGAATGTAGCCTAACATTGTTTCATTTTTTCCCTCTTAAGCTCTCTAAGAATGGGATGTGACTATTGACACTGCTTTTACAGCATTTGCTCCTGCAGCTTATGTGGTTCAAGCTTTATATAAAAAAGTAATTTTTCATTATGCAGCTAATAACAGCTCATGTAAAGTCTTACAAGTGTTTTTCAGTAAGACTAAAACCTTAATTTTTACTGTTCAGTGCAGTAACACAGTAAAATTAGTCAATGCGGTTACAAAGTTTGGCATGGATTGATGTCTCCAGTACCTTACACCCTTCCTATCTTTATACTTCCTACAATTTGCATGTATTATTTAAAAAAAAAAGGGGGGGGGCATCAATGAGACAAATACTAAATTGGAGACAAAATTATTTCAGTAATTAGTAATTTGTGAAGTAATAAGTGCTAAAAATAATTCAATAAGCATCATATTCTGTAATATTTATGCACACATATCAGCTATATGATATTTCTGAGATAAAGCACAAGCAGCAAAGTGTTCTGGCCTCTAAGAAACCAAGCAGAAAAGAACTGAATTTTGGTCAACTGAGACTCTGCAAAACCGTAACAAACTGCTCTTTCACCTAAGTCTTCCCACTATGTGAAAGGAGCAATGATGTGGGAATTTACATCAGCAAGCACTTAACCGTGCTCTTTTTATTTTCATCAACTATAAAATAAAAAAAAAAATGTATCTCAACTTGAACAAGCAAAAAGATTATTAAAAAAAAGAATCCACTGGAACTCCAAACTTACATCATTGTCCATGTACTTGAAGAGTGGCAAATTACAGACTTCAGAAACTTGATCCTGATCTTGCTGGTCATACCCTTCCAGAAGTTGCTCTAGTGCTGCACAGTCTTCACTTCCATTAAATCCTGGTATGCTGAAGGAAATTAAGAGTTCATTTAGAGTGTTTCAGCAATCTACTTGACACTCACTTATTCTGTCTCTATGCTGCTGATTAATACCTGAAGAGCAAACAGCTTCTAAGCATGCGATGGATTGATTATTCCACAAAACTGCCTATAACCACTTTTATTTTTCCAGGTATATAGATAATATCCATAAAATTAAAAACTTTCAGCAATATTAGTTTGCATTCCAAGAATAAGACCACAATCACAGTCAAGACAAAAAGAGAATATTATTCTTCACTTTTTCCTGTCCAGTCAGTAAATTCTCGACTTTACATACAAACAAATCTGTAAAGAGATTTTCTATATATAAAAAAAAATTGAAGCCTTGGAAAATATGAGCAAGATGTTTGAAGACTGATCTTGAAAAATTCTTCCTAAAAGTGAAGTACAATTTAACTTACATATGTTCAAGTAATTTAACTAAAACAAAGTTTAACTAATGCTGTTTCAGTATTTTGTCACTGAAGTCATAATGAAAAGGTGAAATGGAGAGTTGCTAGGAAACATCTGAAAGCAGGGTTAAACACCAATCAAGATTTAGACACGAAAATTTTCTTCTAGATGCATATAGAATGCATCCTTCATTTCAATGTATTCAGCTGGACTACTCTGCTTCCTATATTATCTTCCAGTTCAATCAACTATTTAAAATTTTTTTAAAAGTAACAAAAAGTAGAAATCTTGCTTTTCTTCTTACATTGTATAACAAAAGCAAGTTATCCTAGATCAGCATAAACAGAAGTCTAGTGACTCACATACTGAAAACTCTTCTTTAACAAAAATGTTTATATTAATCTTCCACTCAATCTAAGTACCACACTAGATAGATTAATTCATTATACTGGGATGCTCCTACTGTGCATTTTAAGACTGGATTCCATATTTCTATCCTCAAAGGGTAACAAAATACCATGACAAATTGAAATCCTTTTTAATCACCTCCACACAACATGGCAAAAAGATTCTGAAAAAGTTCAGTTAGTAACATCCAGAAATAACTCATTTTAAGGCCATAAACATCTGTTAACAACAGCCAATCCATCTCTGTTTTGTTTCAAAAAAAAGACACAACCCAAAGGATATCAGTAAGACAAGAATCTCAGCCACAACAGTATTCTGCTCAGCTTTGAGCAAAGGGGGGAAAAAAAAAAGAAAAAAACTTCTAGTTTTTATCTCATTTCACCTGTCACACATAGAAAGTCAGTCATCAAGAAGTAGTTAAGTTCTTTATGAAGAGTCACCACAGTAATCACAGCTAAATCTGTTATGAGTGAAGAAAAATTCTTCTGATAACCATCAACCAGGGAATGCTATTACTGTACTCTAAGTCAACAGAAGAACAGCCTTAAAATTTACTGGCAGACAGTGTTTACACTACTATTTAATAATAACAGACCTACATTAATGAAAAAAACACTTTAAAATTATAGGACACGAAGTAGGCTTACCTATAGCTTTCCCTTACACATCTTTCTGCAGCAACATAATCATTTCTGTGAAGATGAACCAAGACTTGAGCAATGGTTTTCTAGACAAAAGCAAAAAAACTCAACCTGAAGATTCTTTAGGAATGAACAATACAACATGAGATAAATTCTTGGCTGCTAGGATTTAGCATGAAAAAGGTCACAACAATCTGCAATGATTCTAACATACTGACGTAAGGGAGTCAGAACAACAAGAAGAAAGCATAAAGCCGTATTCTCAACTGGTATGAAACAGATCATCTCCTATAACACTGTAAGAAACTACTGCATCAAGGAACAGTTTTTGTGGTTTATTACTTTTGATAACATCTTTATTTCTGATTTTTACTGTTTCTGACAGATCCTGTAGATAACAGCATATTACCTTCAACATTATAGTAGTGGAAGAGCACAGTCATACATTGGGGAAATATGCACTGCCACAAGTTCTCAGCATTTAGCAAGAGCTACGTATTGCCAGCCAGATGCCAGTTGTCATTAGTTACCCAGAAAAATCCTGAAATGCACCATCAGAAAATATCACTTAAATTTTACCTTATAGCATGTTGGGTAATTTTCAATTTCTTTATAAATACTTTTTTCCTTTTGAAGAGACAATGCAGCCTCATCTAACCTAAAAAAAAAAAAAAAAAAAATGAAAAAACAAACCAAACCAATCAAACAAAAAACACAGGTATATCAGTGCCAGGAACAGGAACACAGCACAATGAACCCGAGTCTTTCAAGTCTACTGGAACAAAAAGCAAAAATATGAAAAAGAGCAGCAGATCTTACTAACAGAGTAGATAAAGAAATACATAATAAGTAATTCCTTTAACCAAGGACAGGCAGGTAAAGAACATCTCTGGTATTCATTCAGAGAAATCTCATTTTTCATAACAATGACAAGATGAATGCCTTGTTACATAGTCTTAACAGATTTCTGTGTGTCATGAGGGTACTAGAAGCTAATATTGATAGTTCATGGATATCAGACTTTAAAGTCATAGTAATTCGTTTATAGTTTGAATACTTTTTTAGTCATATTAGCATTTTAAAAATCGGCAATAGCACGTGAACTATAAAGCAGCAGAGCAATCAAGTCTTTCACAGGAAGACTTTAAAGTTACTTTACAAAGTGACTATTTAGGATTTGATTACACCAAAAAAAGGGCATAAAGTCATACCTGCGTCCTCTGACTAGAAGTCTTGATGCTTTCCCTAGCATTTCTAATGCTTGCCGTAAACGTTCTTCATTCTAGAGAACAAGAATAATTAATGCATTCTTATTTCATATGCACGGAATTAAGATTGCTAGACTTTAATCTAAGCATATCATCTGTAACTCAGAACGACACTTAATTATCAGCAGTTCACACACTGGAGGAAAACATGAAGAGCATTGGTACACCCAAGCCCTACAACCAGCTCCCCTATGGATCTATAAAGCAAAGTAATATCAGTGCAAAATTGCTAATCTGGAAACACATGACAACTGACAATAAAGAAGTATACCAGAAGCATTAGCAAAAATGAAGATCATCTGCTCATGGGACAGGTAGAGCATCAAGCAAACCCTTCTCTTCTGTGCCTTCACAAATGCAAAGTAAACTGAATCCTAACTTTTATAGTCTCCTGCACAGCATAAGAAGCCTTCAGTTTCACTACTAAGCCAGCCATGTGAAAGGAAGGAGAAAGCTAAACTTTTTCTTAACTTTATAGATGGGCTTAAACACCAATTCATAATACACTGTACACTTTCTGGGACTGGAGAGTTCTTTGCTAGCAGGTAAGGAAAAATCCCAACAAAACAAACACCCCCACTCACTTCAAACACTGAAGCCGCTTGCTGATATAGCTGCACAGCCTTCTCTGGGTTCACATTTTCTATTAACCTGTAAAAAGCATAAATCATTTATCTTCTGGTGAAGCGAAAGTATTTCTTACTTAAAAGCACCAAAAAGATATGAAAGAAAACCAAAGACACATCCGTGCCCTGCATGCATTCTAGTCACCAATACCACAAACTTACTTTCCAGCCCGTTCCAGTGCAATAGCTGCTGTATCTGGCGTCCCGTTCTCCAGGTACATCATACTGGCTTTCTCGATCAGCTGAACTGCTTCAGGGAGTCTCTGCATTTCCTGCAAAGCCATAGTCAGGGAAACACTGCTGTCAGGAATGTTCAATGAAACAAAATAAGATATTACAGTTTGTTAAGACTCCCAATTTTTATTTACAAACTTGTAGAAATAGTGGAAGTTGACCACCATGTCCATAAAATTCACTTGTAAGTAACAAACTCCCAAGTAAAGCACAAATTTGTGGTAGTTTAGAGCAGAAGCACCATTCCATTACCCTCTGACACAAGGCCCTCACCTTTTCTTCTGCAAAGGGAAAACAATTTCTCTTCCCTCCCCCTCAATTACAAATGTCACTTCCCTAACCTACTGAAGGTATTGGTGGGAACTGTAAGTTTACAGAAAAAAAATCACTTTAATATGCTAGTAGCTTACATGTATTTGTAAAACAGTTCAGTGCACAATATTCTTCGCAATAAAATAGAATTTTTAAATAAAAACTAGCAAATTAAGATACCTTTAGCATCATGCCAGCTTGTTCATAAGCTCTGCAGAAAAAAAAATTACAATTTAGTTAGATGTGGCATCTTTTGCAAGCTGTAGTTAAACAGCACAAGTTAACATCCATTAGCTAGCACTTCACAGTTAATCTTTAAAGATCTGAAGACATTTCAAGTGTTTTACTTAATGTCATAGTGCATGTTTAGCATCACCTCCCACAAATGAAATACCTCAACCACACTCCCAACTAAAAATCTGTTCTTATGATCTGACCCACAGGTAATATTTGTATTATTTGTCATCTGCTTGCTCTGAAGTACTCTTTAATTAAAAATTTCTTTATGAGCTCAACAGTGTAGAATTCAAAATAACAAAAGATTCATCTAAGAAAAAATGCATTATGTCAAAGGTCACTGAAAAATATCACAACCGTCATTTCTTCAGATGGGCAATGGAGGTTTTCAGACTTTCCTAGCCCACACTTCCATTAAACTTATTTTGAAAGATAGAAATCACTTGAACGACTCCAATGACTACAGATCTACATGACAGTTCATGCTTGTACCATATGTTAGAAAATTTATTTCAAATTACTCTGTGCTTCTGTACTTACTTGGCAGCATGGAAGAGACTGGAAGTAACATTGTCAAAAGTCAAGGACAAAAGCCACAAAAATATAATGCAGAAAAAATAGTAGCGTACAAAATCTTATATAAGTATTAGTTTCAAAACAAGGAATCCCATAAAGGCAGATTGAACCCACTACATTTCTAGGCAAAGCATCAATAACAAATTCTTCAAATGACAGAAAAAAATGCAACACAACAAAGCATAACTATATGTAAAGTTGTAAGAGACATATTTATTTCATTTGTAAGTATTTAAAAAAAAAAAGCAACCAACAATAATTTCTGGAGCACTAACTAGACATCTCAGGCACTGGTCAGCACCTTATCACTCCAGATGTTATTGAAAACAACCCAGATTTTCTAATCTAGAGAATTCCTTAGTTCTCCCACTCAGAGTACACAGGAATAGTCTTTTTAAGAATTTTGTAGATTAACACAATATGCAAATATATTAAATTCTAAGTAGCAAAATGTTAGTTCCTAGGAAAAAAATAATAACAATCAATGAAAAGATACGCCTTATTGTTTTCATGTGCCTCAGCTTCTCGTAAACAGGCTTCCCTTGCCTGGTCGAACTGCTTGGCATTCTTAAAAGCAACAGCTGCAAGACATCAAATAAAGTTCTGATTTACAGCTTGCCATTTTTCTTTCTTCAGCACTTCTGCTCAAGAATTTAGCCACTTAAACATGCAAATGGACTATTTAAATGAATGGTTACAGTTTACCAAGCTCTTCCAAAAAATTCCATGACAACCCTCCATTTTTATTAGTCGCTTAGTTACCATTAGAAACATCTATTTTCAATTATACTTCCACATCATCATCATTGTACTACACATCATGCACAACATGTTTAGCTGGATTTGGAATTCACTCATTCTATATTTTAATTGCAGAACTGCATGAAGACATACGTATATAGTTTTAATTATTAGAGGTTATACCAAATCAGTGTGACAGGAACAGAAGTGTACCATCAACAAAGCACACCTACAACAACTTCCTCAACTTCAGAGCACAGATACATATTTCTACCTCCCTTAGAATAATAGGATAACAAAGGAGGATTTCAATTTTAATTTAATTAAATTTTAATTTAAATTTTAATTTACAGATACTCCAGTTGATCTTCCAAATCTGTATCTTTTATTCAGGCTAAAATGAATGAGCAGGAATGACTAGACAAAGAAGCAAAAAAGCCATAAAGCCATCTCTCTACCGTACTGAGAAAGTCTTTACCAGGACATACTTCACAAGTTAAAAAAAAAGTGAAGTTTTAAAAGCAGTTTGAATATTTGTTCTTTTGCAGGTAAAGTCATAGGATTTGGGGGTGAACAAGGGAAAGAAGATTTTTTTTTTATCACACAGAGATATGCAAACTTGTAAACTTGAAAATATATAGCTTTGACAACTGTCCATCTTACTTTATCTTTGCAAGAGTTTTACTTGCACAACACAATGTACTGAAAGTATATAAAATTTATCAGGAATTAAGCTTAAAGAATACTTTGAAACCTTAAACTATATGGCCATATTTAGAGCCATGCATACCTGCTTTGCCATATTCGGTAGCTGCACTGTCATAATCTGGTTTCCACTTTAAGAATCCAGTTTTCAGACTAAAATGCAAGAAGAAAGGTCTTTTAATGATCAGTAAAAAATTTATGTTTTACCCTCAAATCTCTTCAGATATATTTAAAACATTAGACTTCCTCTGATAAGGAGCAATCACCCATATGCAAATACTATGATGGCATCACAAAAGCAAAAATAAATGGTGGCATTGCTGGGAACCACACAAAGCACTGCAACAATCTCCAATGCCTTGCCCGAATACAGTTCTACCATTCACAGACAGTCTTGACAAGTCCTGCTCTTTGACAGTTAGAAGTCAACAGAAGAAAAACACTTCCATCTACACCAACGTGATATCTCAAAGTTTCTAATACTACAACACTGACAATATTTTTTGTTACACAATGTGAAGTTTCCAGTGTTCCTTTACAGTCAAAAGCTTCCTATCACATACAGAAATGAAAGAACTTACCAATACCTAGACAAAGCTTCATATGTTATTTATGTATCTACAACAGATGACAATAAGTGGTGCCATGCATGCAGATACACATACAGGCAAAAATATACATTGCAAAACAGAGTGAGTCATTAAGCAATGCTGACTTCAATATTGTGACTTCCTTACTTCTAAAACAAATCTAAAAATCACCATAACTTCAGAGTTTACATTCATATCTGCTGTGGGCAGATACTTGTGGTGTGATGCAATACATACTTAATTTGGAAAAACACTGGTTTTGTGGTCTTATTTCGGTGAAAGCCAGCAGAACATAGATCTAAAACAAACCTTCATATTGTGTTATTTTTATCACAGGCAAAGTCTCAAATGCCTCTAACTAAAATACTCAATGCTTTAATTTGCACAAAATTTGAGATTCGGGTACCTTTTATTTCATAGACTCATAGAATAACCAGGTTGGAAGAGACCTACCGGATCATCGAGTCCAACCATCCCTTAAACATTGCCACTAAACCATGCAACCTTGTCCACCCATGCCTTAAACACCTCCCGGGAAGGTGAATCAACCACCTCCTTGGGTAGCCTGTTCCAGTGATCAACAACCCTTCCTGTGAAAATTTTTTTCCTAATGTCTCGCCTAAATCTCCCCTGGCAGAGCTTGAGGCCATTCCCTCTCGTCCTGTCCCCTGTCACTTGGGAGAAGAGGCCAGATCCCTCCTCTCTACAACCTCCCCTCAAGTAGTTATAGAGTGCAATAAGGTCTCCTCTCAGACTCCTCTTCTCTAGGCTAAGCAACCCCAGCTCTCTCAGCCGTTCCTTATAAGGTCTCTTCTCCAGCCCCTTCACCAGCTTCGTTGCTCTTCTCTGGACTCGCTCCAGAGCCTCAACATCCTTCTTGTGGTGAGGGGCCCACAACTGAACACAGGATTCAAGGAGCAGCCTCACCAGTGCTGAGTACAGAGGGAGAATAACTTCCCTGGACCTGCTGGTCATGCCTTTTCTGATACAAGCCAAGACGCCACTGGCCTTCTTGGCCACCTGGGCACACTGCTGCCTCATGTTCAGTTGCTGTCAACCAACACCCCCAGGTCCCTCTCCTCTTAGCAGCTTTTTAGCCAGACTTCTCCTAGCCTGTAGCACTGCACAGAGTTGTTGTGCCCCAAGTGCAGAACCCAGCACTTGGCCTTGTTAAACCTAACGCCACTGGATTCTGCCCAGTGGTCCAGCCTGTTCAGATCCCTCTGCAGAACCTCCCTACCCTCCAGCAGATCCACACTTCCACCCAGATTAGTGTAGTCTGCAAACTTGCTAATGGTGCACTCAATGCCTTCATCCAAGTCATCGATAAAGACACTGAACAGGGCTGGACCCTGCACTGAACCCTGGGGAACACCACTTATAACTGGCCTCCAGATGGAATAAACTCCATTTCCCACCACTCTCTCGGCCCGACCATCCAACCAGTTTTCCACCCAGGAGAGTGTGGGCCTGTCCAGGCCAGAGGCTGACAGTTTCCATAGCAGAATGCTGCGAGAAACTGTGTCAAAGGCTTTACTGAAGTCCAGGAAGACCACATCCACAGTCTTTCATTCGTCTAGCAGCCAAGTCACTTGGTCATAGAAGGTGATCAGGTTTGTTTGGCAAGACCTGCCTTTTGTGAACCTGTGTTGACAGGGCCTGATCACCCGGTTCTCTTGCATGTGCTTCATGATAGCACTCAAGATCACATGTTCCATGACTTTCCCTGGCACTGAGGTCAGACTGACTGGCCTGTAGTTCCCTGGATCCTCCCTCCAACCCTTCTTGTAGATGGGCACAACATGAGTCAGCCTCCAGTCCAGTGGAACTTTCCCAGTCTTCCAGGACTGTCGGAAGATGATGGAAATGGGTTTGGCCAGTATATCTGCCAGTTCCTTCAATACCCTAGGATGAATCCCGTCTAGCCCCATAGACTCGTGGGTATCTAGTTTGGCAAGCAAGGCTCTGACCGTCTCCTCTTGGACCATGGGAGCCTCATTTTGCTCCTCTAGTTCCGGGGTTTGTACACAGAGGGAACAACTTTCTTTACAATTAAAGAGTGAGGCAAAGAAGGCATTAAGACTGTATGGTCTCCCTATTCCTCCTTTTATTTTATATACACACACACACACACACATATATTTACAGAAGGATTTTTTGTTATTTTTCCCAGACTTTGCCAATCTAATTTCTAGTTGAGCCTTAGCCCTTCTGATTTTTTCTCTACACAACCTCACTTCCCTCCTGTAGTCCATCCAAGATGTCTGTCCCCTCTTCCAGAGCCCATAAACATTCCTCTTCTTCTTGGTATCACTCAAGATCTCTTTGCTCAACCAAGGTGTTTTTTTCCCCTGCTGGCTTTTTTTCTGGAACACGGGGATGGCTTTCTCTTGAGCTGCTAGGATTTCCTTTTTGTAGAGCCCCCAGCCCTCATGGGCTCCCTTGCTCTTACGTACTGTCTCCCATGAGACTTTGCCAACCAGCCTTCCGAATAGTTCAAAGACTGCCCTCTGGAAATCTAATGCTACTGTCCTGCTAAGTACCCTCTTCACTTCACCCAGAACAGAATGCTTTCTAGGATAAGCTTAAAATGAATTCCACTGAAATGCACTTCTAATCATGTAATTTGAATAAGATACTCTGGGTACAGATTTTTTTGTTCTAAGGTCTCTCTTCTATCACAGTTTATACTTTTGATCCATTTTGTCAGGATGAACAATCAATATTCTTAGAAAAATACATTACCTTTGGATTAGTTAACTCTATTACATTTATATCATAGTCTACAAAATTGTGACTTACAAGCAAAATGGCTATACTCAGTGTTAAAACATACATTAAATAAGATTATCATATGTAGATGTCAAGTCCTCCAAGCCAAATGTCAGCACAGGTCTTTGAGGCCATCTAAGAAGAAACAATCACATTTCTTATCAGCAGGAACACATCGCCTTCACAAGGTTAAGCTCTTATTCCCCACAATCCACATAACTTTTCTCCTATTTGTCTTTTCCCCACTAACTCTGGCAGAAGAAGAGAGATGTCTTCTTTCACTTACCAGGTAGGAGTCAGAGCAATAAAGGCAACACAGCCCTCACAGAATCCACACAGGCTCTGGGCCTATGAGCCATGTAGCCTCACTGAGATTATTTTTTAAGTTTTAGGGCTGCTTTACTCTCACAGTTTGGGGAACAGAGGTGACCTTTAGTATCCACCCCTGCAGGGAAGGGACCCAGAAGCAGAAGAGGGGCCAAGCAGCCATGCCCTCCTGCTCCGCCAGCACCAGCTGGCTTCCACAATCCTCTATTTCCCTCCCTCCCTATTTCCTGCGATCAAGTCACCTGGCACACACAATGCCCACTAGTCACAGAATCATATAATAGTTTGGGTTGGAAGCCATGTTAAAGGTTATCCAGTTCCAACCTCCCTGCCATGGGCAGGGACACCTCCCACTGGACCAGGCTGCCAAAGGCCCTGCCAACCTGGCCTTGAACACCTCCAGGGATGAGGCAGCCACAGCTTCCCTGGGTAACCTGTGCCAGTGCCTCACCACTCTCATCACGAATAATTTCTTCACATCTAGTCTAAATTTCTCCCTCTTCAGTTTATAGCCATTCTCCCTAGTCCTATCACTCCATGCCCTTGTAAAAAGTCCCTTCCCAGCTTTCCTGCAGCCCCTTCAGGTGGTTGCTATACGGTCACCTTGTAGCTTTCTCTTCTCGAGGCTGAACAGCCCCAATTGTCTCAGCCTGTCCTCACTGCAGAGGTGCTCCAGCCCTTGGATCATCTTCACAGCACTCCTCTGGGCCCATTCCAACAGCTCCATATCTTTCTTATCTTGAGGATTCCAGAACTGGACATAATATTCCAGATGAGGTCTCACAAGAGAGGAATAGAGAGGCAGAATCCCCTCCCTCTCCCTGCTGGCCACTCATCCTTTGATGCAGCCCAGGACACGGTTGGCCTTCTGGGCTAGGAGCGCACACTGCCAGCTCACATCAACCTTCTCATCAACCAGCACCCCCAAGTCCTTCTCCGCAGGGCTGCTCTCCATCACATCGTTCTCCATCCTGTACTGACAAGGCAGATAGCCCCGACCCAGGTGCGGGACCTTACACTTGTTTTTGCCGAACGCCATGCGGTTAACACACAGGCCCACTTCTCCAGCCCGTAGTCAGCGCGCCCCCCCCACCCCGCCCCCCTATGCCACAGGCTGCGCGCAGGACATCATGGGAGTTGTAGTTCCCCCGCTGACTCCACTCCTCCAAAAGGCGCCGGCAAGAACTACAAGTCCCAAGAGCGCAAAACGCGCCGCCGCTGCGGGGAGGGCGTGCGGGGCTGCCGCGCTAAGCCGGCCGATATCAGCCGCAGGGCCGCTTCTGCGGGAGGGGACGCGGCGCCTCCGCGGGGCGGGCTCCACGGCCCAAGCGCTCAGCTAGCAGCCGCCTGACAGCTGCTCGGCCAGCTTTCCCCACCCTCCGGCCTCCCTCCCCTCCGCTCCGCTCACTATTTCTCCGCTTTAGCGATGTGCTCCAGCGCCTCATTAATCTTCTGCGCCGCCATCTCGGCCCAGGGGACGCCGCGCCAGCCGCCTGGGAACGGCGCGGGGGTGGCAGGGCGGGGCTCGGGCTCCTCTTCCTCCGCCTTGCGCCTGCGCTGCTGCCTCCCCTCCTCCTGCCTTCCCACCCCGGTCGCTGGCCGGCGGGGGCGGCCTTAGCGACTGAATGAGGCGGAGTCAGAGAACCGTAGGGTGTATTGGGTTGGAAGGGAACTTAAAGCTCACCCAGTTCCAACCCCCCTGCCATGGGTAGGGACGCCTCCCACCACACCTGTCTTCCAAAGACCACATCCAACCTGGCCTTGAACGCCTTCAGGGATGGGGCAGCCACAGTCTCCCTGGGCAACCTGTGCCAACGCCTCACCACTCTGATTGTGAAGAATTTCTTCGTGATGTCTAATGTAAATCTTCTCCCCTCCAATTTAGAGCCATTCCCCCTAGTCCTGTCACTCCATGACCTTGTAAAATGTCCCTCCCCAGCTTTCCTGCAGCCCCTTCAGGTACTGGAAGGATGCTATAAGGTGTCTTTAGAACCTTCTCTGGGCTGAACAAGCCCAACTCTCTCAGCCTGTCATCATAGAGGAGGTGCTCCAGCTCTCTGATCACCCTTGTAGCCCTCCTCTGGACCCATTCCAACAACTCCATATTCTTATGCTGAGGATTCCAGAACTGGACACAGGACTCCAGATGAGGTCTCACAAGAGAAGAATAGAAGGGTGGAATCCCCTCCCTCTCCCTGCTGGCCACACATCTTTTGACGCAGCCCAGGATATGGATGTCTGCCAGGGCTGTGAACACGCATTTCCAGCTCATGTTGAATTTCTTATCAACCAACACCCCCAAGTCCTTCTCCATGGGCCTGCTCTCAATCACAATATCCCCCATCCTGTATTGAAATCCCAGTTCGCCCTGACCCACATGCAGGATCTTGCATTTGGCACAACTCATGACATTTGCACAGGGCCACTTCTCCAGCTTGTCCACCTCTTTGATGGCGGAAGGTATCTCACTCCTTCCTTAGTAACCCTGTCAGTGTTATGACCTGGCAGGGGTTGTGCAGGTGAATGGCTGCTCATGGTGTTGGGCTGTGCCACACTCAATCATAGACTCATAGAACTGGTTGGCTGGAAAAGACCTTTAAGGTTATTGAGTCCAGCCATGAGCCTAATACTGAAAAGCATATCACTGAACCATGTCCTTAATCACTGCTTCTCCACATCTTTTAAATACCACCAGGGATGGTTACTCAACTACTTTCCTGGGCAGCCTGTTCCAGTGCCTGATATCCTGTTCCTAATATCTAATCTCAACCTCCCCTGGTCCAACTTGAGGCCATTTCCTCTTGTTCTAACACTGTTACTTAGGAGAAGACACAAAAAACCCACCTCACTACAGCCTCCATTCAGGCAGCTGTAGACAGCAAGCCCCAGCCGCACATCTTGTCCTTGGCCCTGTGTTTCCCAGGGTTTTCAAATGGAGACAAGAAAAGCATATCTCATGGGCCAAAGGCTGAAAAGCACTGCTTGTCCTGCTCTGAAAGAAGCCTTCAGAAACCATTTTGCTGATGCACACTCCTCTGGCATTTTTGGTGTTTGTAAAAACAAGAGGCTGTCCCCACCAGGCTGGCACAGAAATCTCAAGCTGAAGGCATGAATGGTCTTTAAGCACACCAGAGTCACTAATGCTGAAACATACCCAGATTACACAACCAGTAACTGAGCTGAAAATGCTAGAATCTGTCTTACTGTCCATACATCCAGTTTCCTTGACTTGTTAATCTGAAACATCCTTGAGTTACAGAAGGTCTGCGATTGAGGCCAGAAAGGGATTTATTCTCAAAACTTAGATATCCTTATTGTCTTCCGGTAATCAGAATAAGAAAAATATTTATCAACACAGGTGACAGGAAGCAAAGTGAGAAGCTGGTTAAATTTGAAAAACTCTTCTCTGACAGTAGGAGTCATTGAAAGTCCATACTGTTTACAGGAATTGGAGCTTTGCAGTTTTTTCTACCTTAAATAGTGAAAAGAAGCAATATTTACATTATTTGTTTTATTCTAAGTAGGCATCAGACTCACAGGTCTGAATTGCTCTCCCTTTTCTTACATTCCCTTGATGACATGGAAACTTAATTTTCTAACTTTGGTTCTTATGCTGTGCTTGAGAGGCTATCATCTACTGCAGACAGTGGAAAACCCCTACTAAATCGTACATATAATTGTTCTGTGTCCTCGATCAAACTAGAAAAAAAAAATGTTGTAGAGAGGGTTTTTTTCTGCTTTCAAAAGCAGATGGGTGATCATGGGAGTACAAGGAGAAAATAGCTAATACATATGCATAATTATTTTGCATAATACATATGCAAAAAGGTTTCTGGCAAGCGCTGGCTGGTTGCAGGTAAAAGAAAGGAGGCTATGGTTGGAGAGATTCCTGTATTGCCACATCTGTCTTTTCTTTCACTTGCTGCAGCAGCCAGGGTAGATCTAGCCATGTAAGTAAGAGATTGCTGCAGTGCCTTTCAAATAAATTAGTGTTAGCTGGGAAAGTAAATTGATAGATCTGTGGCATTAAAGGACGCGATAATCTCAGAGAGTGCTTCTGATGCACACAATTCATGACCTATTGTTTCTGTGTTTGTTTTTGGTAAATGCTCCTGGCCTACTGTGTTCCCTGGGTTATAAATAGATACTCATTTTCTAGTGAAACTACAGATGTGCACTGTCTGGTTACACTTCATATTGGAATGACCAGATGAAGGATTTCCAAGACTAGTATTAAATGAAATAGGATATTCCTGGGTAGCTTTTATTTTGTAGACGTGGAACCTTGAGAGATTTTACATCTGGGAAGGATCATATCACCACATCTGGTGCTTGGCTGTGAAATAGAATTTGGTGTTGAAAAATGACCAGTTACAATGTCAAAAGAATTTACTGTGATAGCAGTTAGAGTGACAAACTTATTAAAGTATAATCTTACAGGTTTTGTTTACTAAGTAGATGTGGACTCTGCAAATACAGTAGCTCTACAGCTATAAGGCATTGGTCATTAACTCAGCTGCCCATCAATACAACTTGCAGAGGGTTTCTGTCTGTCTAAGTATTTCATAACGTACACCATTGCAACTGAAGGTATCAGTTATCAAAAATAAGCAGCATAAAGTGATGCAGCCCAATTTGTCTTAAATGGGTTAAAAAAGTACCTGTGTGAGACTACACAAGGGCTAACCTCTGGCAAGAGGCTGGAGGCAAGCACCTAGGGACAGCACCTTCCACTGTTACGGTTGGGTCTACCCACAGTCCTGCAATAAGGACAGCCTGGGCTTCCTTCAGAGAGCTATTTTTAATTGTAAAAGACTATCAGTACAACCACAGCTAAATTTGTTTCCTAATTAACTGACTTCAGTGTGAATGTGTCATGTTCTTGTTCAGAAAGTCAGGACTGACTGCAGTGAGTTTTATTTTAAATCAGCTGCTGAATCCTATCTGCTTATCCACTGGATCTAGAAGGTGAATTTAAGTTTCCCTAGATGTGGATTTCCCAGCTGTGTCTGATACCATTTTTTGGCAGCGGGACATGGAAAGTTAGTCATGTAATTTATTAGTGTCTGAGTTGGAGTCATAACTCCAGTAACAACAGCTATACCACGACACTGAGGAAATTACCTGAGAGGAAGGGAGTGGTATCTGCCTATTCCTCCTACCAGAAAGACCACTACTAACACTAGTCTTCTAACGAACAGTTGGCTCAGACATATTTTAGGCCCATTACATACACAAAAATGTGTTCTGTGATCTCTCTGTCCCAGTACCAGCATATCAGTGCTCCAATAAATTTTCTTTTCCTGTCTTCAGCATTAAATCCATACAATTATTTTGGCCATGAGACATTACTAGTTCCTGTCTTCGTTAATATGGCAGAAAGCAAACGAATAACTCTGGGAGTGGCAAAATTAATAAAGACTAGTTTTCTGTAGATTTGTGTCTCCCTGCTGGTTGTATTTAATTAAATAGCAGAAGGCTACAGTGTGAGCATGCCTTTGATTAGAGGTCGGAGAATAGAGAGGCATTATAAATATCCCAACTGAGGGAAGTAATGTCTAATTGGATTTCCAGAGTCATGAGGGAGGAGGAGGATATTGGGGTGTTTAGTAAGGTGTTCCAATGTGAAATATTCATAATATCTTCCATACTTTTTAGTGAACATATAATTTATGTATTCCTTTTCCAGGTTCAGTAAGGTGCCAGTGCACCTAGGTAAGTCCAGTTGATTTTGCCATGGGTAATATGGAATGTTATGATTACAAAATCCTTTAGAAGATACCTACAGTCTCTCCTGCTTCTCTTACTTCCAACAAGAATCTGTTTTCCTAGATCATGACAATCTGAAAATGTAATTTATTCACAGTCAAATTAATTTTATGCAACAGTTGGCGCAGGACTCACAAACATATGTACAATATTGACAGATGTGAATAAAGCCCTTCTACAGAAGAGTTGAGACACTTTTCCCTGTTGTTTTTTCAAGAGTTCAAGGCAGATAAAAGCCTGAAACTGCCACAATACCATTTTCCATGTGCTCTAGTGGGGAATCTCATGAAATCTATATTGTTGGCATTTGTCACCTCCTGGACATGCTCCTTAAGGTATTGATACTTCCTCACCTTTTTAGCCACTGTATCATTAAGTGGTGATAATTTGCTTTTGTATCTGATGATAATAAGCCACCACTAATGCTTGACCACCCTTAAAAAGGTTGGGCTCATAGAACATTTTAGTGGTGTCAGAAGAGTGGATTGTGAAATGCTAGCCTAACCTTTTGAGCTTCCTCAGGCAGTAGATCATGCAGTTGGTTATGTCTTTTGATCCTAGCTTCCCTAACTGCTGGGCAATACTCAATAATATGTGTGCAAGACTCACTCTCAGCTTGACAGTGCTGGCAAATCTTGAGGTTCCTGTCTACCCCATGCTAGAAATTCCCCCATAGGGTAGACATTAGCTCTTACTTGTAAGGCAGTAATGATCTTCCTGTGGGGAATGCTCCTATAATATTCAATCCAGTTATTAATAATATTGTCTTTTTCAAAGTTAGCAATTCTATGTCCCTAACATGACAGCCTTCCAATTAAAGAATTCTTCCTTCTAGCAGTTACTAGGTCTCAGAAAGATGACCTTGAAGTGGAAATGTCCCATTCTGAGATAGAGCCTCACTGCAAACCACTTCCGAAATTCAGGTCCCACATTGATGGGTACCTCTCTACCCTTCCTCCCATAAAAATCCACAACTTTCAGAATTTATTCTTAATACCTCCTTGATTTCTTAGTGTCCTCAGGAGGGTGGGCAATTCAGTGCAACTGACAAGCCCGCATGTTTGCATGTTTGGAATCAACATGCACAGTAGAGGGTCAGCTGATAGACTGAACAGATTTGGAGATGTTGCCTTGCCTTGTTTCACACCAGTCTGTATGCCACTGGGGGCCAAACTGTTCATTCTTCAGCTCTATCTGGGTATTAATATTATGTTAAAGCATTTTAGCTAGGTTAATAAGATCAACATCAACACTCTTCTGTTTAGAGCCATTGTAAAATAAGACTGGTTTTGGTGTTGGAAGGCTTTAGCCAAATTGATGAAGGCTACCCTGAGAAGCTAGGGTTTCCCCTTAGAACATTTGAAGAGGTAGCTAAAGTTTAAATTTTTTGTAACAAATGCTACAAAATGTCATAAAGCCTCTCTGACACAAATTAATAGAACGTGCTCAGGTGAGCCAAGCTGTTTAGATTCTTGGAAACAGCCTCAAAATATTTGAGATAATTATTGATATTGCTCTATCATTCAGGAAATGGGGATTTTGATATTCACACTTTCAGGCATAATGTGATGCTGGTAGTATGACACTGGACACCAGCCATGAAAAAATTCCATTAGTTGGACACTGGGTATCTATCTTAATTAGGTACCTTAGACTCAAATGGCCTACGCTCAGTCACGATTTTTTACTAGTTTCTCAGATGTTCTTAGAGATCTCTTTTGCCATCATCATGGCTTATAATGTCAAATTGCCTGTGAAGACAATAGCCTTGAAAGCTGCCAGGCCTTTGAATGTTCCTTGTGACTGCCATTGCAACTTGAACACAATATGCACCTTGTCAGGAGACTCTATCTTGGGGATTCTACATTGTGTCAGATACTGATAATACTGGCTAGTTTCCCTCTGTCTGGGTGGAACAGACACTGAAAGTGTAAGAATTGTCTTCATTGCACTACTTTCTTCTTCATCTACCTTTTCAGTGGACCCAAAGGGCATAATTCCTTGTGCTTTTGCGTTAGGCTCTTCATTGCCATGATATACTTAGCAAATAGGTGTGCATAGCAATTTTCAGAAGCCTTTGTAATCAGAAGGTTAGGTCTTTCTCCCCTTAAATCACCTAAAATCCCATTGGAAGAATAGGAAATTTGTCAGCCATTCCAAGACAACCTTTCTGTAATGTATTTTGACTCACCTCCTCTGTGCAACCCAACATCATCTTGATGTATCCCCTCTTCTTGGCGATGCTTTTTCCAGTCCATATATTTCACCATTTTGGGTTTTTACTGGAGTGTTAAGAAGTGCTCTCCTTTTGTTACTCATCTGTTTGGCCATTTCAGACAGCAAGTGCTCTGCTATTAGCTATTAACTTCTGCAGTTATAGAGATTCTTCTACAGCCTCAGTGACACAATAATGAGTTGTCTTCTTCTGTACTTATATTTCATGAACCTTGCATAAGGTTTCAATTTTTTAGTCACTTTTCTTTCTAGTGCTGCCAAATTCTGTTGCATGTGAGTAATGGCTTCAAAAGATGAAGTGGGATATTAAACAATACATGGAGTACCACTGTATGCATTTATTTTCTTGGGAAACAAGGTTTTTGTTTCCACATACACCAATGCAAATATATGGAAAATGTATTCCTGAGTGTGTCTGATATGCTTTACATCTGTTGTTCCTACCTGTGGCTTCCAGGATGGAATCAGTGGTGATACATTGCCTTTCCTTTTTATTTCCTTATGCCTTTTCTTGTATGCTGACAGTTACATGCATAGTCATGTTGTTACCTGAATCCAAGGAAATGGATCTAGCTTTAGGAAAGAATAAGAAGGAGATAAAGAATCCTGATGCAAGATAATGTGTTTTTATTGAAGGCTTTGTCTCACAAAGTCAATTGGGACATTTTAAGGAGTATGGAGTTCCTCTTACCTACTTTTCTGAGGTCATTTGGGGTACGTTTCTTCTGATGTCAGTTCTAGCTTCATTATCTCCCAGTCCATATTATGCAAGAGTGTTCACACTCACCACAGCTACCCTGCATTGTTCCAGCACAAAGGAGTATGTGGCCTCCCAGTGAATAAACACCTACTGTTTTGGCTAGATTCTTCTGAGCTAGTTCTGCTCCTTGACCGATATTTATCAAGCAGTCACTGCTGCACAAAAAGGGGATCAGGAATATATGGTAGGGACAGGAATTCCATGAGCCAATTTAAATACCACATGCTAAATGAGTAATCACAGCTTTACTTTTTTTACCTTCTTTTTCTGTTGTTGAGTAACTTATTCAAGATAGAGCACATACATAATTTAAAGATGTAACTCTTCTTCTGCTTCACCTTTCTGAATCCGGAACCTCTGGAAACTTCTTGCCTTTCTTTCCTCTGTCCTTTCTTTCTGAAATGTTTTCCACAGAAGGCTCTCTCATAAGATTGTCCTTTTAGAAAGTCAATTATTCCTCTCACTGGATCTACCTAGTGTTAGTAGTTTTTGATGGTTTTTTCATTGTTTTGCAGCAGTTTCTCCACAAGATGCTCAGAATGGAAAATGAAGTTTAAAATGTAGCATTGTTTCCCAAATCATGATGCATTTGTAACTTGACATGAGCCTGTATCCTTTAATCTGTCACTGAAATAATGTTTGGCATAGATCTCAGAACAGAGACAAGAAAACTGCATAATGAATGGTTCTTCCAGATGCCAGCTTCTGCTTCATATCTAGGAACAAGGAAGTGAGGAAACAAAAGGGTTTGTCTCTGATGGTCTGATCACTAAAATCCAATAATAGCAATAAGGCTGTCCAAGCTCTTAGTCACTTCTACTGACTCCACAGTTTCATGCTCCTGTAGCAAGATTTGCAGAGGTGTGATAACAGATTCCTCGATTTTGTTTTAACCTTTGTCATTGTTGCTTTCCTTAGTCTGCTTCAGAGGAGCATATGTAGCTCTTCTGACATCCTAGCTGATTGCCTTTGAATTAGGAATTGAATCTAATGCGACAGAAGCTGCTGCACTATGAGTTACAGACTGTAGTGTTTTAATGCTGGTAGAGGCACAGCTATTGATTTCATTAGTTAAGTTCATTCTAATAGTATGCACAGTTGCTAGGTTTTGTTCCACATGGTATCATGGAGTAATTATAACATATGCTGCATTCCTCCATCATGCCATATTTCATTCTTCAGCATAGAACACTTTCTCAGATTAGTTGCTTTGCTCATGTATTGGAACACCCTACCTCACAGTACTTTCATTAGCAATATCAAAGCCTGTTTCTCCTTAGGGAGAGTCGGTTATCCAGCTTTGAATTGTTGTTGACATAGACTATTATCATGCTGCTGCAGTGTGTGTCTGCAACAGGTTAAACTACACACTTCTACAGAAGTCTTTTTAATGAGCTGGTCATCAAAAATTATGTGGCAGCTGTGTAGGTACTCTGTGAAGGCCTCCTAGGGTATTGAAAGTCAGTCCTATGGGCAGTTGAGGTGACTGAGAAGTGAATCACTATTATTCTTAGTGTAAACATGAGAAGTAAAGAAAATAAACGTTCCTGTTTAGCACTATTAAAACTGATGATTCTTGCTTTCAAAGATAGCATTGAGATAGTTTAAAAAAAATGTTAAAGGAGAATTTGATAAAAGGTTTCCACTTGCTTGAGTGGCCTAAAGACCCTTTTATCCCCTACAAAGACCACATCTGTAGATTAGGTATTAGTCCCTAGATAAAGGTGATAAAAGTCTCCTTTATAGTTCAGTCTGTGGACTGGAGAAAATCTCCTTCAAGTTACTAAAGTGATTTAAATTTCCATCTTCTATAAAATTTCAACCCTCCATAACCCCTGTGTGTGGATGATTACTGTTAAGAGCTGTAGGAAGAATTCAGTGGGCTGCTTCATCCAGATGCACTCTTTGACATGTAGTTTGGGTTCACTAGTCATTTATGACCCTTTGCAAAATTGTTTAGAAGGTTTGGACAAGATGTTCATAATGTACATTCCCACTAGCCCCAATACTAGTCTGTTGTCTGCATTTTTATTGTTAATTACTTTTCAGGGAAAAAAATGATTTGAAAATCTATGCAGATGTTAAGTGTTTCCTGTCATTTTCATAGAATCACAGAATCACAGAATCACAGAATCATAGAATCATAGAATAGTTAGGCTTGGAAGGGACCTTAAAGATCATCTAGTTCCAACCCCCCTGCTATGGGCAGGGATATCTCACTAGATAAGGATACCCAAGGCCCCATCCAACTTGGCCTTAATCGTCTACAGGGATGAGGCATCCACAACTTCTCTGGGCAACCTGTTCCAGTGTCTCACCAATCTCATGGTGAAGATATTCTTCCTAACGTCTAGTCTAAATCTGCCCTTCTCCAGTTTATATCCATTCCCCCTTGTCCTGTCACAACAAGGTTTTATGAATAGTCCCTCTCCAGCTTTCCTGTAGGCTCCTTTCAGGTACTAGAAGGTCGCTGTAAGTTCTCCTCAGAGACTTCTCTTCTCCAGGCTGAACAAGCGCAACTCTCTCAGCCTGTCCTCGTAGGGAAAGTGCTGCAGCCCTCGGATCGTCCTTGTAGCCAAACCTTCTATTTCTCTTCCAGTAGACCTAGCAGTTATAAAATACCACTGTATTGTAAGCAATTCGTGTGAGTTTGTGACAGACATATAGAGGAGAAAGCTGACTTGGGTAATTCAGAATAATTAGCTGTGGCCTAAACATGATTTACCCTTGAAAAACAGATAAAAACTTCAGGAATCACATGATTTCCTTTGCTATAGTACTTCTAAGCCGTGTTCATTTTTTTCTATTAGTTTACCCAGATTTTGAGTCCTGTAAAACAGAATACTTATAATTAATTCAGTGCAAATAATACTCCTTTCTGTGATTTCTTTTAATAAAACCAACAACATTTTCTGCTCATCAATTTGATATACAGAATGTATGGTTTATTACTGTGCTGCATGTAGGAGAGAATCCAGAGGTAGTTTTCTCATGAAAAGAAAATGTTTAATATTGTGTGAAAATAATCTGAAAGATCAGGTTAGCCTGTCTTTGCGCTATCCACAGATAACATAATTAAACTGTTTCTCACGTGAAACAAACATGAGAGTGAGTATAGTGACATGTCTTAAATGTAATTGCTTTCAATGTCATCTTCTCTGAAAGCACTAGTGTGAAAATGTCAAGCTGAAAAAATCAAACTGTCTTGTAAAAATATTCTTTATATTTACTCAATGTAGAAAAGGAATTTATGGAAATCAAAGTAAGTCTCCGTTTATAATTTGAAGAAATGTAGAAGTGAATCAACTATCAGTTCTTTGTTTTAATCTGCAAAATGTATTTTCTTATCTGTAAACCTGCTCAACAAAGAACAATCACTGCATTTACAGATCTACTTCCTCTGTATACACACATTATTAATAAAGACTACAGGTGCACAAAGGAGTAAAGGTAACTCGCAGTAGGGTTCCTTACAGTTCTCTGTGCCAGGTCTTCCCTGTGAAGGACATGCTTTCTGTCTCTCAGTATTGCAGAGCACTGTGTCATGCCCTACTTCTTTGCATTTGCTTCCTACCTCCCACCTTTTTTACACCATTCTCTTTTTTCTTTTCCCCATTGTTTCAACTTATTTCTGGTTTTGATTTTGTTCTTTTGCCTAGTGGCTGCTTTCTTCTCCTTTTTTCTTATAAGTACTTATATTAAGGGTGTCCTGTGATAGTATCACTAGACCAAAATACATACACTTTACAAATGATTTGAAGTCTGCAGAAGAGAAACAGAAGCGCAGATGGGTGCAAGGACCATGTAGTCTTTCCTACATAACTGGCTAACAGTCTACAACAAAAGCAGAAGGAAAAAATATTTTAAATGCAGCTCCTCACTTCACTATTGGCTTCTAGAGTAAGATTATGAGAGACACCACATATTCACCTGCCATTTGGAATCTGATTCAAAAACATATGTGAAAGATACCACAGAACATCTCTTTGGAGACATTTACTTTTGAAGCTTGATACAGTATTTGGCAAGTGGAATTCAACAAATCTTATTGTGTAGAAGCCAGAGGAGAGGAGCTTGCCTGTTGCTTCTGGAGCTCAGTCTTGTGAATGCAGGTCAATAAATGATCTCTTAGATTTAATGGCTGTTGTAATGAAACCTAGCAAACACAGGAGGGCTCTGTTTGAACACGTATTAGGAAACATGTAGAGCAGTGCCAGACAGGAGGGGTACGTTCTGGTATTACATAACCTTAAGCGAAATTGCAGTGCAGTTTAGAGAAATAGAAGATTCTTAACTATTTTCTATGAAATTATCATCTTGGTTTAGGTATGTATGGGCTTGTAGCTAAATATCATCTCTGTGCTAGAGCATAGAAATATAAAAATAAATCATATGAAGTGGCCCATTACAAAACACATAACATTCCTGATTTTGTAATCTATAACAAATGTACCCAATCTATATGAAGGACATTTAGGTTTAGCTGCCATAGATATATCACAGTACATCACAAGCTGGCTTCTGACAGGGAAAATGATCTGTTTCCTTGATTTTATGTTACTAATCCTAATTTTTCCATATTGCTACCATGGAAACAAATGGAGGATAAAGGCAGCAGGGAACAAAAAGGTACTATTGCATAATGGGGGTTGGTCATTCCTCCACAGAGACAAACAGGCTTTCACAACTAAGCTGTGCTGCTGTGCTGCAGTGACACTGCAAGTCCCTCTAGGTAGGGACTGCATTGGCCTACGCCAGCATGCTGCTCACAGCAAAGTGCTTGTGGAGAGGTCTCTGGCTTGATTTGAAGCAATGGAGCTGTGCAGGTGTTCAGCATCAGCTGTATCACACACTGCTGAAGTGAACCTATCAGTCACATCAGGCAGCACTATGAGAGAGGGAGGTTCTCTCTCTTTTGTCTGGCTTCCCTTGCCCACCACCCCATGCACAGGGCAGTTCTGTGAAAACACAGGGTAAATAAAATCTTTCTGCAATAATAATGTAGCACCCCCTGCAAGAAAAAGAATTCCTCCACTACTGGTGAGAATAGTGGGGAGTCATAATTAGCAAGAACACTAATAACAAGGAAGAAATGCTGCTTTGCTAGAGCAAAGCTGCTCTGTGCTTTACACAGAGGGTGACATAGGTTTGTTCCCTCCCCTCATCCATGACTCTCTATGTGAGGAGCTTTATTCTAACATTTGTTGCCATGAAAAGGAACAAAACTGAGTATGAAGAAGAAAGATACCAAGTTGGATTTTTCTCCCCCAAATTTGAGCATCAAGCTAAAGATCCAGTGGTACAAGTATTTTTGTGCTAGGCAGCTCCTGAAGTGCATGTGAACTCTGCTACCCTTACAGGCACATCATCCTGTTTATTGTTCAGCAGGGGGCCTCTGGTGAATAATGTAGACTTTAAAAATCAGGTGACATAAATCCATGCTGTTGGGAATAATGAGGGCAGCCTATTGACAAAAACCTCAAGATTAAACTTCTTTGGAAGAATGCATGAAAAGGAAATGTTTGTTACCAAATCAGAAATCAAGGTGAAATTATTCCAGTAGGATAAAGAATTGTACAAGACTCTTGGATTAATCCTTTAGGACTTATCTCAGCAGTACACTAGGACTGTGAGTGCCTCCTGAAAGCAATATCAGTTGTCAGCCCCATTGCATTTCCATTATGATGCTAGTTGACTTTAATGTTTAAACCTGTCATGTTAAGACTGCCTCCAGCAGGTTAGCAGTTAAAGTTAGAGTTTATTAAAATTTGGGTTGGGTTTTTTACTTCAGGACTTTCCTGTTGCCAAGAAGTATAAACTTAGACTGACATAGCAAATGTATTCATTTACAAACCCTTTGCTGAGGAAAGTACATGACAAATGATTTCTGGAGCGGTGTTTTAAGCACAGATAGCTATTTCATAATCCATTTTTTAGTAGACATTGTTAATTGCTTCTTAAGGTTTTATTTTTTCTTCTTCCTTCAGAAGCTGATGACAAAAGAATACAGCATGTATTATTAAATGGACAAGTATTAGTTCTCCTTTGGATCACTGCTATAAAGTGCAGCTAATTGGCATGAAAAGATTACTTTCTTATGTTGTAGATATGCTGTTCTTGACAAGTGGGTTATCATTTCTTTACAACAAGCACTGTTATAAAAATAATTCAAACCACACTTACACATGTAGAAACAAAGTAGCTGGAGAATAATGGATCTGCCATCAGTGGCTGAAACTGACCCAAGCTTTAGAATTGGAATTTCTGAAAAGCCTGTTGAATGCGTGGATTTGGCTTATTATAGAAACAGGTTAAAATCTACAAACTTTTAATCTGTATTCAGATGAAAACATCCTACTACTACAGCAAAGTTTGGATCAAGGCCCTGGGTTAAATATTAATTCAGATCATCATCTGGTCTTTCATTAGGGTTATGAGGAAAAATGCTGGCTTGAGACCAGATTTTCCCTCTTAGATGTTTATTGTAAATTCTGTTGAAGTAGTTCAGATTGATTGTTGTACATACAAACTGGAAGAGACCTTATATTTTCTTCATGTGACTGTCCGAAAAGATACAAGGAAAAAGAATACATTACTACAGTACAGCCATGGGTTTGCTAAGCAAATCTGGCCCACAGACACATTTATATAGCAAATCTCCCTGTCATTGCTTCCATTCTGATGAACCACAAGTATCTCTGCATTCTAATCTCTCCACAGCATATTAATCTCAGCTTGTAAAAAAAAAAAAGAGACAGTGAAAACACTGTAGTGAGTTCCTTCTTCATTCTATCCTTTGATGCTTGCTGTGTTCCTCCAGAGAGGAAGACAAAGGGAAGTAACATATTTGTGACGTAACACAGAAAGGAAATCTTTTTAACTCAAGATTTAGTAGGAATTTTAAAAGGATGTTCACCTGCATCATGAATTTTTCTATTGCTACTGGATTCTGCTCTCTTCAGCTGTGTGTGGGGATAGGATTCAGAAAAGAAACCTTTAGCAGCTTTTAGTTGGAAAAGCAATGCAGCTTTATCAGGGGAAATTCTGACAGAAGCCACTTTAGAAGCCAGTACTATTCTTGAGAAGGAATATTCTTAAAGAGAAAAACAGAAGAAAGTCTATCCTAGTAGAGGCTTGAGCAAATGATATCCAGGGCCAGCAGTTACTGCCCAGGAGATAAGAAAGACTTTTCTACTGCTGGCATATCAGATAGCCACATTTATGCTGGTTCTGTGACCTTCCATTAGGTCACTGGACAACGCTACCTTCACAGACAGCTTGGAAATCACATATCCATACAAAAATTTTTCATCTTACATTTTTATGAATGCCTGTTTCTTGCATGTTACAGCAGCAAAACAGTTATTCATTTATTTTCCTATGTGTTCACTTGGAGCAACAGACACCACAGTTTGTTAAATCAGTTGCGTTTTAGAGGCTACTAGGGAACCTTTTTAAATTTTTAGCTGAAAAAACCATGCTTTATATCAGTTCCAATAAAGCAAACAGGGTATTTGCATTATAATTTCTCTTTGAGGTCTTTACCTTTTTCAGTGACTCTAATGTTACATTTTAACTCAAATAATTATCAGAGGTTTTTTTACTCTAGAAAATCAGAATTACTTGCATTGAAGTCATGCTTGATATATCTGAGGGTTTAGACTATCAGAAGCTAAGAAAGATTACAGCTGGTTAGATAATAAAACAATAAAACTCTCTCTTCCAATCTTCCACTCTTCAACAGTACCCAAAATACCTAGAAAATTATGTAATGTGCCAACAATATATGATAATTTCCCATTTACTCTCCTGTCTTCCAGAAGATTTTGGTTTTGAGACTTCCCAAGCAGCATTTAATTTCTGTGTACTTCATAAGCCTTGGTGGGTTTCTCTTCTGTGACCTTTTCCAGTCTTCATTTCCACCCCTGAAAGAACCCAGCCTCCACATCTTCTGAAGAGGTGATCCACAGCACATTTTCCTGCTGTGATAAGGACTACCTTCTTTGGTTCATTTTGAACCTGGATTTTAGTGGTTTTGTTTGATTTCCCATGTGCTTTTCCCAGAAGAGACCTTTAACATCATCTCTCTTTCTCCTCTATGACAGTTGGGATTTTATGGACTGTTACATAGTCCTGAGAGTGGGATAGGTGTGACGTGCTTATACTTGGAAATGCTTGAAGGGATTGTTTTATATGGCCTGGTAGAATCAGCATAGGTTCTAGCTGAAATACCCAATAGACTTGTTTCTCAGGGAAGATACCAATACAGGTACTGAGAGGAGTTTACCCTTTCAGTTCACGTTTTCAGTCTGCAAAGGGTCCTTCATATACAATTTGTCCCTTGTAACTGTGAATGCATTGAATCAAAGAGCTGTACATATTCTGGTATCTCCAGATGTGAAATGGCTTTTATGCCAAAACGGAGTTTATATACTCTTTGAATCTTCTATACAAGGCTTCAGGACATGTATATTTTAAGGACTTGGTTTAAGTGATGTAGTTGCCTTCTGCTTGCCTTTTGTGCAACTTTGAAATTTAACCACTCTAAGTAAAATTAAGTCATATTAAAGTTTCATACTAGGATTGCAGCTCATTCAGGTTTCTTACAAAAATATCTCTCTTCTACATGTTAGAAGCAGAAAACATACTCTTGTGTTTATTGGATCTGCCCAGTTATATGGACTGTATGCATGTGTGCAAGTGTCATACCCTTTTGTGAGCTATTAGAAACAAGTGCATATATTGCATATCGAACTGCTTTCCTTACAGGCATCTGCCTAGTACTAATATCTCAAAGATCTGAGTCTTTTGGGAGGTATAGACATTTTGCTTTAAATTTGTGAGAATATTAGCAGCTTTGCAATCTATCAGAAGAACAATACGATAATGAAAATGAAAAGGAAACAGTCTTTTAAATGTACCTTCTGTATGAGGAATGGCACTTAAGATCAAATATATTTATTTTCTGCCTCACAACATTTGTCTCTTCTTGGCTTTTATCACTTCAGATCTGTCAACATAGAAAGCCCAAATCTCTGCCTGGGTCCTGTTTTTCTCTCCTGTACTGCTGCAGCATTGTCAGCACTGCTTTGAATACCAGCTGACTGTCCTAAAAATGCTGTATTTGTAGGCAAATGCTTATTAGTGAAGACTATACTACTAAGACCGTAAATTCTTGCAGAGGCCACAGACAAAGTTACTTGCTATCTATTAAAAAACTTTCATCAGCCTTTTTGAAAAGAAAGTCGGTATGATAAGCATAAGGGGAAATAAGACATACGATCAAAGTATGATAGTCTGCCATAATGATTATTCCCTGGCCTGTAACATGCATCTGGAAGGATAAAGTGAAAATTATTTGTTGTAAATAACAACGTGGAATTCAGTTGGTGGAAATGAGATCAGCTTTCATTTTTTTTCTCTAAGTAACCTTGATAGGAGATTAAATCTGAAAGAAAAAAGAATAAACCTTAAGGCTTGTTAAGCAGATGAAAGAACAGCACAAAAGAGCAGTGTTATCGGTATGCTAGAAAAAGCCCACATGCCTTAACATTCCCCTTGATTCACCTGAGTCTGGGGTTTGGAGCTTATGTGAAGGAGTTCTTGTAGTTTCAGTATGTAGATTGTACTTCTGTGCCTAGCCAAATAAAATTCAGTTATAGCCGCAGCCTGGTTCATGCACCTGGCCATATTAAGGAGGGTAGACTTCTAATGTTTAATTACTGTGTAGATTCTGGGTTATCCCTCCAAGGTCTTTGTCTCTGTCTTTCATTCATCTCAAAGTCTAGCTCACAAACTTACCTCAGATCAATAAATCTGATCCTAAACTTCAAACAAGGCAACAAATAGGTTGATCTTTACCACTTTAGCCTAAAGTGGCTTTAGGCTAAAGTGGTAAAGATCAACCTATTTCAACCTGCAGGACTGTTTAGGACCTATGTGAAGTTAATGGCTTGTCTCAAGGTTATCCATCCTAAGGAAAGGATATTCAAAATAAAAAAAAGGACATATCTTGCTAAGCAGGGGACAGGAATTTAATGGGCCTGGGGATGAATTAGCCTTTTATTTCTTACTGTTTTCTCCTGGTCCATAGTAATGAAGTATGTGGGTGGGACAGTAGGAAGGACATCGTTCTTATAGTCTGCTCACTTTTTTCCAACCTCGAGATTTTTTGCTCTCTGTGTATTTATGTGGTCTCAGTCCCATAATAGCAAGGAAGAGAAGATGCAAGTTCTCAACTCTGCTGAGCTTCTGCTGAAAACACCACAAAAGAGCAGCATGGGTCCTAATTAGGTTGTGATTCATCAGAATAGTATCATGTGAACTGGACCAGGATGGCTGCCTGGCATACTGAAGATACAGAGGGACAAGATGGGAAACCTGGACTTGATTGTAGAGGGGAACCTTCTGACATTGTTTTGGGAACTGTTTTGTGCCAGTACGGTTGAAAAGATGCAGTTATAGATCCAGAATGCAGAATTGCAAGTTACAGGTGAAAGAGAAGAAAAAAATAATGTTAAGATGCAGTGTATCAGTTTGTAGATAATAAATACATGATGCATTTCAGTTGTGGAAATGGCTGCCGTAAAGGCTGGAGAAGGGAAGGAACGGAATAGATATGTCACTTAGAATAAGATCACAGATACAGGATGGCACCTGTTAGTCTTAGGACTTTGAAAAAGTTTGACCTTGAATGTAGGATGACTCTTACCCTGTACCAAAAGCACACACATATTGTCAAAACAAGACTGTACAAAGTCTTTCTGCACAGGCTTATGGCTCCAAGCCTTTATTTCCTGCAGCTTAAATCAACAGTGTCTTATTCTCAGCTGTACATCCTTAGACATAGGACCAGAGGCCCTAGAGATGGTTGGATTTCTGCCAGCTCAACAGGATAGGAAATATTGTGGAAACAACATATAAGCTACTGCAAATCCACTAGTTCTGTGTAACTGCTCTCATGCAGATTCTTATCCCATGGCTCCTGTAGGACTCTGCAGGATAAACTGATCCATGTCTTCTTGACTCTGTGCGGAACAGAGATGCTTCATTTCCACTCTGGGCTTTTTTTCTGACCATATCGCTGTTCATATGATGATCCAGGCATAAGTGCTAATTTTTGTTGTCCAGACTGTCAGTGCAAATACATAACAAGTTATTAACTCATAAAATGAACTGGTTTTTTAATACAATTTGGGAAGGGAGGTATTTTGTTGTATATCTGAATGCATAATCTGCTGAACTGGCAGTAGTCAAGTATGTGCAACAGATCGTTCTGAGCTTTAGCTCCTAAGGCACAAAGTACATGTAAATACTAGCACATGCAGATCACACACAGGGTATCACCAGTATATCAGTTCTGGAACCACAAGCTCACTAGGAACCTACCTGACAAAATGACTGCATGTAGCCCTGCATTTATGTTCATTCCTGTTTCACTCCAGCTGATCTCACCTGGATTTAAGGAATCAGATATCTGTGCTAAAGATTTCTTATTACATAGAAGAAGCATCCTCACATTTACAAAAATTGCCTTAGGGGTATCCAATGATTAACTGGGCCTGCTCCCATGCCCTAGGCTGATGTATACCACAGGCAGGACGTTGCATTTCCATGCTACCAGTCTACTTTCTTTCTTTTAGCATCTTGACTCTCACAGACAGTTAGAATTTGATGAAACTGCATGAAAACACCAAAACTGTCCATAGCTTCACTGTACACAGAACTGTGATGGGTGGATTGCAGTGTTCAAACAGTTGTTTATCCAGTGCAGTGAGCAGTAGATGAAAAAGAACATCAATCAGAAACCCACAGTCGAGTCACACAGACATCCTGCTCAAAAAGAATTTCCCTGTTTGACTGATAGGAAAACCAAAGCACAGGATGCACACATCACAAGTTTGCAGGTGTTTCCAGGGCAAAGACAATAGTTTTATGGGTCTTCCATAGAAATGTCTGCAACATTGGGGTTGTGATTTCTAGCTGTAACCATAACATGGATAATATAACATGTAACACCAATAGTAAAGCCCAGAGCAAGAGCTGGACTTGAATCACCCGATTTGCAGCCCTAGAAATTCCTCCTAATTTATTATGCTATATCTCTTCAGACCAAGTGAAAGTGCTGGTATTTTTCTTAGAGGATAGAGACTGACAAAAACTAGCTAAGGAGAGAGCTGGGGGTAACCTTCCAATATATTATTTGTTGGCTACAGTCTAATTAGACTGGTTAGTTTAACCAATGCTCTTTCTTCCTATTGTTTTCTCTTTCAGTAGTGCATTATAATTTCTGTCAATTTCCCTTTGAACTAATTGCTAATCCATGTTTCTTGTTTAGGAAAATCAAGTGTATTTGAAGGTAAAGTTAGTGTTTTCGTGATATTTCCGTTGCTTTGTTGTTCTTACTGCTCTGATGTGGGAAGACCTATTGGCCACAGACATAACTCCCTTTTTACACACAGCTGGCAAATGAAAACAATATCGGAACATCTCCATGACACACAAGGCTTTTATACAGTGATGTTTCAGACTTTACTGCAGTTTCCTTTGGAAATGCTTAAAACAACTGCATCTGTTTCCTTTCATTGGGATTTTGTGTTCTTTTAGCCAAAAGGAGGGGATAAAACTCATTAATTCCAAACAATAATTGCAATGTCCTATATAAATATTTTTTTAGACTGCAGGTTTGTTTTTATTTTTCTTTCCACTAAGAATATAAAATAGCTTGTCTGTTCAATGAAATTAGAGTTCCTGGATACTTCTGCATTGCACTGTTATGCACAAATACTTGAACTAGATTTAAACAGTCTGGAACAGATGTTGCTATCAAGGTAATAGTGGCTACACAGAAAGCAGTACAGAGCCAGACACCTAATGGCAGGAGACAGTGCAATGCAGATTTAATGTACCTTGTTTTTCAAGTGCATTTTGTGTCCTACAGTGACTGTCATCATAGCTAGACTGCTACCAGCCTGAGTACATCCTTCCCGAAAAAGCAATAGAGACTCAAGTCCTGTGGCAGATACTGTGGCTATGTCTGAGGTTAGGGTGAGAGAACACCTGGCGGTCTTCTGTAGCACTGCACGGAAAAGGCATTGAATGCAGTCATAAGCCAAGTACACTTTTTTTTTGAAGGAAACCTACATTTTGCTAATATTACTGAGGGGTAAAATCAAGCCATGCAAACAGCAACATTTAATCCAAACCAAAAAAGTAGTGCTGTCTCTCCCTTTATCTGAGGACTGGATCTGCCTTGTAGACCAATTTGTCTTCTCTGACCAGTGCTTTTCTAACAGATAGGTACAGATGTGGTCAGTGTTCCTGGCGTCAGAATTTTTTTGTTATTCATCTCTCTTGAGATTATTCTTAATCAAGACCAAGATAACATGTAAATCAAAGTACTTTGAGTACATTTTGAGTAGATGATACATTTAAAATATTTATAAATAAAAATGAAAAAACAAATAATCCATGCAGATTAGGCAGCCTCTCTGAGATGAAGTCTACTTGCCATCTGCCCAAATGTCTGCCTGCTTGCACCTGTTTCCAGGAAGGCAACTTTTCTCTACTGACCAGAATGGCACTAGCCGTCCAAGTGTGACATTTTTACTGGGTTGTGTTGCCCTCTGTTATCCTGTTACTGGTAGTACTGCAAATACATTATCATAGAATCATAGAATCATAGAATAGTTTAGGTTGGAAAGGACCTTAAAGATCATCTACTTCCTACCCCCTGCTATGTCCCACCAAGACCAGGCTGCCCAACACCCAATCCAACCTGACCTTGAACACCTCCAGGGATGGGGCAACCAACCTGTTCCAGTGCCTCACCACTCTCATGATGAAGAAATTCTTCCTAATGTCTAGTCTTAATCTGCCCCTTTCGAGTTTATAGACATTAGGTTAACTTTTCCTTGGGTCCACGCTTCAGATATCCTGTGGACATGAAAGACGATATGCACAGGTTAACTGAAAAACAGGCAAGGAGTGAACATTCTTCACAGAATTAAATGTCTGTTTTCTGAGAGATCAGGACTGGGAATAGCACAACTCTGACATATGTGAAGAGAAGGTACATCTGTGCTTGAAATGTTGGAGTTTGAAAAAAATAAAATAAAAATCAGTTCACTGGTTAACTAGACTGTTCTTTTCACTTTAGCATCCTCATCCTTTACAATTTCTGTCACTCCTTCTTCCATAGTGTAGCAGTGTGCATACCATGTTTTTCACTCCAGAGTCTATGTAGATACATCCTAGGGACCATGTAAAATAACCACAGAAAACTGAGATGAACAGTCATCACTCTTTACCTAAAATGAAAATGGAATTTATGGAGAATTAATGGCACCGATGGAAATAGACTATTTTGGCATTTACTTCCTTCTGGCATTAAACAAGATTAAAAAGCAAAGAGCTAGATAGTTTACTGTATGTAGAGAGAGTAGATGGGAGAATATAATATTACAGCTGATACCAGATGGTAAAAATAATTCCTTAAGATGGTACATTTGCTTTCCATTTAACAGTTAATAAATACTTTTCTTTGATGTTCTCCATTAAGATCTGTAGTGGTTTAGATTTGCATGTGTGAGGAAACTTCCTATTACCTTTCAGAAATAGTGTCCTTAAATATTTTTCTCACTATTTTCCTAAGCTTGTATATTTTCCTAAGCTTGTGTATTTTCCTATTTAAAATGTACCCCTTTCATCTCTAACTATGATACTGAGACAGACAGCTGTAATGTGGCTCAAGTATATGAATCAATGTCATTAACTGTTCATAGAAAGAAGTTGCTCAGGCTATGGGAGATCTACAGTTGATAATATTTTCAAAGGACGGACCCTCTCTTTATAAATCTAATGCCAAAGGTTCAGGGGCAACAACAAAATAATAATTTAAGACCTGTAAGCTTGGTCATTGCTACTTTTAATTTTAAAGATCCATTGCCAGGAATTTTGTATCCAAAGCTGACCATTATAAAGACTGCTGTGATCTGCTTTGGAATGTTTCCTGGATACATTCACTAAAACTCTTCTGGCACAAAGACATTTTTTAAAAAAAAAAATCATCGTATCCAGTATTCACATAGAAATCAACAATAATTTGGCTCTGATCATGTGGCAGTAAATGCAGAGCTTTAGGATGAATTCTTTCCTCTGAGCTACAGCACAGGGCAGGGCTTTTCATTCTTCTGGGAGTCTGCATTGCATGTTATTAAAGCAGGGTATGAGAACCCATGGAATAAGTTTGCTACTGTGTTTGGAGAGATAGTTGTAAAGACTACACAAAGACTATTCTTTCCCTAAAACTATGCTGAACATAATGAGCATTAAAATACACCAGATAAGGGTAGACAGCTTGTGCTCTGTAGTACCTGGAGAGGACATAAATTGTAGGAAAACACATGTTCACGATCCTATAAACTACAGTCAACTAGTTGTTGGAGGTTTGAGAAACTGTCATGGTGAAAAAAATGGAAATTTCAGTCACTCTTGTACAGACAAGGTAAACATCCCACCAGGGAAGGCTGAGGAATCTAAATTGTAAGTAATGCAAATGGTAGCACATTGAAAAAATAATGGAAGATCCAAAGAAGAGAACCAGTTCTTGATTTAGTCCTGAGGAGCTAACAGGAGCTTTTTCACAACGTGTAAATTCAGACTTTCTGCGTCAAAGGAAAAGGATTTACAATGTGAGGATTGTAAAGTAATGAAAATTCATGTTCTTCTCAGACAGAAGAAGCTGGCTGAAAAAAATAACCCTCCTCTCCATCCCCTCAAAATTCAGACCAATGGCAGTGAATCTCCAAAAAGTCAGGAAAAGATGAGACAAAACTAATCAGGTGGAGCAAGTAACAGAGTTGCGAGAATGAGAGCAGGAAGATACTTTAAGGGCACTATGTTAGAAGACAAAATGTTTTCTACCAGTTAAAAATGTTCAGTCAAATAACAAAGCTATAAAACAAAGAACAGAAAGTTTTAGGATATTGTATTCTTCAAAACAGGGGTTATGTTTAAGAGGAAAATGGAAGAATGCACCAGCATTGATAAGATAAACAAAAAGCCTAATAAGGAAGGCAAATATGAAGCATGCAGTTTACCGAAGGCATTAAAACTAATAATAGAAACTTATTCAAACATCAAAAGCAGGAAACATGCCAGAGAACTGGTGAGCCTGAAAAATGATCTATGTATAAAAGGTATACTCAAGAAAGATCAGACTAGAGCAGAAAACCTAAAGTTGACGCCAAGGCTTCATTGTTCACTGCAGAGGAGTTTATGGAGTTTCTCATACCAGGACCATTCTTTACAGATAAAGAATTTGAAGATTTTTCTGAAACTGAAGTGTTGATACAAGGACTTTTGTGCCTAGAAGAAAATGCAAATCACACAATAACTGTTAATCAGGACCATATGGTATTTACCTAAGTGCTCCAGAGGAACTCACTGTGAAGGCTATGAATAAAATGTGGTGCATGATATATTGCTTAAATCAGCCCAAGCACGTGAGAAATATAAGGTGATAAATACAATGGAAAATTTAAGAAGAATGGGTGAATGAGATTTATCTAGAAAAGGCTTGAAGTAGAGAATAAAGCTTTTTAGAGGAAAAGTATTATCTCAAAACTCTGTCACAGTTCTTTGATTCAGTCAGTGAGCTTCTAAGGATCATCAATTCAATTGACAGAGTGATTTTATCAGTAAGCGTTTGACATCTCTCAACAGAGATAATTAAAGGAACTAAGCTGTCATAGAAGTGGTCACGTAGATTATTGATTTTTTTAGAAAATAAAAGGTAAGAGTAAATGGTTGACTTTTGCAACTGAAAGAGTTTACCAGTAGGGCCCAAGGGAACTTTACTGATTCATGCAGTTCATTAAATAAATTGGGAAGGTTCTGAAGAGGGAGGTGATGAAATTAGTAAATGTTACAGAATTATTCAAGCTAGTCAAAACTAAAGTAGATAGCAAAGAGTAGTAGAAGGACCTCATGATGAGACAGGGTTCAGAGAAAGTAAATAGGGAAAAATTAAGTGTAGGAATTTATTGGCAACTAATGAAATTAGTTGAGGCAAGCTGTTTAAAGCAAACAAAAGGAAATACTTCTGCAAATAATTAAAATGTGGAACTCATTGCCATAGGATACTCCGGAGTCCAAAATTACTTTTACAAAGTGATAAAGACAAATTCACAAAAAAGCAGTTCAGCATAGTGAAACACAGCAATGTAGATTTAACTTATGGACTAAGGAGCCTTTAGACAACTTACTACTAAAAGCTGGGATGTAAAGCAGTTGGAAAGGCATTCTGCAATTGAGGTATTCTTATATTCTTTTCCTAAACATCTGCTATCAGCTGACATACAGCCAAATGAATGAAGAGTTTTGAGCATTGACTTCTAAGAATTGGGAATATCCTATTAAATTTATTTTTTTGTTCTTGTCATACAAATCTTCTCTTATTTGCCTCATCTTGTAGGTTTGGGACAAGGACATTTATTGTATTTTTATGCAGCAGTTACTGCAATTTGGTCCTACGGCATTTAGATTTTAGCTCTGAGTTTCCAGATGTTATTATAATACAGGTGTTGAGCTACCTGTCACAGAGAAGGCTCATTGTGTTACAAACACAAACAAGAACCTCTTTTGAAGAACATTAAATTTTGGTGTCAAGGACTTCAGAGTTCCAAACTATGTACTGTAAAGTTCTTCAAGCAAGCTTTAACCTTTGCAGTCCAGGCATGGCAAAGCTATAAGCAAACTGAAATTAATACACAGAGAAGAAGTAATCTAGTGTACGTGCCATTTTTAACTCAGACTCTTTGTGTGTTCTCTTATCATTTTATGCACACATTCCAGTCATGTGCGATAAAAGTCATAAAGTCTAGTATTGTAACTCGGTTCATAATTTTACAGTTTTAGCATTAGCAATGGAAGGATGCTAAATGAAAGAAAACTGTAATCCATAAATCAAAACTGTAAAATAAAAGGGAAGAAGGTGAAGCTGGATGGAACAGCTTTGTAGAAGTGATATATTTATTATTGGTTCACAAGGAACTTGTGTCATTAGTAAGAAAAAATTATGGAATTACTTTCACTAATGGGAATGCATTTGGGGTAGCTGGCTTGGATATTTGCGTTCCAACACTGAGCATGATCCTTCCTGTATGGCATAAGATGAATGAGACAAGTGGCTGTCTCTAAGTGAAAGTACAATCCTCTTAAATGCTGAGCTATCACAGCTCCTGCTAACATTCACTGTCCATAAGCAGTGAAATACTAGGTACCTCTTTGGATCTGGATCATTGTTTGCTGGACCATTGTAGTTTTGTGTGGTTAAGGACAGACATATTGCTGTCCTTAGTTAAAAACTTAGACAGGAAACAGAAGATGGAAACAAATTCCTGTCACACCCACAGACTTTACGAGTTATAGCATAGATCTCTCAGGTTCAATTCGCAGTCAAAAATATATCTTGACTACTCACTGAAATGAATGGAAGGTAGTTAGATAGCACCACCCTATTCCACAGGCACCTTGTGAGAACAAAACTATGAAAAATTACATGTCACAGTAGCGAGAAATAAGGAGAGAGTCACACATAGCCAAAACAGGTTTTCCTCAAGGAATTTTCTCTTTTATCCCTCAAGATATGTTTGGGGCTTGAGTATATGTTTGCTGTGACTTTAACGATCTTTATAGAGTAATCACCCTACCCATGAGGATGAAGTTCCCATAAATCCTAAAAGAAATTAGGTGCTCACATATTTTACATGCTTAATAAATGGGGTGGAGAGCTAGAGATCTCTTCACTGAGGACACAGTATTGTACAACCTCCAAGGAAATCCCCAGACATTACATTTATAGCACCCTTCCTGAGTTGGGATGTGCATTCTCTCAAACACAAAATTACAGCAGGCCCATGTATGATTCTCAAGTCACATCTTCAAGTAGAACATCCTGGCATGTGTACAGCCCAGTACCACTGAGGATAACAGTGTGTCCTGGAGTTACATGTCCCATACTTGCTTTGAAAACAAAGTCAACATATTACATTTTAGACACATAACTAGCAATTTTAATAAAGCATGACATTGTAAAGGTTAGAAAATATGTACGAGTTTGCAGGCTAAGCACAGATATTTACAAATCACAAGAAGCTTATGCAAAGTTGTTGTCTTGATATTTCTTTGTGCCTTACCTCATTATTTTTAGAAATGTCTGTCTTAACTAACAAAGTTTAATTTGCATTTTAATATGGAATTATTTTTATGTGTATTGTAATTAGTACAAAGTCAAAAGGAAGGCTTTTGAAAGGAGATATGAGGTCTTTGTTGTTACCAGATGACAGCATGTTGAAAAGTTACCAAAATGCATGGCAGAATAAAAGAGGGGTATTGCTTTTTGTTTTGCTCTGTAACATGAATTACTGAACATTCAGAATTTCTTTAGTTCAGGACTCAGTCATCACTTTCAGAGTGAAGAAATGACTCCTTGACAGGAAAGGGCAAAGTAGATTCTTGTTTTCCTTCAATTGTATCAGCATTTACAGTGGTCTGAACTATCCCCATTGTAGTTCAAACTCACAGGAAGGGGTTCTGGAGAAAGAAATCTTTGTGAGAAAATACCCTCACACAGCTTCCTACGGGGGTTGTGGATTGTTGGGTTTTTTTCCACCAAGTGACAGGTTTTCTTTCCAGAGGGTATGGCTTCAAATTTTAAACTGAAAAGACATCCTTTAAGCTGTCAGTCAGTTTTCCATCAAAAATGGTTGCAGTATAATTCCCTTGAAGACCAGCTATAGGAGATTGGGTTGTTTCAACCCTTGCAGATCTGAGGGGATCACAGAGGGTGGTCAAAGGAGGAAAGCAGGTTGATGATGTTAATCTGAAGCCCTTCCTTTCCATGTGGGATTAAAAAAAGGAAAAAAAAAAAAAAAAAAAAAGCAAGAAACAGAGATCCTACGGATTAGTGGGAGACAACACAAGGCAATGTGACCAGCAACTGCCTGGGGTTTGATTCCATTTAGGAGCCACTTGATGACTCTTTGGATGCCAAACAGGCTCTCACAAGTTTCACTGTTTGCCTGAGTTAGGATTCCAGTACTTCATAAGAAATTATACTGAAGTGAAATGTTTTTCAATGCTTACTGTATTCCAGTGTTTTTTTGTATTTTGTAATGGATCAGGACAAGATCGTTTGTGATGAATAGATGAATACCTTTTCTTCTGATTTTTTTATCATTCAGAAAGATTTAAAATCACATTGCAGCACTGGAACATCCTTCTTTTATTTAAAATAATGCACTGTTACTAGTTTTGAAATGTTAAGGAGTAGTCATACCCTGGATGACTTTCACACTTCTTATTTGTACAAAGCTCCTTCTTAAAGTAATGCCCTCACTAAAAACACAGAAAAAAATCAAGACATGGTATTAAAATAATTGAAAAATACATTTTCATTAGAAAATGTATGACAGAGGTTTCTGGATGAAGTTCAACAAAGGTCAGTAAAGACATCACCATTTTCTGCAAGATGAATTTGGTGATCTCCATCTGGCTACCTCTATCTTCAGTTGCCTGCAACTCAAATAAAACTGATATTGTTGTTAAGCAACTGCATGCTGAACTCAAAGGATAACAGCTGCTGAGCCTGGTTTGTACATCATGAGAGCCAATAGGAAATACATCATGCAGCTCAAAAGTGACCCCCATCACTAGGCTGAAGTCATCAGGTGCTGGGTTCCAGAAAGAGTAGAACAGAGCCACTGAAGTTACTTTTAGTGTGGTGGTAAATGAAATGACCAATCTCTGCCCAAGGACTACTCTGCCCTGAGGCCAACTGACAAAACACAGCTATAAGCTAAATTGCCTTACTCTCCAAACACTGTGGTTGCATCCAAAATGCATTTTGGGAGTAGTTCTTGTTTTCTGCTAATTCCCAGCTGTAGCTGGGCATTGACTGGAAGCCTTTGGCAGGCTCTTTCTGAGTTCAAGCGAAAACAGTGCTAGACACGTGCAGAAACAGCTGGAGAATTACAGCTTTGTTCCTGATTCTGGCCATGCTCCTATACCTGGAGCAAATCCATTTCCCTCTTTAGCTTTGCTAACTAGCATGCAGGACAAGATCACTGATCTTCTGACTTGTTCCTGCACTTTTCCAACCCATATATGCAAAATGAAGCATTAGATCCCCAGAAGAAACAGCAGTCACCCTCTTAACTTGTATGCATAACACATGTTGGAGAATAGGGGGGAGCATTTCAGCAGTGCAGTTTTCCCTGTAGGCTCTACAGTGCCATCTCCAATGTGGCAGTAGCATTGCAGACTGACTTCTCATGCTTTGCTCACAGGAAACTTCAAGATACGTTAGTGGGGTAATGTGGAGAAGGCTGCATATTTACAGCCCAATTTCTGCATTGTGGTTGAAGGTGATTCCGGGCCCTCCATTCCCCTGATGTCTGTGGGCACTGAAGCCAGCGAAAAACATAAGGGAATAAAACTCAGATTATATTTTTATAGCATCAATAACTGGGACAATATTTGGGTCCAACTTTTCAAGAGCACATATACTTTTGCTGGCAGCCCCACACATATTTGCTAGGGCAAGAGTAGCTTCATAGTGTCTGTTACTTAAAAGAACAGCAGTTACAAAGAGACCTAGCCACTAACATCAATGTCTTTGCTTTTATCTTCAAACAACAGATGGTGTTAATCCAGAGCTTTGCATTCCTAAAAGTGCTGGAATCATGAAGCAACTTGCTTCCAACAGGACTCTGAAACATAATGTAAAGCTAGGGAAAACAGTCAAAATAAGTGATCAGAGCAAAATATGCCTGCCATCAAACATACTTTGACTGAAATTCTTATCTTTTCATGAGACAAGACATCACCCAGCTGACAATTGTATGTTTCATTCTGTTTTCAATCACTCTGCCTAAATCAGGAGTAGCTTGTGTGAGCCACTGGAATCTGGAGTAGCTTCAGTGACTGATACGCATTATGACAGGATAAGACTAATAAGATCACAATTGTGTTCATATGCCAATTTTACACTGGAATAAGTATGCAGTGCTCTGCAACTGGGTCACATTTCAATGAGGTTACTTCAGATTTACTTCAGTGTTACTGAGATCAGAATCAGTGGCTGCCTGGGATGAAAAGCTAAGGTGACACTGAGGAAATTTCTTCTGTATTTCATGTGGAGAAGGTTAAAGCCCCCACATTATTAGCTAGTGAATTTGAAAGAATCCTGCCATTGTGTTTCATCTTTTCTTAACTGCAAGCCAGGACATTTAAAATGTAATTATTTAGAAAAGGGGAGAGGGGAAGTGTGACTTTTGAACAAAGTTCCACAAGTTTCCAAACACTTCAACATTTCATCGTGGCAATCAGCCAGATGCCAAACAAAATGCTGCTTTCCACTAAGGATCTGACAGGTGGCCTTTCCAAAGTTTACACACTGAAGTGAGAGCTGAAGTTCTACTGCTTGTTTTTCTGCCTTTTAAGTTATTCCTTTATTGAAGCCAGACTGCAGACATCTTTCCACGCAACAAAAGATAAAATCTTTCCCAGAATATTTGGGGATTTTAGTATGCTTTTATTTTATCCATATCTACTCAGGAGATTATTATTCACGTGTTCAGATGAAGAAGTGCTGGGCTGGCAAGAGACACACATATGTATGCAGGCAAAAGATAAGCTATTTGAAGCTTCACTGATAACACAGAGCCAAATAATCCCACCTTTCCCTTGAGGCACTTCCCCTTTCTGTGGCTGGGAAGAAGGCTAGCACCCCAGCCCCATTCACCTCCTGGGCCATCCCCCAGGGCAGCTTCTCCCAGCTTCATCTGCCTGGGGCTCTCCACCTGCCACCCATAGGCACACTCAAAAAGCCACCTTTAGGAAGAAGCAAACACATTCTGTGGTTGCGTTGCACCTTTCTTTATCTCTTCTTTCCTCTGCATTGTCCTAGGGCTACCGAATATATCCTCAGAATTTTCTAGATGCTCCTGGAAATTCTCTAAATTGAGAAAATAGCAGGAGAGACAAGGTGCAGTGGAAAAATGGAGGTGCAGTACATCTAGATTATACATCTCACTTTGCTTGCTCCCGTCATGTGTGGTATCCCTAGAAATACATAGCAAAATCCAGATTAAGAGATGAGAGAAACCACAATTCCTACTGTAGGAATAAGTTTCTTGAAGAAACAAGTACCATGACTAATGCAATGGAATTGCTCACAACTGATAGCTAGGTTAATGAGGCTCATGTCTGACTCAGTTTCATTCACTTCTGTGACCAGGTTCTCACCATTCACAGGAGAATACTTGAGACATACCCTTGCCCTCATTTATATCCCATTTGGCCATCATGAAGCCAAGGGAAAGATGGCATATATTAGATAGTGCAGTATGTAACCAAAAATTTTCAGTGTTTTAAGAGTGAAATTCTAGAAAAGAAAGACCTAACTCCCAGCCAAAGTTTTTGTTACTGTTGGCAAGCAGCAACAGGGGATCTTTCCCCATTTTGTTCATGTTCTTACACTGACTCTTCACCATAGCATTTGAGCAGTTTCTGAAATCTTCCCATGCAACTAACATCTGGTCCATTCTGTCTGTTCCCTCACCATTCTCAAGGGAAGAGAGATGTGATCAGTGAAGTGAGATGTGATCAGTGAAGTGTCTTTTTCTTTTTTTGGTAGGGATTATTTTAAATTACTGTTATATGTTGATATGTATTTATACTACAGAAGACAAGGTCAAAGGAGTAGCTTTGTGCTTGAGGCAGGCAAGCAGACAGTGCAAAGTCTATGCAGGAGCTCAGTTCCCTGAGGGAGTTTATTCCACTGGCTGAGAATAGTACATGAGCATTGTATTTGTAGAGGGGAGTCCTCTTCTGCCAAATGGGCAAGGTTGTAGCCCATATAATTTCTCTTATATAGAAGTATGTGTGTGTATAAATATAAAAGTCTAGACATCAGTCAGGAGTACTTGAAAATTATTTCTGTGTTGGATTACTGTGCCAGAATGCTGTAAAAGGACCTTTCCAATTAGAAAATTAAAAAACAAAATAAATGAGTAAGTATGCAGATGGACACACTATGAGTATTTTGTGCAGATCACAGAACAAAATCCGCTGTTCTCTGAACATTAAAAATAAGCCAAGGGGTAATGAAAATACAGCACCATCATAATGAACTGTCCATCATTAGTCATAATCCTCATGTTTTCACCAGTCCTTTCATCTAACCCTTTGTTTTCCAAAAATCAGAGGAAGGTATCACTGAATCTGTCTGTAAGACTAAGAAAGGCCTGCATGTTACTGAAGGGGAAGAACAGTACAACATGATATTTTTGTTTAAGATTTCAGTTTCCATCCAATAGGAAAGCAACTGCTGATTTCAGTTGTGCAGCTCATGCACATTGCAAAATAAGCATAAAATTATTTACAATTGTTAGCAACATTCCATAATACTTAGAGAAGGCAGAGAAATGCTTGAACTCCTCTGTGAGTAGTAAAGAAACCAATATGTTCTTACCATCTCTCCTCCTACCCCACACCCTTAAGAACTCTAAAAAAGTAAAGAACTATAATAACAGAAACTCAACAAAGCAGGCAATTCCTTAGGAATTTTCTTGTATTCAAAATATCTTTGAAATTATTCAGCAACTAAACCACAGGCCTCTTTGTCATTTTGCTCTTAGAAAACAATAACATAGAGTCTTCTGTACTCAGATGCGGTAATTACAGGCAGCATGGCACAGAGGAAAAGCAAATAAAACCGTTTCAGTTGCTGGAGCCAAACATGCAATTGTGTATCTATAAAGGTAATTACAAACCAAAAGATCAGTCATGGTTCTTGTTTCTCCGAATTACTATTTTGCCCTTAAGCAAAACAATTATCATGTAAGCAATCCTAATAATTTTAATATTTGTTTTGTATATCAGCATCAAATCTGAATGCCTTTCTTTTTTGAGGCATCTGAAGTGTATATTCTGAATTGAACATTGTATCTCTGACTAATTTCTAATTCAGGAAAGCCTTGGTCTAAAATCCACTGGTGGCAGTGGAAAAAACCTATAGAACCTTCTGCTGCTGATTCAGATCTTTCTTTCACTCTTTTTATTTATTTTTATGTCACTAGCCTCTCTTGCCAATAAGCATTGCAAGCATAAGGGGCAGGAAGCTGAGGGACTTAAGGAACACGAAAATATTAAAAACTGACGTATTTTACTGTTGAGTTTCAGCTTTACTGTACATATATGAAATTTCGATACTTGTTGGTATTCACTGTAAAGCATCTGGTCTGTAGTTTTGGTTGGAGTAAAAAAAATACCCTGGGTACCTTTTCAATCCATGACCCAAATACTTGGAGAAAGGCATGTATTTACATCTATTTACTAGCTTTCAGTTGAGATTGATCCCACAAGGGATCCCTTTTCCTGCTTGAAGGGAAACACAAACATGTTCCCTAATGCATAAGTACTTCAATAAAATACCTCATAGAAAACTAACCTATTGCCATCTACAGAGTGTGATAAAGAATCTCATTAAAGAAATTAGAAACACTAATAAAATGCTTTTCTTCAATATGACATTTGGAGTTCATTTGGCCTTTGGAAACATGCACCACACATTCAACACAAACCCTATGACATTCTGTGCAGGAGAGAAAGAACTATAAATGAAAAATTCAGATCTGTCTGCTTTCAGTAGCTCCAAGCTGCAGAAATCAGATCACAGATGAAAAACTAGAAACAGAAATTACTGTTACAACATCAGTGGAACCTTGAAAGATGACCTCATTTCAGGGGCAATGAGAGGAGATCAGATCAGACTTTTCAGCTTTTTCCCTGTGGACAAGTAAATTGCCATAACAAAAACAGCTCATGCAGCCTCTCAAGGACGAGCTGTTGCATTGATGAATGAACAGGCCAGACTCATGCCTGATGCCTAATTTGGGTTCAGTTTAGCATCCTCATATAGGCCTAAGCCAAAAAGGATATTTTGGCACCATTTACTGGCTGCCACAGTGACCTTGTAAATCTATTATGCATTTTCTTTTTCATACTCTACATATTTAGTCAGCTTTATTGGCTGATGCCCGATTTTTTAGCTTGTTTCTCTATGGCTTGGCTGTACCTTAGATCACTTGGCTTGTCCAAGTCTAGCATCATTTGATTTGTAAAGCTGCTGCAGTTTCTTAATTGGACAGTTATAGACTAGAATCAATTTATGAAAGTTCCTTTTTAGCCTCTCATGCTGCATATGATCTATGTGTTCACTCCCTCATTCACCTTGCTGCAGACAGAGCAGAAGCATATACAGGAATTCATAGAATCATAGAATCACCAGGTTGGAAGAGACCCACTGGATCATTGAGTCCAATCATTCCCACCAGTCTCTAAACTATGCCCTTCAGTACCTCATCCACCTGCACCTTAAACACCTTGAGGGAAGGTGAGTCAGCCACCTCCCTGGGTAGCCCTTTCCAGTGTCTAACGACCCTTTCAGTCAAGAACTTTTTCCTTATGTCAAGCCTGAACCTCCCCTGGCGGAGCTTGAGGCCATTCCCTCTTGTCCTGTCCCTCGTCACTTGGGAGAAGAGGCCAGCTCCCTCCTCTCTACAATCTCCTTTCAGGTAGCTGTAGAGAGCAATAAGGTCTCCCCTCAGACTCCTCTTCTCCAGGCTAAACAACCCCAGCTCTTTCAGTCGCTTCTTGTAAGACTTGTTCTCCAACCCTTTCACCAGCTTTGTTGCTCTTCTCTGGACTTGCTCCAGAGCCTCAACATCCTTCTTGTGGTGAGGGGCCCAGAACTGAACGTAGGATTCGAGGTGCAGTCTCACTAGTGCCGAGTACAGAGGGAGGATCACCTCCCTGAACCTGCTGGTCACACCGTTTCTGATCCAAGCCAGGATGCCATTGGCCTTCTTGGCCACCTGGGCACGCTGCTGCCTCATGTTCAGTTGGCTATCAATCAACAATCCCAGGTCTTTCTCCTCCAATCAGCTTTCCAACCAGTCTTCTCCCTATCTGTAGCTCTGCATAGGGTTGTTGTGCCCCAAGTGCAGAACCCAGCATTTGGCCATGTTAAACCTCATGGCCTTGGACACTGCCCAGCGGTCCAACCTGTTTTGATCCCTTTGCAGAGCCTCCCTACCCTCCAGTAGATCAACAGTTCCACCCAGATTTGTGTCATCTGCAAACTTGCTAAGGAAGCACTCAATGCCTTCACCCAGGTCATTGATGAAGACATTGAACAGGGCTGGACCCAGCACTGAGCCCTGGGGAACGCCACCTGTTATAACTGGCCTCCAGCTGGATTTAGCACCATTTACCACCACTCTCTGGGCCTGGCCATGCAACCAGTTTTCCACCCAGGAGCGTGTGCACCTGTCCAGTCCAGAGGCTGACAGTTTCCATAGCAGAATGCAGAGAGAAACTGTGTCAAAGGCTTTAATGAAGTCCAAGAAGACCACATCCACAGCCTTTCCCTCGTCCAGCAGCCAAGTCACTTTGTCATAGAAGGTGATCTGGTTTGTTTGGCAAGACTTGCCTTTTGTGAACCCATGTTGACTGGGCCTGATCACCCAGTTCTCTTGCAAGTGCTTCATGATAGCACTCAAGATCACCTGTTCCATGACTTTCCCTGACACTGAGGTCAGACTGACAGGCCTGTAGCTCATCAGCAAAGTCAAATGAAATTCAATGGGATGCAGGAGGTCAAGTAAGCACAAAAGTCATCTTCTCCCTAAGAATCACATAAACACATTGTAAAAACCCTTGGAAGAACCACTGCTTTCTTCTGCTCCATCATGTGCACTGTGATGAAACCTTTCTTGACTGAAAAAGTGCAGAAGCAGTAAACGAATGAATGCCTCCTCCCTTGCTGCCCCTAAAGGGTGTGTTTCAAAATCTTGTCATGACTATTCTGCCAGCAAATGCAGGCATGCAATGTGGGCACACAGTAGAGGCACACACTACAGGCCAAGCTGTTTCTCACTATTTCCTCCATGTGGATTTGGGGGGTTTAACTTGATATTGTTGTTTCTGCCCCAAGTGATTGTTGGAGCAGCTGCAGGCAATAGTAAGCATGCAAGTGGTCACTTGCAAAGCTTTGGGATGACTGCTAAGTCACTGAGGTAGGGAGGGTTTTCTGCAGCAGCAAGCAGGCAGTATAGTGGGGTGTTGCAGGAGTAGGCTCTGTCCCAGAAGAAGTACTGCATGGCTTTGCTTTCAAATAACAATAGAGATGAGGTCATGGCCAGAATAAAATGCCAGGAAGAAAAAAGTCTTGGCAAATAGCCTGTCTGTTTGTGGGAGAGTCTCTGGCTTGGCTGAATATACAGAAGCTGCTCTTCTTCCTCATGTGGTTGGGCAAGACTTACCGTAAGAGCAGCCCCACTGCCTTTCCTCCATTTGGGCCAGGGCTTGATCCTGCCCAATCTGGAGAAGCAGCAGTCAACTTGTAACAGAAACTCCTTGGCTTTGCTCCCACAGCAATATGGCTTCATTCTGTTCTCAATTCAGGACCTAGCAGGAAAAGCCAATATTTAGCTCACAATGGGCAAATGTTTTAATTACTGGGCCAGATACTGCTTTAGGATATAGGTAGAATTGCACGATGACATTCCTTTCTTTTCTAAGAGTTTGAAGGTTGCTTAACACAAAAGGGCACACCAGGAGATGTTTTACATGTGCAGTGTTTATTGGGAACTAGTTGTTCCTCCTTCTCTTCTGTTCCCTAATTGGGGCTGCAGTGTAGAAAAATGTGGGCCACAGTACATCTCCCCACAGACGACACTGACCCAAATTTTCATTTTCTTACAGGCACTTCTCACATTCAATGTATGATTGCAAAGGAGGTGTCCCCTCCAATCTTACACAACTCCTCTTAAAATGGGTTCCAGTGTATCAGTGGCAAAACTAGAACTGGGAGCTTAAAGGCACATTAATATCTGTGCTGCAGTAATGGTCAGCCGCCCAGCCAGGGAATAAGCCCCGTTCTGATAAGCAAAGACATGTAAGGAGGCAGTGCGTTGTTGTGCCTTTTCTTCTTTCCACTCAGTGTTTCAGTAGGGATTTGGAGGTGGGACTAGGACTGCAAGGTGTAAGATCATTTTTTAATGGAATGTGAAGATTAAATTTGGATTTGCAACTTTTTATTTTAGGAGTATTTTGTTTTAAATTGGTTCATCCATATTGCTAGCAGCCCTTTTTCGCTACTGTGCTGATTAAAACCCTCGTCTGTGCCATAGTCGGAATGATGATAACAGATCTGTTTGAAACCATCCAAGTGTCATCTTATACCACACAGCAGTGTTGAAAGATGATTGTATGAGGATGAAATAGCTGACGAAGAAGGGTTACATTACTCTTTGACCACGGGTTGTGTTTATTGCTTTGCATGTAAAAATTCTGCTCAGAAAGAGTCATTGGGCCAACTGTGCCTCCAGTCAAAAGCTGTCAACTGGAAAAACATATCAGTTTATGTTCAAGACCACCAGCATTTTCCTGATGGTTGCTGAGTTTGAATTAGCAGTATAATGGAAGGAGAATGCTTATCAAGATCGGTTCTAAATTTCGATAAATTGTACAAGGCTTTTGTGTATCTCCCTCTAGCAATATAAACACAGCAAAAGTGGCCTCAGAAAAATCATTATTTTGGTGTGGAACCTTTAAACTACCTTATTAAGTATATTTGGGGAAATAAATCCTATAAAAGGAGCTGACAGCATTCTGCAGGGAGGCTTGGCATGAAAAACAGAACAACAGTTAACTGAAATGTATTATAATGGATTATTACTGTCATATGAACAAATGACAGGAAAAAATCTGGCTTCAGAGAGAAAAAGAAAAGTGGAGGAAACTGCCTACTTTATTTTAAGGTAAAAAAAATTATTCAGTTTAACTAGCACAGATGTCCTTAACCGCCTGTGAACTTAGCATATGAGGGCCCAGTGCATGGATGTTCTCTGAGGTTTAACTTGACTGCAGAACTTCTTATAACAACTCTAGATACTGAAAAAATAAACCCATTTCTTGTCTATTTTGGTTTCTAAAAATTCTGAGCATTTTTTAATAATATTGAGCACACCAACAGCAAAATTTCATAGCACAGAGAACTGACCCCATCAGGATAAAATACTATGACTTCTTTAAGCATCAGCGTTACATTTCCATGAACTCCACAAGACACTTTCCAGGGTGACAGTCATTGGCAGAGCTATAATGAAAAGGATGAATGCAGCCTATAGTTTGAATGAACTTTTAAGAATTATATGAAATGGGGTTGAAGAAAGAAAAAATTGACATGACGCTTCCACAAAACATGAGTTCATTCTAGGTAAGATCATACCCTGCCTGAATGTCCTCTGTAATTGAATCCTAGAATCATAGAATCACCAGATTGGAAGAGACCCATCATCGAGTCCAACCATTCCCACCAATCTCTAAACCATGCCCCTCAGTACCTCATCCACCCACACTTTAAACACCTCCAGGGAAGGCGAGTCAACCACCTCCCTGAGCACCTCCATTGCCTAATGACCCTTTCAGTGAAGAATTTTTTTCCTTATGTCAAGCCTGAACCTCCCCAGCAGAGCTTGAGGCAAATTGCTCACAGCTACCCAACCCATTGACAAAAGGGGTGGTGTTGGCAGCAGTGGTTAATCAGTCCATTCAAAGACACTCAAGAGATCAAAAATAGGCCTATCCCAGCCAACTGGCTCAGCTTGGTAGTAGAAAGTGCCATCAGTGGAAAAATCTATATGCTGCATGTGAAATGAATTATGAAACAGTGGAGGCATCTTGACTGTCTAATGGAGGCAGATACCACAATATATTATGAAATGCTACTTCACTAACAGCCTTTATTTAGGTATGGTCTGCATTTTATTTGTGTAATTGTGGTGTAGCCTGCTCACCAAATTGTACCTGCAGGATATAGTCAAAGATCCACAGATTCCAGTGGTTCTGAGATCAGGAACTGAGTTTTCAGATTAAACGAAACCCAGAACGAAACAGCTTTAGAAAAAATCCCCTATGAAGCACAAGATCCCATCAAAGTGGTAGAAATGTCACTGAAATAGAAATGCTGGTGTATTAATGAGTTCCACTCCTATAAAGCTACTGTCCTTGAAACCAGAATTCTCTGCAAAGTCTTTATTTTCAAAACAGGCTTAATGCAGCAGAATATGTAAAATAAGCTAATAAAATAATAGCTGCTCAGAGCTGCACAGCTTGTCTATTGGAAAAATTCTTCATTTTCTGTCAGATGACAAGAGCAAATGCATAAATGGTTAGCAACGTTGCTGCAAAAATTCTTTCTTTTATAATGAAAGTCTTTTTATTATAGCTCTGACATTACCAATGTAAGAGCTGTATGTACTAACAGCTTAGTTCACAGCTAATCTAAAAAACCCAAAAAAAAGATAAATTGTTGAAGTATTTAAGAAATATATATATAATTATTTTTAATAAACTATGAAGGGTTTATGTGCATGTGAGGACACAAGTAGAATAAGCTGGATCTAGGCATTATTTCTAACATACGAGATCAAAGTGAGGGAAAGTTACTTGCCTTTTCTTGGAACAAGGAATATTTGAACTCTAAGAACATCCTACAACAAAGACCAACTTTCCTAGCTGGAAAAGAGATTGTTGGGAAAACACATCACTCGGCTTATAACCAGCATTTGATATTTAGTTCAGGCCTTTGTGGATTTGCCATCAGAAGCCTGCCCTGGTTTCAGCATGAGACTGGACTATCTGCTACCTCTTTCCATGACTTTCTCCAAGTCACGACTGAGTTTTAGTGTGGTTTATTCCAGCCCTGCCATTATGTCAGTTTCTTATGTTTTCTGGATCAGTCGCAACCTCTACTTATAAGCCAGTGGCCTCTGTCCAAGGCTGGACTTTCCAGAGGCTGAAGAATAAAAGAACAGAAGTCTGATGCTGGTGATGATCCAAGATGCTTGGTTTCCAAATCAAGATAAAACTGCAATTGGGTTTTTGGTATGTTTTTTTTTTACTGTGGGAAGGTCCTGGGTTTTGATCTACCCAGTGTAGATCTCATCAGTACAGCCTTTTACACATATGTTTGTATACACCACTGCAACTGTCCTTTGTTCCAGGGCTAAGTGTTGGAAGAATAAGTGCAGTCATTGTGAAATGTATTAATATGTGCAAACACACTATTTAATAGAATCAGTTTCTGTCAGAATTGAACTGTCTGAATGTTTATAAAGGCATGTAGTGATAGGACTAGGGGGAATGGCTACAAGCTGGAGAGGGGAAGATTTAGACTAGACATATGGAGGAAATTCTTCACAATGAGGGTGGTGAGGCACTGGCACAGATTGCCCAGGGAGCCAGTGGCTGCCCCATCTTTGTAAGACTTCAAGGCCTGGTTGGATGGGGCCTTGGGCAGCCTGATCTGGTGGGAGGTGTCCCTACCCATGGCAGGGGAGTTGGAATTAGATCATCTTTAAGGTCCCTTCCAGCTCAAACCATTGTATGATTCTACGATTCCATGATTCTCTGTGCTCTTTCATTCTCAGAGTAATTAAGATTGAGGTAAGCACTGAAGAATCCTCTTCTGGAAGACCAAATCCAAGCATTTTATGAAGGCATATCATAAACATTTGTTCCTACATGTTATTTCTGTGTTTTCTAGTGGAAACTCATTAGCAAATTCAGCTGAAAAAGGTTTACTCATTAGCTGGTAGCAAAACAGAGCTGAAAACCAAGAGTATCAAAGAAGGTGTTTATTTACATTTTACACTCCAGATAAAGGACAAAGCTTGTACGTAGCAAAAGCTTGAATGTCTTGAGCTAAGTGTTTTTCTTTCAGTCAAAATAATTTTTGTGGAAAATCCTCCAAAAATATTTGGGGTCAGCCCTTGCAGTGAAGGAATAAATATCTAAGGTTTGAATACAGAGAGGGCAGGTACAAAAGTAAGTAGAAAGACTTCATGAGGCTTGGCACAGCAGCAAGAATGCAGAACACATACAGATCAGATAACTCTACTGACAGAAGTCTTTCATATGTGCTGTGCTGCAATAATTACATGAGATACTGCATGTGCCTTTGCATCTTTATTAAAAAAGAACAACAAACTGATGACACACAATGGATCTGTCAGTAGTGGAGAAGTTCATGTTCATTCTATTTTCAGACACACTGTTAAAACGACACTTTAAGTCTTTAGTCAGTGTCCTGATACATATTATTTGTCAAATGTCATAAAACCTCACAAGGCTGTATTTCACTGAAAGGAGATTAGAGACTCTGCTTGACTTTTTGGTATTCAGGTCAGAAAGAGTATCTGACCTACTTAAATGGCCATAAGACTACCTAGCTGTGTCTATGACTCATTTTTGTCAACTTAAAGCCCGTTAACCAAAATATTACTGCAGATGAAAACTGAAAATTGCATGCACACCATTGTTTTCATTTTCAGTGCACATGATGTCTTGAAATCGCCTAGTGTGGGTTTGTCTGCATCTTTTAAACAAATAGCTTCTGCAAATACAATATTCTTCATGAAATCTTGAAATGGAGAAAAGATGAAGAAAAGCTGACCCCGTTCTCTCCATGTACACAGCTTGTGTCAGCCTTATGGGCTTGCTTACTTGTGTTATCTTGGAAGTCATAGTGTACATTAAGAGTAAGGGGAAAGAAAAAAGTCCTACAGAAAAGCACAAGCTGAGGAGGTTAGGAGTCAATGTCAAGAAGAAACTCTCCTTTTATGTAACCTTAATTGACGCAAAGCTGGAGAAGACTTCTTGAGCCATTGCATCTTGATCACAGAATCTACAGTGTGAAGCACAATATATACCATTGTTGCTGTTGTACAGTAAAGCTCATATGATGGGACAACACTTGATTCACTGCATCAGAAAGGACCAGCTGTTGCACATGCACAGTCATCCTGGATTAAGCAGATGAGAATCAGCAATGGTGCCAATTATCACTGCTTTGTGCAAATAAGCTGAATCACAACTCTCTCTGTATCCCTGAATCAGATTAATTTTCTCAACAATTTTCCCAAAGGATAGGGAAACCGATAGGAAGAAATCCTGAGCAATAGTTTAGTTTAAGACAACAATTGGTTCCCTTTTTTTTAACCTCTAACCTTTACCTACCCACTGTGTAATTTCAAGGATTTCTGAGTTAAAAGACAGGCCTTCCTTCATCATCCAAAGGTGAGTGCCCAAGAGTTCCTTCCTCAGGAGATCTTTTTTCCTTTGATGGTGAATGGACAGATGCTAATTGAGCTTTGCCCTAGCAGAAAGTAAGTGGAGCAAACTCCTCCCAGAGGCAAGTGTAGGTGAGGGTACCCAACCCACTAACTGTGTAGCTAGGATAAGGTTTACTGTCACTGGACAGACATAAACGTACATAAACCTGTCTTACTGCAAGGTATAGCACAGCTGAATTTGCACCACTCACCAGCCCTTTCAATCTAGATTAGAGTGCAGCCCCAGCATGACCTACAAGCTGAAGAATTAGTTAATTTTCCTCTCTGATTAACAGCTAATGTAAAATTAGTAGGAAGGAAAAAAGATGTGCTAGTTAACCACCACATCTTTCTTGGCAGGAGGATGTAAACATTGAAGGCAGAGATAATATTACCTCCCTTGGGCATTAGATACTTGGTGGTTTGGAGTACATGCCTTTGATAATCAACATCAGTATCTCTTTCATGTCACTGAACAGAAAATAGGGCCTCTTCAAAGAGACTAACTCAGAAAAGAAATTGTTAAACAGGCCTGGCTGGGTTGAGCAATGCTGGAAATTAAGGACCCTGGAGGGGCAGGATTAGAAGCAAGGTCAGCACGTTCAGACAGGGCAAGGAAGTGCATTAATGGCCCTCTGTCCTGACTCTGAAGTTCAGATGGTTGTTACTGAATATCCTCGTGGCCCTCTCCTTCTCCCCTTCCATATGCTGCACTGATAATTAGCATTCTGCCTTTTTTTTTTGTAAAGTACGTGAATCAGCAAATGGCCGGGAGCTTACTGGCCTAAGCTTTTGAACTGCTATAGAGCTTCAATTACATAGCCTCACTCAACATTTTTTTTCTTTTAATCCTGACTTTTCAATAATGTTAATTTGCTAGTAGATACTTATTCTTTATCTAAGACACCAAGGCGTTCGACAAGTGCACATGAAAGAATGATGCTTTGTTCCGTTGCCATCTGGATTCCTATTTCATGTGTGCTTCAAATAAAGGAATTACTTTCAAATGACTCACAGTTTCCTTTGCTTTAACCCTTCTAGACACAAATGACTTGCTGTACACTGATGACATCTTCTCTCTCCTGGACAGTAACTAATACAAAATTAACCTTTCAGCAGAAACACCTTTGGAAAAGAACATCTGGTTTTAGCCTAGGGATTTCAAATGTTCTTACTAAAACTGATCCCTTACTAGTGATGTGCTTTGTTATTGAAGGTGCCTTGTGATGTTCTAGCCTTCTGGACCAGCAAAGCAGCTTAAGAAGTACTGCAGAGTGAAAGTAGGGAGTTGAGTCCATGCTTACATCTCCACAGCATAACTGAGAACTGTAGTGAAGGACCTCAGGTGAGGTTTGCTTGCCCCTCTGTCACTGGACCATATGGAGACACAGAGCCCTTGTAGCCAAACACAGGAGACAATGCATCCCAACAACCCCCTCTGCATCATGGTAGGCTGAGTGGCTTGGGCAGGGAACAATGCTGATATGTTTATGCTGCTTACAGATCCACAGCAGCAATTCACAGACAGCAGGGGACCTCTGCAGCATATCTCATGTAAAAAATTCAAAGATACTTCCTGACAAAAGCAAAAGAAAACATGATGTTTTATGTAGGTGAGTTAAGGTACAGTCATTCCAGCCTGTATTCTTTGAGTGCAGACTCTTTTCTAGAATAATTTTTATGTACGGTTCTCACTAACAAAGGGATAGTTTCTATCCAGCATAAAAACGTATAAACCAATTAATTATTGCCTACACCAGCCAGGAAACTTTGTCAAGCCATTTTCTAGCAAACACAGTATTTAAGCACAGATGCAACTGTTAGAGTTTGAATTATGGTGTAGCATCTGAAAGAGTTTATTACTTCCTGCAGTACTCTAGGCATATGCTTCTTGAACTAAATGACAGCAATCCACTCATTTCTCAAGCTGATAAAGTAAAATGCAAACACTGTAGAGCAAAATTTTCACCTTGCACTGCTCACTGTTGCACTGGCTCAAATTGCTTTGCACGTTCTGTCCTTAAGCTACTCAAATATATAAATCCTTTCCATTTCAACTTATTTCCAGGAGCATTTTTACCTCTTAGATTGCTTTGCAAAGTCTTCCACAGCCAACTGTCAAAGCTTTGCTACAAAGAGGGCCTTAAGATGAGAAGCGGACATTTTTCCAAATAATAGTGAGTTAAGCTCCCAAGAGACTCACAAATTCGATGCTGTTTCTGGTGAACTAGCAAGCAAAGCCTGGTAAGCAGGGTCCTCCCATGACTGCACAAAAATGCCACACGCATACGTGACTCAAACACGTTTCCCGTGTGTCCAGTCAGCAGGAGTGCCAAAGAAAACAGGAGAGATTAAAACTTTATCTCCCACAGCAGACTGCAGGACTGCATTCCCACAGCTTCTGCTGTAGCTTTGGGAATTAAGTAACAGTGGGGAGTGGTCCGGCTGGTGAGCTAGCATACCCTAAACATGTCCTGTCCTGTCCCTAAATCAGCTCCACCCAGACTGGGCAGGGAGCCTTGCTGGCACCCTGGCACAGCAGCCATCTCTGTAGAAGACCCAAAAAGCCAGGGAACAAGAGACAGTGTTTGTGGCAGGACTCTGCTCTCCTAGGTCAAAACTCACAGCATAGCAATATTCATCATTTAAACAGCTACTTTCTTCCTTGCACAGATATACATCTCTCAAGAGGTCTTCTCTCTAAAAGAGATCCAAGAATTTCACAGGCAGTTAGATTTCACAGCATCTTTTTGAAGGAGGTGCTCTTGAGAGTTGGAGGGGTTAAAGTGGAAGAAGCTGAGGCATGATGAAATCAGGCGTCTGCCTCAGAAAGCTGAAGTAGAATCAGAAAAAGACTGATGCCGACTTTCTAGTGTATATCATCACACACTCATTTCTCCATGATGCAACTGAGATCTGATAGCCAAACCTTGAATGCTATTTTAAATTGTCTGTCGATGAAGTTTGTTATTCATATTAAGTACTTAGTCCTATTTCAGATTCACTGAGCTTTCAGTCGCAATGAACTGCTGCTCAGTTCACCATTTCTGTACAGATTCATGAGGTTGAAAGAACTCTACAGCTGTTGGATATGTACATTTTTTAAAAAGGAAAAAAAAGGTGTATGTCAAATTCATTCAAAGACCAGCAAAACTCCTTAGATATTTCTCTTCTACAGAATGGACACAGCACATTCCAATGTAACCTTTACAGTAGATCTGGTGCTTTGTTTATGCTGTGTCTAATACTTTGTATGGATTTTGCCTAAATGTCTACAAATTGGTAAATTTTATTCAAAATGAACTCTCACTATTGTTTGCATAGCTGAGAGACATTTTTCTGAAAGGTCAGAATAGTAAGACTGACAGACTCTGAAACTCAAGAAACTGCCTTTCATTTTATTCTGCAGAGGGAAAATATTGGTACAATACTGTTTTGGTTTTTTCTCTTTTTTTGATCCTACTTCAGTCACCGTTAACAAAAATACAGATTCAAGGTAACAAACCAGATATGTACGCTTGGGACAGTATCATGGATTTAACAGTACTCATGAGAAAAACACGATTAAGGATCTTGATTTATGAAAACTAGAAAACCCCAAATATGCAGACATATAAGCATATAGGTACTACCATTATTCCATGTAAGGATAGGTTTAAGAACTTTTTTTTTTTTATTATTTATTCTAAAGAGGTGAATTCAAAGAATTCAAAGCTACATTCCCCTTCATGGTGCACTTATTACTACAAACAAAACCTGTCTTGTAAAGGGGTCTCTGTTGACAATGACAAGCCTGAATAAACACTCCACTGGCACATAGGTTTCCATTAGCTCAAGTTTACGTGCCTTGTCATGCTTCTCCAGCTGTCATTTATCACAGTGCTTTGCACAAGATCAGCAAACACTATTCTCCCACAAAGTTTCCCCCATTTCTTTCTTAGGAGGAAAGAGAGGAAAAAAACCTGTATTGGTGAGGGGTACAGGAACACTATAATCACTTATTCTACAAGGCACTCAAGCTTTACAGGAAAGAGCATCTTCAAGTCTACCATCCTCAGACCAAAAGCACAGCCCTGCAATGCAGCAGTCACTGAGGTGACTCTCCCAGCAAAAGACTGTTCTGAGACAACATGATCAAGCCAGAGACCCAAAGTGAAAGCCAGCCAAACTGGGGGTTATTTCAATAGTACTCTCCTGGGTAGAAAACTGGCTGGATGGCTGGGCCCAGAGAGTGGTGGTAAATGGTGTCAAATCCAGCTGGAGGCCAGTGACAAGTGGGGTTCCCCAGGGTTCAGTGCTAGGTCCAGCCCTGTTCAATGTCTTCATCAACGACCTGGATGAAGGCATTGAGGGTACCCTTAGCAAGTTTGCAGATGACACAAAGCTGTGTGGAAGTGTCAATCTGCAGGAGGGTAGGGAGGCTCTGCAAAGGGACCTAAACAGGCTGGACTGCTGGGCTGAGTCCAATGGGATGAGGTTTAACATGGCCAAATACTGGGTCCTGTACTTGGGGCACAACAACCCTATGCAGAACTACAGCCTGGGAGAAGCCTGGCTGGAAAACTGCCAGGAAGAGAGGGACCTGGGCGTGTTCATTGACAGCCGACTGAACATGAGGCAGCAGTGTGCCCAGGTAGCCAAGAAGGCCAATGGCATCCTGGTTCGTATCAGAAACGGTGTGACCAGCAGGTCCAAGGAGGTTATTCTCCCTCTGTACTCAGCACTGGTGAGGCCGCTCCTTGAATCTTGTGTTCAGTTCTGGACCCCTCAGCACAAAAAGGATGTTGAGGCTCTGGAGCAAGTCCAGAGAAGAGCGACGAGGCTGGTGAAGGGGCTTGAGAACAGGCCTTATGAGGAGCGGCTGAGAGAGCTGGGGTTGTTTATCCTGGAGAAGAGGAGGCTGAGAGGAGACCTCATTGCTCTCTACAACTACGTGAAGGGAGGTTGTAGAGAGGAGGGAGTTGGGCTCTTCTCCCAAGTGACAGGGGACAGGACAAGAGGCAATGGCCTCAAGCTCTACCAGGGGAGATTTAGGCTGGAGATTAGGAGGAAGTTTTTCACAGAAAGGGTCATTGGGCATTGGAATAGGCTGCCCAGGGAGGTGGCTGATTCACCTTCCCTGGAGGTGTTTAAGGCACGGGTGGATGAGGTCTTGAGGGACTTGGTTTAGTGTTTGATAGGAATGGTTGGACTAGAAGATCTGATGGGTCCCTTCCAACCTGGTTGTTCTATGATTCTATGATTGGCCACAGAGTGTTGCTGATAGTGACAGATATGAAAACCAAGCAGTTGTCAGAAATCATGTGTTTTCATCTTCCACTGGCTTCAGAGATATATTGAACTTTCTTTGCTCATGCTGGGCTACTGGAAGCTTGTTCATATTCCTCATAGGGATAAGGTAATTCAAAGGCTGACCACATCAGGCAGCTTTAGGTATACACAAAGGGCATGTATGAACAAACACACATGGCAAAACAAAATATTTAGTGTTTTGGTCTAAACCCGTGTCTCAAGAAAAGACAGTCCAGTCTGTAGCACATTCATAAATGCAGTTCAGAGACTGACCCTCACACAAAGCTAACCTGGAGCTCAGGTTCTGGGTTTGTGATCAAAATCTGATAAAGAGTTGTAGGACACTTTGTCATTGTTCCTCCCAATAAAAGTGCTACTCTTGGTTTAGTCTGGTTCCAGTTTAGAAGCAGTGACATTTGGTGAGTCAAAGTGACCTCAGCTTCATTGAAATCTCTGCTTGCTATTAAACAGCCAGCAGGGATTTACAGGACTAGCAGGAACCAGATGGGAAAGCACCAGGACTAGGGACAGTAGAACTACAGATCCAAAGGTCATTACTGCTCCATAGGGAGTGCCTGAGACACATGTGTGCTAGTCCAGCCCTAGGGCTAAGTAGCTACTGAAGAGCTTGTGACCTGGGGAGAAACCCCTTTTTCCTTCCCAGCCTGCAGATGGCCCCAGCCCTCCTCTGGCTGCATCTGCTGTGATGGGCATTTAACCAGCAAAGGCACCTGGAATTCAGGACATGCGTGTTTATTTTTACGAGGAGGAGCAAGGGGTTAAGCAGTAAAGCAGACATAGAAAAGTAGATGACAAGCCAGTTTCTTGGCTTCATTCTGCTCTCCTGATGCCCCTCTGGCAGTGAGAGTTGCCACCTCTCTGTAAAGCCCAGGTGTCTACTTACCTCCAGGTCTCAACCCCTTCAACCTACCGCTAAGTCATACATCAGGGCCAGGGAAAGGGCAGAGCAGTTGTGGTCCCCACAGCTGTATGACATTTTAGAAATGATGGGAAAATTGACTGTTCAATTTCTTTGCTGTGAAGAGTAGGGGACATATGGGCATTTTCAGGGGAACAGTGTTCAAGTTAATCATACATGCTGCCCTGCTAAACTTCTATTCAAAAAGGTAAGACTGAATACTAGGTAGACGATGCAGAGAGGTCTAGAATAATTCTCCACAACCAGCTCTCAATAGGGGTACAAACCTCCTCAGGCACAGCTCTAAACCTACCCCAAGCTGCAATGGCTCCTCATGGCAACTTGTCCTCCAGAGAGTTAGTCATAGAGAGTGATCCCTTCCCAACCACAGGAATGGATTTCACACCCTGCTGCCCACAGGCTAGGGGAGCACACCACTGTGGATGTGGAATATTCTAAATTCACCCAGTCTCCCTGTCTGCCATCACGCAGCTACAACATGCCACCACCAGCTCCCAGTGCTCCACTCACACCAGCATGGGGTGACCTGCAGATGGATTTGTCCATGCAAATACTCTTTATATGACCATGGTGTCACCTGACTACAACAGCAGTTGTTAAATAGCACTGAAACACCCGTTTTCATACTTCTGAGGCAGTCACTTTTCTGGTACCTTTACTGCTTTACTGCTAATTATCCCCTCTGCCAAAGCATACATCCAAATGTGTGCAAATGATGAAACAGCTGGAGCCAGAAAAAATCTAGGGCCATGCAGCCTAGCCCTGAAGGGCAAACTGACCCTGACAAGGAATGCTAGAAAATCCCAAGATAAATCTGTAAAAGTAGCCTTCAAGCAAGAGTTGGTGCCACAGCCTCTGTTCATCCTTAGATGTGATTGCCCCTTTGAGCAGGATGAGTATCAACACAGGGGGTGGCAGACCTCTGTCATGCAGCAGGAATGTTAACATCCTCCAGATTTAAACAGCACCATCTGAAGAGCAGTTCATGTTCTGAAATTAATTTTTCATGTGTACATCATGAGGTCCTAATAAAAATGTTAAAAGAACTGTCTTTGTTGTCCTCTGATCCAAACAGACCTCCCCTCTGCCTTGGTATTTCTCATCATTGTTGTTGTCTGTAGACGACAAGGTTGTTTTTAAGGTTGTGGTACCATCTTCACAAAATAAAAAGGATTAAAAAAATTCAAAAATATAAGAGAGAGAAAAACAAAAAGACTAAACAAAACCAAATCAGAGAGAAGACTGGGGGGTGGGGGGAGTAGGGGGAGGAGGAAAGAAGAAACAGAAATGTGCCAGGAAGCAATATAAAAAGAAGCCGAGACTTTTGATGTTTTCTTTTCCCTCCTCCTTCATTCTTGGCTGAATTATAGGGCGTAGCATAGTATTTTCAAAGCATCTTTTACAAACTTTATTTAGTTCAGTGATTCACGTTTCCTGAGCAAGGTTAACCAAAGGGAGGGATGTTTCTCCCCTTGCCCCGAGCTGTTCCCCAACTTTCAGCTAAATTGTATCACATTGGTAAAAATGTCAGAAAGGAATCTTTCTTGATCTCCTCCAATGTCATTGTTTTTCCCAACAATGTGCATGATAGTTCATTATTTATTCATTTTAGAGAGTGTTTAAAGCACTTCACACAATCAGAAGTATCAGACTTGGATAGTACAGATGCATAACAGTTAAGACTGAGAATTTCACGGTCCTTGCCCAAGAGGGCTTGTTGTCTTCTTCAAAACATGCAGTCCCAGTCTGAAAAAGCAAAAAGTTATACACATGTCAGCTGTCTTTTTCTCCTAGGCTGGGTGAGTGCTCCATAGGAAAAGCTGGAGCTGAGATCAGATGCTCCAGAGAAGACATCAGAGCTTATCTGGGACTTCTGGGCCTACACAGACACCACCTGAATCTCCATGCTCCAGTAACCCACTTCAGCAGCATAGGCTGCAAGCTGATGCTGTGTTTGGATTGTGCCTCATGGTGACCATCAAGACCATAAAAGTGCCAGAGTGTTGAACCCTCATCTATTCACAGGATTTATTTCCTCTGTTTCTTGAGTGACACCCTATAATGCTCTTGCTCTCAGTACCTGCTGCTTGACTTCCAGCTCATGATCCCTCCAGCTGGGACAATATCCCCCAAAATTCACATAGTGTCTGTATGAGGGGCTTGCTGTCACTTACTTTATCAATTCAGTCCAATCCCTGCACAGTTTCTCATCCCTTCTTGCTACACATTAGAGGGAACAACAACAGCCATGTCAGAGTTCTAACAAAGTGAAAATATGTACAGGAGTTAGAGGGGGAGCCATATATTCAATAAAAGCAACAAAAAGCTGAGTGATAAGGCATGACAGTCAAAGCAGCTCAGTCAATAAGAGAAGAGAAAAAGTTTGAAAAAAACAATATCCTTTAAAGAATATCTGAATACTTAAAAAAATAAATAAGTAAGAAAACAAGAGCAAGATCAGTACAGGAAACACTCTCCTGTTTCCTTTTCACTGATTCAAAGAGAAACTTCTGATGTCTCCACTAGAAACAACTGTAAGGTCAGATATATTTGAAGGGAGCAGAGAGGAGTGTCTCTGGTTTCTTTCCAAAAAGCAGTTTATTTTAGATTCACAAAAGGTCAGGAAGAATAAATTAATCTTCCTGTATCGCAGAATGTATTTCCAAGCAGAAACATGATGTCATAAAGAAACAAACATGTAACTGTAAGAAGGCTGAAGAAAACACCAGCCTTCTTCTGAAAACACCCCCTAACTTCTGATTGCAGAATGATGCCACTCTCACATATCATCAAGGCATAAAATTATTTTAAATGGGAGCAGTGGCAGGGGAAAGGTATGGAAGTGAGTGCAGAAATGGTAGTTATGACTTAGATAAGCATAAGGGCTCACATTTGCAAGACAGTTACACATCAGAAGTAACATCTGAGGACTAAATGAAACTCGGGCAGCATGGCTTAGCCTTGATCATCTATTTCAAATCCTAGTACAACAAAGAAAATTGTGTATCAACCAGCATACCTGTAACACAGTTGGAAAATGCTGAATGCACACATTAATACATGCAGTTTGTTACCTACAGAAATTGAGGTTTGTTTAGGTCCTTCAGCCCTCATGTGCATGCAGTGTGTTTAGCTGTTTGGATGCTTTTATTCCCACATGGCTTCCTTCAAGTAGATATATGTAGCTCCATTTAAATGAGTGATGGAGGAAAAAGTAAATGACTACCTGAGGGAACACTGCTCACTTTTGTAAAGAAAGAATATTGGACTTATTCTTGTGGGCTTAATCTGCTACTAGGTATTTTGGATACTCTGCAGCCAACAAAAATTAATGAATGATGCAGATTGTAGCATGGGGGAAAAAGTATTCCATAGTTTTGTATTATTGCCTACCAATACACCTAGTATTAAGCAAGCTTACCAGGACCTGGAAACAGCACAACTGTGTCTCTGGAGAATGCTGTTTATTCACTTTTGACTAATGTTGAGCTGAATTTTGACTTGGGTTAGTAAAGGCTCTAAGATGCTTGGCCCAGACATTTGTGGATGACGTCTACTGGCTGCTTGAAAGTGGTCTGTGGCCAAGGAAATCAGAGTCCCTCTGCTCTAAACACTCAGAGATGGAGATAGGCTTTCTGCTTTGCACTTACAGAGCACCCATTAGCATTAGGGTCCCAAGGGCTATCATTTCTCCATCCTACTGCTGTACCAAAGCAAAAACAAATGCCTTGCTGAGTTTCCATGTAATAAAGCTGTGCTTTTCTCTAATTGCCATGATCATTGACAGTTTATGTTAATCTAGTCACACCAACATAAAGTGATGGGCTGCCAGATGACAAGAAAGCAATTTAACCTCAGCTGTTTCTGACATGTTTGTGTGCACAGTTCAGTTTACCATTAAGAAGAGCAAATAATGATCCATCTCCAATTTGAGTCTGGGTCCCATGAGTAATAAATTGAAAACCAATGTTTAAACAAAGAGACACAACTACAAATTCAGCTTGACACTCTCCAGGAGAAGGGTCATTAGGCACCAAACAATCTTCATATGCCCTTTAGGAGGTTTGTGCTATGACCACTATGTCTTGCATCTTTACTCACACTAGTTCCTAACAGTACCAGAGGCTGAAGAAGTCTGGCCAACTTCTGGCTATAGGTGCATGATGGCGAATCAGCATGATCCATGGGCCACAGCATGTCAGACCACCACTGGATCCTCCACCATAATTGTGAAATACCACTGAAGGATTTCAGAAAACCATCTTCCTGCCTCTCCTCTCCATAATTCTGGGTCATAATCCAAAAGAATGAGATAGGATTTCAGCAAGTAGTATTGTGTTGCCATGTGGCTACTCCTACTGACTTGAAGACAAACTATTAGTATCTGAACTGCTAGATGTTTCAATATATATAATCCTTCACTTTGGAAGATGATTTACTATTTTCTGTAACCCCTAAGGCTTTCTGTCAGCACTGATAACTCTGATCTAGGATGGGAAAGCATTGGAAGTGTTTCCACTTAACAGTAATCAAATTATTTTTCAAGAACTCATAAAACCCAAACAATTCTTCTTCCATTACACTCTCCCAGCAAAAGCCAGTAATATTTCCAGATAGACAAGAAAGAACAGTTATACCATATATAAAAAGACATTTGGAACATAGACTTTCTTACTTTCCCTGAAGAGAATTCAAAGGCAGATATTTGCATAAAGAGAACAGGGACAAAACACTTAAATTAACAATATAAATTTTCCTAGAGATGTGATTTTGCTGCAGATATGCAGAAAGAAACAGGAATTCACTGAATGTCGATTTAATGGAGTCACAGTGATGGAATAAGTGCCTAGTACATAAATGAAGGTCTTATTTTAGGATATACCCAGAAGATACTTGCTGTCACAGCATGTGGTTCTTAGAGCTTTCCCTTTTCTCCTCCAAACTTTAAACTAGGACACTACACAGTCAGCTGAGTGAATGAAAAATACTTCTTCATCCTAGACCATATAGCTGTATGCAAATATTCCTGTTAAAATCCCACTCCAAAATTTAACCTCTCAGCAGTCCTGAAGGCAAATACATTGAGTCCCTTCTAAATTGTAAAATCTAGTGAGAAAATGCTCCCACAAGCTGTGTATGACCCTGAAGTGGAAGAGCTTGGTTAACTGCGTGAACCTTTAATTTGTAAACACAGAATCCTCCCTGCCAGATGCTGTTGCTTCTGACAAAGCTCATCCTCAAACTACAGTGAGCTTTTGCAGTCCTGGTGGGTGGGTGCTGCAGGGCCAGGTGGCTAGTTGGTATTTTTGAATGATTCCCATTAGGACAATAGCACCTACAGCTGTTCAACTTTGTGTCAGCATGGCTTACTGCAATAAAACTACGAAGAAGCTCATGCACAAGATTAGGTCAGCATGGGACAAATATTGTCACTTGATGCCCTGATTTGGTGAAGAATTCAAGAAAAATATTCTATTGCCAGTGTGGTTTGACACACAGAAGGAACAAGCTGAAATGCCTTGTGTAACTTGGTCACAAAACAGTGTAACAAGCATTATAGGAGCTCAAAGACTAAAGTCAAAGCTAAGGTTTTGATTTTGAAAGCCTACCCAGGGATGGGTTCGATGAGAAAATGAGGACTGCCATGCCTAAATAAGCACATATGGTCAACTTTACTTTTAATAGGACAAAGACTCTTTTCTCCAAGGCCAAGGTCTTTAATCTTTTTCCATATTTCTCATGCTTATCACATACGGGCATATCATAAAGATGTCTGTATCACTTCTTCCTTTTGATTAAAGGCTCTGAGTAATGCTAGCCAATATCAATAACAATGCTCTAAAAATAATGTTATCATCACACCAGAACCTTGGAGGGAACACAGCATTAAGTTAACTAGTCCCTGATACAGATCATCCAAGTGCACTCAGAAAGAAAACACATGAAGAGTAAGACTCTTTGGAGTAGCATTCCTCTTACAGAAAGTGAAATCCTGGGTGATCTTCATTTTACATGAACCACATGGTTAAATTGCTCAGATATTAGGCAGGCAGGTTGTGGGATGAGGGAGGGAGAAGTGAGGGAGGAAAGAAATAAGTTGGCTCAGAACTTCATACTAAACAGAAACCAAATGTTAGTCACTTTTAGAGTACCATAAACTTTAAAAATGTTTAAGTCAAAGGAAACAGTGAAAGTAATTAGTCTTACCACACATTCAATGACAGTCAAACTAAAAATCAGCCCTACAGGTATGAGTATATGTATCAACAGCAATTCACATTGGTCAAAAATATGGTTGAGACATGTCATCCATGTGAAAAGACTACATCTAAACAACAAATTGATTGCCAACTAGCCAAGTTATTATAGACAGTTGGGTTGTATATAGGACACAAAGATAACAAGGACACTTCATCATCCTAAAGTATATAACAATTGTGGGAAATCATTGCAACAGTGCTCAGAAGGATTACAAAATCCCCATTCTGTGTTGTTCTACATTAGACTAAAGTTTCCCTGTAAATTATAGCAGATTTCAAGGGAAAACAATTAATGGTGACAGAATCAAAGACAGATGAGATCTTTCCATTTAAAGTGGCATTGCTCATTTTAAGATAGCTGGTTTTAATTAGTTTCTTCCTAAGATCATTGAAGGTACATATTTGAAGGTAAATTTCCCTGCACACTGGAGAGAACTTCTGCATTCAAGCATCTTGTGACATTATGATCTACAACAGCAAAATATTAGTAAATTCATTGAATCCTCATTATAAGATTGAAAGTTAGTAAATAGTCCAAAGACAACACATCTGCACTTCACTGTCATGATCAATAACTGAAAAAAAAGCTGAACCATAATGATATGCCTGCACATATATAAGACTATGGGACCTGATGAGATGCATCCAAGAGTACTGAGGGAATTGGCTGATATAGTCGTCAAGCCTCTCTCAAGGATTGTGAACAAAGAAATAGGTTGGGTGGTGGCATTCAGAGAGTAGTGGTCAATGACACAATGTCCAGATGAAGATCCATGACAAGTGGCATCCCTCAGGGCCCCGTACAAGGACCAGTGCTGTTTAATATCTTCAGCAATGATATAGACAGTGAGACCAAGTGCACCCTCAGCAAGTCTGCAGATGACAACAAACTGAGTGGTGCCACACTGGAAGGATGGAATGTCATCCAGAGGGACCTGAAGTAGTGGGTCTGTGTAAATCTCATGAGGTTCAACAAGGCCAAGTGCAAGGTCCTACACCTGGGTCAGTCTGTGATTTCAGAACAGGATGGGGGATGACGGGACTCAGAGCAGCCCTGCAGAGAAAGACTTAGCGGTGCTGATTGACAAGAAGCTTAACACAAGCCAGCAATGTGTGCTCACAGCCCACAGGGCCAACTATATCCAGGGCTGCATCAGAAGAAGTGTGACCAGTGGGTCAAGGGAGGTAATTCTGCCCCTCTGTTCCTCTCTTATGAAACCTCAGCTGGAGTATTGTGTCCAGTTCTGGAATCCTTAACAATCCTCAACATAAGAAGTATACGGAGCTGTCAGAGCTATGGAGGAGGGCTACAAAAATGACTGGAGGGCTGGAGCACCTCTGTTATGATAACAGGCTGAGAGAGTTGGGCTTGTTCAGCCTGGAGAAGAGAAGGTTCTAAGGAGACCTTATAGTAACCTTCCAGTAGCTGAAGAGGGCATACAAGAAAGCTGGGGAGAGACTTTTTAAAAACGCATGTAGTAATAGGACTAGAGGAATGGCTTTAAACTAGAGAGGGCAAGATTGGGATGAGATATAAGTAGGAAATTCTTCACAATGAAGTTGGTGAGACACTGACACAGGTTGCCCAGAGACATCATGGCTGACCCAGCCCTGGTGATGTTCAAGGTAAGGCTGGTTGGGGGCTTGAACTGCCTGGTCTGGTGAGAGGTATCCCTGCCCATGGCAGAGGGGTTGGAATTAGATCATCTTTAAGGTCCCTTCCAACTCAAATCATTGTATGATTCTATTATATTTTCACTGAAAATATCCCCATCCCCAGCATACACAAACCATCAGACCAAAACCTTACCTCAGCTACTAAATTAACCCAGTACCTGGCCCAGTCAACATGGGTTCACAAAAGGCAGGTCTTGCCAAACCAACCTGATCACCTTCTATGACAAAGTGACTCATCTGCCGGACAAGGGAAAGGCTGCGGATGAGATCTTCCTGGACTTCAGTAAAGCCTTTGACACAGTTTCTCACTGCATTCTGCTATGGAAACTGTCAGCCTCTGGCCTGGACAGGCGCACACTCTCCTGGGTAGAAAACTGGCTGGATGGCCGGGCCCGGAGAGTGGTGGGAAATGGTGTTAAGTCCAGCTGGAGGCCAGTTATAACAGGTGGTGTTCCCTAGGGCTCAGCCCTGTTCAATGTCTTCATCAACGACCTGGATGAAGGCATTGAGGGTACCCTTAGCAAGTTTGCAGATGACACTAAACTGGGTGGAAGCGTCGATCTGCTGGAGGGTAGGGAGGCTCTGCAAAGGGATCTAAACAGGCTGGACTGCTGGGCTGAGTCCAATGGGACGAGGTTTAACACAGTCAAATGCTGGGTCCTGCACTTGGGGCACAACAACCCCAAACAGTGGTACAGACTAAGAGAAGTCTGTCTAGAGAGCTGCCAGGAGGAGAAGGACCTGGGGGTGTTGGTCGACAGCTGACTGAACATGAGCCAGCAGTGTGCCCAAGTGGCCAAGAAGGCCAATGGCATCCTGGCTCGTATCAGAAATGGTGTGACCAGCAAGTCCAGGGAGGTTATTCTTCCTCTGTACTCAGCACTGGTGAGGCCGCTCCTTGAATCCTGTGTTCATTTCTGGGCCCCTCAGCACAAGAAGGATGTTGAGGCTCTGGAGTGAGTCCAGAGAAGAGTAATGAAGCTGGTGAAGTGGCTTGAGAACAGGTCTTATGAGGAGTGACTGAGAGAGCTGGGGTTGTTTCGCCTGGAGAAGAGGAAGCTGAGAGGAGACCTCATTGCTCTGTACAACTACCTGAAAGGAGGTTGTGGAGAGGAAGGAGCTGGCCTCTTCTCCCAAGTGACAAGGGACAGGACAAGAGGTAATGACCTCAAGCTCCACCAGGGAAGATTTAGGCTGGAGATTAGGAGGAAGTTTTTCACAGAAAGGGTCATTGGGCATTGGAGTAGGCTGCCCAGGGAGGTGGTTGATTCACCTTCCCTGGAGGTGTTTAAGGCACGGGTGTTTGAGGTCCTGAGTGACATGGTTTAGTGTTTGATGGGAATGGTTGGACTCCATGATCCGATGGGTCCCTTCCAACCTGGTTGTTCTGTGATTCTATGAATTTATGATACCTCAGTTTCATACATTATTAATTCTCCTCAAATGGGAGAAACAACCAATAAAAGACATTTTTTTCTATAGGTTGATTTATCCGTGCTTTATGCACATTTTTAAGTTATTAGCAATTACTTTGTGCATGTACACATCTAGACAGGTGACTAAATAAAATGTACTTGCATTCATAAAACATGTCACAGATTGTAATATTTCTCTAGAGAGACTTAAGTAACCAAGGTAAAAAGCATTAATAAAGTTCATCAAATGCTCAGTATTATTCTGATTTTGAACATGTTTGAGCAGGACAGAAAGAGGTACCTGACCTGCTTTTGATCGTTCACTTCCACCAAATATTTCAAACAGGCATCTGAGATGCACACGATGTTGATTTTTTTGAGTGGTTACAAATCAAAACATGTTCAGAGCTGAACTGCAATCACCTATGTTGAGGCTAATAAAATGTCCTGGTCTGGAATCTCTTCAACAGATCCAGTTTTAAGACTTCTGCATCTATGTTTCCTTTGGGTGCATTTGAAGTTGGAATTCATTAATGAAAAAAATTGCCAGTAGATCTGCTTGGTCCTTGCTATTTTGAGGTTTTTTTAAATCCATTAATGACACTGGGATCTGTGCATCTAGTCATGGTAACGCAACAGAATCGCTGGCAAAATTAAGATAACAGTAAAAAAAAATACAAAAGCCATGAGTAAACCTGAGTACAAGCTATGCAGCCTTTTCATTAATGAAGTGGTAGCTTTTCAGAGGTTTGAATTAGCAGCATGCTACATTCCAACCAAACAAATAGCATTTTCTCTTTTGAGATCTCTTATAACTGGAGTACATAATCTAAATCCATATTTTCAGAGGCAAGTGCTTATTTTCAGTGCCCCCATACATGAATGATCAACCCAATGATCCTGCAAAGATGAGGGTGTCCCACAACTGTTCCTACAGTCCATCTAGTCTCCAGAACCTTATACTGTACTTTCTAAACCAAACCTCCAGTCTAAAAGTCTCAGTTATAAATTGTAGCAAGAACAGCCCTCTTAAGGAGAGGGGAGGTAACAAAACAGAATGAACTGCACAGGATGAAAAATCTCCAGTATGCTTACAATTAAAACCTGTACACTACACCCCAGGGAGAAAAACAGTGCTTTTTAAAATATTATTGGAACTTCTGTCAGAAAATGAATAATCCTTTTGTGTGACTCACAGCTACAATGCAGAGTTCTTTTTTTTTTCAAGCCTTGATCTATTCCTTTACACAATTTCTGCCCAACACACAGAAAGCTGAACAAGTAGAACTCATTCTTCTTACAAGTGTTCATATGCATTAGCATTTGCCTAAAGGTTTATTATGAAATTATTTATTTAGATTTCCCACTTTCCACAGTTAGATTTCACATGGGCAGCAGGAATGAATACAACCAAAAGATTTCTCTCTCTAGAGAAGACAATGCTTATTCTTCAGATCCAATCCAAACAACTCATGGAGGCCCAAGATCAGCATGGGGAGCATCCTTGTGCTTTTACTACCTCCCTGCCATGAAGGATGGAGAATTCGTCCTTTAATGAGGAAGAGGTTTGATATGTAGCCTCTGAAAATAACTTCTTGTTAAATAAGGTCTGTTTGCAGCTCCAGACAGAAATGAGCTGTTTGGAGGAAAGGGTCAGCTTATTTCAAGAGAAATACCTGGAGATCTCACGGAACAGAGCCACTCCCTATATCTTGAAGTCTTGTCTCTCTTAAGTGGCTGACAGGCTTCTGTAAGTTCTTGGGTGCTCCGAAACACAGATGTAGTAAAGTGGTGTCATATTCAGCAGGACAAGAGATTTCATGCTTTCTTCTCAGCTACAGACTTAGTATCATGAGGTAGGTCTTTATCATTTCTAGCTAAAGGATGTGTTCTCGGTACCATGGGATGATTACTTGGAACAAGAAGATGCTTCATGGATTCAGAAGAAGTATCTCTGCCTCCCCAGTAAACATGATTTTTTGGGAATCTGTCACTTGCACGCATAGTGTCCTAGCTGGGCTCCTTGCTCAGGATGGGCAGTGCCCACTGTGGAAACCATTTTTCTGGTGTGAGGAAAAAGCATCTGAAGGCAACTTACCAAGTGACCCTTGCATATTAATAAAATTAAGAGGGAGGTAGGTCCTTAGGACTTGAATACTTAGCACTGATGGAGGAAAGGCAGTGAGAAACTCTGTGGTGCATGAAATCAGAACCCATCATGAGTAGGGCAATACGAAATCCACTGCTGTGCATATGAATCATATCTAACTCCCTGTGATCTGCTGCATTAGCCCTGCCCAAGTTGTTTATCCTATTTGTACCCCAGTTCACCCTTCTGCTAAACCAGGATGAACTTACTTGCTTACCAATTGCCATAGGAAAGCAGTATCCTAGAAAAATACCAAGATAGACTTAATTAGGCTTATAAACTATTTTTATATTCCCAGATGAGAATTCTCTGTAAGTATAAAGTTTTATTATTGTTTCAGCTAATCCCTTCCCTAGCACTACTGTGGAAAAAAAGGTTTTAGAAAAGCCTCAGATTTACCATAATACTTTTTTTTGTTAGTGATTAGCAAAAAATGATACTTCTCACACATGGGGGACAAGCGTTTGATTTCAGTTTAGTGCACCACCATTTAAAACCAAAGCAAGTGTCACTCTGTGTCTTGCTCAAACTTGGCGTAATATTCTCTTGGAAAATATGTTTTGGGGACAGTCCGACTGTGCTTGTTTTCAACTTACATACTTTCAAATATGATTTAGAGAAAAATTAACCTGAGGTCAATCATTATTACTATTATCTTGAAGAAGTGACTGCAAACTGGGGATAGCTCCTGCTTTGATAATTTCATTTGCTCTACAAAGCAAAATTGAAATAACATGTAGTGAAAAATGTGTCTTCCAATGAAAGCATCTAATGTCAAGAGAAATTATAAGATTGAAAATGATAGCTTTCAGCTGCTGCTCAGTAAGTAGTCAATGTTTCTTCTTTTCTGGAAAACTGATACTCCCTCTTCAAGGGAATTTAAATGAACAAAATCTGAATGAGAAAGTACAAGAGACTCAATGATACTGCAGCCGGTCCTGTGATTCTCTCCATAGGAGATATTTAACACCTTGTTTGCTACCCACAACTGCCACATGTGGGTTGTGTCTGAAGTCGCCATTGTTAATCTATGCTGGAATGTGACATGGGGAAATTTGGTGAAAGGACTTGATTATATGTACATAGAACAGACTTATTCCAACACCACAATTCAAATGCATGGTAAACCAAAAAGGATCAACCAATCTTTAACAGAAAGCAGAAGAGGGAAGTTCAGAACAACTTTTGCCATTCTATCTGGAGAACATCCATGAGTTGTGGTTAGAAACAAAAGACTTCTGCAAGGATTTACTAGTATTTTTCAAAATCACATCAGATGGAAAACTCAGAGCCGTAGAAATGCTGGGGTCAGTCCTGAACTTTAATAAGCCCTTAACAACATGGATTAATGAAAATAGGTCTAAAGATAGCGTGGCAAAGTTTCCTACATATTTTCATAACATTTAATTTGTAAGCACCCGAAAAGAGCCAAAACGGTAGATTACCATGCCATTTTCTGTTTTAGTCAGGAGAATGGGATTTTCAACACAAAGACCTTCCTCTTCTGTGAAATGGTGGAGGCGTTTAATGTGATGACCTTTCAGTACTTTCTCCGCTTGGCTGGTTGGCCACATTATCACTTTCCCCTGAGTTTAATAAAGCCACCTAAGGGCCAAATTATGATCCCACTTACACAGCCCCCATGGGGCTGGGAAAAAGATATGCAATGTACCCAGCTGGGACTGAGGATAGCTTAGCATTTGATACGAGGACCCACACAGGAATTAGTCAGAATTTGGACTTCAGACACAAAGACATGCAAAATCCTTCACACTCTGCTGCTGCCATCAGAGCTCAGGTCACAACAACATATCTCTCTATATGTAGCTTGTTTGAAAGCCTTGCTGCATGGAGTTGCTCCAACTACCCAGCTTTTGGTGTAATGCAAGCAACTCATCAGCAAATGGTCTGCTCAAAATTACCGTGCACATGTATTGAGTACTAAAAGCATCCACTCTATGAAGCTTCTAAATGGATTGAAGACTTGGAAAATTACTTATGAAAAACAGCCATCTTCCATGCAGGATAAGCAGGAAGATGCTTTAACTACAGCATTGGTTAGTTGTTTTGTTTTGTTTTGTTTTTTAACTGTATGTCATATTGTCTAAAAGCAAGAGATATAACACAGGCAGTGTTACATGTTTGTGTTTGGCTAGCTGCCTGCTTATTAAGGACACTCTTTTTGCTACTGAGAGTTTGGAGGTGAGATGCACCAGCACATCATGCTTTTCTTTTCATTGTCAGACCTGGCCTAGTTAAACAGGCTGCCCAGCATATGGTACAGACAGGTAGTAGTGCCCTGGAAAAGGCATCCTGTCTTGAGAAAGAGGACTCTGACCCTGTTCTTCACCCTCACAGTAATGGATCATGCTGCTGGGTGGGAGAATTGCCACAGCTTGACTTAACTGCAGTGGATATGGGGAGGAATGGAGCTCTCCTTGCTTAGCTCCACCAGGGAGGTGAGGGGTGGGCAAACTTCCCAACTACTACACATGCAACCCCTAGAACGTGTAGGGATATAAGAGGGACTGTTACTGCCCAATGCTTTGGTGTTACTAATAGTCTTAAGGCACAGTAGCCATATGTTCTAATATATGAGAAAGTCATAAAGTTAGTAAACTGTAGCATTCAATGTGGCACTTGCGTGCTGCATTTATTGCTGCACTATGGAAAGATTATGGAGTTTCTGGACATTCAGTCCCAAGGGTCCTACCATGTGACATGTCCCTAAAGCAATGCTAGGCACATCAGAGGTGCACTACCCTTGGCTTAACAGGGTCAGTATGGCCTGCTGACAGGTCTCTGTGTGTAAAAACCAGTCCTATCAAAGCTGGAACCTTCCAAACCAGTTCGAAGTGAGAGGGAGGAGTGATGCAAAGATGGGCAGTTGATGGCTCACATCTTGGCCTCGGCTCTGTTGATACCTAAGTGCCCTTCACTAAAATCATCTGGATTACCCCACATATCCACTGACACAAACAAAGTTAGATTCTGGTCCAGGGTACCTCCCCATTTGAGCTTAGTTCTTATGTCACATTGATACATATTCTACGGCCTTAATAACTGGAAAAACAAAGACCCTCTTTCAGAAAGTTGTGTGGGTTTGCACTCTTCTTACCTTTGGTCCTCAGTCATACACTGAGTGCCCATACACAAATTTGAGAATATACTTACTGTAAAAATATCGGTGGAGTTCCAAAGGGAAACTGAACACCAACAGCTTGACCTACTATCATATTTGTCCAGAAAGATCAAAAAACTAAATTATTTAATTATCTCCAAGAACCTCTTTAGGCTGAAATACCTGCAGCCCAGCTGACTACTGACATTCTTCCCCTAGAAATTCACAATGGGAGGGCATTGCCCACACAGAGCTCTTTGTCCTTAACTTCAGCCTCTGCACCAGCAGCTGTCACACCTACACTTTGTCTTCTGCTGTCAAGAAGCTCAAAGGCAATTTGAAGCAAACCCCTTCACATACACAAGATTAATAGCACATCTCTTCTAACACATCCACTGTCTTTTCCATTTTGTATATAGTATAGAGAAAGATATTTCTGATGCCCAATTCTACCACCCTTGCTTAAACTGAGCAATAAATGATCTTGTGAGTAATCTAAAGATGGCAGCAGGGTTATCTGAAGAATAAGGAACATGTTTTAGGGAGGATTTCACTGAGAGAGATGTGTTTTACTCACTTTCAAAGTACAAGTCTAGGGTAGTGCACAATGTAAATGATGGTATCACAGTCTGGTTGCAATGGCTGAATAAAAATAAAACTGAAAATTAAACACCAGAAAAAGTCTCTGCTATTAGAAAGTAGACAGTTTGAGCTGGTAGGATGCAACAGCAGATGCATTTCCAGATCTCTAGTCTGTAGGTTTTCTTGCCAGGGCTGTCTTCCAAGACACATTAAGTAGTTCCCTGAACCCTCACATTACATTTTTTTGAACTAAAACTAAATACATTGTTTGTGATTCTTACAGTATTAACAGTAAAATCTCTGCTTTGGGAAAAAGGTAAATAGAAGGAGTAAGGGAAAAAAACAATGATATGCAGCCTGGTGCATTTTGTAGTTATGATATTGCTATATTGCTATATCATGATGGTGCACCTCAATCCCTGATGCACTTGGGCAAGCGACAGGGTAACCTCAAGCAGCTTCTGATGCTCTGTTCAACCTGCCTCTGCATTCCCATTAGTAACAGGAGAGGTCACAACTTGTCAGAAGCCAGGAGGGACATTTTATTTCATATACAAGCAGCTATTTTCCCGTTTGAGGCCAGGCTGAGAGAGTTGGGCTCATTGAGCCTAGAGAAGGCAAGGCCCTGGGGAGACCTGGGAGCAGCCTTTCTGGCTTAAGGTGGACACAGGAAAGATGGGGAAGGGCTCTTTGTCAGAGTATGTAGTGATAGGTCAATAGTTAATGATTTTTAGGTGAATAAGGGGAGATTTAGATTAGATACTAGGAAGTTGCCCCATCCCTGGGGGTGTTCAAGTCCAGATTGGATGAGGCATTGAGCAACCTGATTTACTGGAAGGCGTCCCTGTCCATGGCCTGGGAATTGGAACTAGATGATCTTTAAGGACCCTTCCAACCCAAACCATTTTATGGTTCTATGATAACCATAGAACAACCCAGACTTGTTTTAGCCCTAAATGCATTTTATTTTTTTCTTTTGACAGTCTGAATCAACCCAAAGGTGGTATCTGAGTTCTCTGGTTTTAAGTGATGTTACTGAGGGCACTAAGCAAGTTACAGTCACGGGCACTAGCTTAAGTCACAGTCAAAAAGATAAGATGCTTCTCCTTAATCTCCTAATCTGTATATAAATCTCAGTATACTGTGGGATCAGGGGAAGAAAAAAAAACCAGCAACAGAACTCAGATCCCACTGTTTCAAAGTGCTTTGGGCTAACTACAGACAAACACAGCAGGCTGCAGACTTCTTTGGGAAAGGTCAGGAAGTATGTTACTTTTATAAAAGGCTGTACTGAAGGAAGGAACAGCAGCAGGATAGAAGGAATGGGTGGTATCCTGTTGCTAATGACTGAGCAAAGGGGACAGAAATGTTGGTATGCTGAAGAGATCTGAGACATGCAGCGTGCCTGCCTAGAAGAGGCCCCAACAAGTAGGGAGTGTATATTTTTGATGAATTGGAGAAAGAGGCAAAGTAAGGCAGTGGGAATATGATTTTGACAGTGCTTCAAGCAATAAATGGATGTCCCACTAATCTTAGTTACACATTATCCAGGAGAGGAATTAAGAGCTGCTTGCTCAAGGATAAATAGAGAGCAATAGTCAACTAGAGGACTATGATGCTATTGCCTGAAGGCAGGGACTGGGTACTCTGCAGGTATATATCTACAGTCAATAAGTTTAACTGCTTCATTGAACTTCACTGGAGTAATACAGTATATGGCTGCACATCTCTATGTATATTGACAGCTGATATTTTACTATTCCTGTGCCTTTGCCAGTAAGAGGCAGAGCTTAAGAAGTGTTTAACCAAACTACAGGAAGTATAAACAACATCAACAGTCCCATGAGCCACCACGGAGCTGGACTGATTGAGAGCTGGCTGTTATGGCAGATACAAACAGGTTTCTGCCTAGGTATGTAGCGCATAGCTATCACTCCTGAAAAGTGAAGTCAGTTAGCACTTTGTGGCCTCCATTTTATTAACAGTCTTCTGGGAGAACATCAATAAGAAATTCTGAGGATAAAATTTTCAAGGACCTATATAATTTTATAACTACAATTTCTTAATGTTTAAGCCTTCAATCACTTGGATTTTAAGTCTTCTATCACATTGGCTTTTGGTGAAACAAACATGTGAATACCTCTGTTACTTCTAAATAGACAATTTCTTGGTTTTATACCTGTTTTTATTCAGAAATATTTGTTATTGACATTAATATATTTCTAACCACCTGCAACATGGTTATTCACAGAAAATTTGGAATACAACCACCTGTAGCACTAAAGTAACTTTGGTCATAAAATACGTGTGTCACTGTCACTACATATTCACAGTGCAAATGCTGCCAAAATACGGTGGTGATAGTCAGGTCAGGAGCAAGCATTGCTTCCTCTGGTGAGCTGTTGACACATAGACTTTAACAAATTGTATTTACTGTCAAGCAATAAAGGTACAATAGCTGCATAAATAGCACTGTGTCTCAGAGGACCCTTAGCAAAATTGTGGACAATACTAAACTGGGTGGAAGCATGGATCTGATAGAGCATAGGGAGGCTCTGCAAAGGGAACAGAACAGGCTGGACTGCTGGGCAGAGTCCAATGGGATGAGGTTTAACAAGGCCAAATGCTGGGTCCTGCACTTGGGACACAACAACCCTATGCAGTGCAACAGACTAGAAGTCTGTCTAGAAAGCTGCCAGGAGAAGAAGGATCTGGGGGTGTTGGTCGACAACCGACTGAACATGAGGCAGCAGTATGCCCAGGTGGTCAAAAAGGCCAATGGCATCTTGGCTTGTATCAGAAATGGTGTGATCAGCAGGTCCAAGGAGGTTATTCTCCCTCTGTACTCAGCACTGGTGAGACTGCTCCTTGAATCCTGTGTTCATTTCTGGGCTCCTCAGCACAAGAAGGATGTTGAGGCTCTGGAGCAAGTCCAGAGAAGAGTGATGAAGCTGGTGAAGCGGCTGGAGAACAAGCCTTATGAGGAGCGACTGAGAGAGCTGGGGTTGTTTATCCTGGAGAAGAGGAGGCTGAGTGGAGACCTTATTGCTCTCTACAACTACCTGAAAGGAGGTTGTAGAGAGTAGGGAGCTGGCGTCTTCTCCCAAGTGACAGGGGACAGGACTAGAGGGAATGGTCTCGAGCTCTGCCAGGGGAGGTTTAGTCTGGACATTAGGAAAAAATTTTCACAGAAAGGGTCATTGGTCAGTGGAACAGGCTACCCAGGTTGGTGGTTGATTCCCCTTCCCTGGAGGTGTTTAAGGGACGGGTGGACGAGGTGCTGGGGGACATGATTTAGTGTTTGATAGAAATGGTTGGACTTGATGATCCAGTGGTTCTTTTCCAATCTGGTTATTCTATGATTCAGAATATTTTTTGATCATCTATTGCAGATGGTATAAACTCCTTCAGGCAGTGGAGATCTTCTGCAGAAGGGTCCCAAAATGAAAGCTCCAAAATATCTTCTGTATTTAGTTCCTGGTAGGCTTAATCTGCATTTAGCATCCTTAATAGATTGGTTGTCTGGGCTTAACATAATCTCTGTTTACTCCTTTTTTTCCCGGACCACATATTTAACTCATCTGCCTTGGAACCTCTAGGGATAATGCCTAGAACAGGTCTTAAAGTTGATGTGTCATCACTAATATAATTTATTTTCTTTTCATAGGGGTGGAGACAGACATAGGGGATCTCTAACTCTGTGTCTGACTCTAGGATAGCCTCTTTTGCATGTGTAGCTTGTGTTGCTAAAATAAATGGCATAAACTGATCTTACTCAATACTATCCAACACATCGATAACTTCAAACTAATAGCTGGACTTGATTGATCAGAAGTATTTTCAAGTCCTTCTAGTTCTGCCAGAAATAGTTTTAGAGAAGAGTAAAATCCATGGGGACTACACAGAAAAACTGCTATGTTGAAGTAACTAAATTGACTCATTTGCTCTTGCCTCATTTCAGGAAAGCCCAGCTCATTTCAAGTGTTTCTCAGAGGGGCCAGTTTTCAAGAACTAATTTTTGATGGCCATTAAATGTGAGCTCTGGCTAACTAAGAGCAGAGGGGTAGCTTCCGCCAACGGTTTACATATTGGAAAGCATTTACTGTCTTGAAGTCCTAAAAATATACTGCCAGATACTGCAACTGTCTGCATGGCTATCATATGTGATGCCTAGATTTTGGGTAGGAATGTAAGGTCAATTCTCACCACAACCTGCAGTCTTACTAATGCCAAGAGCTTCTTCAACAAGAAGAGCCTTGCTGAGGTGGAAAGTGGCGCTGTTGTACAACTGCGTGGTCTTGCATTTCAAACAGCATCTCAAGTCATGCTGAGGGTCAGTATTATTCAAAGAATACCCACCCGTTACTTTTCCAAGAAAAAAAGACTTTTTTAATAGCAAACACTATTGCTATTAACTTTAATATAATAATAGTGCAGTCTTACAGTGATAGACACAGGCTCAGCAATCTATTTATTCATTCTTAAGCAGCAGAATTCACAAGTATAAGGAACTAAAGAAGAAAAACTTCCAGCCATGATGGGAGTGCCCAGCCGTTCCTTCCAAAAAACAGCAATATCCATCTATATAGCCACATCAAGACATTCTTTTTAACTATATTCCACAAGAGCCTTCATTAAGCTTGCATTACCAGCACTTTCCTCCCCAGACCAGCATCCTCCATAGCCCTTTCTTCCCTGCCTTCTTTACCAGCCTCTTACAGACTAACTAATAAAGACATTATCTATCAATTTATTGCCTGCTAGCACTTACACACTCAGCTCATCAAAATGTACATAATGAAGCACAAGGAGGTAGGCAACTATGAATCCTTTTGAAAGGTCAGTCCTCTAGAAAGGATGTTTACTGGAACAATTAACGGTTAGGAGGGATAGCTGGAGTCACAGCTGTAGTTGCTGAATGAAAAATAACTTTCAACTCACAGCACTTAAAAAAATCAGTCTTAAGATTGTGTTTTATATGTGCATAGCATTACTTCTTAGAAAGGTTTACATTTTTTATTTGCTTAGGCTGAACTCATTTGTTATTTTCAGATGGGTTCAAAATCAACAGATATTTTGATGACGTCTCTTTGGAATTTGCAGTCCAGAAGCATCAGCTTTATTTGCTGCTTGCTTTTATAGACAACCCTTGTGATATCCTTGTTTCTAGTAAGATGAAAAAATCTGTAGCTGTATCCAGTATGGAAAATATACAGGTACTACAGCTGAAAGAGTTTTGTAAGGGGTCTTTTATCTGTCTGTAAGAAAAGAAATTCCTCAAGCCTAGAACGTGTCAATGCTGATTCATAGGTCACACACAGTGTGTATGCCCCTGAGTGCACATCGCCATCTCAAAAGGCTCATGACAAACCCTCAAAGTGAGATGGTAGTTTCTGAGCATCTTAATGGGGATGTGGCCTTCACAGTGGACATGCATTCCTATTCCTGTGTTGTCCAGCTCCTGGATTTGTGGACCAGCCTTTAACTGCGCAATGTGCCTTATCCTGTCCCTCTGCCTCCAGTGTGATTCTCAGCTGGTGACTGTGCAAGGGCTGTGGAACAGCCTGCCCTTTAGCAAACTTCTAGTATTTTATCTGAAGCAGCTGCTGAACGTGAAAAATAGCTTCCCCATCCTTCCTCTGGATATTTTATGATCCTTTAGCTAAATTGCCTAGCCCCAGAGATAATTCCAGCTAAAACCCATGTCCCATCTCCTTCCCCCTGCCTTCTCTCCTTTTGTTCAGGCTTGGAAATTAAATGTAACCATACAAGATGTGTAGCCTAACTTCTTAATTATAACAGCAATGAAAACACCTAATTATTAGCAGCTGTCCTTTTCTAAGGGGAGGTGATCAAGACACAATGCCAGTACAAGAAATGGTTATCCAAGGAAGATTTCTTTGTCTATCTTGGCACTCACAATGCCCTGCTTGGGTCCAAGTTAAGGAATTGTGAAAAACCTTTGAAGTAGACTCAGCATGTGATCTGCATATGTTTACTGCTAGTTGACTGTTAGTATGGCCATAGCAGATAAATGATTATGCATGTCTGACCTGTATTTGTTGATACTAGCCTTTTTTTCTTGGAAGTTCCCTTTGTACACCATCCAGCCCTTGTCTGGCTGCTCATAGCACCACTTTTTGCATATTCCTAAGGAGGACCATACTACAAACTCACAGAGGACTTCCAGGAATATTTCTAAGAAAATGCTTTCTTCAGAGAGTTAATGAGACAGCTAGGACAAGGCATTCAGTTAGCTGTAATTCTCATTCATCCTAGAAAGTCAGCATGAACTTCAGGTGATCACAAACTCCTCCATGAAGAGGACGGCCATGATGCAGCCAGAAACAAATTCATTGATACGACCTTTGGCAGAGCCATAATAGGCCTGCTGCAACCGCTCAACTGCTGCCCTGTTCCTGCAGGTCACTTTCATTTCCTGCCACATCTCACTGCTTACCAGGCCCAAATCCACAAAAGTACATCTGTGCCTAATTTTAACTGAAGTGGAGGTGTCTAAATACTGCTAGCTCTTAGACATTCGACAAGTCTTGCCTCCCGTGAGCAGCCTCGCTCGAGAACGACATGAAATAACATTCAGGATACTAGGGTAAGGTAACACACTGTCAGTTCATCTTTTCTAAAAGCTCCATAAAAATATTCAAAGTATTCAGCCACCCACACTAGCTGAGTTTCTCCCACACTGTGTAGCCCTCAAATGTGTTTAAATAGAGTTCTTTTTACCTGAGGGTATTGTTTTCTAGATAAGAAACTCATACACCTGAGCTTTGCATTGCACAGCTTAAAGAGAGTAGGTAAAAAGATCTTAGATCTCACCCTACCCTTCCACCAACATTATGTCAATGGAATTTTGATATGGCATTACTCCAGGTTATGACACTGTAAGACCAACAGCATTAGTATCCAGAGATTTTGTTATTATTTTCCACATCTAATTATCAATTAAGCATCTGACATTTCTGTAGTTCAAAGATAATTAAAGTACTATTTTGATATCTGTGCCCACTTTTCAAACAAGCTGATGAAAGCAGATGAAATATGCACTTCTGCATTTTATAGTAACGCATTTCCTGTGAGTATCATATTTGGAATTGAATATAGCAGCCTTTGTGTTGTGAAGATACTGTTTATACATTTAACAATTACATCCAGACATATTTAGAAAAGGAAAGTAGAATGGGGTTATTTCTGCTAGTCTTTGTTTTTACTAAGTCTGTCCCTATAAAATCTAAATTCTGGGACAATTTGACTTTACATCTTGAATGTCACAATCTCTTGTAAAAGACAGAACAAAACCACAGGCTTATACTGAAGAAATGCAAATATTTCACTTTACTCAATATGCATACAAATTGAGCAATATCTGTTTGTTTTGGAAAGCTGTGCTGTAACGATTAACACATGCGCAGAAGCATCCACAGAGCGCAGGCAAGGTATACTGCTCCACCAGTGCCAGGGCCTGTCATGCTGCATGTTAGATGGATGAATTAGATGGATGATTAGAAGAATTTTCTGAGTAATTCAAGTGCTATGCAAATGGAGTTAGCAGTTTATATTTATGTGCAAAAAACAAAGGTTAGTGATTACAAAGCTAGAAAGAACTCAGACCGTGTTTAAATCTGTTTCTTGGAAGGTAAAATATAATCAGAGGATGAAAAAAAAACCAGCTTCCAAGATTTTCTTTTTTTGTTAGTGCTATCTTGTTGTTGATGGCTGTTTTCTTGTGTCAGGAAAATATGGAAGATTTCTGTGCTCTTATTCTGTGGTGTAATGTTATGAGACAGCTGGTGGTACCCCATGCTGGAATGACAGCTGAGAATGGTCATGTAGTGTTTCTGAAGAGTACAACACAAGCCAGCAATCTGTGTCAGCAATCAGCTATCAGTCACCTTCTTTTTAATTAGCTTCAGATGTAGTGTCTAAATATGTAGTAAATACCAGCAGTCCCACAGTCTGAAGTAAAGCTTCCTCAGGCCCCAGGTAGAGTTCAGGCTGCAGTCCACTGACCTTTGAAAAGAGAAATCCCAGTAATGGAGCTTTATTCAGAGGACACATCTAACAAATGTTAGCCGTAACACAGTGTGCATTTAGAATCTTGCAGTAAAATGCCTTACACCTACAGGTAAATCCTGTGTTTCCCAGGACCAGCCTCACTGAAGATTAACTAAAATTATAAAGAAAGAACTCAACTAACGTTGGGCAGTTGTCCAGACCCCCTGGGAAATCAGAAATAAAAGATAGCTAGAGATGGTGATTCATCAATCCTCTTGGACAATTTGTGGGTGATGTGCCCTCTGTTCAGCTTGTCACTGGGGGAATGTGATGTGTGACTAGAAACTAGTGTCATTGCTCTCCAGTGGTTAGAGCTCAGTGAGGTAAACCCTACCATTAGTTTCTACAGCTTTGCAGAATTTTCACTGCAGTGAGGACCAGAAGAAAATCTGTAAAATGTCAGGTCAAAACTCTTTCTAGCCCCTACCTTGCTTATCACCATGGCCAAGAGCAGATGCCAAGGGAACAGGCAAATATGACGATTTCTTAGAATCACAGAATCACCAGGTTGGAAGAGACACATCGGATCATTGAGTCCAACCATTCCCATCAAACACTAAACCATGTCCCTCAGGACCTTTTCCACCCGTGCCTCAAACACCTCCAGGTAACGTGAATCAACCACCTCCCTGGGCAGCCTGTTCCAATGCCCAATGACCCTTTCCATGAAAAACTTCCTCCTAACGTCTAGCCTGAACCTCTCCTGGCAGAGCTTGAGGCCATTCCCTCTTGTCCTGTCCCCTGTCACTTGGGAGAAGAGGCCAGCTCCTTCCTCTCTACAACCTCCTTTCAGGTAGTTGTAGAGAGCAATGAGGTCTCCTCTCAGCCTCCTCTTCTCCAGGCTAAACACCCCCAGCTCCCTCAGCAGTTCCTCATAAGGCCTGTAACTCTCTTCCAGTTCCTAGCCATTTCCAAGGCAAGGAATTCCTGAAGAGACTGTAGTTTCTATGTATTTAGTACTCTCAGGGAATTACTCTTCATTAAATTCTCCGACATGTTGAAAGCTTCAGCACCCTCACCATCCTTTGACAGGAATATCTGCAGGTCAGCTGCCTGAGAAGATGTTTTGTTTGGAGTCCTACTGTTCTATTAGCTTCATGTGATGCCTCCCACATCTTGTACTGGAAAAGAGTAAAAAATAACTCTATTCATCCTCTCCATGCTACTCAAGATTTTTTGTAAGTCTATCCCCTCCTCCTCTTTCACCTCCCTTCCAAATGAAAAATTCCCAGCTTAATCCTCTGTCATAGTGAGCCACTCTATGCATTTGATCATCTTTGCTGCCCATGTCTGAACGTTTTCCAGCTGCCCCATATACTGCTTGCGATGAGGGGATCAGGACCTTTTAAGCTTACTGGAACAGGCAAGCTCACTCCTAACATCCCAGACTTGCTACAGTGTCACTTGCTCAGGATCAAAATGCCTTTCAGTACAATGATAAGCAGGCTACAGGCTGTAGTTGAAGAACATAAGTAGTGTTAGTGTCATTGCAGTCTCTGAAATAACTTAAAGAGACTCAGCCAGTTTTTCCCATCTCATCTCCATTCTCTGCAGGCAGTGCATATGAGAGAAAGCAAGTCCCGCCTCAGCGTAACCAAGTCATTGCAGGGCAAGGAACTGCAATGCAGGCAGGGACAAGGAGACACCCTAAGTGTGGATCTATAGCACTAGAAGGCTAGAGAAGAAGCCAAGTTTCAAAGTTCTGCCAAAAGGCAATTCCTACCGACCAAGCAAAGAAATGAAAACATGAAGAACTCTTTCCCTAGGATCCCTGTCTATACATGTTTATGCAGAGAGGGCAATTGTACACAAAAGGTTTTGTCACCTAACACTGAAAGGAAGCACCTCTCGTAAATAATCAACATGCAGGGCTTGGGGGAATGAAGGGGGAGATGATGGGGATGTGTTCAAGGAATTTTTCCCATTGATTTAATGGCAGATGTGAATATAAGAGGTCTGTGGACCTATGCATGTCCAGAGCACTCTAAGCACACAGGAGTCCTTGCACATGTGATATGTTTGGTCTTTATCTGCCTGTGTGCAGACCAGTAGCTGAAGAAGTGGGTGAGTCGGCTGAAACTGAAGCAAAACAGTGTCCAGCTTTAACCTAGATATTCTCAGAATTGCTATTCAAAGCTATGTGGGTAAAGCAACCCCAAAGCTTTAAATAACAGCCTTGAGAGAAGTACTCTAGGAGGCTTTGTTTTAGTGTACTTTTTGGTGTGTTTCACTGATATGCTTACTTTATGAATATTTTTTTTCAGCAGTAAATAGATGACCCCTTGCTGCTCACCACTCAAGTATTATTATTACCACAACCAAAATCTCCTTTGAAAGCAAGCAAGCTAGTGTTTGTTCTGGTTCCAGATAGATAACCTTGAAAAGCAGAGGAGTGGGAGGGGGGCAGGAAGGAGGGAAGAAGGAAAAATAAAAGAGGGGGGGAAAAAAACTAAAAAAAGAACAAATATAACGGAGAAATAAAAAAAAAAAACGGAGCAAAAAGATAATGACCCAACAGGTTCAAAGCCACTGAGTATGCACTTTCATGTATCTACCTAAAAACATGCCAGAGTAACAAAGCTACAATACCTTCATTCACTGCATGTCAGGCTAAAACAGCTTGGCTTCAATAATTTGGATTCTGATAGCCAGGTGATTATTTCTTAAAAAGTGCTAACACCCTATCTGGTGTAATGGTCAAATAGGTGTGCTTAAGAAAATAAGTCTGGACATCCATCCTAATAAAGGCAAAGATTGCATTGGCTGTGTATGCATTTTCATTTGGGTTATAGCTTATCCTAAGTCTTAAGTGTAATACAAACTTTTTCAAACAATAGCAGACTCAATTAAAAATATGTGATATATAGTGTTCAGACTCCAAGATTAGAAAAACACATTTTAAAAGAGCATTATTTTTTACTTTTATAGAGGATCAGCCAAGGGAAATATTTTTCTCTTCAGAAAAACCTGAAATTTCCAGTAGGGTGTGATGCAGCTGACATCCCTAGTGGTTTTCTGTCTTGTTTGGAGGACCAGGTTGTTCACAGCTAAATGACAGAGATGATCACCATGGAAGAGCTGAAGTCACCTTGGAGAAATACATGTCCTAGAGAATTTCATAGTTCACCTGAAACAGAAAAAACAAAGGCAAGCAAAGGAAAGGAAAAGTAATTTACTTTGCATTATTGCTACTGTTGTGATGTCATTGTTTACTTGTTAAGCTCAGTTCATACTGAAGCCTTTGCACAATATTAATAACAATGCAACTTTAAATATAGCCAGGAACCTGCACAACTGTTTTCTGTCAAAGAACCAAAGTAATGGGGCTTGCATTAAAAACTGTGGTCTCATATTTCAGCAGTAAAAGCCACTTTTTACTACTCCAAATCCTGAAAGACTTTATTTTTGATCTTTCAGGAAAACTACAGTGATAAGCAAGTGCCTGAATGAAAAAGGGAAAATAATGCTGATTGCATAAAGCTTTCACACTTCTCATCATCTATGTACAACTCAAGTTGAGCCAGAGGAAGTTTCAATTGGTTATTAGAAATAATTTCTTTACCAAAAGAATGGTCAAGCATTGGAACAGGCTGCCCAGGAAAGTGGTGGACCCTTCTCTCCTGCCAGTGCTCAGAAAATGTGCAGATGCAGCACTTCATGACAGTTTTAGTGAGCACTGTGGTGTTGGGCTAATGGTTTGACTTGGTGATCTTAGAGGTCTTTTCCAATCTTAATGACTTAATGATTCTATAATTCTGTGTGGTCCTTCTTCCCTTGAACTCTGGTGGGAGCAAGGAGCCATGAAATTTCTAAGCCTGGGTGCAGGAGAAACAATAAATCATGAAGAAACACCTGAGATAGGAAGGGAAGCTAGGGTAAATATTTCATGAGTTATGAAAGATATGACCATGGGCTTTCCAACAGGTCCTTTTCCTCCTGCATTGCTGGCCATGCACTCTGTCTCAGAGAGACCTGATCTTTATGAAATTTGGGCCCTCACAGCACTAGAATCTGTTTCCACTTTCAAATCTTGCAGGCAATCATGAAGCAAACACAAGGCAAGATATTCATGAAGTGTATGAAGTCCAGTAACGTGATCCTCTCCAGTAATATGATTTGGCTTTCTTATAATGAGATTTCATACCTTCACTCCTCTGCAAAAAAATATGAGTGACATCCGATTCTATGATTCTCAAGGTTTTATATCTAGCAACCTGTATCAATTGTAATAGCTACATGTAATAAAATGTATCAAATGTAATAGCACACAACGGGCTGTGCAAAATATAGGTACCTGACACCTCCAAAATGCTAAACAAACTAAGGAGCTTTAATCTTTACATGGCTTTGGTGAGGCATTGAGGCCTCAATGGGAAATTTGCATTTGATTTCAAACAAAAGCAGAAGTTGGTCCTTAATGTATAATCACAAAAATTTGGAGAAGACAAAGGACTGATATGGAAAGAGCATGTGTACTAAAGAAAAAAACTATGAAAATTATTAGTTCATTTTTATCTCTCTTTTTATTACAAGTCCATTATCAAGAAAAGTAAAATATTAAATACTGGAGCCAGAGAAAGGACAAACAATAAAAGCACATGATATTTTAATCTTTCATTAGCTCAGATGATAAATGCTGACTATCATTATTTTTACAGGTTGTTTCTGTATCTGAACACAGAGACACAAAGACCACATCTGATTCTCAGTCATCCCCTACAAGGTCAGCCAATCAAGACGGAGGGAGAAGCATAATATTCTCAATGCCACCATGACAAAATAACTGTTTCTTTTCTCAGCATTGGGCTACTATAACACAGCTAACTGATGTCATGTATTGCCTCATAGAAAACCTGGCAACCACACAACTTCATGCAGTTTGTGAAGTAAACAACAGTATCAACATTTTGTAGAAAGGGAAATGATAGAATCATAGAATAACCAGTTGGAAAAGACCCACTGGATCATCGAGTCCAACCATTCCTATCAAACACTAAACCATGCCCCTCAGCACCTCATCTACCCATCCCTTAAACACCTCCAGGGAAGGTGAATCAACCACCTCCCCGGGCAGCATGTTCCACTGACCAATGACCCTTTCTCTGAAAAACATTTTCCTAATGTCCAGACTAAATCTCCCCTGGTGGAGCTTGAGGCCATTCCCTCTTGTCCTGTCCCCTGTCACTTGGGAGAAGAGACTATCACCCTCCTCTCTACAACCTCCCTTCAGGTAGTTATAGAGAGCAATAAGGTCTCCTCTCAGCCTCCTCTTCTCCAGGCTAAACAACCCCAGCTCTCTCAGTCGCTCCTCATAAGGCCTGTTCTCCAGCCACTTCACCAACTTCATCACTCTTCTCTGGACTCGCTCCAGAGCCTCAACATCCTTCTTGTGCTGAGGGGTGCAGAACTGAACGCAGGATTCAAGGCCTGGTCTCACCAGTGCTGAGTACAGAGGGAGAATAACCTCCCTGGACCTGCTGGTCACACCATTTCTGATATGAGCCAGGATACCATTGGCCTTTTTGGCCACCTGGGCACGCTGCTGGCTCATGTTCAGTCAGCTGTCAACGAACACTCCCAGGTCCTTCTCCTCCAGGCAGCTCTCTAGACAGACTTCTCCTAGTCTGTAGCACTGTTTGGGGTTGTTGTGCCCCAAGTGCAGGACCCGGCATTTGGTCGTGTTAAGCCTTATGCCGTTGGTCTCTGAGTCCAGCCTGTTTAGATCCCTTTGCAGAGCCTCCATACCCTCCAATAGATCCACACTTCCACACAGAGTAGTGTCATCTGCAAACTTGCTAAGGGAGCACTCAATGCCTGCATCCAGGTCATTGATAAAGACACTGAACAGGGCTGGACCCAGCACTGAGCCCTGGGGAACTCCACTTGTCACTGGTCTCCAGCTGGACTTAACACCATTTCCTACCACTCTCTGGGCCCAGTCATCCAACCAGTTTTCCATCCAGGCGAGTGAGCGCATGTGCAGGCCAGAGGCTGACAGTTTCCATAGCAGAATGCTGTGAGAAACTGTGTCAAAGGCTTTACTGAAATCCAGAAAGACCACATCCACAGTCTTTCCCTCATCCAGCAGCCGAGTCACTTTGTCATAGAAGGTTAGTTTGGCAAGACCTGCCTTTTGTGAACCCATGTTGACTGGGCCTGATCACCCGGTTCCCTTGCATCTGCTTCATGATAGCACTCAGGATCACCTGTTCCATAACTTTCCCTGGCACTGAGGTTAGACTGACAGGCCTGTAGTTCCCTGGATCCTCCCTGCTACCCTTCTTGTAGATGGGCACAACATGAGTCAGCCTCTAGCCCAGTGGAACTTCCCCAGCCTTCAAGAACTGATGATGGAAATAGGTTTGGCAACCACATCTGCCAGCTCCCTCAATAACCTTGGGTGAATCCCATCCGGCCTTATAGACTTGTGGGTGTCTAGTTGGGCTAGCAAAGCTCTGACCACCTCCTTTTGGATCATGGGAGCCTCATTTTGCTCCTCTAGTTCCGGGGTTTGTACACAGGGGGAACAACTTTCTTTACAATTAAAGACTGAGGCAAAGAAGGCATTAAGTACCTCAACCTTTTCCTCATCCTCTGTCACTGTTGTTCCCCCTGTGTCCAATAGGGACTGTATGGTCTCCCTAGTCCTCTTTTTATTATTTATATATTTATAGAAGGATTTTTTTTGTTATCTTTCCCAGACTTAGCCAATCTGAATTCAAGTTGAGCATTAGACCTTCTGATTTTTTCTCTACACAACCTTACTTCCCTCCTGTAGTCCACCCAAGATGCCTGCTCCCTCTTCTAGAGCCCATAAACATTCCTCTTCTTCTTGGTATTCCTCAAGATCTCTCTGTTCAACCAAGTTGGTTTTTTCCCCTGTCGGCTTTTTTTTTCCAGAACATGGGGATGGTTTTCTCCTCAGCTGTTAGGATCTCCTTTTTGAAGACCTCCCAGCCCTCATGGGCTCCCTTGCCCTTAAGTACTGTCTCCCAGGCGACTTTGCCAACCAGCCTTCTGAAGAGTTCAAAGTCTGCCCTCTGGAAGTTTAATGCTATTCTCCTGCTAACCACCCTCTTCACTTTACCTAGAACTGAAAACACTATCATCTCATGGTCATTTTGTCCCAGGGGTCTTCCTACTGCCACATCCCCCACAAGGCCTTCTCTGTTCACAAACAGCACGTCCAAGAGGGCACTTCCCCTTGTCGGTTCACTCACCAGTTGCGTTAGGAAGTTGTCTTCTACAGACTACAGGAACCTCCTGGACTGCTTTCTTTCTGCTCTATTGTACTTCCAGCAGATATCAGAAAGATTGAAGTCTCCCACAAGAATAAGTGGCATCAATCTAGAGACTATCCCCAGTTGTTTATAGAAGAGTTCATCAGCTGCTTCTCCTTGGCTGGGTGGCCTGTAACAGACTCCCATCACAAAATCTAGCTTCTTTTGGGCTCCTCTGATTTTAATCCACAGGCACTCAATCTCCTCATGGCCACAATCCATCTCAACAGTGTCCAAGTGCTCCCTTACAAAGAGGACCACCCCACATCCTCTCCTACCCTTCCTATTCCACCTGAAGAGTTTGTACACCACCATATCTGCACTGCAGTTATATGAGTCATCCCACCACGTTTCTGTGATGGCAACAACATCCTTGCCCTATGCCTTGGGCTATACCCATAGCCTCCTTGCCCTATGATATTTAATGATATGATATGATATTTAACGTCAATGTGCAAAGTAACTAAAATGAACATAAGGAGCCCATAGGAGCAATGAAGCAAGTTTCTTAGAACTATATCCTCTTTCAGGTCCATGAAAATGCTTGTGTGTAATTGCTGGAGTTGTTTGACTAAGACTAGGACAAAGGCTAAAGGGAAGTGTATTAAGAAGCAGAAGACGTGGATTTCAAGTAGCCATCTCCTGAAGGAGCAAAAAAACCTCATAAGTTATAACATAAGCAGAAATGAGGAACAGGCCTGAGGTTTAAAATGAAGAAAAGCAGTCTGGTAGAGAAAAAGGGAGAACAAGCCTTGCCTGCTAGCGATAACAGTTTTAAAAGAGGTACAGAATTAGATGTGGGGAATCTCTTGGCCCCCTTATTTCATTATTAATTGTGTTTTGAAATAGCCATTTATAGAAGAGATCCACATTGTGTGTTGTCAATTACTAACATATGTCTCACACTTGGCAAAACAAGGCAACTTGGGAATGACATTTTGTGAATAATGAACACCATCACCAAAAAGTGCCTGCATCTTTGTTTTGGGCTTAATAATACATTTTTTTCCCCAAACAAGATAGTTTTCTCACGATGGTGCCAAATGGAATAAATTAAGCTTTAGTGATGTCCGAGAACATTGTGCACTGGAGAGGCAGGGACAGGGCTGTGAGAGCGTGCCTCGGACCTTAGGCTAAACAGCTGCATGTGTGCCAGCCACAGAGGCTGTTCTGCAAAAAAGGGCCTCCAGGCATTGCTACAGCACAAATAATGTTCTAAAACAGCACACTTCAACAAACTAAGTCAATGACTTTGCAGAGATCTGTGAGTCAATCACAAAACATTCAGCAAAGTGCAGTCCTCCAATCCTCAGAGCAAGCAGAAAAAAATGCATAGATTAAGGGTTGCATAGGACATGGAAATGGCCAGCTTATTGCAGTAATGTATATAGTCCACTGAAGAACCCCCAAAAGATAATTACTTAAGTGCATGGTGTGTGTCTGAGGTGGAAAGAAGTGGGAAAACATATTTCAAGTATCTGACTAACTTTTTCCACAACAGTTATATGCCAATACAATGGCATGATGTCTCAGGCTTGATATCAGAAAAAAAATTTTCACAGAAAGTGTCATTGGGCACTGGAACTGGTTGGCAAGGGAGGAGGTTGAGTCACCTTCCCTGGAGGTATTTAAAAGACGGGTGGATGAGGTGCTGAGGGGCATGGTTTAGTGGTTGATTGGAATGGCTGGACTCGATGATCCTGTGGGTCTTTTGCAACCTAGTGATTCTGTAATTCTGTGGTTCTGTGAATGAGGACCACACTGGCAGAGACAGCACAGGGGCTGTGCAGCCTTGTGACCCCTATGCTTTCTCTGAATATCGCAGCAGTGCAGCAGGCAGCACTGATGCAGGATATATTCTGGCCTCAACTTTCTGCCCCCCTATTTCCAGCAAAGCCCTTGGTACTTTGTTGTGACATTTCCAATATCCAAGTGGTGCAGATAGACCTCTCATTCACATAACTCTCATTGGTGTAAAGGACACAAGTGCAAAAAATGTAGCCGAACCATAATCAAAGCACTGGTTTTGTGGTGGTGGTGAGTCTGGGACTTGCTCTGGAGCAGGAACTTCTGCATTTCCTTTATGTGGTTCCTGTTTGGTCTTATCAAGCATCTCCCTTATACTTCATTCATTAAAGCCCAACAGGACATCCAAATATCTGCCATACTGAGAAGGCCCACTGTTAGAGAGCATGTAGTTTGGAGATGGATTTAGCACCATGGGAGTAGCAGCAGGTGGGTTAAGTGCTGTCACTCATGGGGAGAGCAAGTGTAGATTTCCAGTGCTTGGGAAACAGTGAATAAAGGCATAATGATGAACATTTACCTGAATTGTTGAGGATTATAATTGGACTTAATCTCATTTAACTATAAACTTCCAAAAGTTTGGGGTTTAGTCCACATTCATTGTTCAGGCTCTCTCCACAGAAACTCTTGGAGGGCCACTCAGATTCAACAGCTTAGACTGCCCAGTTCTCTCCAGAGATTCTAAGGAAATGCTGTCAAATTCAAACGCTTTTAGGTCCTGTTTCACAGGTCATGTGTGGAAAAAGGCAGGTCTCATCTATATTTCCCTTCTAGAATGTTCTTCCATCCTTTCAGGGAAAGTCCTGGTGCTGCCCTAACCTCCCTTGGGGCAGCTCCATGATCATCAGACACTTACCTGAAACTATTTTAGTCTTTTGATGAGTTAGTCATGTGTGGAATTTTTCAATTAAATTATGTGAAATTGAGTCCCATGAGCTCAAACAAGGTAAGCAAGGGGAGCTGACAACTAGGAGAAGGCAAGGGAGACAGGAGTGGATGGAGTAGGATGGGGTAAATGGACTCTACTCCTCCAGGGCAGTGGGATGCTGAACTGTCTCACTCCTTCCCATGAGGCTGCAGCCAAAACCAGGATGCCTGTCTTGAAGTCAGCGAATGGTGCATAACATTAATCCCAGCATTTCATAGAATCATAGAATCATAGAATAGTTTGGGCAGGAAGAGACCTTAGAGACCATCTAGTTCCAGCCTCCCTGCTATGGGCAGGAACATCCCACTAGATCAGGATGCCCAAGGCCCCATCCAATCTGGCCTTGAACACTTCCAGTGATGGGGCAGCCACAACTTCCCTGGGCAACATCTTCTACTGCATCACCATTCTCATGGTCAAGAAATGCTTCCTTATATCAAGCCTAAATCTGCCCCTCTCCAGTTTATACCTGTTCCCCCTCATCCAACCACCATAGGCCTTTATGAATAGTCCCTCTCCAGCTTTCTTGTAGGCCCCTTTCAAATACTAGAAGGTCACTATAAGGTCTCCTCAGAGCTTTCTCTTCTCCAGGCTGAACAAACCTTCTCTCAGCCTGTCCTCATAGCAGAGGTGCTCCAGCTCTCTGATCATCTTTGTAGCCCTCCTCTGGACATGTTCCAACAGTTCCATATCCTTCTTACGTTGAGGATTCCAGAACTGGACACAGTACTCCAGATGAGGTCTTACAAGAGAGGCATAGAGGGGCAGAATTACCTCCCTCTCCCTGCTGGCCACACTTATTTTGATGCAGCCCAGGATACGGTTGGCCTTCTGGGCTAGGAGTGCACATTACCGGCTCATGTTGAGCTTCTCATCAACCAGCACCCTCAAGTCCTTCTCTGCAGGGCACCTTTCAATCACATCATCACCCATCATGTACTGAAATTGGGAATTGCCCTGACTCAGGCTTAGGACCTTGCACTTAGCTCTGTTCAACCTCATGAGGCTCTCACAGGCCCACTTCTCCAGCCTGTTCATGTCCCTCTGGATGACATCCTGCCTTTCCAGTGTGGCAACTACAGCACTCAGCTTGTTATCATCTGCAAACTTGCTGAGGGTACACTCAATCTCACTGTCAATATCATTGATGAAGATATTAAACAGCATCGTTCTCAGTACGGACCCCTGAAGGACACACCTTGTCACGGATCTCCATCTGGACTTAGAGTCACTGACCACTACTCTCTGAATAAGACCATCCAACCAGTTTCTTACCCACCGAACAGCCCACTCATCAAATACATATCTCTGCAATTTAGAGAGAAGGACATTGTGGGGGACCATGTCAAAGGCTTTACAGAATTCTAGATAGATCATAGAGTCATAGAACAACCAGGTTGGAAGAGACCCATCGGATCATCGAGTTGGCTTTCCCACGTCCACTGCTGCAGTTACCCCGTCATAGAAAGCCACTAGGTTGGTCATACAGGATTTGGCCCTCGTGAAGCCATGCTGGCTGCCGTTAATCACCTCCATATCTTCAATTTGCTTTATCATTGCTTCTAGGAGGATCTGTTCAATGAACTTCCCAGACACAGAGTTAAGACTGACAGGTTGGTAATTCCCAGGGACATCTTTTCTACCCTTTTTAAAAATGGGTACAATTTTGCCCTTCTTCCAGTCACCAGAGACTTCTCCTGACTGCCATGGTTTTTCAAATATCATATAGAGTGGCTTGGTAACCACATCAGCCAATTCCCTCAGGACTCTGGGATTTATCTCATCAGGTCCCACAGGCTTATAAATTTTCAAGTTCCTCAGGTGGTCATGAACCTACTTTCTCTACTATGGCGGGGGGCTTTATCCCCCTGGTCACCATCCTGCTGTCCCATGACCCAAGAGCGATGAGGAGAGCAGTTGTCAGCGAAGACTGAGCCTTCTCCACATCTGTTGATACGAAGTCACCATTCCCAATGTCCTTTTTAATCTTCCTCTTCTGATAGATTTACCTGTAGAAGCCCTTCCTGTTAGCTTTCATTTCCCTTGCCAAGTTCAGCTCCAGCTGCACCTTGGCCTTCCTGACGTCATCCCTACACAACTGGGCAGTGTCCCTGTACTCTCCCTAGGTTCCCTGCCCCTGCTTGCACTGCCTGTGCATGTTCCTCTTCTTCTTTAGTTTAACCAGCAGGTCTCAACTCAGTCATATTGATCCATTCCTTTTCCTACCTGAGTTTCTATATACAGAGACTGAGCGCTCTTGCTCTTTATGGAAAGCATCCTTAAATATGTGCCAACTCTGTTGCAATCCCTTCTACCGGAGGACCATGTCCCAGGGGATCCTATCAAGTAACACCTTGAAGAGTTGGAAGTCTACTTTTCCAAAATTTTAGGTCCTGACTATACTCCTTGCCTCTTCCATATCCCTCAGGACTTTGAACTCTACCAGTGCATGATCACTGCAGCCCAGGCTGCCTCCTATCCTAATGCTACTGATGAGTTCACTTTATTAGTGACCATCAGGTCTGGTATTGCACCCCCTTGGATGGGGGTCTCTATCATTTGGACTAAGAAATTATCTCCAATGCACTCCAGGAGTCTCCTGGATTACCTACAACTTGCCATGCCACTTTTCCAGCATATGTCAGTGTGGTTGAAGCCCCTGAGCTGGATGAGAGCTTGTGAGCGTGAAGCCTCCTGTAGCTGGAGGAAGATGACTTCATTGGTTGGCTCTCCTTGATCAGGTAGCCTGTAGTATATACCAACCCCAAGGTTCCCATTGGTTCCTCTGTCTTTAATTGTGACCCACAAGATACCAACCTGTTCATGGCTACTCTTCAACAACAGCTGTTCACATTCTATCCCTTTCCTGAGATAGAGGGTAATGCCTCCATCCCTCCTACCTAGTCTGTCCCTTCTGAACAGCCTGTAGCCATTGATACCCAAACTCCAGTCATGGCATTCATCCCACCACATTTCCATGATGGCAACAAGATCATAGCTTTCTAGTAGCATGGTAGCTTCCAGCTCCTCCTGCTTATTATCCAAGCTTTGTGTGTTTGTGTAAAGGCACTTCAGTTGGGCTACCAGTCACACCACCTTCCTAGTGGACCCTTTATTACCTATAAGGTGTTTTAGAGAAGTATCCTTCCTGACACCTGACCGTTGACACCTGTCCTCCCACTTCTTGTTACAGGCTAGCCTGATGTTATCCTCCTCCCCCTTCACATCTAGTTTTAAGCCCTATCTACAAGCCCTGCAAGCTCCTGGGCAATGACCCTCCTCCCACTCTGAGAAAGGTGGCTCCCATTGGATACCTGTAATCCTGGTGCCATATAGGCCATCCCATTGTCAAAAAAACCAAAGCTGTTACAGTGACAGCAGCCACAGAGCCATGTATTAATTGACTGGACCCATCTGAGCTGTGCTATGTCACCACCTGTAACTGGATGGAGGGAAGAAAATATCACCTGGGCCCCAATTTGGTAGGGCAAAATGAAGTTGGAACACTTTTGTCCTCTATTTAATCCTGTAGTTATCATACTATGGACACTTACATTGAGAATATAAGCTAGTGACTATACTGATAAAATACAAGGATGATAGGTTCCTCAGAAGTCACCTCCATAGAAAGGAGTAGTCACACAACAGCAACTCTATATGTCACAAGGTAAGTCTTGTCCTCAGCCATTTACATGTACTACTGCTCTTTTCAGACTTTTTACAAGTCAACTCATTCTCTCTTACACATCTTTCTTGCCACTTTAGCAACAAGGCTGAGTTTTGGTTTTAAATGAACATTAGCAATCTTTTTCCTGAGATGATAGTCAACTTATGAGTCGTCTCTCAATGAGAATAATGCCATGAATAATGGCTATGCAGGTCCTAGCATGGAACAAGCAGGTTGTTCTGGTTGAAAAGCAACAGTCTTGTCTCTTAAAAAGTAATTGATTCCCACAGGATTATATCCTGTGATTAAGGGTGAGCTCCAGGCACACACTATCCCTCCCCCTGGGGATGGGGATCCTGAAATGACTTTTCCACACAGACCTTGAGCCCATATGCCTTCCTTCCACAGAGCAGGGTGAACGGAGTGTTTTGTCAGGGCAGGTGCTCTTCCTTGAAATCTACTGAGTACAAATTTCAGGTGTCTTAACTTAAAGCTCCTGATTCTGACATGCCACAGACTGGATGTTGTTGCTGAATAGCCAAGCTGCTTTTACGACATACCTCAGGAAGGTGGACTATTACACCAAATTACCACAAAGTGTAGAAAGTCAGAGATTATCTGTAGGTCACTCCCAGGGCATCATTAGCTCTGTCTAGCAGTGGGATTTTTTTTTCCTGAAATATATTGATATTTAAGTCTTAAAAAAAAATCACACTCATTGGAAATACCTACTACCTCTTCACTGCTTGTGTATTTTGCTTTCTTTTATTTTCAGCCAGTTCCTAAACTCCATGTATGGACCCTGAGAAAATTTAGCAGCCTTATACACTTAGGTTTGGCAAGAGATGAAAAGTCATTTAGCACCACGCCATATCAGCCTAATGGACTACAAGCTTGCAGTGCTTTACTGTGTTATATTTCTCCCAAACCAGAAATTTCAAAGAGTAATAATATACTGTCTTGATAAGTTTAGGATTTGCAAATGACATCCATTCCCATACAAATAAAATAACACTCTTTCACCCTTGCTCATGTGAGGACTGTCAGTAGCTTAAAAAGCATTGCTCTGGTGGGCCATGATAGAAGGACCACAGATTGAAGCACTGTTATCTACTTATGTAAAGTACGTTGAGATCATTTTCCCCGATCACTCCTTTAAACCACCCACTCCTATTTTATCAAGATTCTCAACAGTTCAAAACTAGAAAGATCCCTGTAGACATCCAACCTTTTCTGCGCTGTTTTCAACTGTTTTGTCTCCGTTTCCTGTTCTGTGTCTCCTCCTTTGAATTCTTATGCCTCCTTGCAGGAAGCATGCCATTTCCACCACTGCTGTAGGCATAGCTCTTCACACTCAAACCTGTTCTCCTTGTTACACCATATAAAAACTGCAGATAAACTACAGTAAAAAAAGGGGGTGGAAAACTTGGTGCTGTGCACAGCTTCAAAGAGTTTTGAGAACAAAGTTCAAAGGACAATCCCTAATAATTCATGTGTGACCATTTTTCTAAATTCTTATACACTCTGGTGTGAAATGACTATTTTATTGTGTTACACTTCAGACTTCAACTCTGCCCTCAAATATAATAGGAATGTCCTTCAACTACTGCTGCTTTTTACTCCTTTTCTTTGATTCATTAGTTGTTTACTGCAAGCTATTAACAACCATAGAACTAGCTTTAATCCACAGACAGAGTCTTTAAATATAATACATAATCAAAAGGTAATTATTCACTTTGAAGTCTTTCCTCCTTTTTTCTTAGCCCTGTGAGGTGATATCTGGGGCTTTAAAGTATAGTAACAGAGTACTTCCATCAAAGCATCAAAATTAGTAATGCAAGTATCAATAATAATAAATATCAAATATCCCTCAAACATGAGGATTGCCAATCTTCCTTCCTTCCTTCCTTCCTTCCTTCCTTCCTTCCTTCCTTCCTTCCTTCCTTCCTTCCTTCCTTCCTTCCTTCCTTCCTTCCTTCCTTCCTTCCTTCCTTCCTCCACTTTTGACACTTGCCATGGTTTTGAAAGCTCTTAAAGTTTTCCAACAGTGGTAGCTTGACAGTTTATGTTTTAGAATTGGGACACCATATTATAAATGGTCAGCACTATAAATTTGCTGAGAGTCTTGGCACTTTTCATCATACTCAACAGGGTTTTATTTCAGTAGTTCCACTAGAAGTCAGCTTAGAAATTCAAAGCTGTACATTAAAGTTCTAGGCTAGCACCTCTGAACATCCATTTGCCTAAGGACAAATTTGTGGTGCTGTTTTGATTCTAGGGATCTTTGACTCAAGTTCTTTGACTTACTTTCAGGAAGGTCCTTAAGGCCTTAAGAATTAAGTGCTCCTGTACTTAAGGCTTTCCTAAGTGTTATCTGATACTGGTAAATGTTTCCTGCAGTAGGACCTTTGTGTGTACACTTACAGAAATGCCTGGGCCAATTCCAGATGCACCAGGAAGGATATGAGTAGAGCATACATGACAATTTGCCTTCACAGGCTCACAGAATATCAATCTGTAGTCCCTGCAGTACAGTGAGCATTCATCTGAATCATCTCTTAGTCTTGAAAAGTCAGACACACAGTACCATGATAAACACCCGAGATATTTTTTCTTTTGGTTACATTGTTCCTTTTTAATCTTTTCTGCAGCATTTTATAGCTTTGGTCTGTAAACATCCTCAGAAATAATTACTGAGGAAAAGCTGACCCATAAATGCAAGACAGTTGTATTTATTAAATGCAAGACAGTTGCATTTATTGAGATAAAGAGTGAAACCTCCTCTGGTTATCCATATGTCTCTCATTATGTGCTTTTAGGGTGCTCTGATATGTGGCTTCTAGCAAAGGTGGTGCTAGGTATGTGGATTTTTTATTATTATTGTTTCCTTTCACTGCACATTTGTATTTTTTTCAGTTCACAGGCAGCAGTAATCACTCACAGAACACAAAACAGGCCAGCTGCTGCTCTCCCAACTTCTGGTTACCACCAGAATGAGTGGTGAGGCTAAGGCAGTCACCATGTGGACATAGATGCTTTGATCATGACAGCATCCCTAGAAAGCATTGAAAGCAAATAGGATTTCACACATGAAGAAGCTAAGAGCCAAGATTCAACCTTATTTTAATCAGGCTTCCATTGTTAAAACAGTAAGTAAATAATGGAAGAAATGTTACATCCCACAGGTCAGACCACTGATACCACCACTGGCTGGGTCACAACAACAGAAATAAACCAGCACATAAATTCAGAATGAATTCTATGCTGCCCCAACTGCAGGAAGGCATGTGCAGGCATGCTCCCTCTTTTCTTGCTAAGTAATCCATGGCATCACAAGAGAAAATGTGTGCATACTGAGGAGTTAAAATGATGAAAATTAAACATATAATTAATTATATCCTTGCTTTTGAGGAAGATCTAAAAGCTTCTCCACAGTGAAAATTAACAGCCAAAAGACTTTTCTCTTTGCAAACAACATAAAAAATATTGTAAGCTGTATACTCTACAAAGGCGATGCCTTTGTCCTTCTATCCCTGTCTGTGATTTCTTTAGATTGAAGAAACCTGTTGGCTTGAGTTCTAAAACCCCAGATAAAAGCTTTGATTTGTTAATTAAATTTTTACTGCTATCTGCATTTGATATCTCAGTCAAATTGTATCCGCTTGCAACAACGGAAGAAGTCACATCAAAGGAGATCTCCACCTCCTTGACCTGTAATTACAAATTTACTGCTGGGTGATGCTGGCTGTAAGATGCACCTGCCAGGCAAGCTATCTACACTTAAAACAAAGAAGATTCATTCAGCCGTGTTGAGCCAGCACATGCCAAACAAAAGGGCTGTGTTTTTTTCAGAAGCCAATGTAGCATTTTGCTTGTCCTGAAACAGACAGGAGCTTCTGAAGACAAGGGTATTTTCCTATGTTATCACACTAAACTGGGGATAAGGGTGAGCTCCCACAGAGAAAGGCAGAACTAGGAGAAAATGGAAGAGAAATGAAGGTGGGAAGATAAAAGGAATTAAAAAGAAAAGAAAGAAAAAAAAGAAAGAAAATTAAAATCCATTCTAGTGATTAAAACAGACAAACAAAAGTGCTACTTGTAGACAGAACACTTAGAAAATTCTAGGAAACATAAAGGAGGAGAAAGATAGGGTAGGAGGGAAAAATAGAGGAAAACAAACTAGGCATCATGCTTATATACTGGCATATCTGCTGGAATTAAACTTTAGGCAAAGTATTCTCCCCTTTAAGTTGCCCCGCCAGGAAATGCAGAAATCCCCCAATTTGTGTCAATGCATTCTTTGGCCCCAAGTTGTTTTCCACCATATTTTGAAACAAGCACAAATGTGTAATGGCCAAGCTTCACAATGTAGTCTTTATTAAACTTGGGAACCTCCCTAGGAGCCCCAGAAGTTATTAGTGTTTGGGAAACAAAACACAAGGAAGGAAAATATAGTAGTGCATTGAATAGGCTTGCTGGATTGGAATTTTCCCTGGAGTGATTAACGTACACAAAATATCCATGTCACAGAACAGGCATTTTCTAGAAGAGAATGATACTTCTGCTGAGAAAAACCAGTTTTCTGTTGGGAAAATGAATAAGGCAAACCAATGAATATCAACCCGGAAGGCTTTTGCTAATACTGCTTCAGTGACACAAGAACTTCCAGACTGGCAATCAAAAAAATATCCAGTTTGGTCCTTTCGTGTGGATTAATGCTCAAGGTGACCCTACCTGAAAAAATACATGGCTACTAAAAACCAAAACTATTTCCCCATACATATTGCTCATACACCCTCAATATTTATTTATATTTTTCCCAAACTTCTGTGTTTCTTTGAATAAAAGAGGCTCTGATTTTCTGATCAGAATTCTTTACTTTAATGAGTGAGTAAACAAGTAACTAAAATTGCTTTCAGTAACTTACTTCAGCATGAGCCTGGCCTCACTGTAACCAAAGAGAAGTTTGCTGTTGACTTCAGTGGGCCCAAGATCTTGCACTTTGCATCCATTTGGCCTCAGAGAACACTGATTAAACAATGTTCCTGAAAAGCATGGGATGAGGTGTACAGTGGGATAAAGGTTTGTAGACATCAAAGGTTTGCTCTGTTTTCATTGGAACTTCAAAATGCTGTTAAATATTTACTAAATCCAGCTGATGTGATATCTTTGAAAGCTTGGATGAAAAGCACACACTATGGCAACCTGAGTTTTCAAACTTGGAGCACCATCAGGGCATCCCTTAAAATGGCCATGCACGAAAACTGGGCATCAACCTTGTCTCAAATAGTCTTTCTGTTGTGCTACCAGATCCATCTTTAGCGGTGTTTCCAACTGACACAGTGTGGCTTTCCTTGGTTGACAATAACAGGAGCGTAGTCCCACCTGAGGACAGGACCTGCTCAGCCCCACCATCAGCCTCAATCTTTTCAGTGCTGCCCCAGAAAGGACAGCCTTCCCCCTCCCCGGGACTGTAGCGTCTCTAGGTTTTGTCATTGTGCCCAGCAAAACAAGGAGTAACCTGGAAAAACTTTCAGGGATATAAGGGAAAATATGCACAGGAGGCAGAATTGGGTCTCCCAGCATCCCAAAACAGGTCAGGGCTAAGCTAGGGCTAGAAACCAGCAGTAACTGTCTGTCTCTGTTCAGGGGGCAGTGTTATTTTCTGATGTTTAATACCATGATTTAACCATTTCCTCCCTCCCTGCCCCTTGCCTTCCATCCAACCTAGTCCTTCAGGTCTGAGGACAAGGGGTTTTTTTTTTTCACTTTGGCTGGATGGTGTTCAAAACTTATTTTATTAAGATGAGTGTGAAATTTGGCATAAACCCCAGAAGATTCAAGGGCAAAGTTAACATGACACTAAAGGCAGAGAGTGACCACAGATCACAGCATACATATTCCAAATTGCTCAGGTTACACCAAATTTGCAGTCAGTTAGCTGTATGATATCCTGCTGCTGTGAAATATTGCTGTTGGCAGTCTTCACACCACAGGAGGGGGAGTCTTAAAACCAGGAGGGCTGATGCAACCTGGGTCCTGTGAATTTCCCCAAAGCAGAAGGATTTGCACATGGGTGGGAACTGACTTGATGTTCAAGCTACCAATTCACCATTGCAATGAAGGATCTGGAAAAGGGTCTACCTCACAGCAGCAAGGAGCCCCGGTGGGTTTGCGGGATGAAGGCGGTTGAGATGCTCCCCATGGAGAAAGGAGTCAGAGTCAAAACAGGGGAGCACAGTGATGCTTTTGGGTTGGGAATGGGCAGGTGTGAGATTAGGCATGTGGTGAAGCTATCAAAATATTTTGTTTTCAGGTGAAGCTGGAAGTACTCATGGTACATTTTCAAGAAATAAGTATACATGTGCCTTACTTCAATTTGACCTGAGGACTTGAAGAGGAAACAAAATTGTCTTGATCGTTAAGCTTAAAGGCCACGAAAAAAATGTGAGAGGGCTCACAAAACTCCTACAAAATATTACAGAAGTACATCTGAAGTGTGTCATTTTACAAAAGCAGTAAAACATTTTTCATTTCAACAAGGACCAAAGGAGCAGAAACACAAATGCTGACTTTCCAAGTATCAAGAGTAACATTAAAGGGCATTTAATAACAGAGAATATTAAAAGGCACTTCACTCAAACTGTGTGGAGGGTCTTAGATCACACTGAACTGGAACTGGAACACTAAACCTAAATTTTGAGAAGGGTCCTAGATGCAACTGAACTGGAAATGCACAAGCTGGTATGAGATCCTTCTAGAAGAGGCTACTGCATGGCCATCTTCACAGATTTATGGGGTTCTGGCATTAATGTGAAATAACAGAGACCATGTCTCTACTGTCTTTATAAACCACATCCAAGTTTAATTCTACTCCGTGTGTGGGTCAAGCCAATTACAACCAACTTGTCCATAAAGGGCAGAGGCCAAATTCATTCTGGATTCCTGCCATCCATCTGGGCTTCCTTGCCAGGCAAGTCGATCTCCCTGCACTCAGAGCAAGCCAATATGTGGATAGCATCAATGGGTAAGCACCTCAAAGTGATGCTGAGATCATAGCTAACAGAGCAGAGCCAGGCAGAAACATCACAAACTGGAGTAAAACCATTCACAGGGAGAGAAAATGCTCAGCTACTAGCTGGACAAAGAAAAGAGACATATCTCTTTTGATTGCCAGAATCAAAGCAAGGGAATAGGGACCTGAGACTAACTTCTAGGGCTATCAATAGTCACACAGCATTTAAAAAGTTATGACTAAAAGAAATTAAAAGCAGTGAGTGTTGTTAGACGTTTTTAAAGTCATTTCAGTTGAGTTCTGAAAAGGTATCCACAGTCTATTTGCCTAAAACTGGAGTGCTGTGATCCTTATTTACCAAGGGAAACAAAGACCTCATGTGGCAGGGGGAAACAGCCCATGAATGTAAGTCATAGAGCCTTTACAAGCCTCCTCATTACAGTGAGATCAGTGGGTACCATGTGTGCCTATCACTTTCCCAGGGCTTTTTCTTCTCCTCCTCCTGCTTTTTGTCAAAGTTCTTGACTTCTCGTCTGCTTTCTATTTACAGTTGTTACAGGGAAGGATGAAAACACACCCCATTAGTTTGGATTTTAACAGAAACAGGTATTAAAATATAAATAAAAATTAACCTGATGACTGTTTCTTTCCAGTACACAACTTTGCATGAAAGGAGCATAAAAGATACATGATTATGTAGGTACATCAATTGCATAAAAAAATTGCAGTAAAAAATTTTGCCAGAGATCCTAAAGCCAGCATATGGCCTGCATGCTCCCTGTGCAAAGAAGGTGAAAAAATTGATACAGGGCCAAGTTTTCAAATATTTTCCTCTCATCACAGAAAATACACTTTTTTTTTTCTGATATGTTAACTTTAGGACACTTGTGCCAGTCCAAATTACATTCTTGATAATTTTCCATTCTCAGAAGTCTTTACCAATAACTCTGCTTAAAACATCCTAGCAACTTCCACTTTACCCTGATGGTCTCCTCCTTCCCACTAACGCTTTGGACACCATGTGGGTACCACTCTGGAGTTGAATTATGCCACTGATGAGAGCTCAGACCATTTATTTCTCTCTACCAGAGATTTTTGCACTGTTTGAGTTTCCCTGACATGCTTTTCCCCCAGGTGAGATGCTCCTCATCCTTTATTTCTGATACTTACTGAACATTCCTGAGCCTTTAGAACATTGCCAGCTCCCTTGACTACAGAGACACCAACAGAGCACAAAAAAACATAGCTTTGCAGAGGCAGTTCCCTCATTTTCTTTTTCACTAGCAGAGCCTTAGCCTCATTTCCAACCCGTCTATTAAAATTTAGTGCCCCGTCCAGCAGCATTGCATATCCAGTGCCAATACCCGTTGTTGCAGCTGCTAATTTCACTTGCTGTGTCCTGTGTAGCTTCATTTCCCCAACCCCTACATCAACAGTGCTATTCCCCCTGAAAAGCCCCTTGTTCTAAGATCTTAAATGCCAGCTCAGTATCTGCCTATGCATTCACCACAGCAGCCAGCAGGCACCATGGCTTTCCCCACTGTGCCTTCTCTTCCTCCCTGAATGCTCACCCACCTTCAGCCTCCAAACTGTGCCAGGTACTCCCTCTTATCCACCTCAAATCTCCCTTGGTTATGATAGTAGACTCCTTGTTTCATCTACTCTGTGGTGTGCTCTGATGAGTAGAGCTCTGCTCAAGGATTTGCAAGAATACATGCGAACAAACAGCTGAGATATTCTGTCCAGCCCCAGTTCTACTATTTTAGCTTAAGAGAAAAGCAACAGTCAGTACTAAAATAGTAATTTGGCGCACATGCTTCATTTCTTATCAGCTCATTTGCTCAACAACAAAGACAGGAAAATGCTGCAGGGGTCATTTCACCAGGAGGAGGCTCAGAAAACCTGGAAGACTGTGATGAAAACCATTTAAATGGTATAGTCAATGGTCAGAATGAGTGTCTGTGTCAGTAAATGGGAACATATTAAAATGGCATGGGAAGTTTAACCTGTGATTGATCTCCCAACAATTACTCTGCTTTCCAAATCTCTCCATATCATTTAACGAGGTGATTTCAATGTTCTAATAAAATGTGGCAGGGCAATGTTTCCAGATGTCCAGTGTGCAGGGAAGTAAATGCTTCTCTGAAACCATAATCTGTGTATTAAACCAACCGACATCATATTCTGACTGAATTACTCTTCTGTCTCAATTACCGAGAAAGGAGTAACTGAAAAGTTATGATATTTTTAAAAATCCCTTCAAATCATGTCAGTTTTATGCAAAAGAGAAATTCTTCCTCTCTGTCAATTTCTTGGCATAAACCACCACCACATGACAAGTGCTGAAATATCCACTTTACAACATTTCTCTAAAATTGGTTACTCATTCCTTCATTAGAAACAGAAAACATTACTACTTGTGCCCCTTGGTTGAGTTCTTTTTCTCCAATCACTGCAAAAAAAATGAGACCAACAGGTATAAGCCCAGTGCTCAGACTAAACTTTGAGAATGGAGGAAAAGGTGGTGATGAAAAGTTCAGGACACTGGGAATCACAGAGTATCAGTCCACTTGTCAAACACTCCTTACAGCCAACTCCAGGAGGTCACTAGGGTTCCCAGCCCCCTGTGTAGCATTTCTTCAGCATGAAGATTGATTTTCTTTCCACTTAAAGGGGTGCTTCCTGCAACTGCTGGTCTGATTTCCGTACATCAAAGAACTCATACCAAAGCATTCACATGACATATCACCAGACCAACGCTCACTATTGCTCATGTATTATACATCCAGCAACCATTACACTGTGCCTAAGGATGACTGTGAGCAGCCCCGTCATCTCCCAAACTCCCTGTTAGGCAACTGCATGGGGTGACTCATAGCTAAAGCATTTGTCCCAGGTTTGCTAGACCTGCTTCCCACAAACCATTTTTCAGCCGAACACTTTGGGTCAACTTCATGTTTTTTAAAGTGTTTTTTTTTTTCATGGCAAATATCTCAGAGGTATTTTGGTGTGTGTAGATATCTGTCTTGTACAAAGAAAGCCAATATCTTGAAAGTCTACAGCAAAACTATTCTTCTTCCCTCTCCCTTCACTACCTAAAATTTTGGGCAGTGACTATAATGTGTGGGACCCATATCTCTATTTTCCATCCACTTGAGACTAGACAGTTTATCTCTGTCTGCATTCACCCATCAAAACCAAATAAAAACTCAACTAATCCTTGACAGCTGAGGTCACACTATGTCTTGATTTCCATAAGTGCAAACACAGCTCTCTTAGCAGAAAGAAAAGGGGGGGGGAAACGGCACACTTAAACCCCTCTGCTCTGTAAATAGTCCTGTTAGCTCTTAGTTATCACAAAAGCATATCCAACATTGCATATGGCAAACATTAACCAGATATTAACTGCAGCTCTAGTCACATTACAGTAAGTAATGCATTTGGGCCTCCAGGTTAGCTGTGTTTGGATGTGAAGGTCTATATTGACCTTTGAAAGATTACAGAGGAGGAAGGGACTACTTTGAATGGTCAATATTTTTTGCAATGTCCAGTTAGATGAGTACTTAGTGCTCAGAGCAGCAGTCCTAGGGGGGCATTTTATTTCATGCCTTTGGACATACTATCAGTTAAATAAGCTGAAATGTGTAATTGAACTTATTTTTAAAGTGGTTAAAAATTATGCTGAAAGCAGCATTGTGCATGAAGTATCTATCATATCCAGAGAGCTTGAAATTGAAATCATAGAGTACACTTATGCTGGTTGTTCACTTTAAAATGTTGCCAAAGAATGTGAAGGCAAAGTTGTAGATTAAATTTCCTTTTCTCTCCCCTACATATGATATAGTGATAAGGCCCAGATGATAACACACAAAATTGCTGGGGGTTGTCAACTCACAGTGTTTATTTGGCTAACTTTCTGATTATTAATACCAGTAATAAGTGAGTGTTCAATAAATGGAGATGTTGTGAAAGCTGGTCTTCTGAAACTGAGGTCCCAGCATTCTCTTTTGACATGTGAGACAACAGCTGTCCAGCTTGACCTTCACAGCAACTACTTACACTATGATCTGCACATTTTGTTGCCAGAAAGCATGGAACTGGATATTCCTTGTCATTGCACATGCTTCTCAGGAGCTATTCATTCCCTAAAAAAAGAAAAAAAGAGATGTGCCATTTCTTCACAGATCTTCTCTGACATATAGCAGTACTGCTGCCACTAGCTTTTGCTACTGGACAATACAAAAGCTGTATCCTTTTCTCCATTCATTTACTTGGGTTATGTAATTCATAGTGAGTATTTGCCTCTATACAGGAGACAGAGGGAGTAAGATTGGGGCTAAGAAAGGTTATATAAATGTATTTCGGTTTTCATCCAAGAAAAGGTGGAGCATGACACTCTTCCTGCAATGCTACCTTCATTTCTAGAGCCAGCCTTGGTGTCCCTGCATATTTCTTGCTTGGGCATCCACACTGGCATCCACATTTAAGAGTAAGGACACAGTCTTATTTCTCTGAGGAGCTAAACTTCTCTCTGAGCTTTCTTAGTAACATTTAGCAGAGGAAGATTCATAGTCATCATATTTTCATGGATATAACATGAGGTTATTTGCAAACCCCACTCCTACCAGTGTACCATATGCCCTCCAAAAGTGCTAATTCTTATCCTTTCTCTCAAACCTGTCTTTTTAAATCTGTGAGGGATATCTGAAGATATTCACCTTTTACAGTTTTATATCAAAAGAAAAGGACTTTTAAAGATACTGATGTTATCTCGAGCTGGGTCACATCTTTGAAAAATGGCAGCCCTGCTTGCTGAAGTATTCTTTTCACTTGCTGTGCAAAGATCTCAAACTCACATCTTTAACAGATCTCGTGGTTATCACAGCATGGCCTGTTTCTCCATTCCTAGAAAAGATACCTATTCATGAGCTTGTCTAGTCCTCAACTTATTCTATTACTGCTACTGAGTTTCCTTCAGCTGTAGTTCCCTGTTATAGCACCAGGCAGGCAGCACAGCAACGAGGAAGCAAGAGGAAATCAAGAGAAAAGAGGAAAAACTACAACTATTAAAGCAAGAATTCAAAACAGCTTTGAAAAAACTATTAAAAATGGCTCAGCTTAAAGAAATTGTTTATCTTAATTTGTAGATAATTCAAAGTGACAATCAGTTAACTATAAAGTACATGTGGAAGACATTTAATATTCAAGGAACAAAACAAGAAATTCTGCTGTCAGAAGTGGGGCAAAACAAGGAGCTGGAACCAATCTGAAATTATTTACAAGATTAAAGAACATTCCATAGCTGATATGTTGGACAGTTTTCTCAACATTTCAGTCTCAAGGGAGTGCACATTTCAAACTTGCCACTTCAGAAGAAGATAATGACTATATGGAATGGACTAGAAACCTTGATGCAAGAAGAACAGTTTCATTAATGTGAAACTGTCCAGAGTCCTCTCCTTACTGTAACAAGTACAATTAAAAGGTCTTCCGCTGATTAATATAATACTTCCTTAATTTCCAAAGCAACCTACCATAAAGGAAACTGCATACTAAGTAGATATTCATCCTCAAAGATTTGCTTTATTAAAAGGACAGCATGAAAAGGTCTAAAGAATTTCAACACAACAGTTTGGAAACCTTCAGGGATATCTTATGCTGTGCCTCAAAGAAGACCCCAGGGCAAGAAAATTAGAAAACATTAAGATTGATGAGATAAGAGTAATCCTGCAATTATACAACACCTCAGGAGAGGCGCACCATTCATAGAGCACAGTTGCAAGATCTATCATCAGCATCAAAGAGAACTGCATAAAATAGCAAGCCCAGAGAACTCCAAACAAAGCTGAGAGCCGTTCAGGAAAAGTGGTAGTGTGATAAAGCAGAGGAAATCCAGCTGTACACTGATAAGCATGAAAGGGGTTTGCAGGTTAACATGAAGAGGCCCAAGTCTGGTGACTTGGGTCTAATAATGACCAAATTCCTTGCAGCCTTCAGTCCTACATAGAACACCATGAAGAAAAGGCTTGAAGAGTCTTGTTTGCTGCAGTCTATGTTTGCATTGCCCACACACAGCGGAGTTGCTAAATATTCACCTCAAAGTCTCTAACCTATTTCAGAAGGCTGTAAGAACTTTGCTATTACTATCTGTTTCAACAAGATGAAAGTCATGTCCTGGGCTGCCCCTGTTAAACTTCTAGAGCTTCTGGCATTACTGTTGGTAGATAACCACAACATGCAATGTAGAAAGCCAAATAAACACCATGTTAAAGGAAACTACAATCTTCACAGAAATGCCATTTCTCCCTTCATCTCAAACACTCACTATGGTGAAAAGTATGAAGATTTACAATCAGTTTTACTAATATTAGGGCAGATACATAGATTATTATTCGCTTTTTTTTTCTTTTAAGCTATTTTGTCTCTGTTACATATTCAAATTTTGATGAGTCTTAGACTGGTACTTAGTAGCTAAGTGCATTGACAATCAATGACTAGAAGATAAATCTAATCTCAAAGTGGAAATAAATGGAGCCATTTAAGTCTGGAATAAGACATTAAGGGACGTGGTAATTTTGTCATAACTTTAATTTTTGAAATCATTATTTAATATGTTCTGCAGAGAGGTGTTGTAATTTAACAAAGATTTGCTGGATTCAGTAATGGAATTATGAAGCAATGTTCTTTGGTCTGTAAAGCTTAAAAGAAAATAATTCCCTGGTTAGTAAAATTGTTTCCAAACTGAAATTTAAATGTTTCCAGTGAGTGAAACCTGCTGCCGACCCAGGCCGCACGGAAGTATTCAAAACTACACTGGAGTGAAGCTTAAATTGTGCATAGATCTTCTTCTGGCTCTCTGCGGTAGGGAGAAATGCATCCTACTCAATCAGGGAACTTAGAGGTTACGACTTACAGCTACTAATCGCAAACATACATAGAGCCATAGAATCATGTGTGCACATGGAAGTCTGCTTTATTCTGTCACTCACTGGAAGCCCAAAAGGAATATTCCTTTGACTCTGAGTCACCAGCGCAAACAAAATCTCAGCTATATAAAACAATTTCACTTCAACACAGGAGAATGCATTCCACATGCTGTAGAATTAAAAATACTACATCATGTAACAGAGATACATTTGGATAAGTACATTCTGAGGAAAATTTTTGTTCTATGAAGAGGTATATCATAAAAGGATACTAGAGAGAACAGCTAGTCATTAACGTGCTAAAAGAAAAGCTTGACTTCTTTTGGCAACTTCAGATTGTTCAGATAAGTGATAGAAAATAGTGCTGATTTTTTAAGTAAAATTCATACTTTTACAAATGTGGTCAAAAAAGAATCATTATAATAATTTCATTTGAGCTTCTACTGATCAACACAAACACCTTTACAGCAGCTAACAATTTTGATTGAATGACAATCCATGTCTTAAGATGATGGTTTTTGTCTGTTTAGAAATGTAAAACTGGTAAGACAACTATGTACTGTGTACACTTTGGATTCCCCTACATTATCCTTTAGCTCCAGAGCACTATGCCTTTGTCTCGCAAGTTAAAAAGTCCACTGTTATTGAATACGATCTCCATGTGCAAATACTTAGAGTCTGTAATCACACCGTTTCTTACATTCTCAGCTTCATCACAAAAATTAACTACAAAATCTGGATTCCTTAAATATTGCAGAACTTAAACTCAAGGTTCAAAAAGCCTGTTTTAAAAATTTGTCAATATGCTTCTGAAAATAGAAAAAATGAAGGAGGAACGTGTTACTTTGGCACAGGTATTGTGAATACTAGCAATGCTCTATGCTTAATAGATACCTCAGGATCATTTCATTTCCTTTTAGCCACTATATCATGCACAGAACTTTTTTCAGAATTATTGTTCTCTCATGCATATATCATATCATATCATATCATATCATATCATATCATATCATATCAAAATGACATAATTTCTTTACTGCTAGACATAGAATTTTTAACTTAATACCATAAATCCAGTTCCAAGGCATTGGTCTCTGTTATATTATAGAACTGCAAGAATGTTGAATAGCATTGGTCGGAGAGCAGATTACTGTAAGACCCTTTTTCTCATTAAAACATCCTTGGTCCCTGTGAATTCCTTATTTTCCATTTGATGATGGATTTATGTTTAAAATTCAATGTTTGGCCTATGTCCTGTTTGCCCCACTGCGTCATTAGTTTCACATTGGAAGAGTTCTGCCCGTCCAGACATCTCAGGACACGAGGAATAGGTAAACACTATCAAATACATTTTACATCTCAATACACCAAGTAACTCAGCTTGCTAGAGGTTTTACACCTAAGAACAGGAAAAATGAGAGTTAAGGCAGAGAAATCCCAATGATAAAAATGCAAATACAATGCAGACAAATCTATTCTTGTTCCCAGATTCCTGTTCTCCAGGCCAGTGAAAAAATATACTGGATATAAGAGCTGAGGCTAAAGTGAGCTTAGTTTGCATTCAGATTAAAATATCACTTAAAGTCAGAGTATTTCAGATTTACATCACAGAATGGTTAAACTGACATAATTTCTCTACATAGACTAAAATGACCCTGTGTTCAAGGAAGACAAGGATTCTCTGGTCTTGTCTGTTGTTCCATAAGATGCCATGTTTTGATAAAATATGTACTTTTTAAGATTTTCTTCAATAAAGAAGAAGAAATATACATATATTTCAACTTGAAAACAGGCAAGAACCGAGGAGAGAGTATATATTTGTGCAGAGAGAAACTCATCCCTCTTGAGTGATAGTGAATATTGATCATGGTGCTTGCAAATTTGCTTACAGCTTGAAAAAAATGATAAAATATTCTAAAGTCCCCTAAAAGTCTCAAAAATATTGTAAGACATGAGGAATTAGAGGGCTAAGAAGACTTTAGTAAAAAGGTAAGAACTACAGGCAGCATCAGTAAGGTGATGTTTATTGCTCCTTCAGTTTCGTCTCCCTCATGGCTGCACCATAGGGTGAAAGCTTTGGTTACAGAGTGAAGGAATTAAGTATCTTATTTTGTTCAACTCCTGCAGGCTTCATAAAAAAAATGGGAAAGGAAACTTGAACAAACAGAGCTCCCAGTGAAGTGGCCAGCATTATAGGCAAACCTGAGGTGGTTGCAGTTTTCCAAGTGGCCAAGGATGTACATGATTCATGTTAAGTAGAGGAATGAAAAGCTAAAGTTGTTATTCCAAAGGAGAATAAAATAGATAGCTCCTGGCTTCTGAAGTGCCCTAAACCACTCCTGTACTGTAGCCATTAGGCAGCCCCAGAAGAATGTGTCTTATCACTTCCACTAGCCTATGGCACATGGAGAGTCTGCATCTCCCCTGTAAGAGGAGAGATGTGCAGCATACAGAGGAAATCAAAGGGACAGGAGATATAAATGAAAAGAAGACATGGCACATGAATTTTTGAGGACAGTTGTTTGCACAATTTTCATATACCTTTCATAATTTAAAAGCAGTTTCTGCATAAGTTTTCCTCATCAGCATGACCCACAAGCAAGCCAGTGTATCTAGAAATGTCATCCCATTGTCAGTGTTTCTATTGGAAGCATGTGTTCACTAGCACAGACATGCTTGCATGCTTATAAACCTCCTGCAAGTCTGAGACTGGTTTAAGACTGAAGATAATACCAAACTAATGCACTGGCTCCAAGCAGCCTTGAACTTTGGCTAAGTTTCAGTTCAGATCTGAACACTAGTATTACGACTGAATTTCTTTTTCTACCTCAGTTGCTAAATCCTGTTCTCATTGGAAACTCTAAGGACTTTTGTGGTTGTTTGGTGGCCCTGTAGCTGGCAACATTTCAGTGGTTACTGAAAATACAATAGAAGTAATAAGAAATGATGCTGACAATTGTCACTTTTGATCACACAACTAATGCCAGGCCAAACGTGCAGGTGGACTGGGCAACACAGCAGGATCATCTCAGAGCAGAGGTCAGAAAATTGATTTCAGTCCTTAGATCTGTGATTTGAGAGATGCCAGGGTGAGTATATACACACTGGCCTTTGGACTTTCAGTGCAAAGCCTGAAGACAGTACAAGACAGCAGCACTGAGAGTTTCTGTGTGCAGGTTTCTGAGCTCCACACCTTGAATGTTTTGTAAAGCTTGCTAATCCCCTCAGTTCAACTCAAAAAGTAGATGTTGGAGTCTCACTGTAAAACAATAATGAAATTGTTCTAATTACAAATAACTCCCTGAAGAAAAAGAAAAAAAAGAGGAGGAGAATTCAAACACAAATCCTGCAAGCAATGCAGTTGACTTACACAGCTGTAACAGTATAACCAAACCAAGGAGAAAACTGTAGTGGAGAAGGGAACAAGTTGTCAAAATTTCCTTTACCAGCACTGTCAGCAAAGCTAATGCAGTCCTAAATTCAAACTCTGAATCTCCTTGGGCATGGTCTGATCAACACTTAGGAAATAGGGTTCGTGCGCAAGTGCCTGAATGAAAGGGATCTTAATCTTTCTCTTTTAGTCCTGACTTGAAGTAATGAAAACATTTTAGACAGAAGCATAATTGTTATGTTGATGATGTCTCTTCAACTATTTACAGAAGTAGTGCCAAGATACCACAAGAAAGGCTGAGCATAAAATATTTCCAGCACATCAAAAATCAGGAAGTATGGGAAATCTTCCCACTAGAAAAACGTGATCTCATGAGATTTCCAGCTCAATTGTTTAACTCTTGCTGTCCCAGCAGCTCAGAGTGAACTACAACCATTTACCTCAATTCTATCATTTCACTGATTTACAGTAGGCTAACAGAGAAGTGGTGGGAATCGCAGACCTCTTATTGAATGTAAGTTTAAGTGAATCTGTTTATTGATTTAGCCTGAGGAAACCTGAAGGTATAGCTGTTTAATTCAAGTCCAAATTTGGCCTGGTCTCCCCTAAACTGCAGCTTGTGATAATACAGTCTTTACAGCTCGGTGAGGACATGCATTTTGCTGTGCTCTGCTGAACTGGTGTGCCAGGGGAAGGGGGCACTGCAGGCCTGGACAACAAGAAGAGAAAACTACATATGAAGTGCCTATGTTTTGTCCAGCAAGCAGCAGCATCTAGGAGCCATTTTCGTGTCTTCTTCTGGATATTCTGAGAAAATTGTCACTTATGTAGTGCCACCTGCATGGGGCAAAGCAGCCAACACACCTGCCTGCGAGAAGCCCTGCAGCAAGGTGCAAGGAAAGAGAGGACAGGCCACAATATGACTTTGTAGGATTTGCATCAAGGACCCTTCAATCTTCCTTTTAAGCAGGGTGTAATAATATATAGTTAGTCCATGGAAACAGTAAATTGACTTTTGTGAAGAATGATGCTTCTTAGCAGCTTAGCTAACAGGCTAGTATCTCAGCTGCAAGCTTCTAACAGCTGTGGAGCATCCAGGTCCCCATGGGATCTTCTCTCCCCTGACCTCCATCTACCTTGTAGCTGATGGAGGAATCCTGCAGCAACCCTTGCTCCCTCATATGCCTTGCAGTAAACAGAGACTGCTTCAACCAGTCCAAAAAGTCTACAAAACCTGCAAATTCCCTCCAGCATCAGAGGTGGCAATAGAAGAGATGTCAGCCTTTCTTCTGCAAAGTACTGTGTATCAATGCAAAGGTTCTTCAGAGAAAATGAAGCAGTGAAATAATTTGTCTATTTCAATGGCTGAGTGCTTGCATTCTATGGAGACTCCATAAAGTTAAGATTTACTTTCTCGGTGACCTGGGCTAGTGTGCATAGAGAAAACAAAACTTCTGTGCTTGTGTATATCTGCCCCCATTTCTGCACTGCCTGTGAGGGGTATGCCCTTTATCCATATGATGAAGGTACAGGCCTGTTTTCATCTCTCCAGCTGGTTCTTATTCTCTTTGCTTTCTACTGCAGTTGGACTGACTTTGTTACAGTGACCAGTCTGAAGCACTCAGATAAATATTGTCAGGCTTGTATTAATTACCCTTAGAACCTACAGACCTCTCATTTTTAGACAATCATGAATCTGCACATCAGTCCTCAGGTGTCTCATGAAGTCTTAGATTTTTATAACTCCTTAGCTCACATCAGATGCTTGCCTTTGACAAGAACTAAATGGAACAGTTGGACTTGCATCAGTATGGAAAGGAAAAATAATGGGCCATTGGGAAAATGATGGAGGGCTCTGGGACACAGGAAGTGTTCTGCTCCATCCCAACACTAAATAGTGTTGACCTTGAAGTTACAAAGAAGAACTCAATTAATGCCTGGCTATGAGCCTGGTGTGAGGAAAGGGGCTTTGGCTTCTTTGAACATGGGGTGGCTCATGCATACCCTGACATTGCTGCTAAGATTGGGACATGTGGGTCTCCTAGCAGGGCTAAGGTCTTTACTAAAAACTTAGTTGAACGCATAAATCAAGCTTTAAACTAGATGTGGAGGGGGAGGGGATTGAGACCAGGTTAGACAAGAGTGAGCCTGGACATGGGGCACTAGAGATTTGGAGAGGGTGTGCTGGTGAGGACCACCAGCACATCACCACACAGTAAGGCAAGGGAGCCCATGAGGGCTGGGTGGTCTTCAAAAAGGAGATCCTAACAGCTGAAGAGAAAGCCATCCCCGTGTTCTGGAAAAAAAAAGCCGGTAGGGAAAAAAAACAGCTTGGTTGAACAGAGAGATCCTGAGGGATACCAAGAAGAAAAGGAATGTTTATGGGCTCTGGAAGAGGGGGCAGGCATCTTGGGTGGACTACAGGAGGGAAGTGAGGTTGTGTAGAGAAAAAATCAGAAGGGCTAATGCTCAACTAGAAATCAGATTGGCAAAGTCTGGGAAAGATATTAAAAAATCCTTCTATAAATATATAAATAATAAAAGGAGGACTAGGGAGACCATACAGTCCCTATTGGATGCAGAGGGAACAACCGTGACAGGGGATGAGGAAAAGGCTGAGGTACTTAATGCCTTCTTTGCCTCAGTCTTTAATTGTAAAGAAAGTTGTTCCCCCTGTGTACAAACCCCGGAACTAGAGGAGCAAAATGAGGCTCCCATGGTCCAAGAGGAGGTGGGCAGAGCCTTGCTAGCCCAACTAGATACCCACAAGTCTATGGGGTCAGACGGGATTCACCCTAGGGTACTGAAGGAGCTGGGGTATGCACTGGCCAAACCCCTTTCCATCATCTTCCAACACTCCTGGAAGACTGGGAAAGTTCCACTGGACTGGAGGATGATGTTGTGCACATCTACAGGAAGGGTTGGAGGGAGGATCCAGCAAACCACAGGCCTGTTAGTCTGACCTGAGTGCCAGGGAAAATCATGGAACGTGATCTTGAGTGCTATCATGAAGCAGATGCAAGAGAACCAGGTGATCAGACCCAGTAAACATAGAATCATAGAATCACAGAATCATAGAACAACCAGGTTGGAAGGGACCCATCAGATCTTCTAGTCCAACCATTCCTATCAAACACTAAACCAAGTCCCTCAAGACCTCATCCACCCGTGCCTTAAACACCTCCAGGGAAGGGGAATCAACCACATCCCTGGGCAGCCTATTCCAATGCCCAATGATCTTCTGTGTGAAGAACCTCCTCCTAATCTCCAGCCTAAATCTCCCCTGGTGGAGCTTGAGGCCATTCCCTCTTCTCCTGTCCCCTGTCACTTGGGAGAAGAGCCCAGCTCCCTCCTCTCTACAACCTCCCTTCAGGTAGTTGTAGAGAGTAATGAGGTCTCCTCTCAGCCTCCTCTTCTCCAGGATAAACAATCCCAGCTCTCTCAGCTGCGCCTCATAGGTTCTGTTCTCCAGCCCCTTCACCAGCCTCGTCACTCTTCTCTGGACTTGCTCCAGAGCCTCAACATCCTTCTTGTGCTGAGGGGCCCAGAAATGAACACAGGATTCAAGGAGCGGCCTCACCAGTGCTGAGTACAGAGGGAGAATCACCTCCCTGGACCTGCTGGTCACACCATTTCTGATACAAGCCTTTTTGGCCACCTGGGCACACTGCTGCCTCATGTTCACTCTCCTGGATGGAAAACTGATTGGATGGCCGGGCCCAGAGAGTGGTGGTAAATGGTGTTAAATCCAGCTGGAGGCCAGTGACAAGTGGGGTTCCCCAGGGTTCAGTGTTGGGTCCAGCCCTGTTCAATGTCTTCATCAATGACCTGGATGAGGGCATTGAGTGCAATCCTAGCAAGTTTGCAGATGACACTAATCTGTGTGGAAGTGTCGATCTGCTGGAGGGTAAGGAGTCTCTGCAAAGGGATCTAAACAGGCTGGACTACTGTGCAGAGACCAACGGCATGAGGTTTAACACAGCCAAATGCTGGGTCCTGCACTTGGGGCACAACAAACCCCAAACAGTGCTACAGACTGGGAGAAGTCTGTCTAGAGTCTGTCTAGAGAGCTGCCAGGAGGAGAAGGACCTGGGGGTGTTCGTTGACAGCCGACTGAACATGAGGCAGCAGTGTGCCCAGGTGACCAAGAAGGCCAATGGCATCTTGGCTTGTATCAGAAATGGTGTGACCAGCAGGTCCAGGGAGGTGATTCTCCCTCTGTACTCAGCATTGGTGAGACTGCTCCTTGAATCCTGTGTTCATTTCTGGACCCCTCAGCACAAGAAGGATGTTGAGACTCTGGAGCGAGTCCAGAGAAGAGTGATGAAGCTGGTGAAGGGGCTGGAGAACAGGCCTCATGAGGAATGGCTGAAAGAGCTGGGATTGTTTAGCCTGGAGAAGAGGAAGCTGAGAGGAGACCTTATTGCTCTCTACAACTACGTGAAGGGAGGTTGTAGAGAGCAGGGAGTTGGGCTCTTCTCCCAAGTGACAGGGGACAGGAGAAGAGGGAATGGCCTCAAGCTCCACCAGGGGAGATTTAGTCTGGACATTAGGAAAAAGTTTTTCACAGAAAGGGTCATTGGTCATTGGAACAGGCTACCCAGGGATGTGGTTGATTCACCTTCCCTGGAGGAGTTTAAGGCACAGATGGACAAGGTCCTGAGGGACTTGGTTTAGTGTTTGATAGAAATGGTTGGACTCTATGATCCAGTGGTTCTCTTCCAACTTGGTGATTCTGTGATTTTATGATTCTATGATTTATGAATGTATCAATTAAGAAAAAAACAGCACAAACATGTTTTATCTGGCATTTCAGACTCTATTAATGTTATTTCTTCAGCTGTAAAAATAATCCCTGGGTAAGCTCAATCCTGACTCTGAGATATTTGTTGCTTGTACACAGTGAGAAGTAACCTTACTGTCTGGGCTTGACAGCATCTATTGAAATGTAGGTCAGAGATGGATAATCCATGAATGACTGTATGAAACAGTGTCCAAGAAGTTAATAGCAAAGGGTTAGTACAAAGTGCAGGTTTCAACTGCTGATCATCTGAGATGGATTTAAAGTATGTGTTGAGGAGGAAGCCATCTCCAGATCACATCATTTTACAGGACCCATTTCCGAACAACCAGAGAAAAAGTTACACAGGTTGCAAGGTGAGGAGGTGGATAACAATGGAGAAGGCTGTAGGAATGTGGGTTATAGGAATGTCTCTTGACTTGGAGCACAGCACAAGCACATTTCTGTGCCTTTAGAAGCAGTCTTATCTCTCTCCCTTCAAGAGGCAAGCTGGTGAAACTGTCAACATACATTTGTGCACTCTAGAGCAAAGACTGTCCTTATCCTCTTACAGCTTGACTCAGTGTCACTGTAGACTCAAGCACTGAAAGACAACTTGTTGAATGGCTGTAATGTGACCAAATATCTCAGCCCCAAGGCTGAATGAGTCTAAAATAAACCAAAGCAAGATATTCCTAACTTGAACTAGGTGTACACACCACACTGAAATTACTTTGAAGTTACATGCATCAGAAAAGACACATTTTTTTCAGCAAATGAATAAGAATACTGTAGATTTTTGTCATGTTTTGAGTAGCGTGTCACTCAAGATTTTGTGTTTATACTAATGATGATAGGCATATACAAAGGCTCAGGCACTAACATTTCAATGTTAATTGCCTTCATTTTTGCCTTGTTGAGAATTATTTTAATTAATATGGAGACTGGCTTAATTAAAGCACACACATGACAAAACAGACTAAGCAAAGAAAAACTCCTTCACTTCACTTTCAAATAGAAATATGAAGAAATAATCAAAGCACAGAAGTAGGAATACTTATTTGGCTCAATCAAGGATCATCAGGATCTTTATGAGCTTCTGAAGCTGTGTAAAGGAAGAGGCAGATCAGAAAGCCTGCTAATATCTGTAATTGAATGAGGACTATGTCATACACAGAAATAAAAACATTTCATTCTTTTAAAGATGAACTCAACAAAATCAGATCCACCTGAGTAACAACAAAATCTTTTGACAAAAGATGTTTCAGTTCTTTATAGCTTATATACATATAAAATAGACTCTGTGTGTGTGTATGCACACGCACACATTCACACATGCATGTGTGTTAGAGAGGCAAGGAGGTTTATCAGGCTTTTCCAGGCATATGCAACAAAAGAAAGGAAATCGTGAAACTGTCTTCTGGGAAAGAAACAGCTACACTCAGTGTAGAGAGTAAGGGTTACTGAAAAACTTCATTGTTACTTTTGCCCATTCTTACCAGAAGATTATTTCAAGTATTCGGACACCATTTAAAGATACTAGGTGACTGAAGAGTCTCTATTGTGGTTTTGGTTTTACACAGAGCTTCTTTGAAATAAAATAATGGTGGTTTATGTGTAAATTAATGTGTAAATAGAAGCAGCAGGTTTTCCCTTCCTGTCTTTATACCTTCCTGTCTTTATATTCACCTACCTATTTTAATGAAAATATTGCTATCCTATTATAACTTTTTCCTACTTGTGCAGCAGAACAGAACTTACTGACTCCAATTAAGCTGTCAGAATACGTAAACTATGTATTTTCTACATCTAGTAATACTATACAGTCGACAGAAATGTTCACCCCAGCAAAAGATAAGGAGGGAAAGTGCTTGAAATGTATGGCTGGCATGTCAGCAGCTTTTACAAAGGCGTCAGAAAGAGCAAAGCTGCAATTTGCCCTGTCAATATGTTATTTCAAAACTGGAGAAATGCAGGAGATAGTTTAGAGCACACAAAGAGGTTTGAAAGAAGTTACTGAGAGGAATCAGATGTCTAGGTACCAGGTTCACAGACCAGAAAATGGGACGAGGTCCTTCTTTATGGAGGGCACACAGCTGTGGAGGAGGGAGTAAAGTAGTTGACTGTGTTATTTAGACAGGCCAGGGCTACTCAGACTTGGCATGTCAAATTCAACTGCTCTTTCCCCTGAGTTCAGAAATAATAATGGTCTGTTTTCCCTTTTTTTATGTCCTTTCAACCATACTGCTATTTTTACGCTCCACTTGCTGGCACATGGATCAATCACCATAGGACCTGATTTACAACCTGTATTCCAGACATTGCTTCTAGCAAAGAGGGGAATAGGGGACAAATGTGCTTAAACACCCATTGTGCAGTGTCTCGATTTGGCTCCAGGAGATATTTGGGAATATAAGGCTGAGGAAAGAGGCTGATTCCTCTATCATTTATACTAATTAACCTCTGAGCAGAGAATCAATCTGACTATTTCCACAGAGTGAACACAAGACTTTCAGCACTTTTCAGTGAGTCCCTCTTTAAAGAGCTGTTTTGTTTTCCCAAGACAGATAGTACAATCCTGCAACTCATTATGGATGGTTTTTCTAGATTAAAAGGAAAAAAAAAGATATTTTTTTGTTGGAGAAAACTAAACAAATCCAACATCTCACACTTTGTATTGACCCCAACTGAGAAACCTTTAGTTAAAAACCAATACATGAATTTCATCTCACTTGGCACATGGAGCACAAGGACTAATACTTCCTGATAACTAAGGACGGGTTTTAGGTGTATCCACATAAACCCTACTTCTCTTAGAGGCCATTTAAGAGAAGATATATAAGTCAGACACCATTCCACAGCTACCTAAAACTCCTGGATGGAAGGCTGGTGCCAGTATGCTTGGCACAGGAGGGAAACAAGACTCAGAAGGATTTTACATCCTCATGGAGATGTACCCCACAATCCCAAAGGTCAGATCCAATATCAGCATAAACTCCACTACCATACAGCCCTCTGAAAGCTACTTAGTGAAGTGACCAGAAAAACTGCCATCTGCACACAAACCTAAAGCTTATTTAAACACGTGGGAGTGTTTAAGTTCTCTTCAGCAGTTTTACCTGAATTAATAAAATAGTCATGGACAATGCAATGACTACCCACAGCTGTATGTAACATACACCGTCCTTCCAGTCCACAGAAGTCAGAAGAACTAACAATTGTTATACAGACACACGAAACCCAGCACATATATACATAGAAGGCACTCTACTTTCCAATCCACCTCATTATTGTCAGCAGAAATGGCTACTGAGCCTAAATAGTCTTATGCAATCCTAAATAATCTTATGCAATCCTAAATTTAACCCTTTCCAGAGTTTTGCATTTTTCCATGATTCAAACTCAGAGAGAATTAAGCAAGGCTTTTGTGGACGTGATAATCATAATGTTAGAGTTAGGAAACCACCTTTCCATGCAGTAGCCAAGTATGGATTTGACTGAGTAAATTCCAAACCTGGATATATAGTGTTTGTAAGAGGGGTTTGGCTCCCTATCAGAGCTGCTGCTGAGGGCCCACCAGTTCACTGAAGATCACTCTCCTTACTGGTTTACAGAGCATATGTCAAGGTGAGACTTGAAGTGTGCCACTGCAACATGGAAGCCCAACTTTGCCCCTCAGAGAGCAGTCATAGCTTGCTGCAGGCACCAAAGGCTATTTCCTTGTTCCAGGAAACAGAAGAGATCAACCAACAAGGTCCTGTCATATATCATATCCCAAAGTGTGAGAAAGGCTACCATGCTGCACAGCAGCTAGAGGTATAATGGAAGAACCATTCTATGTTGCATGCGTCTTTTCATCAATCCTCCCTCCTCACATGGCCTCACCTACAACTCTCTCAGTTAAGGAAAAGAAAGATACTCCATATGTCTGTACCAACACCCACTGCTCATTTGAGAGGCTCCTTGCAATATAAGCATAGTGCAAAATGAAAAATAAAAATTAAACTTTACTGTAATCTGGAGGGTCTCTCACCAGCAGCACATCTTCCCAACTAAGCATCAAAAACCAATGTAGCAGAAATTATTTTCAGACTGGCATGCAACCAGTCAGTAACACTACACCTTACACAGATTTGGCACTGGCTGTCCACCAATAAGATCACCTTTTCACAGGATAAAACAACAAATACCCCTCTGCATATCCCCAAGTCTTCTTGTAGAAATAGTTTGAGGAAAAATGGCTGACATACATAAATTTCTTCTGGCTCTTCTGATGCAGAGGCAGACAGAGCATGGAAGATAATGCACCAAGAGGTGGATAGTTCATTCAGCCTTTTGGTTCTATCCATGCCCAGAAGAGTAGACCTTTTGCCTTTACATTCAGAGGCTGTACATAACCATGACAAGATGATGAAGCTGCTGTTGGAATGCACCCTCAAGATAAAATAGCAGGATTTGGTTTCAGTGAGATTTATTTTGGGTCTAGTCCTTGAAGGAAGTCAGAAAGCAAGCAAAGGATCTCCCTTGTAGCAGAGAAGCACAAATCAGATGCCTTCCTATTGGAGTCTTCCACAGGAGAAATGGGAGCAATGGAAGTTTGTTGCCACTTCACCCATACCCACATAACAGTCGGTTAGATGAAGCAACACCTCCTGGAACACTAAGCTATATTGTAAACATGTGAGAGACTTTTAGGGTACTGAAAGTAGAATGACTACAAAGCAGAATGACTTGATCACTTTTATTGCTGTGATTGTACTAATTCCTGTGACAAATCTGCTCTCACACACTGCTACATTGTGCTACTGTGGTCTGTACATATCCTTGCCAAAATGCTGAGGCTACTGCTGAGAACTCTATGAGGAAATTTGCTTCTTTTGTTCTTTTCTTGATGAGCTACTTGGAAAACAATGTGGTTGTATGCTGTTTTCAGCTTACACTGACTGGCGTCTAGAAAGTTGTCTTCAGCCTTGAGCATTTGCAATTCTTAACAGGTTTAGAAAGAAGTCTTGGCAGATGTCAGCATTTCTAGAACAGAAAAGTGGCATTAGACATATTGTCAAATGATTGAGATGTTCTCCTAAGATGTAGGTTTCATCTCATGAGTTCAGATCTGGAGACAGATTGTTTCAGATTTGAGGGTGAAGTCAGTTTTTAATCTGGAAATCAAGGAAACTGGAAGAATAAAATCTGAACAAGAGAGAAGGTGGAAGTTGCTCCCAAATATCTGGAGAACATAAAGTTGTTTCTAATTCATGTTTCTAGATTCCTGATGAAAATCAGAAGAGACTTTACATTTCCAGAAACAAAATCTGGATTTGTACACATACAATTTTCTGCATAGTGCTTCCCATTCAGTGGTCCTTCTGCAGCACCATTGCTTCTCAGAGCTGTGAGTCCAAGCATTCCACCCATGACTACCACCTGCTTGCCTCTGTCACACCTGCCCACACCTGCCCACACCTGCAGCTGCCTAAAATGGAGATTTGCTTAGGGCAAGGAGCAAGGGAGAAACCCAGCCCTCAGTGGGGAGAATCCATCCAAGGGCAGTCCCCAAATGGACCCAGGCACTCTTCTGCCTAAGGAGAGAAGTCATCATCCCACCATGGAGACTGAGAGGCCTCTGTCAGACAACAGAAAGACTCTGGAAACACATTCAGAAGGGGGAAACATTCTCCCTGAATTATGATTCTGGCCATAATTATTTCACTCTTGAGTGAGGTTATTATTATATTTTATTATTGTTTTAGAAGGCTCCATTTCATTAGGAGTGGGAATTCTCTATGTATGCAAATACTCATATATTAGAAAAATCAATAAACATCCTTCTCTATTATAATAATAAAAACAATGAAAAATACTATTGCAATCCTGGGCTGTAAGAACAAGAATAAATAGCACTCTAGTGAGTGAGACCCTGTTTCTAATTAGAACTTGACAATGTGCCTTGTTGGGCAATAGTCTTCTCCTCAGAGGTAGGAACATGATGCTTCTAATTAAGCAAATGCAGCAGCGATAAGGTTGAAATGGAGGCATGTGTGCCTCCAGCACTACTGCCCTGAAGGCTGGAACTTTCTTCATAAAATCCTTGCCCAGAAGTGGCCCAGCAAATTTCACAGTTAATGAGTACAAAATGAAACAGAATATTTTTTGTTTGTTTTTCCACTCAAGATATTTGGTGATTGCCAGGCTCTGGTAAATAAAGATTTTGGTCATCAAAGTGGCAATTAAAGCTGGTCATGCATTTTCTGATGACATGTCATTTCACTGGAAAACACTGATTCATCAGAGCCAGACAGTTTCATGTTAAAACATATCTGTTTCAATGAACTGACATCAAACCACAGGTAGTTTTCCACTGGAACACAGTGAAAGCAGTGTTACAGTGGAACAGTTTTCCACTGGACACAGGGATCATAGCTCACTGCCACCATATTGTAGCCATAGTAGTGCTGGAAGACCTGACTGAAGTCAGCAGTCCCAAAGTGTAAGCTCCTAGCCCCAGGCGTGGCCCAATGTGCCGCTCCATAAGATCGACTGGAAAGAAGCACAGGGAACATATTTTATTTTGGAAATACTGTGCATCATTGTTTCCTATTCCTATTTTTCCCCTCTATATTTCTCTTTTGTGGGTAATTTTGAAATAACTGCTTTCATTCCAAATCAGAACAAAACCAAATGTCAGAATTTCCCACGAATGAGGAATTCAATAATTTGGCCAGTCTTTCTGGTAATAATCCAGCAAATTTTCATTTAAATTGGATATGCTGCTTGATGGCAATGAGCAGTTTGATTTTCTATGCAACTCTAAGTGCTTCTCAAAGCACACTCCAAATAGAATAAAGCTGTCATTTTGCTTTCAGCTGTTAGAAGGAGAAAACACAAGCAATATCTGGACAGGGACTCTTCTCCCAAGAAAGTGTCCTTAAGACTTGGTGAGGCTACCACAACATGACGCACTGGATCCTTAGAGAAGAGCCCTGCTCTCAAAATAGAGTAAGGGAGTCAGGGAGTTACCATGTGCCAGACTTCCAGTCTAAATCTCATTAAACACTATGACAAAATAACAAGCTCTCCAAATAAGATGGGCCAGTACAGAGCACAGATTCATCTGATGAGAAATATGGTGATTTGCATGGTGTCCTTTGTTAACCTCTTTATTACTGGCCTTATGAAGTAATGGATTTGGTTTGTGAGGGAGAATGCAAACCACCAGCAGTTCAACCCATGATCAGTTAGAAACCAGGATGGCAGTGGCTAATTCCCTATTGACATTCATGTCAACAAAACCCATCAAACCTCATCCTGAGCAGGGCTGAAATCTCCAATATTTTTTACGTTCACACAGAACAGGGCAAAGTGCTACAATAGGGATATGAGCATAATGCAAAGCTCCTAGAGGAAGAATGAGACTCCAGATCTGAAACCAGTTCTGCAGAGGGGTTGTGATTTCTGAAGCTGTCGCCACAAAGGACTCTATCCTGCACTGCCTAGCGTGGCCAACATCCCAGTCACAGCAATAGGGATGCTACACTGGCAACATGCATGCAAACACTGAAAAAAATACTAGATAACATTTCTCTGCAAGACAGAGAGTCTCATTTCTGACTAAAATAGATTCCCTAAAAGCTCCAGCTGGACTAACAGAGAAAAACCATTAGCTTTGTGAAACAGCTTTGTCTTGATGCCTGCAACTGTGTACCCTTGGCCTCTTCTAGGTTCCACACAACCTAATTCAGACTAGTTTTTGGATGTGATAATTGTGTGGTCATTACATGTTTAGGGAGGAGTATTCATGTATTTAAGTACTTTCCAGGACTAGCCATCTAGAAATGACACCAATTTAAGAGGTGAGAGAAAAAGAACAAGAGACAATTGACAAGGAATGGTATACATCAATATCTTTCCAGCAAAATAATGTGTCTTTACATGAATGTAGGGTTCAGTCAAAGGAAAAATTGATTAAAAAAAATTTATCCAGATTTTGCTTACAAGCACTTTACTCCAGCAACAAGTGAGGGCTACACAGGATTTCTGCTTCAGAGGTAAATGAATCCCACTGAGCTGATATGTAAACATCCTTTGGTAGACAGCTTGCAAGTACTGGAAAATATTGGTGTGTGTCCAAAAGTGACTGTCATCAAACTAAAAGCATGGAGAAAGAATTACAAGCTTCATGTGACTATGCTGTAGCAATCACTAAGGCCTTCTGTATATTTGCTTCAAAATGGTTCTGGACTTACCATGGACATTCCAACAGGACACCTGCTATGCTACTGCTGTGAAATAGCAAGACCATCCCACAAACCACTGTTCTCCTTGGGCTGTCCTTCAAGATTTGCCCTCTAGAACAACAACATCATGGGAGAAAGTTCCTAAAGTCATAGGTTTTTGAAAGCCGTAGGTCACAGAGGAGGCACATGGGGTTGTGCCCGTTATCACATGCACCCCAGGGATCAGGAAGGAAAGCACTCACTGATTCACAGCTCTCAGAAAAGATCCAAATAAAAGAAAGATATTCTATTTCTGAGTTAAACATCTGCAAATTTACCATCCTACAGTCTGGAAGGCAAAATTGGACCTCATCGTCCTTCCCAACTTATTAACCTGTAAATTCTGGTTTGAATCACAGTTCATGGCCAGGATCCTGTAAGTCACAGGGAAAGGGATCAATGTTTGTCCTTCTTTCTCTCTGCTGTCTAAGCATGTAAGGAGCCCACAATTTTGAGCTCTGTTTGAGTTTGGGGACTTTATAACTCATTCATTACCAACTCTCAAGCAGTGAGCAAATATATTTTATGTCAGCTGATAAACACACTGGCAAAAATAAAATCAGGAGAAAGTCAGCTCCTAGATCAATTACATGTATAGGAAAATATCAGCTACCAATTTCCAGTTTTAAACCTAGAAATAAAGGCATCTTCAGACAATGCCAGAATGTCTCAGGAACACAGTAAAAGAGAAAACAGTTGTGTGTTATGTGGTGACAGCCTGGCAGTAAATTCAACTGAGGGTGGCCATTTGCATTGATGTGTGCAAGGCTTACTTTCTATTCTTTTCTGTTAAGAAGATTAATAAGTAAAACCATATGCTGTGCTTATGTGTGACATGCTAGGCTTATCTAACACACTGTATAATCTAACAGTCCATGCTTTAGGAAGAGTTTGAAAGAACAAAATATGTTTATGAAGGTAGTCTTCTTGGAGCAAACAAAAAAACCACTAAGGCCAGCAGATCAACTGAACTTCCACCATTTTTCTGCTGTCTTCATGATGGTAATATGAACCTTGGACACTAACATGTCAAATATTCAAATTTGTTATTGATGTAGCTCATCGGTGTCAGATGATGGCATTGGTTTCATCAAATAAACAGACGTGGAGCCTATAACACGTTACTGATGTCCAGGAAAGCTGCAAAGAGGAGAGTGAGATCAAAAAAACAGTGGAAAAACACAGAGAAAGAAAAAGGAGAAAAGAGCATCAAAGATATCATATCTCTTCTCAAGGGATACTGTCTCCTATTCACAGTTCTGACATAATGAACAAATGAAAAAGAGGTACAATGTGGTTTCATAAGTCAACAGCCTCTACAATTCAGTCTTGCCACTTGTATAAATCTTTCTTTCAGATCTTGAACTTCTGATACAAAAAGGGGGTATAAATGGGTCCTAAACATACATTAGACTCTACCAAGCCACAATTTGAACTATAATTCAAATAAGAATAAGTTGGATCAGAGTTTCTATACAGAGTTTCTTCCAGTAAGAGAATTTTTCTATTGTGCATGTGGCTTTCTGCTGCTATGCCAAAGTAATTCCCAAAGCAGATCACCTGCAATTGGAGGTACTTTACCAGAAATCTATTCTATATTCCTTAATTTCAATCGTTGCTGATGTTGATGTCAGGGATCCTTTGCTCCTCCAAAATGTGTGTCGTATCGTTCATGATGCACAGGTTCATCTTTTCAAAGACTTGATGATCTTACATCAAAAAGATTTGATCAGTTCAATGTGAGTGCCAGCAGTGTTACATAATGTTTCTTACAACCACAGCTGTGGAAGTTATTTCACAGGTCATTTGGCAAAAGCCACACAATTTTACGGGCTTACAAAAACATTTTCAAGAGAAAGAAGAAGTAGAGACCTGTTCTGGAGGTGTCTTTCCAATAATCTTTGACCTCCCAGTTTCCACCTCTGAGCTGCCGTGGACATAATGACTTTTCATGGGTGAAATTATTACTTCTAAAAAGGGGCGGCATTCCAGTGCTACCATGTGCAACAAGTTGATTACAGCCTATAGGACCATAAAACAAAACGCCATGGGTTAGTGTTTGATTACTGGTTGCCTTAATGTAAAGTCCAATCTTTTGACAGCAAGAAAGTAATGTGTTATTAAGGAATTGTGCCATATTATTTCATGTACCCAAACAGAGAAAATCACTAGACAAACCTCCAAGAGCGAGAAAACAACCTTGGGAGCAGAAAATTTAATATTGAATACTAAGACCTAAGTAACTTTTACCCAACCTGCTGTGAGCAGAGAGCATTTCAGGACCATTTCATTGTGCCTATGAGAGTATCCAGTTACAATTTTATCTCTTTGAGATGTGATGATGTTGATTTGGCAAGCAGCAGGATATTTTTATTCCAACTGAGTGACTTCTAATTGGAATAGGAATCCATGCTATTTTTCAGATACTCAAATTGAGTAGTATTTCTTATTTTAAGGTGTTAAGGCTTAAAAAACTTTGGAAATAGGATTCTGCAGAATCAAAGCATGGAAGACACAAGAATAACTGAAAACATTTTGCAAATATACAGCTGACAGATTTTCCCATTATCTTTTTATTTTACAGTTATACTAGAAAATAGTAAAAGCAAGCAGCTGAAGTTACGATTCTCTTCAACCGCCTCACTACAACCCATCCAGCTGCACAACTGACAATACCTTAGAAATATGATTCTTTCTTTTTAAATCATTTTTCTTTTTTACAGGCAGAAATTCCATCACTGAGTGCTCTGCCCAAAACAGTAGCCCTAACCTACATTAAGAAGCTTCCTGTAGTTCACAGAGCTTGTGATTTTTCTCTTGTCAAAAAGAGTAGTTTTTAATTTCTGATATCAAAACAAATTACGCCATTTTTGTGAGTGTCTATACTGAAATAATTACAGAGGACTAGTATTTTGGGATTGTTTGGAAGAGAATTTCATAGTCTCTACAATTCTGGGTCCAGAGTGGTTCACAGTTAAGGGTAGTCACGCTGCAGGGAAAGGAGTTTCTGGATCATTTACTGGAAGTTTTGACTTAGGCAATCTGAGAAGTACCAGAACTGAAGCCTATGCCCATAGGTAAGCACGAGGTTAATCTGCAAACGAAACTTCCACTTTATGAGGAGCTCTGGCTTTATTGTCTTCCCAAAAGCAACACTATTAGGTAAAACATTAGACCACCACAAGCAGTGGAGAGCAGCTATTGTAAATATTTCTGAAAGTACCCAGTCAAATACACTGTGTTTCATTTATGTTTCTAGGCATATATTGTTGACTTTCTGGGAAATATTCCAACAAGTTAGTTTGGAGTCAGCAATAGTTTTTTTGGAAAAGGATATTTTAAGGATATTTAACCTCAGTTACTGATGTGAGTATACCCACTTATAAACTCATCTGAGGGAATGACACCCGTCCAATCAGGAATTACTATGCAGCCTGTGAGTTTAAGAAAATCTATCCAGGATAGTTTGAAAGTCAGGCATCAAATAAGGAGCTGTTCATGAATAAAACTGTGTGGAGGTATTGTATTTCTTGAATATTTTAACCAAACAAAAAACCCACCACCCTGAAAAAAAAACCATGTTTCCACATATGTATGGGTCATGGCTGAGACTTCCTATTAGATCCTCATCAGTCCTCTCCTTTTATTGTTAGCCTGTAACTTTTACTCTCACACTTTAATTTGCAGTGCTTTAAGTTCAACCTGATGTTTTATCCCTTCTGTATTTAGATGTGAGCAGAGAAAGAATGGCCCAACTACTAAAATGTCCTGGAGATCAATGAGGAAAAAGGTAATTAAATTAAATTAATGAAAATTTTGTCCCTCTTGCCACAGTTCAGGCAAGAGGCTCACAGCCTTGGTCCTCTCATGTACTGAAAAGCACACAGTACTAGTATCAGCAAAACCTTGGCAACACAAGTTTCTTCTGGTTGTTGTAGCAACAAGATAGACTTCAATTAAACAACAACTATATTGTTTTTGACATGCAATTTCCCTGATCTTTCAAAACAGACTTCTCTAAATCTGAAAATTATTAATTCATTCAAATTGACTGTGAAGTTCACAATAAAAACTTTAGAACAATTCTAGCCCTTAGAACTACATAGGTTTAGGTTTAATTCACAAGCATAGAGTCAAAAATTGGCAAGAGGATATCGTAAGCCAGAGCTAGTCCTAAAATTATGGATTCAATCTTCCCAGGGCTTTCTCCATAAAGAATAAAACAAAGGCACTTTGTCTTTCTCCCCTAGAGGTTTCACTCACAAGACTTATGTTGACCAAGACATAGGTCTCCAACATAGATTTTCTAGCACTACTCTGGTCTGATACCTTATTAAATATTATGCCAATGCCCTATAACATTTAATAGGTGTTAACACTACAGACACACTCAGAGGGCTAAAGAGGTGATGGAAGGCTTTTACAGACTAGAAGAAATGGCCAAGAAGCATATTTTCACCTTTGGATATGGTATGTCTCTTAATGACTGGAGGAATATGTGAATATTTTTATGCTAGATTTGCTTTGGCTCTTTGAGATTTGAGTTCACAGGAGGTGCAAAGAAGCAGAGGGTTTTACAGGAAGTTCAAGGTGGGTAGAATTGTTTTTCTTCCGCATCTGAATTAAAATCTGCCAGAAATGTGCAAGAGCTGGAAAATTCTCTTTATTTTCATAGCACAGTCATTATTTTACTCACAATATGGTTCCAGAAGCCTTTAGTGTCTTTCAGCCCCTCTAGTCACTGGCTAGTGGTTGGCACAGTTTAAACTAATATTTGCTTATTCTCCATGTTGTTTCTCTGAAAACTTTTCATCAGAGAAGGCTGTTGCTATGACCTCATCTAAACCATTCTCAGCCATAGTTGAAAAATTACAACAAAGGAACAGTAAAAGTCTGATGTGTTACTTTCCGTTAGTACCTATCACTAAAACAGCAAGTGCCCCTGCACTGATGAATGGACACTTTGGAGAGGCTGGCTATGGGGCACAGTTTTTCTGGGGACCTCATGAAGTGGAAAGGTCTTAGCTTCATAGCCATGACCACACAGCCATTTCCCATGGGAGACAAAAGTTGTGGCCTAGACTTAGAGATCAGCAGTGATATCCCGTGTTAAAAAACATAAGTTTTGCTCTCCTTGGGGCCTGAACAGCTGTCTACAGAATTCAATATCAGTGACTTTTGCAGATTCAAGTCTCATATGAAGCAGCCTTGGCTGGATGCAGCACTCCCAGAGCACTTAATGGCACCACCAATCACCTAAAATGTTCAGAAGGACAGGGTGAGGAAGACAGATACTAGCTGTCCAAAGACACAGTAGTGTTGGTGCCTTAAATTAATCATAGTCACAATCCTTTCCAATGCTGACTCAAAGGTATATCTGTAAAAAACAGCATTGAGACACACCTGCATTAATATTCTAATGACAAATGAAAGGGTGCTTATTGGTGTCCCTCAAAGGAAAAATAAGTGAATACATAAGTGGTTTTGCAGTTCAAGTACCATTGACAAGTCCATTTTCCCTGCTTGATGGCCTGTGCTGGAGGACAAGAAAGACAGGAAGATCAGGAAAATTTGAATGCAAAGGTCACAAGTGGAGATAGGGCCCCTAGTGGTTTGAGGTTTCAGTTCTGATGAGAAATTCTTACCTCAAAAGGACTCCTAGTCTGTTAAAAATCAATTCTTATATTCCCTTACAGTATAACAACTTCCAGCAAAAAACATATATGTTATTTGGGACAATTGATTTGATACAGGGAATTGCTGCTCTCCTTTTGTGTATGTTCATACCTTAAAGGATCATGTTCACACTGTGAAAAAACCTGCTCTGACCAGGGATCCCACATGTTGGTTGAAGCGTAACTGTTCCTCTGTACATCCCATTCTCCCAGGGTTTCTTTATTCCCAAATACCCAACAAAACTGCAAAAGAGAACAACTTCCAGGAAAAAAAAAAAAAAAAAAAAAAAAAAAAAGCAGATTCTCCTTCTGATTTGTGATCTCCAAGTGACTTTTCTGACATTTAAAAATGTACTAATGAATCGTAGAATCACAGAATCATAGAATGGTTCAGGTTGGAAGGGATCTTAAAGATCATTCAGTTCCAACCTCCCTACTATGGGCCTCTTACCAGACCAGGCTGCCCAAGGCCCCATCCAACCTGGCCTTGAACACCTCCAGGAAGGGGACATCCACAACTGCCCTGGACAAACTGTGCCAGTGCCTTACTACCCTCGTGGTGAAGAGTTTCTTCCTAATGTTCTTCCTCTCCTTTACTTTAAGGCTATTCCTCCTCGTCCTATCACTGCATACTGTTTTTGTAAAAAGTCCCTCCCTAGCTTTCTTGTAGCCCCTTCAGGTGCTGGAAGGTCGCTATAAGGTCTCCTCAGAACCTTCTTATCTCCAGGTTGAATAACCCAAATTCTCTCAGCCTGTCCTCATAGCAGAGGTACTCCGGCCCTCTGACCACCTCTGTAGCCCTCTTCAGGACCCATTCCAATAGTTCCATACCCTTCTTATGCTGAGAATTCCAAAACTGGTCACAATACTCCAGGTGGGGTCTCACGAGGGGGAGAATCACTTGCCTTGCCCTGCTGGCCACACTTCTTTTGATGCAGCCCAGGATACTGTTTACCTGGGCTGCAAGCACACATTACCAGCTCTCAGCCACCACCATGTCTTTCTCCATAGGGCTGCTCTCTATCACATCATCCCCAATCCTGCATTAAAACTGCAGATTACCCTCACCCAGGTGTAAGACCTTGTACTTGGCCTTGTTTAACCTCATGAGTTTCACACAGGCCAACTTCTTCAGCTTGTCCAGGTCCCTCTGGATGACATTCTGTCCTTCAGGCATGGCAACTATGCCACTCAGCTTGGTGTCATCAGCAAAGTTGACATAAGGGTTCACTTGATCTTGCTGTCTGTACCATTGATGAAGATATTAAATGGCACTGGCCCCAGTACAGACCCCTGAAGGACACCACTTGTCACACATCTCCATCTGGACATCGAGTTATTGATCACTACTTTCTGAATGCAACCATCCAACCAATACCTTACCTACCAAACAGTTCACACGTCAAATCCGTATCTCGTCTATTTAAATGGAAGGATGTTGTGGGGGATCATGTCAAAGGCTTTACAGAAGTCCAGACAGATTACATCCATTGCTTTTCTTGTGTCCACTGATGTGATTACAGCAGGTTGACCAATCTGATATGAGGTTGGTCAGGCAGGACTTGACCTTGGAGAAGCGACATTCTAATCACCTCCCTGTCCTCTGTGTGCTTCAGCATAGCTTCTAGAAGGATTTGTTCCATGATCTTATCAGGTACATTGATGAGACTGACAGGTCAGTAGTTCCCAGGGTCACCTGTTATACCCTTTTTAAAAATGGGCACAGTGCTGCCCTTCTTCTAGTATTCTTTCAGTTTCTCTCCTGAAACTATATACCTTGACCCAGAGAATAAGGTTATGCTGACGCCTCTGTCCTCAGTGAGGATCACAGCAGGATCTCGTTGGCCAGATACCCGTACATATGAAATTGATGTAGTAGTTAGATGTTATGGTTTAACACTAGCCAGCAGCTCAGTACCACAGAGCTGCTTGCTCATTCTCTCTAGCCACGTGGGATGGGAAGAAAAATTGGCAGGTAAAAGTGGGGACATTCATGGGTTGGGATAAGGACAGTTTGACAGATAAAGAAAAAGTTGCGCATACCAGCAAAGCAAAACAAGGAATTAATTTCCTGCTTCCCATCAGCAGGCAGGTGCTCAGCGATCTCCAGGAAAGCAGAGCTCCTTCGTGTGTAATGGTTATTGAGGAAGAAAAAATCCATCACTCTGAACACCTCCCCTGCTCCTGTCTTCCTCCGTCTTTATATGCTGAGTATGATGCCATACAGCAAGAAATATCCCGTTGGTCAGCTGTCCCAGCTGTGTTCCCTCCCAGCTTCTTGTGCAACCCCAGCCTACTCACTGGTGGGATGGTGTGAGAAGCAGAAAAGTCTTTGATTCCATGTAAGCAATGCATAGCAATAGCTAAACATCCCTATATTACCTACACTGTTTTAAGCACAAATCCAAAACATAGCCCCTACTAGCTACTACGAAGAAAATTATCTTCCCCAGCAAAAATCAGCACATTTAGTAAACATAAGAAAAATCACATTTTCTTTCATCGAGAGAAAACTTGCCCTTTTATAAATAATATATAGACTTTAAAATAGTGCTTGAGCAAATGGCCCAAGTCTTATGTAGCTTTTAGGTGATTTGTCTAAGCCATGCTTGCAGTTTTCTAAATCCTACCCATAATAATAAAATTTCATTATTCATACACAATTCATTGAAAATGCTGTTTCAAAAAAGCCATGTACTAATGAAAATACTACTACACCAAAATTCCAAAGGGTGACCAGCAGTTTATTGCTAACCACAAGCCACCTTATTGATTTTACCTGGGCATATTGAGTGACAGTGATCAAAGTTTTTGTCACATATACATATTGTAATGCTTGCCTATGAGCATCTTAGATTTATCTCAAGTGATTCTCATTCATATCTTGCATGTTTTCAAAAAAAGATCTGAAAATTGCTTCTAATTAACTACCTGAAACATAGAAAGAAAAATGTTTGTGTGTTTGTTGGTTCACTCATACTAAAGTGCTTCTGAAAACATCACAAGGACATGAACAGAACAATATAGCTTTTAAGAAGGTGGATTTCTGGAAACCTGCCTATGTACCTACCACTACAAATGATAAATGAGAGCAGAAAAAAAAGTCATTAGAAAATGTGAGGGGGTAAGGTTTTTTCCTCAACTATTTCTTTAGTTCAATAAGACTTTTGTCTCAGCCTTCTACAGAAGAAATACTGCAATACATACTGCAAATACTGCATCATATAAAATTCTTATATAGAAAATTAAACTGAAAAATATTGACTCGGATAACTGACAGGAAAATACTAGTTGCACTCAAAATGCAAACAAAAGTGTATATTTCAACTTGTATTCCGGTTACTTTGGTCATATGTGTGTACTACACAATGAGTGTGTCTGTTCTATGCAGAGAGAACCTGGACCACCAGGGAATTTTAATCTTTCACAAAATGCAGTAATATATTGTGTGTTGACATTTTTCACAACTGAATTCACTGAAAAGCACATAGCTTTAGCCACTGAAATAGAACTTCTCTTTATAACCTTGTCTCATTTGTGGGTCTGGCTTTTGGACAATGTTTCTGCTAAGCAATCCATACATCATTTATAAGAATAGTGTTATTAACTCATAAATAACAAACACAACACTTCTAATGCCCACTCACAAATGCCATCATTTGCACCTCATGATACTCTAGCCCAGATTCTTGTACTAACTGTTGAAGATACAATCAAGACTGTGGGCACGGGAAGAGAAGGTCTTTCTAGGTCAAAGCACATTTTTCACATTCATCGAGAGAGTGCATGCCATTCCAAATGTAAGACTGACTGATAGCTCCAAAGGCTGAGCAACCAGAGAGGTAATTCTCCTCATACCCTAAAAAACCCAACTGCCTCTCCGTAAACACACAGGCACATTTCCTGTGAAGAGGGCTTTCTGAAGGAGCCTGCAGCACTGAGTCATAACCATGAAATTAGGAAATGAACAGCAATCAGGCCGCTTCCCTCAGTGTCTATGTCCAGTCAACATTTCTGCTCCCTACGAAGCCATGCTGAAAGTGGCATATATCTTTAGGCACTTTTGATAGGTCTTTCGACCAAACAAGCATTTCTCTTTTAGGGTGTATCCTACATATTACTCCCCCAGCTATCCCAGCTGGGAATCAGGTAGGATAAAGCAGCTCCCACCCATGCCCGAGTTTCCTAGGAAGGAAACTATGGCAGGACATATAGAGGAAAACCTTACGTGCCACGTGGCTATGTGCTACTGCAGTACCTTAGGCTGCATCTCTGAGGAAACATGAACTGCTTTATAATGGTTACAGTTATGAAGAGCACTCTTTCTTCTACTGTTTTGACTAGGTTTGTGATCCTTTCAACCCCACAGCCCAGCATGGGTCAAGAGACAGGGAAAGCAGACCCTTGTGCAACACAATCCTTCAGTTGGTCTCCCCTTTTCTGGCCTCTCTCTGCAGTAGCAGATGGGAAACTTCTGTTATCTAAGCCCCAATTTTTGTGATAAAACAAGGATTTAATTATTATTTCACCACTGTTGAATTACACTTTACATATTCCAATGAATACAGGTCAAGATGGTTAATTGGAGCAGGAGACAGGGGGTAGGGTTCAACAAAAAAAAAAAAAAAAAAAAAAGTAATTTCTTAGATTTTTCCAACTGGATTAACTTTGGGTTACAAAATCTTAATAGTTATAATTGACTGTGAGTTTCTTTCTGATAAAACAAAAATCCATGGGGAAGGTGACAAGTTTTCAAATGTGCTTTTTTCAAGCACATGATTGTTTAGACTCTTAAATATGCTTTAACATAGCTGTGAGATGTTTAGGAAAACATTCTGTAATTACACTGGCTGATTCTCCTCAGTCATTACATACATAACAGATAAATACGCATTTGCTTACAAAGCATAACGTGTGTTTATGAAAATATAATTAATAAAAGTTGAAAGATCAGATTTTGAAGAAGCAGCTCTATTCTAGATTGAGGAGCTCTGTCATTATTGCTATCAATGTGTTTGTATCAACTGGGGGCTTTGTTTGTTTAATCCCACTTTGCAATCTATAGATCAAGATGCCACTAATCTATTAGAAACAGTAGCAGAATAAGCTTTTAACTTGTTAATTTTATTGTGCTAAAAATCAAATTTACTTCCAGCATTCGAGATCCTGGCTGTTTATTCTGGTTGGAGACCATGACAGTCAGCACTACTTAAAAAGGATCCATTTTTTTCTTCATAAAAAGATAAATGTTTTAAAATATTTAAGCACTTTAACTTTTCTTCTTTAGAACATAGCTCTGTGCTGGCATTTCTGGGAGTTAATATTGTATTTAATGGCATACTATTCTCCAGCCTCTAGCTGTCTGGAAACACAAATGAGGACAGTGTCACTAGATATTTTTTGCCAATGTACATTACCTGCAACATATAAAGTTGATCAGAGGGCTGTGAATGTTATCTGGCAAAAACCGATTTGTGGGGCTTCTCTTATTTTAAAAAGGCTATTTAAAAACTACAGCTGCCAGGTCCTTGTACTCTTTTCTCTTTATCGCAGAAAAGCAGCATGACTTATACTATTCTTTAGATTATAGTAAGGAAACAAAATGTAAATGTAAATTTTGCTGCTTGCCCTGGCTTGACCTTATCTGCCCACACTAAACATGCACTGGAAAACAAGGTTGCCAGTATTTTAGTAACTTGGGCATCAGCAAAGCGTAGGAGCTTCCAGTTAACACCAGTACAGTAAAATGAATGAGAACATCCTGGTTTCATAGAGAAAGGATTCCTGAACACAAGCCATCATCTCCCAGAAACAGCTACAAGAGAAATACCTTTGAAGAGGTGAGAAACCACCTTAGATCTGCATCAAAGAGCTTGCTACCCCAGGTGTGCTTCCTAGAACATTTTTGCACTACTGCATTCTAGGTGCAATTAACTCTCCTGCAAAGAATTCAAAATAAACTTTTCTCTAACTTTAGTTTTCCTTTGCTCATCACAGATCAACTGAGAAACTCGGCAATCCACTGTTGCCTTCTGTTAGTTGTCTCAATGACATCCTATCTAATGTTGCCTCCTTTTTAAGGGTCTTTACTGGCAAAAGGAAGCTTGTTCTTGCACCTCCAGTGGCACTGGCAAAATTGCACTGAAATTGGAATGCTAAGAAAAGTGTTTTCTCCTTCAAAGACCAACACATCACATTCTCCTCACTGGTCACTTATACCAAATGAAATTGCTCAGATAAGTAAGTTGCAGTAATTCAGTTCAGAGTTCACAAGATAAAAAATGCAGAAAGAAGGGGAGGGGAGACAAACAAACAAAAAGCAAGGTAAAAGGAAATTTTCCCCTAAGCTACATCTAGACTATGGGATCTAAGAGTACTTTCTACTCCCAGATCTTAGTGTGCACCCTTGCTGAGTCCTAACTCCTTCTCTGGATGAGGTCTGGGCATGGCATCCCAGAAAGTCACAGGAGACTTGAAAGCCTTCCAGGAAGGCAAAGAAAAGATCAAATTGAAATTATTGATCTTGATGCAAGATTTTACTTACTACTTCTCTTAGAGGAAGCATCTTGCTGCATGATTAAGAAAATCCTTCCAGCCCCTACATTTGAGAAATTCTTTTTTTTTTTTTTTGCATCATTTCAGTCACAGTTTACCAGCAGCTTCCCTGATTAAAAAATTTAAATAATTTGATCCTCAGCAGCAGCCAATCCTAGCTGTTCAGTACAATCCTTCTTTAAAAGCCAAATCTTACTGAGAGGAAGAGAGCATAAGTCTGAGTGTTACTTAAAGAGTATGGAGTTGTGATTTTCTTGTTCTTCTCCTCTGTCTCAGCTTCAGTCAGTTTGCTACATCAATTACCAGCACTAGAGCCTGATTCTAGTAGCAAAGATAGCAATCCAGGGGTTTATTTATATATCTGCCTCAAGTCAGACTTCTCTTAAATGTTGATCAAGGATAACATCTCTCACACAAACATATCTAGTCAGACAAAATAGAGTTTGAAAACAAAAGGAATGAACCACTGTATCATTATTTTTAATGAAGGAAATAGTCTAATGTTATCCAAAGGAACTGAACATATTCCTACCACAGTTAACAGATTCAGGGTTATACCACCTGGAGCAGCATGATTACTTATTACTTTGGGACACCCCACACAGGGGCTGATAGTTTCTGTTTATGTATTTTTGCTTTTCACAGGGGCGGACAAACCCTTCAGGAGGTTTGATTATGTCAGACTGTAAATGGGGCAAACAGCCCTGCGAGGTTGCCCTGGAGCTGCACTGAAATGGATCAGCTCTGAACAACAGCAGCAGCTAAGACATACTTCAAGTGGGCAGGGTCACTCAATCTCAGGCAATCTTTCCTTCTGTTCATATTTAATTGTCTTCATAAGCTGATACATTTTTTTGTCCATTCTACCTATTTTCTGAATGGTCTGGAAAATCCTGAGCTATCAGACAGAGGAAGAGCAAGAGGGACATTCTTTATCAAGAGGATGGAGAATGAGCCAAGAGTTTGCACGGTGCTTGATTTCTTTCTGCAAGCAGCTCTGCAAGGGAGAGATTTCACATTGCCAAGGAGGAGGCAGCATGCACGACTTCTATCTGTGTGTTTGGAATATGCTTTGGAGCTAGCAGTGGAAAGGATTGGATTTGTCAGCCCCTGTGTAGGCAGTTGACTTATGAGTCATCTCACCCTACATGGGTTCCCTAAAAAGAACGTGGGCTGTGCTCTAGAAAGTACCTGTTTCCAGAAATTAGTCTAAAGGATAGTGTATGATTAGTTTCTGCTGCAGATGTCCAAAAAAATAAACACTTACTTTTAGGCAAACCAATCCCATCACCAGTTTCTCATTTGTAGTCTCTGAAGCTGTGATACCTCTTTCTTCATACTCTTTTTACCCTGCACCAAGATCCCTATAATTTCTTCCAAGATTCACAAGAGGTCTGGCTGTTTCAGCATAAAACTGTACTTGGAAAAGAAGATTGCTATCTCCAAAGACAGTAGGAAAAGATAGGGTGTGGGAGAATCACTGCTACAGAGATTTGCAATTGCTCAGTGGGTCCTTTCCAACCTAGTGATTCTATAATTATATGATTCAGTTTACCTGTCCACTGAGGGGTTTTTGCTCCTTTATCAGCCTACAAACAGTAAAGAAATAGTTATCTATGAAGTGTGCTCTCAGAGCACCTGTGTTATCCAATGATCCTTGATCCAGCACTCAGCTACACATTTTACTGTTTCAGAAGGAATCAGCCCAGTCATGCCCAGTGCAACTACACAGTTTGTTTTCAAATCCATCACATTATTTGCATGTCGCACAGGCAGTTTGCTACTCAGGGGCACAGAAAGAAAAAAAAGATCCACTTCTTTCTTGTTAAAAGAAGCTTGACAGAGCTTACAATGCTTTTGCCCCACGTAATAGGGACCAACACACACTAAAAATAGCAGTCAGTGACATCACTCCTATCATGGAATCATAGAATCACCAGGTTGGAAGAGACCCACCAGATTGTCGAGTCCAACCATTCCCACCACTCTCTAAACCATGCCCCTCAGTACGTCATCCACCTGCACCTTAAAGACCACAAGGGAAGGTGAGTCAACCACCTCCCTGGGCAGCCTGTTCCACTGCCTAATGACCCTTTCTGTAAAGAATTCATTATTTATTTATTTAATTCTAATTTATTAAAATGTATTTATTTATTTTTATTTTATTTATTTTAAGACTGGAAGAATATCTTCCATTCTTACCTTCAAGAACCAAAACCACTCTAAGTAATAGATTTTAGGGTCTGAAAGCTGATTAAGCTCTTTTCCTCAATCAATTCTGTGATTTTTTTTTTTTTTTTACTTTAATAAATCCATTATATTTAGGAAGTGATCAAGCAAGTAATTGGAGTGGGATGTTGAAAAATTATTCCACGTTTGCCTGACTCATAAGAGATTTACCTTGGGCTCCAGCAGCAGGAAAGCACTGATAATTTTAGAAAACTCCAAACGTAAAGACTTTTTCAGAAATGCTGTTTAAAATTATCCTTCGAACAGGAGCTTATGTTTCAGTGTATTATTTTACTGTAATAATAAATTAAATAATTGATTTTCTGTATGATGATTTTTCTGCATTTCTTTTCATCAAATAATTCCAACAGTATTAGAGTAATCTTACAAATACATTAGAAATCACTAATGACTATTACATCCATGTTATGACTGGGGATGCAGTAAAACTAAAGCCAAATGGGTTTTAACAATAAAACCCAGAACTATTACTTCCTTTCCCTCTTCCTTCGATGTGCTGCTCATACTCCCGAAAGCAATGTCATGAACTATTAAACAGCCTTAAAAGGGGATGAAAAAAAAGAAGACATTAAAGACTGGTTTTCCTGCATAGTTGCTCCATCAGAGAATAACTGATGACTATCATTTATGTGAGAACATTGCATATATGTCCTCTTGTAGCAATGCCCAGACTGATTTTTAATATCATGGGCTAAAAGTGACACATTTAAAGCTCAGAGATAGATAGTCCCCAGCCCATCTCAAATGGTATTCTGTGTCCCTTTTCTTAATTATGTAAGTACACATGGATTTACCAGCATGGCTGAGATTCTTCCATTAGCACCACCTGGTGGGAAATGCACGTCCCAGATAACATCATGTTGTTTGAATTCCCTCCATGTGCATGTAGGCACATGCACACCCACACACAAACAGGATGCACAGCTAGATTTGTGGAACAGTGAGCCCAGGGGAAAGAAAGACTGGCAGACTTCATTCAGTGCAACAGCAAAATGAGTACCTGCTGCAACATGTCTTTACTTCCCTGTTGAAAAACAATATAGTTTACGGAAAGAAAAAAATAAAACGTTATATTCAATAGTTTTTTAGTAGCAAAGAGCTGTTGGTCAACAAGGCTGTCTTTGCCTCTTCTATTTCCAAGTGGTATCTAGTCCAGAAAACAAGCTCTTGCCAAACGCATTCACCCAAAAGTTTTCAAAATGTGTGCTTTTGAAGTGAATTGATTCTATGATTCTATGATTTTGAAAAATGCATTGATTCGAGTGAGAACACATTTAAAAGCAAAACATGATGACTTTTTTACTTCAGAAAATTTTCTGATTTTAAGGGAATTCTGTTTTAGGATGGTTTTTTATGTTACGCATTCATTATGTTATGATATTTCTGACAAATTTTCCTTTTATGGAAAAAATATCAAAGGACACTTTCAAAACCCTTTATGTTTAATCTACTTTAAAATGCATGCATTTCAAAACAAATGATCCCGTATTTGTACATCCTAATTTTCTGAAGCAATTTGTTTTGCATGAAATCTTAAAGCAATGTGTTTTCATTTTTGGTCAAATAAAAACATATTTCCAAATACATAAGAACATAAGAATGCCTAATTTCAATCAGATATTATTACCAACTAGCTTCTCCAGGAAGCATTGAACAATTAGTCATTACCCTTAGACTAGGCAGTAAGTTGCTCTAATCATATTAATCTACTCATTATCTTTTTATATTGCTTGAATCATTATCATGGTTTCAGTGCAGTCTTACCCATGGAGTAAAAATCAAAATAAAAAAATACAGTAAGTAGGTAAAATATAAGCTATATCTCAGTCTCAGAATGACAATAACTTCTTGTTATCGCTTTTTTCCCCTACTATTGCCTTCATTTGTTTATTCTATTATTTTAAATGGTGTTTATTCTAAGCTTGAGAGGAGGGGTTTGCTGGTGTTTGGTTTTTTGAAGTATTTTAGGCATCACCAGAAAAATGTGAACTGGCATGGTAAAGTACAGTGGAACTTCCAATTTTCCAACTGCAAATAGTTCATTCAAATCCCTAAATATGAGGGGTAGTGCAGGGAGAATATTTCATCACCAGCTCGCATGATTGCACTTCTGATAGTATTATCCTGTCATCTGTAACATTGTTTCTCAAAAATACCAAAGTGAAATAACAGGCTTACTGTTATTCTTTTCAAACTTGTATTATTCTGGTGCTGGTACTGAACTAGAAAATTATTTCTTTTAAGTCACTACAATTTTCTACACACTGTTCAATTTCCTGGCTATAGAACAAAAAGGACAAGAAGTGTACTGCGAAATACAGAAGAAATGATGAACCGTAGACCCTTCTCCAGGTAAATGGACAACTGAAGTGATCAGCTAGGCAAAAACAACTGTGCATGTGCATGATATGAGTTGTTGAGATGCTCTGGTGTAAATGAGCTGCCTTGGTTCCTTGTATAAGACCATACAGAGATCGCTGGAGAAGGTCTCCCCATTTGGTCTGCCTCCCTTCAAATGGAATAAGCTGACATTTGAAAGTGTCCATCTTCATGGGCAATAAAAGGAGTCTAGCCTAGGTTTGCATGTTTTAGTTGTTCAGGCTGCAATTGGGCAAGCCATGCCACTACTGTCTCTGAAGCACGTTAAGCAAAAAGATCAGAGGCAGAATCAAAGCACTCAATTTCTATCTTTGCCAGTAACCTGTTAGGATGATCTTGTAAAAACTATTTTTACTCTCGGTGCTTTGGGTAGCCCACTGCGGATTCAATAAGGAATATGTCATAGGCTATGATGACACTTACTTAACAGTTTTTTGATCTGTAGATGAATGAAGTCTGAATGAAACACCAATAGCCACAAGGAAAAGTTTGCTCTGAGAGGCATATCACTTGTCTGACTTAGGCCTCTGTTTTCAGTCTTTGGACAGTTAAAATAATCCACTACCTAAACTTTCAAATTTAAAAAAAGCCAAACTATTTTTAAAAAGGAAATGCTGCATTCACTGTATAGAACAGCATTTGAAACAAAGATGCACATTGTATTTGATATATGTGAGTCACCCGAATGCAGACATCATGGCCTTACAGATATTTTTATTCTTGTTTGAACCAACCAAAATGCAAAGCTAAGAAGCAGTCTTGCTGTTCTTAGTTGTACACATTAATGTAGATCACATACACCAGGCTGAAGCGTGTGCTGGTGGAACAGCCACTCTGATCAAGGGGAAAAAATGTATAAGGAAAAAAAAGTATTATCAAGGCTTTAAAAAAAAAACTTCTAAAGCCCCTTTAAACTGTAACATCTTGAGCAAAGAAAAGCCTGAATTATGTAAAAGCAGTCAGGGAGACAACATCTGGCAATAATAAGATTGTTTTGTAAGCATGCAGTTTTCTACACAGCACACAGCTCTTGGTCCGCATTAGAGTAAATAGAAAATCTGTGAAGATGTGCATGGTCTCTGGCTGCCAGAAGGATACCCTAGGCTTTGAGTGAAAATTTGGTGTCATTTGATCTCCTAAAACAGCCAGCTGAGATGAGTTATATTCCCCCTGCCAGGAACCTCGAAAGAATTGTTCAAACCCTTCACTCATTCCTGCTGAATTGGAAACAAATGCCTTAGCTGCATTGTTGGACTTTGAAATCAAACTCTCCCCAGCTTTTCCCAGCATTCCAGGGAGGAAACAAAACTTTTTCCTGTGTCTGCTGCTTCTGTCTTTGCTAAGGGACCTCCTTCCCTCCACTCGCCATACTCTTTCTCATCCTTTCTCTCCTCCTTCCGCGACTGCAATCTCATTCCAGAAAGCCACATCACAGGCCTGCCCCATGTGTTAGCGATCTTCTGTTTGCTGCCATTAGACTTCACCAGTGCCTGTAGAAATGGAATCACTTAATTAGGTCCAGAGAGCTGGAGAACAACAAGGCTGTTCAGGGTGGCACCCAGCCAGCAGCTTCTTCCCCTCTCTTTTTCATTTTGTTTTGTTTTTCCTCTTTTCTCAAAAGGGAAAAATCTCAAGCCTATCCTGCTTTTTCCCACCTGTGAAATCCACAGAGTGGGTTAGGGTTTTCAAACAGACCCTGCACTACAAAGAGATTATCTTTTAAAGTCATCCCCACCATCACTCAAAAACAAAAAAAGGAAAGGGGAAAAAAAAAAGGAAACCACAGACAACCCTAAATTTGCCAGGCTGCGGGACTCCAAAAGCCTAGACTGTGCTCCAAAAAGAGTAGACAGCTATAGATAGTTGATCTTGAAGCCATGAAAGGCATTGACAGCCACAGCCACTCATCAGCACACCAGGGAAAGAGGTCTTGAAGGCCACCCCCCAGTGCTCAGAGTTGCATCTGGCTATGGTTTAGATCTTATTCCAGCTTTCATAAGAAGTACGGTTGCTTCCTGTTCAGGCAACAACAGTCAAACTCCAACTCTGAGTATGTTTGGTGACAATGAAGGATGCACGTGTTCTTCATTTCAAACTGCATGGCTGCCCTCCTTCTTCCCCACCTCCCCCACAGTTCATCAGAGAGCATTCACAGATTTATCATTTCAAAGATATTTCACTGCAAATCTCACACTCATCTGCTGAACAATTCAATCAGCATACTAAAGACATTTTCTCAATTTCTCACTTGATTTTTAGTTTTCATTTCATAGGGACATTACAGCAGCAATTCACACAAAGCTGTAAATCACCACTGCTGCATATCAGCAACAGTTCAGACCTGATAGTGTGCAGCCACTAGCAATGAACTGGCATCACTTAGGCTTTTATAGGTTTGCTCAGTCGTATGTATCAAACTGACACACAAGCATAGAAGTGATGTATTTATTCTAGGGGAGGAAAAAATAAAATTAATCTTTTACAGGTACTATTTAAATAATAAATTTGTTCTTCACTGTTTTACAAAAATCTATATTAAATTTGGCTGGTACTCAATAAGAATTATTTGCAACATGTATTTCAACCAGCCCTGATAAAACAATGCCATCAGATTCTCCTTGGAAATTCAGTGCTAAAACGGAAGGAAAGGAAAGCCAAGGTTCAATTCTTAATTTAAGCATTCTTTTTGTACCTGGAAGCAAGTAGGTTTATTCTGAAATGACAAGATACATTACAGTCCCTTGTGTTTCAAAGGTCACACACATTGCAGTATATGGACTGATAGTCTTGCTAAGGCTGGGTAAAAATCAGCAGGCTATGAGTACAAATGGAGTACCACCACCTTTGAAAGTCTGCTATACAAAATATGGACAGTGAAATTGAGCCCAGAAGAAGTACGTGGAAACATGAAATACACAAGTCTGGAAATTAGTTTACCCTTTTGTCTTATGGCTTTATAAAGCAGGTCTTTATCCCTCTCATCAACATGTTGCTGGCCCCCACTTCAAGTGTTTGATGCATGCTCTGAAGAAACACCGGGCTCTTGGGAAGGATCTCCAGAGGAAGTGACAGAAAAGGCTTTCCTCTCCTGCTTCAAAACAAAGCTTCACCAAAAAGAAAATTCCTGGAAGTTACGTTTTTATGTCCAAGGGCAAATTTCTTCAAAGGAAGTTAAAGCGGGGCGGGGGAGATCAAAGACCAGATGGGAAGAAGCAGGTTGTAGCAGTGGAAGATTCAATCATCAGGCAAATAAACAATAGGGTGCATGACCCTGGAGAGGACCACAGGGGAGTTTGCCTTACAAGAAGAAAAGTTGTGAATTTCACCGGAAACCTGGGCAGGGTCTGAGGAAGCCTGAGGAAAGAACATGTGGTGATGATCTGCCTGGGCAGGACACTGTGAAGATAACATATGCATTCACAAAATGGAAGGTACATACCAAGATTTCTGTGGTCTCTTTGCTGGAGGTGACAGAGGAAGCTAAGTGACTATGGATAAGGAGAATCCTTGCACTAATAAATTTATAAAAGATAGGAAATGTGGTATGAGTAAGTGATCGGTTCTCACAACACAGGGAGGTCAACAGTTCGGTTTTACTGGCACTAGTGCTGAAAAATTAGCTATTCAACACATGCAGACAGTTTTAGAAAAAGGGGATGAGGTGTGAGGTAAAGATTGCTGATGACACCAAGTTATGCAGAAATACAGGGACATGAGCAGACTATGAAGAATTACAGAAGAGTCTGACAAGAGTGTATGGCTGGGTAATAAAACAGCAGCTGAAATTCATTGTGTATAACTATGGAGTGATGTATATAGGGAAAGACAATACTAGATTTGCATAGACAGCAGTGGTTTCTTGGTTTGTGAAAAAACAGCTAGCATTCTGGAGCAAGACCTTAGCGTTATGATAGATGTCTCCATAAAAGTATAGCGATAATGTTATGAATAAACAGAAAAAGAAGGGAGTACAAAGCTAAATCATTTTGGTGCTGTTGTACCAACCCTTGGTTCATACTTTCCTCCTTAGTGCAGTCCTTCCAGAGAGGATGGGAATGGCATTTAAATTGCAAAAGGCTTAGTAAGGTGCAGAGAGGCTGACAAGAGGTGTGGGAGGGCTTCCACAGTATGAACAAGCAAGGAGTCTGAGTCTCTATTTTTCTGGAAGAGGGAGAACTCAGAGTGCCTACAGCCAAAGACACTAAAACCATCACATACACCTTCCTTTTAATACAATAAAGTTTGTCACAGTAATAGATCAAATTTGAAAATAGCAAGAAGTGTTATTCTACTCACAGTGAGTTAGTTATCTTTTATGAGTTTATCAATATCATTGGAAATTACAGACTTGCACAATTAGAGAAAGGTAGGAAGGAAAATCAAAGTATGAAAATACTGTGTGTATTAAATGTACTTTTTGCAAGAGCCAGTTTTCTTAGTCCATTCACACTTCCTGTCAGAGTGGCAGGTTTTTCAGACAGGACACAAAATCATATTCAATCAAGCACAGTTATAAATCAGAGCTGAAGCTTGGTCTCAAAAATTCTGCCTACTCTGAAAACTAGAGAAGTTGTCAGGAACAGCTTCTTTATTGTTGCACCAGAAACATACATACACTTACATACAACCTTTCATGTTTCCTTTTTTCATGTATGGAAGGCCCACATTGTGAACAGATGGAGAAAGCATCTGATTTAATGGAACAAAGAGCAACTACATAGTGTTGTCAAATAAATACAATGTTGTAAACTACCTAAAAGAACTAAAATCAGTTTCTTTCACAAACTTTTCCAATCATATGAACTTTAGGAACTACTTCTAACACAGACAAATCTTTGAGCTGTCACTGACTGAAGCATCAATTCAAATTGATTGTGCCTCTTTAGCCATATGCATTCCCATGCCACATTCACCTGCGTACCAAAGAAAGAGAAAAAAGAAAATATGCACAGAAAAAAGAATGAAATTTTACATAGTTCTTTGTGTCAATGTATTTCTTATATCAGCACATTTCTGCTAAGAAGTAGCAGACAGAAGAAATATTATTACTGCCCCCTCTGTGGTGCACAGAGATCAGTACCGACTTCCAATGACATTGTAAGCTAGTCTGGTGACTTAACAAAAACTCCCATGCCTTTACAGGTCCAGTTTATGATAATTTTGAAAAACAATGAATGTGCTTTGCAATCATGGGATAACCTTGTGGGAGCATGGAATAAAACATTCTCATTGCAACTGCTCTGATTCTACAGTTCATATCCATGCTGGGGCAGGGAAGAGGCTGCTCAAGGCAGCTGGACATACTTTTCCATGCAGATTAAAAGATAATAAAAAATAAACTTCTCTCTCTTTCTTTTATTTCTTTCCAATGATGTATAATATTTCCCCTGTGATGGACAGATCTTTATCTCCAGTTTATCAGTGCAGATGAAAAGTGAGAACACAGAGCCCCCAACCTTTCCCAATTTAAACTGTATTGGTGTCCTGTCAGAATGATCCGTAGCAACAGCAGTGAGAAGATTCAGTGGGAAATCAAAAAGTGGTTTTGGAGTTTTGGCTTGCCACTGGGACAGGAAAAGGAAATGTTGAATCCGTTCTGGGAAGGGGATCCCATGACAGTTTGGTTTTTTTTTTGAAGCTGTCCAGTTTTAATTGAGCTGCCAGAGGTAAGTTAAGGAGCAACGCACCTAGGGAAACACAGGATTATCCAGAGCAGAGTAGGGAGAAGTGATTACGTGGAAGCAGTTTCATCACTAAAACGCTGAAGCTGCTCACCCTTGCAACTGAAGCTATAGCTTCTCTGGAGAACTTTGTTATTTTTATTATCACCAGGGTAGCTGGTTAGGAAGCCAGGAGATCAAACTGGCACGAAGCAACTTAGGAATCCTTCAGAATCTGGCATACCCCAATCAATCGTGCTCCTCGCTTCAGTGAACAAATACTCCATAAGGATAAGACAAACCACAAACAAAAAAAATAAAAATTCTGAGCAGTTTTATTAAGTCAGAAACAAGTGCCCTATGAAAGAACAAATAGATTGTTATTAGCAGTTTTCTCAGATTGCTGTGACTTTTCATGGCCACAATACCCCACTGAGACATTCAGATTTTCTCACACCCTAAGCACGTAGACAAACCAGTGCCTGGAGCCCCTTTTCCTTTTAGAACATGGGATTAAAACCACATCAAACCATTAACAAATAATTCTTTTCAATATAGACCATTCCAAGTCCTTTCTACCCTTGTAATTTTTGTAATTTTTGCAGACCTTTTCTGTTTTCTGAGTCCACTTGATAGATGACAGGATAAGGTGGGATGGGAGCTGAGCTTCTTCCCTTTTTCATCCTTTCAAACAGTACCTCTCTCATCTTCTTCTCTTTTCAAGCTAACTGGAGATACCCATCAGTTTAATTAAGTGTCCCTAAAGTATGCAATTCCTGTAATAATTCAAGACCTTTATAACATCCATCTGCCAAAACATACTACAAGAAGGTATGAGATAAAGGCAGTGAAATCCATGAAGGAATCCATGAAGGAAACCATGAAAAAACAGTCTAAGTAAATAAAGACTCAACTAAACTTAATGTATGAAATTAGGCAACCATACCTGTACTAAAATAATTTCGAAATCACTTCCAAATACTGACAGAAGGAAATAAAATTAGTGGGATCAGAATACACAACACCCAAATTTGATAATGCAGTCATACTAATGGAAGAAAGAAATATAGTATATTTGGAATTAGACTACAGGCAAATGAAAAAGCAGATACCTCAGCCACAAGACTCCCCTGGGTTAAAAGGTACTCAGGACATTTTAAGTCTGATCACAAAAGCTGTGAGGGCAAACACATGACAGTAATCATAGGAGACTTTGGTTACTCCCATGCAGACGAGAAAGGTGACACAGTGAGGCAAAAAGTTAATTGATTCATTTTATACGTGGTATAAATGACTGCCTCATGGTGCAACCTGTCAGAGACCTGACAGAAGGAGAAACATTTCTTGACCTAATTCCAAGCAATCCACTGGACTCAGTTCAAAATTTATTGCAAAGGGCCTCCATGATCAGTAATGAATAAGGGGGGGAACCCCTACTCCAGTATTACTTAATAAACTACCTAAAAGTGGGAGAGGTTACGAAAAGGAAGACATGGTAACTTGCTAAAAGAGTTAAGCACTTGACATCAGCTAGGACTTTCTAAAATATTTTACTAGGGTTTTAGAATAAATATGTAGAACATAAAACAGCACCAAAAAATCAAGCATTGTTAAGTGTCAGTCTCCACGAGGTTCTTAAAGGCAGAAAGACATTATTCAGAAATGAGGTCATGTCCAAGTGAAGAAAATAAAAAGGGTAAAAATGTTTATATATTAAAGGTAAAACCACAATAAATCAGAAAACATTTTTTGAAGAACAACTTACTACAGGCATCCCAGTTAATCACAAAAGTCTTGCAAATGCAGAAGCACCAAAAGCTTTGTCGGAGTTCTCAAGACTAATACACAATAGAGGTGTAAAAGGAGAGTTGAAGGCTGCATGAGGAAAGTTAATTATCTGAGTAGATGTTTGTAAGGGAAGAGCTCAGATGGATTTCATATGTGAAGCAAGTTTGAAATTTCCAACTGAACTGCTAGTGGCAGGGGATTAGAGTAGGTCAATAAAACAGTATCAAACCTCTAAGACTAGATGTCATTCACCCAGCAGTCTTAGAGGAACTAATATACAAAATCGTAAGTACATGATTCATCACTTCAATACCTTTGAAGGACTCCCAGCTGAGAAAAATGGGAAACTGCACAGATGACAGAAACTCACTAAACAGGACAACAGGACTTGGGAGCAAGGAAGTACAGGATACTGCAGACCATTAGTTAGGTTTCTGTGTCAGGCAGATTGGTTGGAACTCTAGTGGTAGATATACCCATAAATATCTCAAAACAAAGAAGAATAGAGTAGTTTTCATAGAATGCTGTCATACCTCCTAGACACATTGCAGTTCTTTGAAGACAACAATAAAAAAGTGAACAGGGTGGTTTATTTGATATATTATATGTGGATTCCCAAAAAGTCTTTAACAGATTGAGAGACACAATGAATCTAAGTTGGCATGGAAAAAGGAGAAAGATTCTCTCAGGAGTTCTTATATAGTTAGTAATCTTCTTTAAAAAAGGAAAAAAGGCTGAAATGAACACCCATTCTCAAAGTATCTGTTCCATGATCTCTGCTTCTCAACAGATCTGTCATAGAGACTGAATAATGAGTAAAGGTTATGCATAACATAAAATTCCTCAGCATCATACAAATTAAAATGTACTGCACAGTTACAGAAAGATAGCTATATGACCAAACAATAAGATGACAGATAGCAGTCCACATCACTAAACAGAAAGTAGCCTGTGTCAGTAAGAGTATTCTTAACCATGCAGGCAGAATGACATATTCTATGCTAATTATCAATCAAGAAAGATCTACAGAAGAAACTCACAATATGCAACAAAAGTAAACTTTTAAGAACAGTAACTTATGGGAAACTACCAAACCTATAGGGAAAAAAAAAGATAAACTAGAAATATAAAATATCACTATCAATGTGTTTATAGAAGTATAAACTTGTGGTGGGTTTGTGGCTTGATTGATGTGGACAGAGTCAATCACTGAAGACCACATATATATATGAGAAATATATTAGAGATATATACAAGAACAGAAGTAGTACAGGAAAAAAAGCAATACAATAGGAGGAAGCATACAGTAATTTCTCCACGAGGGGAAAAAATTAAGCAAACCAGGTCTCTTCAGCCTGGAAAAGACACAGCAAGTGACAGATTTGAAGTATCTGAAGTTTCTGAAGGGCACAGAGAATGTCAAAAGAGATACACTAACCTTTACATTATGCCATCAAGCTTAAACACAATCTGCTGAAGTCCTTGTTCACACAGCAGATGACAGAACTGTGGTACTCTTTGCCACAGAGTATTATGGGGACTAAAAGCAAAAGTGTCTCAACAGGTTGCCAAAAACTATGAAAATTAAAAACAGGAAAGTGCTGCTGGTTAACTCTTCTGCCAGCATACCCTTCTCTGGGCACCTGACACTGGCCAACATTAGAGAGAGGACATTAGTCTCACTAAGTATTTCTACTGGCCCAGTGTAACAATATTTATGCTGAAAAACTGGTGTGGTATACACAATATTGAAAAGACAAAAAGTTGCTACAGAAAATACTGGTCTATTACTGTAGGCAGTGCTGTGACACTGGCTTAGGGATAAAGTGAATACCAATGTGGAAAACACTAGCTATAAATTATCACTTAAATATCAGTTCTTCAAGTTAAATTATGAACACAGGAAAGGCTCACAGTTGGTTACAGTAGATTTATATTTGCTGACATCAAAAATTATGTCAACTTTCCAAATAAAAAAAAATGTCCACCAGAGAAACATGCTGGAAAAACCAATTCATTTTAAACAGCATCAATGACTTTTGGTTTAGAAGGAGAAGAATTTCTACTATTTGAGTTGCAGGGTGTCTTTGCTTGGAAGTAAGGGCTCACAGATCATGACATCTCTAATTCTGCAAACTCCAAAGGGCTGCAATAGAGGTTTCTACAGTCTTAATATGAAACCTAATTTGTATTTGTAACATCTTTCAGAGCTATTGTAAAGGCACGATCTAAATGCAAATTAATCTGATAGTATAATCTGAACTGTTCCAGAGTCTTATCTATATAAACAACTGCATTCTTCATACGGCTTTGAAGTGAAGATAAATATCTCTGAAAAGGAACAGACCACACCACCTTAGATAAATTTTACTAAGGGAAAATTTGCTGCCACCTATCTGGAAAGATTCCTAAGGAAGTATGTCATAGAACCATAGAATCATAGAATAACCAGGTTGGAAGAGACCCATCAGATCATCGAGTCCAACCATGCACTAGGAAATCCATTCTGGATAATGCTATAGAATTGCTCACTTTAATTCATATGCCAAATTCTTCTCTATTGAATAACAATTTCTGCTATACTCCAGATAACTGCCAGAAACAGCCAAATGAAAGCCACAGCTGTGTCTGTCATGGGACAGAAACTACAATGTTGTTGACACATTTATTCAGTGGATGAATTAATTCCCTGTAAGGTTTTTTCTAATAACTATCTGGACAGTTGCTTGTTTGAGTGATCAGCAAGCTGTATGTGGGTACATGCACACTTTCCACCCAGGCAATAAATGTGGAAGCAAAATTAAATGGTTGATCAAGTATTTTCTCGAACTGTGAAGGGACCATGTGCTAGAGGGCATGTAGAGAGCCATTATTTTGCTAATAGCTGCCTTGGCATCTCAATAAGTGGCTGAACACACCAGGTAGGCTGTCCATATCTTTCCTGCAGGGAATTTTGTGTAAAGCAGCAGCAAATTGGCCTGGAGTTTATTGCATTTTGGGCTAGTCTCATATCTATATAGAGTGGAGTATATTTACTGTAGATATAAGCCAAGAGCAGTATCTCACCACTCAAACTTAGTGGTATGGTACCCTACCTTATTATGGAGCAAGATTCCTACTCTGTTAAAAATCCAATACTGACTAGCAACAAACTGTCAAGAGAAAAATCAAAACAATGACTAATTTCCAGATGCACATCTGCCAGAAAAATGTCAGGCAAATCTCAAATGATTCAGTTCAGGCTGGCAACAAAAGACCACAAAAATTCAAATTACACCAAAAGCAGAATGTCTAAGAAATTTATCTTACTTTTCAGATTATTCATTTCCCTGTTTAAATATTAGCCTGAAAAGGCAGCTGTCACCTCTGCGTTTGCATAGCTCCATAAATCACATATACCCCAAGCTGCGTAAACAGAAGTAAACTGAACAGTTAGAAGTAACCTCAGTTAGGCTGTTTTAAAGGAAAAAGTGAAAGCAAAACATGACTTATTGAAACAAATCAGGCATTCATGTTCCGTTTGAATCTGCAAGCGTTAAATCTTTAGTCCCGAATAAAGCAGGGACGAATTAAGTCACCCTGGGAATATGTTATATTTTTCAAGAAAGACGCTTCTATTTTTAAGCAAAATCTGGGGGTGATGTGATCATATGATCTGGACTTCACAGTAATTACCAACATACAAATCTAGCTTTGATTAAATAAGAAATCAAACACACCACAGAGAAGATTTCAAGAAGTTCATTATATGTCCCTGACTAATAGCTTCTAACATTTCTTGCATTTGGGAAAATAGTGAGGGGCCTCAAACACTTACAGGAACGTTAAAAAGATGTATTAAGTCCACACTGAAGGGAAAACAGAATTGCCATGGTGAGACGTCATAACCCTTGCAACTTCTCCTTCTCCTCACATGCTAACCCTGATATGGAGCACTCTTTCTGGGCTGCAGTAGCACTGGGTGGCTCAGACATGTCTGCACTCATTAATAACCTACTCCCCCAAGCTTATCAGAGCATTTAAAGAGATTATTTCCATGTTTCATTTCTTGAGCAGTTTTCTCTCTTGGGTACTGCACACAATACAGACCCAACCACAGGAAAATAAAGAATAGTAATAATTCCAAAACAATAATACCACTGTGTACCCCTACACTGATTTAGAGAGGTTGTATCATTCAAGAGGATGGCACAGGCTGGTAGATGCCCCCAAGGCTGCAATTATGGAGCCTTCAAGACCAAAAGGCTACAGTCAGCTCCCTCTCTTCTCCCTCCACAAACACAGCTGGGAGTCTGGGTCATTTCCAGCTGTTTATGCATCTCATTTAGCAGTTCTCGTAGATGCATTTCAATGCAATGTGCCCGCTAAACAGGTAAATATACAATCAACCCCAAAAGCTCCAGTGTAACATGTAATCTCCATCCCTGGATGTTTTCAAGACCATGTTCCTGAGCAATCAGGACAGATCTCAGAGTTGACTGGGTTTCAAGCAAGAGGCTGGAATTGAGATCAACCTGGATTAACACGTGACTTATGGTTAGTGGCAGGCAGTTTCTATCATTATTTTTACTGACTACTACAAAAAGAAAACTTAGAGGAGCCTTACAAAATCTTCTACCAGGCTACTTTCAGGATTGTTTTGTTAATGAAGGAAATTTTGTAGAGTGAGGCTGGCAATTTAGCATTGTTCATCTTTTTTTGAGGTTGTCTGTTGCAGCTTAATACTAAAATTTGAAGTGATTGTGTAGCATTATCCAGGTTTCTGCAGGGGAATGTTACCAGGACCACTTAAAGGCTATATCAAGTTTTCAGCTTCCTATCAAAATATGAGAAGAGTTTCCCTGAAACCAGAGAAATTTTATTAAAGGAATTTAGTGAAGCCAGGATTCTAATTGTCTTTTAAAGTGTTGCATGAATATTTTGCAGGCTTTAGTTCCTTCTTCCTCTTTCCTACCCCCCAGCAAAGAAAAAATAATGAAAAAGAATTTCTGCTTTACATACCAAGCTTCTCATAAACTTTCCATTATGTCTCCAACTCAGACCTCAGAATTCAAAACTCATTCTTTGGGGATGAAACTGGATAGATACAAAGCCCACAGTCACTTGGAATACTTTCAGCACAGAGCTGGTGAGAACCCTGGTTATCTCATTATCCCATACCCATGTGTACACTCCCTTTCGTGATACTTACGGGTCTGAATCAAAACTTGCATCCAGTTTGTCCCAAAATGTTAGGAATAGTTAGAATCTGATTTATTATTTGTGAGAACTCTGTCAATGAGAACCCAATTTTGTGATCCTTATTCACAGAAAGATCAGAATGGTTGAGATTACTGGAACTGAAACAAAAAGTATAGTCATACAGAAAAACAAATATGTAGCATAGATGGTAAGCTACGTGCTTTTACAAATTCAAACGTAACTGCAAAGCCTTTCAGTAGAATTGAGAGGAATACAGCTACAGCTAACAACAATAAGTAGTTAGTTTTACAGGAGATGCGATATGACACTACATACTTAGAGAAATTAATTAAAATATTTTTTAAAAAAACTGAACAAACAGAGTAAATCAAAATTCTAAACAACCAGAAAGAGTAAATTTAAAATCTATGTTAGATAGTACATTTCAGCTAAACACACAGCTTTTTGGAGTATAAACCACCACTAGTTCTTAGAAACAGCAAAGCTCCACCTGCATAAGACTGATCGTTTGCTATCATCTACACTGTTGCATGTAACTTTTCTTTGAGGATAAAAGATGCCTCAGCATCACCTGTGCAGGGTTATCAAACCCAGTGATCACAAATGGTGAAGGATGCTGACCACAGTTTCCCAGTGTTCTAAAGTCTGCATTAGCATCAATTGGTAGACACCTGAAAACAGAGTAAAGCCTCAATATGAAAGAACTTTGTTATACATGAAAGCATTTGAGAAGTTACAATATACAACAATCATTTTCTCAACACAACCTTATCAAACTCCTTAGATTCATACATAGTCAAGTTTCTTTCCAGTGGAGATCAGCCAGGAAGATGAGTGACCTGGCTGTTAGTGATAAGGGTCTAGATTTTGGCTGAAACAAAATAAGGAGTCAGGTTGGGTGTGCACCCAACACAATAAAACAAGAAACATGAAGGAAATTAAATATCTCCTAGTATTTTAATTACACTGATCAGTTGGGCATTTCTCCCAAAAGCTGACCAGAAGTGCTTATGAGAGGTTTGCCAGCTGTTTCAGGCGGAGTAACCTGATTGTAGCATTTACAATGATTTCTATCCATTCAAAAGAAAACCAAAAAAACCACAAAGAAATCCAACTTGCTGAGATGAGTCTAAAGGAACGCTTCATAAAACAAAATTCATCAATTTCAGTAGTTTGTGGGTCTAAGTACTTTACCATATTACCATTATCTCCTGTATTATTAATATTTCAGGCTTGACATAAGGAAAAAATTCTTCATTGAAAGGATCATTAGGCAATGGAACAGTCTGCCCAGGGAGGTGGTTGACTCGTCTTCCCTGGAGGTGTTTACGGTACAGGTGGATGACGTACTGAGGGGCATGGTTTAGAGATTGGTGGGAATGGTTGGACTCGACAATCTGGTGGGTCTCTTCCAACCTGGTGTTTCTATGAATCTGCTTCTAGTTGTCAACCACCAAAGCTGCAATGTTACAAACTAAAAGAAATGAGAAAAATAAAAAAAGGAAAGACACCCTTCTAGTGACCTAAATGCCCCCCAACATCCTTTGATTTTCAAAATCCTATTCCAAATTTAAACTTTTTCTCTAAATGTCTCCAAAGCTTGAAACTTTTTAGTGTCCATGGTTTCCACATAACTAAGATTTCAGTGATTTCTCCCAAAATCTCTAAGGACTCCATAAAATACATATCCTTTCCAAAGCACTTCATGTCACTGGACGTGACTCCAAAGGTCTTATTGCTCTTCCTTGTCCAAAACATGCAGTCTTAAAAAGAAGATTTGTTCAAATAAGAGACCAAAGACGAACCTGCCGATTCAGCAACCCCTCTGCTCTGAATGGATAGACAGCACAGCTGTCAACTTTTCAGATCTGTGTTCTGAGAGATGTAGCTCCCAGGCTCCATATCTCAACACTTTCCTAGAAGAGATGAGAGACCCTGGGAGATAAGATCACTTGAAAAATACCTAAAATTATTCCTTCACCCAGAAGATTTATTTGAACTGATAATTATATGTTTTCTTTCTACACTGCTGCAGCAATATGCTTCTGCAATGCAGTAATCTCAGTGTCAGAGTGCTCTTAGAGAAACAGCAGCCCAGCTTCAAACTTGTAAATGTTTATCATTATTGGTATACAATTTTATCAATTCATCTCCATTATCACATAGATCTTGACTTTAGTTTCCCTGACAAATCCAACATGTTTTATTCTCAGGCAGAAGAAGGATTTCTCAATATTTCTCTTCCTTAGAGTAAAGTTTGTAACTTTACCGTATCTCAAGCAAGCCATCAATGTGCAATCTCTCTCAAACCATACAGCAGAGACTATCTGAGATCAGAGCTGTGACAGCAGTCAATTCCTTATACTCCAATTATCAGTTGTTTAACATTCTCAGTCTGGTAAATCTCTAACTCAAGAGTCCATGAAATGAAAAGTTTGTTACCATACAGACATTAATGAGCCCTCTTTTAAAGAATAGATTTTTAAGTATCACAAGGCAGCCTAATTAACATCCTTCTCTAGTCTTTTTTCAAATTATCTCTCTAATTTAAATTTTATGTTTAAGAATACCTTCACTTTTATGGTTCTATTAAAGAATTTGGGAAAGATGCATGACTTCATGGTAATTACAAGTGACATTTTAATGTACCTTATAATATGGTACTGTTGTATATCATTTTTAAAGTACCATAAAATTTTCCTTAGATAAAAAAGCATGTTTAAAAAAAGAATGTAAGCTAAGATTTTAATCAAAGCTGAGTGATGCTGAAATTCTGTTGAATTACCCTCTGTGTTTATGCTTTCATCTCATGAAAACACTCAGAGGAAAAGTGTAAACTGACATCTGAGCCATGTATACTTTTCGTCCACTTATCCATGAAGCAGGTATATGTTTCTAATCAATAAATGTACTAAACACATTTCTGACATTTCATGAAAATTCATAACATTGGAAGACCTAACAATTATACTTGCCTACCTTAAGTCATATTGATTTGTTGGTAAACACTTCTACTCTCTTCATTGCTCAAGGACAGAGATCGAAAGCGGCAGCTGAGGTGGAAAGAAATGGAAATTAAGCCTCTATGCCTAATAGAGAGATCCTTCTCCAGAAGGCAGATTAACAACATGGGCTTATTGCAGACATTTTGAGTAAAGTTTTTGGGCAATCTCATTTCCCTGCAAGGACTGGAGAAACTGCATAGCAACCTCCCTAAACTGAAACTGTCTTACATAAATAACCATCAAGTTACCTACATAGATAATAGCTCAGCAGAGCTGAGCTTGGGATCAGCATTTCTGTTGGAATTAGTACTACAATACCTCAACATTTCGTGACTACATAAGAGGAGATAGTCTTATTTTAATATCATACAAACCCAGAGAAATCTTGGCAATGTCTTCAGTGCAAGGAGAAAGGGACATGTATCAGACAGTGACAATACAATTTTGATTATTTTCCATATGAAGGTGAAACCCTAAAGTAAACATGTAGATGCAAGGGTATACTTAAGCTGCTATACCTGTAAGGTATTATTAACAAAACTTTAAAGAAAATTTATGCAGTTTTACTGCAATTTCCTTTTTATCCAACACTCATTTCCAAACCTTTTGAAATATATTATTTCCAATTAAATTCTTTACCATCTTGGGCCTTAAAACTAACTGGGGCCAAATTTTCACTGTTATGCCTGGTCCTACATTTAATTACCCACACTTAGAATACTAGACATCATGCTGATTTCTGTCTAGAGGAAATGACCTAGGATCATTGGAAGCATATGAGGTTCATTTTAAGATGAAGCAATAACTTATGTTAGAGGATGTAAAAGGTCTTAACCTCCAGTCCCTCAACATACTGCAGCAAAATGTTCCTCTTTTTTTTTAATTAAGAAAAAACATCTGCAATGCATTTTTCCCCCAAAGTCACTAAATGGTCTTTAAAAGCCTCCCTGGTTAAATGGCTGTGTGCGACATACATGTAAGAAGCATGACCCAACTTGGCTGGATGGTTTTGCTGATTGTTCAGGGAATTAGGTTTCCCTTGGGTTACTATCATACAGCATGCTGCTGAAGCACAATCTTTATTTCAATTAATAGAAAATAAAAATAATTTAAAAGTGACCAGTTTCACATATACAAAACCTCTCCCTCACATGAAGCCTTTTCAGAGCTTCAGCTCACTTGTAAGTCATTGCTAAAAATGTCTGATTGTTTACTGAATCACAGCTAGGTTGGCAGTTGCCTGTTCATAGAAACATCATACCTGCTTCTTAAGAAAAAAAAAAGAAAGAAATGGGTGCAGCTATCGAAGTAATTATTCAGCACTTGTCAAAGGCTGATTTGGTTGACTTCAGGGAAACAGCATAAGTTGGTTACTCAGAACAGGAATTTTAGAAGTGCTTCAGGAAATGAATGTATGACTCACCTATCAATCTTGTCCAGTCATTATCATCTTGCTAAAAGCTGAGTTAATTAGGGTTTCCATTAAGTGCACTCTTTCTGGAATTTGCACAGTCCTAACTCAGTAAGCTTGCAAAGACTGATCTTGACAGTGATATAACCTTTCCTAAAATAGCTAAATGAACTTTCAAGGCAGAGGCAATTGCCTTTTGCCTTTGAATTTTCAGGTCAGGGTGTTACAGCATAGATGATCACTGTCTGCAGATTAGTCAGTCTAAAACTAAGGAAGTCAAAATCTACCTTGCAAAAAATGTTAGTCTCCACTGAGAACACCTACTGCCAGTTCTGCAACGCAGAAATCTGAAGCAAGTTATGATTGGAAGTACTGTAAAACTATTCCAACAATATCAGAGCTCAAGTAACATAAACCTTGAGATTAACACTTGCACCTTAATTTGGCCTTGCAAACATCTAACTAGAAAACACAGGAACAAGTTTTCACAAAAGCTACTGTGAGTATCATCTCATTAAGGATGTTATGGAAAAAATATTTTAACTTTACTTGCATGGCTGCAAAATTTTCATTATCACCCAATTTTATTTGGTCAGCAAAACAGAAATACAGGAATCTGCAACTATATTGGTCATCAGCTGCTAAATATTTGCAGTGTGTCAACATCAAGGTCATATCCCCTTTCTGCTACTGATGGAGTTTCTACCAAAAGGTCTGTCATCTCCAAACACAGCTCAAGCTATTCTCCAAAATTTTCCAGACTTGTAAATTTCTCTCCAAATCTGCTGCAAGTGCCAGCCTTTACTAAGTTTCTCACAGTCTTGTCTGAGGAACATTATACAAGCAAGAAAAATTATTTCAAATTTCAAAAGAACAATTTATGTCCAGTCCACAGTTTGGGCAAAGTTTCAGGTCTTTATTTTACCCCATCAGTTTCCACATTGCAGTTTACAATGGAAACCTGAACCAAGGAATGCTCTTGGAACAGCTACAGTCAGTCTGGACTCAAAATGCTACAATCCAAACTCAGAGATTTGTTTGTTCAAGAGCACTAACCAAGCACCTTTACCATGTGTTAAATACAGGGTATTTGAAAGGCATTTGAAAGCTAAACTGGGCTTAGTATTACCTTTTATTTTTTACGGGTTGTGAAAATTTTCCCTGCTTAATTATCAAAGCATTTTATGACCTTCTACAATTCGCAGGAAAAGAAGGGCAGAAGAAAGAGATGGTGGAGGCAGCCTGATTCATCAAGGCACCCGGATGAAAGCCTGACCTCCATTGCTCCTGGTGAATGGTAGAGTTTGTTAACCTCCCAAAGCAGAAAGTCACTGCCCTACTAGGACTGTTGATGGTTTTGATATTGGAAGCTGAGATGCAACAGCTGTAGTCATTTGCATAACACAGGCATGTCATGCCTGAGATGATGTGCCAAACACCATTCCCTAGTGCTCAGAGAGAGTAGTCAAGGCTTGCTGCAAGCCCCACCTCCCACAAAAGGCAGTTCCTCTGCTGAATGATGGTCATGAACTGTGGGAAATTAAACATGGTGGCCATAGATTATCACAGTTTGTGTGCCTCTGGCATAGACAGAAACAGAGCAGCCTGGGTTTTTTAATCAGTCCAACTAAACTGCTAAGTCCTGAAGAGGAAAAAGCAATTTACAGCCCAAGTTTTTTCTTTAAATAACCACAGCAAACAATTCCAAAAGGCATTGCTTCTTCATGGCCCCTGTGTGCTGGATGAGGTTACAGAAAGCCTGCAGAGACTCTAGACCCACCAGTGGCCAGTGTAACGGCAGTTGAGAAATGCACAAGACTCCACTAAAGCATCAGCCACTACCTGGCCAACTTGCTTCCTTTTTTGTGCCTTCACCCATTCTCTGTCTCTCCTGACTACTGCAATGGCAAAAGAAGACTTCTTTCCTCTCACATTTGCACCGAGTCCAGCATCCTAAGGCTACCAAGCTCTCTGCCTGCTAATGTCGCAGAATCATATAATCAAAGAATAAATTCTTTTAAACCTAGTCCAAATTCCCCCTCCTCCAGTGCACTCCATTGGGAATTATTGAAATCTATGAAAGAATTTATAGTGAATTATGGATTAATTTCCAGGTTACAGTCACAAAAGACTGTCACATTTGTTCAGAATGCTTCCTTCCTTTTTCTATCGGATCAAGTTAGAAACTGAGCACCATAAATAACACTTGCCAGCAGCCAAGCCTGGCATAGATTTTCAAAGGCTATCACAAACCATGCAATGAGCTTCCTAATGCTGTTAGACAACAGCCAACTCAACAGTTTGAAAAGCACAAAATTGTCTCGGAACACTTATTTCTTCCAGAACATGTCTGAGCAAACACTGACTCTGACACACGCATACCGTGTTGGTGTCCATTCGTGTACGACAACAATATGGCAATTCTATTGCAGCCAATTCACCCATCAATGCACATAATACAAAACTTTTTCATGCAAGATGTAGGATTTTATGCATGTTAAAACAAAACCACAGAATGGTGCAATTTTATACACTAGGTAGGTACTCGATGCAGTTGTATGTCATCAAGAACAAAAATCAAGAGCTTAATTTGTGCCTTCTTTACTCACATTTTCCTACATATGTCTGGCTTATATCAGTGACTTGTATTTTCAAACATCACTAGTTGGTTCAAAGTAAATGTCGCATATGCATTGCTTCCTCTTCTACCCTAGTCCAGCACTCCAATGCAAGAAATTGAAGTGGCAGCAAGATGTTTACCTTTTGGCTTCACAACAAAGATAGCCCACCCCTGTGTGAGACCTAAATGAAAAAAGAAACGATTGTCAAGGTGGTGAGAGTCACGGAGAATATGGAAGAGGGAGAAAACCTAGACATGAAAGTGACTGTAAAGATTAATCTGAAGACAAAAAAGGGTGCTCATCATAAATAGTGCAGGTGACAATCAGTCAGACTTTGGTGGAAGGATTCTTCAAAACATGCTCTGAATCATAGAATCATAGAACAACCAGGTTGGAAGAGACCCATTGGATCATCGAGTCCAACCATTCCTATCAAACACTAAACCATGTCCCTCAGCACATCATCTACCCGTGCCTTAAACACCTCCAGGGAAGGTGAATCAACCACTTCCTTGAGCAGCCTGTTCCAGTGCCCAATGACCCTTTCTGTGAAAAAATTCCTCCTAATCTCTAGCCTACATCTCCCCTGGTGGAGCTTGAGGCCATTCCCTCTTGTCCTGTCCCTCATCACTTGGGAGAAGAGGCCAGCTCCCTCCTCTCTACAACCTCCCTTCAGGTACTTGTAGAGAGTAATGAGATCTCCTCTCAGCCTCCTCTTCTCTAGGCTAAACAACCCCAGCTCTCTCAGACGCTTCTCATAGGTCCTGTCCTCCAGCCCCTTCACCAGCTTCATCACTCTTCTCTGGACTTGCTCCAGAGCCTCAACATCCTTCTTGTGGTGAGGGGCCCAGAACTAAACACAGTATTCAAGGAGCGGCCTCACCAGTGCTGAGTACAGAGGGAGAAAAACCTCCCTGGACCTGCTGGTCACACCATTTCTGATACAAGCCAGGATGCCATTGGCCTTCTTGGTCACCTGGGCACACTGCTGCCTCATGTTCAGTCGGCTGTCGACCAACACCCCCAGGTCCCTCTCCTCCTGGCAGTTTTCCAGCCAGACTTCTCCCAGTCTGTAGTTCTGCATAGGGTTTGTTGTGCCCCAAGTGCAGGACCCAGCATTTGGCTGTGTTAAACCTCATGCCACTGGACTCAGCCCAGCAGTCCAGCCTGTTTAGATCCCTTTGCAGAGCCTCCCTACCCTCCAGCAGATCGACACTTCCACACAGATTAGTGTCATCTGCAAACTTGCTAGGATTGCACTCAATGCCCTCATCCAGGTCATTGATGAAGATATTGAACAGGGTTGGACCCAGCACTGAGCCCTGGGGAACCCCACTTGTCACTGGCCTCCAGCTGGACTTAACACCATTTCCCACCACTCTCTGGGCCCGGCCATCCAACCAGTTTTCCATCCAGGAGAGTGAGCACCTGTGCAGGCCAGAGCTGACAGTTTCCGTAGCAGAATGCTGTGAGAAACTGTGTCAAAGGCTTTACTGAAGTCCAGGAAGACCACATCCACAGCCCTTCCCTCGTCCAGCAACCGAGTCACTTTGTCATAAAAGGCGATCAGGTTAGTTTGGCAAGACCTGCCTTTTGTGAACCCATGTTGACTGGGCCTGATCACCCGGTTCTCTTGCATGTGCTTCACGATAGCACTCAAGATCACCTGTTCCATGACTTTCCCTGGTACTGAGGTCAGATTGAGTGACCTGTAGTTCCCCGGATCCTCCCTGCAACCCTTCTTGTAGATGGGCACTCTTAACTTTCACAAGCTGTTTATAGTCACTGAAAACTCTGCCACTCCAGAAAAGGAATGTCTAATTTTTGCCTAGCTCCAGGCTCTTCTGATAACTTTCTTCCCATCAGCCTCATCATCCAGGAATGAGGGACACTTTCTGACACCACAAGGAAATAAAGAAATGGTTGGAAATAAAGGGAAGAGTCAAGTCATTCAGGGTCTTTACTCCAGCCACCCAGTCCTTAGTTTAATGCACAGTCTAACTGAAGTCAGGGATACTTATAAGGCAATGATAAAGGATTAAACCCTGCATTTAGCATCACATCAACAGGACAGATATTATCCCCTCAAAACTGAGACATGACAGTAAAGGAGCTTACACTCAAACTGCCTTGTAAGCACCTTATCTAGATTTAGGCAACTATAAGTTAGATAACATTTAAGTTGAAAATACCAATAAAAGACTCAGCCCACTGATAACAAGTGCTTCACCAGACACAGCAGCTATTTCTTCCTGCTGATGAGCTATAGTCTGCCCCCAATGAAAGAAGTCAGCCTGTACTGTGACATCATCTTGCAGTGACATGCTTTAGTAAATTGAGTTTACAAGCATGCACCCTTCTTCTAAGAAAAAAAAATAGTGGTTACATCTATGAAAAAGCAGGCTCAGAAAGCTTCCCTCTTGCCTTTCTGTGGAAAAGTAAAACCTTGGCAGCTAAAAGCAAATAAAACCAAACAAAAATAAACAAAAATAAAAATCTAGGGAAATGAGAAATTACAATGGAACAGAAAGTTGAGATAAATTTAAGTTCCTGGAGATGAAGAAAGAAAAAGACATGTCAGACATGGAGGCTACCTCAAAAAGCAGCCCCTGGGAAATGGAAACTAAGGGATTAGACAGGAGAACTCAACCTGCAACTCAAGTCTGTTTAAGTAGAAATTAAGGCAGCAAAGGCCCAAATCAGAATTTATAGCTAAGAAAGATGAGCCACAGACTATTTTCAGGTCAAACATGAACAAGCATTTTCACTAAATTGTAGCAATAATACAATTAAAAGACAAACTACCTCCAAGTCTGTCTAGAACTATGTAGAAAAAAATGTGTTATTTTTCTTCTGCTCTCAAAAGTTTTGCAGTCTTTTGATTTGCCTACTGTGGAAGAAAAGAAGTCTTTTAATGTAAAAGTTAATAACTTTCTTGTATTTCTTATGCTCAGTCTTCTTGCACTGAAATTTATGGCTAATTTTATCTTTGCAATCTTTGCAAAAAGTACTTAAGTTTTGGAGATGCGCTGCTTCTAACAATTCCTGAAGCTGTTGTTCACTTTATGCACAATTCAAACAGCTGAATTATTGGTATCAAGGACAAACCATTATACTGTCCTTTTGCTTCAGTGTTTCTATTAGTTATTGATAAAGTCATGTACCATGTACAGATATTTGCTTTAGAGTTTTGGATTTCTTTAAAAAAAAAAAACACCCAAAGATGCTTTATGTTGCAGATAGCCAGTTCTTGTTCTGCAGGACATGATAAGCACCATCTGTTGATATTCCTGTCTTGATAAACATTTCCAGTAAAGCCACTGCTATATCAATAGTCTGCAGAGTGGATGCCTAGGACAGTGCTGCAGTGCACTTCCACTGCACCTAACTTCCACTGGAGGGTAAAGATAGGTGCCCACTCAGTCCTGGGTGGTAGTTGTTCACACAGCCTATTCATTCCCCCTGCCTCCAAGGCTCAGGTTTGTTGGTTTTATAGAGATATGCTGAACGCTGAAGAAATCATGAATGGAATATTCAACATAAGAACTAGGAATATCTAGCATGTGGTGTTATGAAGTTATCTTTTCTGTGATTTGGCCCCTAGAGAGTGATGGAGTTCGCTACTGCAGTCCAGCTATGAGCTTATAAAGGGAAATAAAATAAAATAAAGGTTTACAGGGGAAGTAAAGTTTGCTGACTGCAGTTGTACTGTTACCTTAGTCCAGTTGAAGACCTGGGTCACCTGCTTCTTTGTAAGGGTTCCAGGTTCAATGTTCAAGCATGGACTAGAGTAAATAAGAGAGATACAAACTACACTGAAAGGATGAAGGGAATGAAAAGAGCACCCATGAAGAGGGTCTACAGTACCAAGTACAGTATTGCATATTTCGGTTGAATAGCAGTAACCCCCTACAAGTGTAGAACATATGCATGCATGTACATAGCAATACATACATTAAGCTCCTATACATCTACAAAAAAAATCAATAAACCACACCAGTGGAAAGCCATAAGATTGTCACCTAGACAAGTTGTATAAATCTAGTATTTCAGATCTCTGAAAATAGACTTTGGCTGTTTGATTCCACCATAAATCAGGCTCCCCGTTAATCTGGTTTTAGAGTGGCTTTCCTGTGCAGGTTTGAGAGTCTCAAAGGAATATACTGTTCATTGATTTATATACTGGTCTTACTGAAAAGTTGATTTACCTTTGCTTTCTGCAAACAGTGAATTGCAGCTAGCTGTTTTCTCTGAATATGCAAAGCCTGTACTGTATATAAAGCTGGGAGAATTTAACAGTTTGCAGCTAAGTAAATCACACTGATCCCAGTATTTGCCCTGAGATTTACAGCACTCACTATAATTTAGGACACAATGCTGACCCACAAAATGCAGTTTTTTCATCTTTTCATACGTTGAAACTTCTTTCATTTATCCATTATTTCAAAGTCACTCTACCTAACAAAATCCATCTTGAAAAGCATTGTCAATGACATATAGAGATGTTTTCATTCCTAATTTGACAGCAAACTCTATGAGAATATTTTAGCTCTTCAAGCTACCCTAGGGCTTCAGGAAATTTCCTTCAGACATTCAGTACTGTTTACTTATTTTACTACAGGCCACAGTGCACAGTCACAATTAAAAGAATCACACCAGTGAGCCTACGTTCCAGAGGATTTCTAAAATTGAAATGCAGACTAAACAGGCATCTCGACCCCAGTAAAAGAAAAGCTAGTAGAGAATATGAGAACTCACTTTATTAATTGTTCAGTCAGTATTCTCCATACCCACTGCTCCAGTGCATTGGTAAGAATACTGTAATTTTTGTTTCTATACATGTGATAAAATGCAAACTTGCAATTGGCTACTACTTCTTAGCAGGTATTTCAGGACAATACATCTTCTCAAGATCATTTAGCCAATTCTTTCACCACATTCAGCATTTGTGAATCTAGATTCTTTGTCACCATGCTGCTGATATCAAGAGAGCAGATATTGTTCTTTTTGCTGATGTTTAATTTGGCAAATTATAACTTGACACATTCTTTACAGCAACTTTTCCTGTTTCTGGCAAAAACTGTTGACCTCACTGGTCAGCTGAATAATGAGGAAAGATTATCTCTTTTGCAGAAAATTACACCGCTAGTGTCACAATGCAAAGACAGTGTAATTTATAACTCCTCTCCCTCCTCCCTTCATTTCGGCCTGGACACTAGGTCTTTTATATCTAATTTCAAGTCATTTTTCATTTTAGGAGGTAATCTGTTTGGTTACTGAAGTGAAAGGACAGAACACACCTGTGATCAAAGGGGAAGGTAAATGGAAAAAACATCTCTGGAGTTCATGTACATACTAGATCCATTACCCTGACCTTGTAACACAGTTCTTCTTATAGGTTTGGTCAATTATTAGACATTTTACAGTTATTTTCAGAACAAAGAAACTATTGAGCAAGTCTGGCATGTGGTTTGTTCTTTATTAATTTAAACTGTCCCAAGTAATGATTTGAGAGAGGTCAAATATCTCTTAATAAAAAAGGAAAAAAATCCCTCCTGTATAAAGAAGTGTATTCACAGAGGTGAAACCCAGAAAATACCATTCTTCCAGATGGAGCAAGACCACCCCCTGCTACTCAAACCAACTGAGTATTCAGGATCCTCTTTAAATCAAAGAAAACCCAGATTCAAGATCTGTCTTAAACTCATTGAGGGTTTTCAAGGCTCAGATTAGGCTAATTCAGGGTTTTCCCCCAGAGGAAGTTTTAATTGTCTGCTCTATTCCAGTTAGAACAAAGAAAACCAAAGTTGGAGTGTTGCATTTTTTTCACAAAGATGGAACTTTTCTCACCCAGTCACTTTGAATTAACTTCACTTGCAGCATGAGAGCATTGGCACAGAATGGGATTGCAAGGTTTATGAGACAAAGCTAAGGGCCACAATCCCAGCCCTGTGCCCATCAGCATAGCAAGCAGGGACAATACTGCTGGTATCACACTTTAATGAATGTTTCCCTTAAGGCTCATGGATTTTTTAACTAATCTTAGGATTACATTCATTTTTGAAAAATCAGTCCTCTATCGTGCCCAGGAAACACATTAAAATTGGGAAACAGGGGAAAAATAGTATAGAAGGAAGAATCATCTCTGAACTGACTCGGAAGAACCTGGTTATCGGTTCAACCCTGGTACATGTTACTTCTTCAATTCTCTGTCTAATATTCATGTCATATTCTTTTTAACGCTTTACTGAATCAAAAGGGAATAACAGATGATGAAGAACAAGAAACAGCCGTATCTTCTCATTTATTTCCTTCCTTTATTTGAAAGGATAAATTATTTGTGATATTATCTTCCATGGCTCTGGAGGCAACTACAGTAGAGCTAAGAGTTATGTGAATTTAACAGATGACTGAAGCTTAGTAAAGTCTTTTCAGGGAGACAATGGGTAGTCTGCTTATGTGGCCCACTACAACAAAAAACATAACAAAATCCCACCAAAAGAAAAAGGATGACAATCCTCCACCATTTCCATACACCCTCATGAAATTATTTCCCATGGCTGAGTAATGTAAAAATCATGTAGAAAACAGAATATATAAAACTGCCTCTAGATAAAAATAATTTGAATTTCAATGTCACTTTTCCAGGAGCTTTAGTAAAGTGTATTTCAAATAGAAGGTATCTATCCAGGAGAAGCAGAAAACTGAAAACATCTTGCTCTGTAAATGTTGATTTGCCTGGAAACTATAACCTTGTATTGTTATAAGAGACATTTTCATTACTTCATAGACAAAGAAACCATTTTCACATCTCTTGTTAAAAGCCTTTTCTCCAATAGGATGTGGGCCCTCATCTCTCTTTCTCTGACGGACGAACAATAAAACACATTCAACTTTTTCCGTATAGGATTATAAAAAACAGGTGTTAGGAATTCCAGAGGTGCTCATTGCAAAACCCTTAGACAATCTCTATGTGCAGAAAACATGATCTTCCAGATGTCATCCTATTCCAGTGGCATGAAGCCTTAGCTGCCAGCACAAAAATTAATAATAAGCAAGGAAAATAAAATGGCACTGTCAGTATTTTACAACACATATTTGCTCAAAGGCAATCTTGTCTCATTCTAGGAAACAGCTACCACTCTACAGCTATAAGTAGGATGGTTACAGCACCTTCCACAGGAATATTTCCTCCAAAACAGTGTGGAGGGCGTCAATATAGAAGCATTGGAAAGCATCCCAAATTCTCAGTTCCCCTCTCTCATTGACCCGGTGTTTAATGATGCCTAACTGCCATACAACTCATACTGTATCTCCACATTCAGGATTGGATTCTGCCCCAATCAATCTCATGGGATTCCATGACTTTAGAGAGAAGTGTGAAGGCAGAAAACATGAACTTTTATCTGCTTTTTTTTCAGGGTTTTTTTTGTGAGCCAGAAAAAAATCTTTAAATATCCCCATAGTGATAAGGCCAATGCATATTGGAGATAATTTTTTTGCAATTGCAGAGGTGTCTGTAAATTGATAGCAGTTCATGATAGCACATTAATCAAATGTCTTCAAAAATTTTAGAAACAAATGAAAACAAAGCTTTCAATGCAAAAATATTTTTGTTGATTGGTTTTAATTTTCTCATGCTCTTCTTCTATCTAGTTTTAGCTAAAAGCAAAATATAACTGATTATTCTGTCTCTACCTCCACCTTCTTCAGTTAGGAAGCTTAGTCAAAATAGTCGAGCAATTCTTAATGGAATAGAAGCACTGCTAAAAACTCATGACAAATTTTACCGTGAAAAAAAAAAAAAAAAAAGAGTATGTCAAACTCAAATTTATCACTAAGAGGTAAGCACCTATTTCAACAATAACAGGTGTTTGGGTATGAAAAGAAGAGGTAGAAAGTGAAAAAGGGGAGAAGAGAACCCACTTAAACTGACAGTTCAGCAGACAACATACCCCTTACTTCCAAGTCCCATGAATCTATGAACTACAGACCATGTAATTACAAAATGGAACAGCATGAAGATGGAAAAGAAAGAAGGCCCACTCCTGAAGGTGTGATAGCCTCCCCACAGCAGGCCAATGCTCACCTTTTCAAAAGTTTTCCACCCAGCTTCATTCAGATTGGGTTGATCCAGCACTCAGAGAAAAATCATTATCTCCAAGGCGCTTTATCTTTTGCTAAATTCTGGGCTTTGTTTTAACAAATAGGCATTTTCCAGCAATATATTTTCACAAAAAAAAAAATTCCCAACAAGCTATTCTTAGAAGTAAGCCCATTTCCAGATCACAGATTTAGATTAAATAATTTGAAGACATTTCTAAGAAACATCTGGTTCTTCCACATGAATTTCCAAGTCTTTCCTCAGATACTCTTCATTAATCTTGTATCACTTTTTTTTTTCTTTTAAAGGAGCTAGAAAAATGACTTGTCTCTTCAAATACTAAAGGTCTGCAAAGGTAACAATTTCTTAATATCACAAAGGATGGCAAATCAAAGATTACAAAGACTCAAACATATCCTGGGCTTGCTTATGGAAGGGCTGTAAATGTAAGAACATGCAGCTTATCTTGTGGTTTGTTTTGAGGACAGAAAGAAGAAACATTCAGATTTCTGATGCTTACACTATTCGTAAACCTTAAAACACTACAGCACTACCTATGGAAAGACTTGTTCTGCCTGTACTTCCAAGCTGTCAAGAAACCCACAACTGTGGTTAGCAAGGCATCAAGCCCAAGCTAATAAGGTTCAGCTGAGAAGCAGGGCATATTATTTTAGGCTTGATGCCATGCTAGTTTGCTATATGGCTTCCAGTCAGCTCAGAGCAAAGACAGAGCAAGTTTACATCTCCATGTGAAAAATCACGTAGACATTACCTTAGATAAATAGAAAAACAACATAGGAGCCATAGGTCCTCAAGCCTGCAGACAAACTGTAGTTAGAAATGTCTTTACCCTTGCAGACAAAACATCCTAATCTCTGCCCCACTGGCGTGTTGCATTCATTCCTGGTTCACCCTATGGACCCAAGAGATGTTTCATCCCATGGAAATACATGCTCATAAAAATTTTCAGATGCTGCAACTGAACAAAGATGTGGGATTAAGAAACTTCAAGATTTCAGACATATTCCACGTCAGTAGCCTACTATTTCAGGTTTCTGAAAAAGTCCCTGAAAACAGGAGAAATTATCATGGTAAGGCCAGTAGTGGTGTCCCATGAGAACCTTGTTTGGTACTTTGAGCTATGCTTATGGCTCTGAAATGTTACATGTAATGTGGTGTTACAATATGCTCATGATATGTGTACAGTTGACTCGTCTAATATAGCGTTTTAGAAGAGAGGCCACTGTAGTGAAGATGAGGAAGAGGAACTGAGAAAATACCTGTCAATATTCACACTTCAGAGGTTAAAACCACTGGTCTAGAGTACCCAAATCTAATTTGGATTACATTAATATCTAATTCAATTAATATCTTGCTGCGTTTTTCAAAGGAGGAAGAGTTACACAAATGCTCTCCATACCTGGAAGTGTTAAGAAAGAAAAATAATTACACAAGACCTGTTAGGTATTCATGTAATGTTTTATTGACACGGCGTGTGAATACAGCAGAAGACTTAAGAACAACCTCGGAACAAATTCCTAAAGCCATTAACTGGCAACATTTTCACACTGCCAAGTCCAGACCCCAAAACTAATTCATAAGCATTCAGTAATTTTCCTTTCTCCCTAGGGACTTATAGTAATTTTAGCATTGACTTCACTGCCTGCACAAGTATGATTGAATCAATCCATCTGATTCTCACAAAAACTTTCATAAAGAAGGGGCTCAGATATCTTACATCAATCAAATATCAAGAATTGGATTTCTATGGCATTTACACAGTTCCATTGATTGAGAGATATTCGTGGGATTTGAAAAGCAAAGGCATTGTTGATATTTTCCAAGCTCACTAAGGTAAAAGTGTGTTTGCTCCACCCAATATTGGACTGGTAGCAATGTGCTGGACTTTGCATGAATTCTTCCCATACCATCTACCTGTCCAATAAAAACAGGCTTTAGCTGCAGTCTCATATACACTCCTTTTCACGAGGCAGTGTTATACTCTAAGATTTCTGTCACAGTCAAGTGAAATTGGAAATTGATTCCAACTCTATTTTTCATATTTAAAAGAAGGACGGGGGAAAGGGAATGAGTTGAAAAACATCAAAAGCTCCAGATCTGCAGCTAACACAAAATTTAGGGCCAGTTCTAAGGGGGAAAAAAAAAATCCGATAGCTTTGTATTTCTTCTTTAAGATCTGATTGTACAGCTCTTCCTTGTGAAGAAATGGAGGAAAAAGTTTGTGAAATTTTCATTTTACACCATTTCACTGAGGAAAAATTTGTACCTTTCTCTCCTCCATTTTTCTCCTTTGAACTTGAAAATTTTGGAATAGAAAATGGGTAAAATAACATGCTTTGTTCAACATGAGGTCACATTTATCCTGAATTATTGTACAGTAGATATCTTAATGAAAAATAATATCCACAAGCATACTTTTTTAAGAAGAGACCAATGTTTAATTTTGTATACAATTCAGTAAGAAAAAAGAAATTTGAAGACTTTTTCTTCTCAGCAAACCTATTTTCTGGCCCTTAATATTGATTTACTTTCTTCTGCTAATTATGACGCAGACAATTGACTTTCACAGTCCTCTTCTGTGCTGATATTTACAAGAAGCTAGAGGGCTGATTTTACATACTGCAGGTCTGAAAGTTAATCTTGTCAGTTTAATTAAATTTAATCAGTCATTTAAATGCCAAGTTTTTGTAAAGGCATTCACAAATGTCTTGGATTTGTAGTTCATGAAATGTTTTATTCTTTGAAAGACTCTCTGAATAGTCTTGCCAGGGAAGCGGTGGTAAAACGGTTTTAACAATTCTGTGAAAACTGTAGCACAGATAATTAGAGATTATAATACACGGAACAAGGCCTTGGAGAGTACATTATATTTTAACAGCACTTGAAAGCTTAACTAGAAGTTGGTCAAAGAAAACCAAACACAAAACCTTCCCTCCTTTCCCTTACCCTCTACATACAGTTTAGTCTTTTCAGCCCCCCAAAAATAAACAAAATTATGTAAGAATGAAAATACTTAGATCCAAAGTGTTTGTTATATTGCCTCAAAGATGATTAAGTCAGGTTGGTTAACATTACCCATATGGCAGAATAATGACTTGAGGCTACAGAACTAGAAACCTCATGAGGCTCTACCATTGCATACCTGAATCTTTAAAATCATGAAATGCTTCAGAATCGGGGTTCCATATTTCCTGGCGAAATGCAATACTTCATCCAGCATTGTTTTTCAATCATAAACCAAATTTTTTACTCTAATTTTTAGCAAACTTTTGTACATATTTTCCAGCTACTCCTGAGCAAATCTGAAAATACAATTATTTGATCTCCAGATTTTTTGAGAAAAACACTTAATATTGTCAGTCATACTGGTGGGTCTAAAAACTTATTCTTCTGAAGGTGATTGGGATCCGGTCCTGGCATGCAATAGAGACACAAACTGAAATGTCTTTTCAAGGTACCATGCAAAAGTTACATACCTATGTGAGGAAGGCAGAGAATTACTGCTAGATCAGAAAAAGGTTAGAAAACAAAGGATAGGATCAAGTAATTAATGCAGTAATTAATGCAGCAGTCATCACCCAGAGCCTTGAAATGATGCACAGGTTAATAAATTTGTTGCAATATCTGTTAAAACGGTGGGGAAGGTAACAGACAGCACTGACAGGTCATATGGTTATTTAGGGCTTGATCCAGGCCAGAGCAGACTACAGGGAAATGAAAACCAGAAACACAATGGTAAAACCAAATGTAAAACAGAGACAAGCACCCTTTTGAAATGCAAAAACACTAAACATAACCTAGTCTTATACCAGGCAGGATTCTGACCACCATTTCAGTTCAAGAGAAAGTTGAGACAATGGTAGGGAACTTGGAGAAAGATTCTCATTCAGTGGCAGCCAAGAACTGAGGAAATGTTAGGCTTCATAAGGAAGGAGAGGAATAACCACCTCAGCAAAGGTGATTAGCCAAAAGGCAGAACTTCTTTCAAGCAAGTTTGTAAAGCCTGGAATCACCAACACTAGAAAGGTGGTGGGCAGTCTGGGATTTGGTGGAAGCGTATAAAATACAGAATATTCTGAGAAGACTGGATGGAGCTTTTCTTCACTCCATCCTGGACTCTGTAGTGAGTGCAATAACACTGCAGTATCCAAAGCAGCTAAATAAAGTTCTTCTCCATAATGCACAGGATTGAAATGAGAAGCACACTGTCCTGAAATCTGAAGAGGCTGGGGCATAATCCAGATTCAGATAGTGGAGTAACGATATGGAAGATACACAAAGCTACTGTCACTAATAGTAATACTCTGGGAGGAGAGGGTATACCATATGCTTTAGATTACAAACCAATTGTTAGATACTACAATTAAAACTATTTGTAGGCAAGATCAGACTAGCTGCTTGCTGAGAAGTTCATGAACCTCTTTTAGCATCCAGCTGGTGAGTCTGCACATGCAAAGCCTGCGAAAGCAAAGTGTTCTGAAGCTATTTTCTTGTGGCAGCAACAGACATAGGAAGATCCTGTGAAACCAAATCAATTTTAAAAAGAAGGTTACTCAGACTCCCACAGTCTTGCTTGAGTTGTGTTTTTCTGATCTTTTAGTCAGCCTCCCTTTTTAATTTTCACCAGTGCTCTGAGATACATGATTTAATATTTCAAATTCATTGCCTTTCTGATCTAGATTTACCAGGCACTTTGAAGTCAGACAAAACAAATGCATGCTTCTTCTTTTGCTATGCATGTGAAAATTTATAAGAACAAACCATTCCTCGTGCTTTAAAAAGTGGCCTAGAAATACATATCGTAAAAAGAATACTTATGGGTCTGTGAAATAAACTTAGAGAGAAAGTAACTTCTTTTAAGAAATCACCTTTAGACAATTTAGCAAAGGCAGCTTTCTGTGCCCGAATTCTTTGTAAACCATTTATTCAGGCAATAGTTGAAGACAATTATTCAACCACACTCTTACAAAGGAAAGCAAGATTTGTAAGAGAGATACTATCTTGCAAGTCCATAGAATCACAGAATCAGAATCACCAGGTTGGAAGAAACCCACCAGATCATCGAGCCCAACCATTCCCACCAATCTCTAAACCATGCCCTTCAGTACCTCATCCACCTGCACCTTAAACATCTCCAGGGAAGGCGAGTCAACCACCTTCCCAGGTAGACCGTTCCATTGCCTAATGACCCTTTCAGTGAAGAATTTTTTCCTTATGTCGAGACTAAACCTCCCCTGGTGAAGCTTGAGGCCATTCCCTCTTGTCCTGTCCCCTCTCACTTGGGAGAAGAGGCCAGCTCCCTCCTCTCCACAACCTCCCTTCAGGTAGTTGTAGAGAGCAATAAGGTCTCCCCTTAGCCTCCTCTTCTCCAGTCCATATAACTGGAGAAAGCAGTCAAGTTTTCAGACATGTAAGCCTTCCTCCAGGTCATTTTTTTTCATAAGCTGGTATATTAAAGTAAACCGTTTACATCCCAAAACTATTGTAGCTACAACACTAATATCAATACTCACAAAGCTGAAGACTGACAAGGCACATTGCATATGAATATAAGATGTCAACTGAATACTGTTTTAGCATAGTGGCAAACAAAAAACCCCAAAGCTTTACCAACAAATATTTCTACAAAAGTGTACATGGAAGTTCTACCTTAAAGGTCTTCCTGGTGAGAATGAAAACCTAGCAGGGCTTTTTTGGTTTATTTCAGTTTTTTACTGTTGTTGTTAATAGGAATGTCCTGTTCAAAGAACTTCAATGCCAGGGAAAAAAAAGACAGACACAGGGTGACTTGATTCTGTAGATTCCTCACAGTTATAAACGAAATACCGGAAAACACATCTGGGAGCCACATTGCTGAAGGTTGAACAAAATGAACCAAATGATCTGAGTGCCAAAGTAGTGCTCGGACTGGAGGCAGATAGAGCCCTGTATATACAGGAGACTAGAAATGTGAAGCATCGTGTTTACCTCCAGCATCTGCAGTTGAGAGATTCCAACTTTACCAAAAATGTTTTCAATATAAATGCGTCAGATCTTGTTTAGTTCTCCCAGACATGCAATGAAGTGAGACAGCAAAATGCTGGAGAAAAATTGCAGTTTTTCTTCTCAGTTTTTCTTCTATGCCTTTCCCAACTTAACGCTGAAATAATAGCACTACTTGGATGTGAATGCCCACCTTGCTCTTCCCACCAGAGGATATAATTACAGATAACAGGAGCTGCTCAAAAGCAAACTTTAAGCTGTTGGAATGCATGTTATACATGGAGACTCCTCAATTTTTACAGTTGAGGGACCCCAGACCTTATGTCTAGAATGTTTGGAGAACCAAACCTAACTGACTGCTTGGAAGCTCAACCAAGAGTTTTCTTCTTACAGGGCCTTGTGTATCACAGCTAGGCTGCTGCTGAATGCTATGCTTGTCCACAAACATGTAACTGCTGTCAATGACAGAAGAAATCATTCCTAATTTGTCCTTGGAAATGGTCTTACCTAGGTAAGGGTTTTCCACTACACCGGATGCTTACTTATCCTTTCTTTTGAAGGCCTTTAAGACTGATTGTTGTTTTCATCTATGGCCTATTCTTCCTCAAATCTCCATGTTACCGTTTTCACACATGAACACAGCCATAAGATGAAGAAATAGAAGTCAGTTGTATATGTCTTCAGCTAGACAGTACCCTTTGAACAGGCATCTTTCGCAGTCTTCAGTTAGGGTCACCCAGCCATGCCTGCTGCAGCACTTCCAAGGTCACACAAAGAACTGCAGCCCCACAGCCTGCTTCATCTCAGCAGGCCTCCCAGGCCACGGTGGTGATTACCTGCAGCGCCACAGGATGGACACCAGCTGTTAGGGAAGCAGATCTTGCTGGTATTGTTGCCATCTCAAAAGGGCAGCCACCATTCCCATCCCTGTCTGCAGAAAGAGGAGCCCTGCCAGTGCTCCAGGTCTCACTGCGACAAGGTAACTGCTCTTCCCATGGTTGCATCATGCCATGTCTTCCTTGGACAAGGAAGCATCCAAGCATGAGACCAGAGCTTGATTTGTACTGCTGCACACAGACTTGGTCTAGAAACAGTCAATGTGCCTCGGCATGTGCAAGGGCATTCATTGTCAACAGGTTTTAACAAGAAGCTACGAGCTTCTGTAAGCTTTAAACTAAGCAGAGGCTCCTGGCACAAAATGAAATCACAGCCAAACTTTTAAGTGAAATCCAAATATACCTACAATTATCATAGAAAACTCATTTAGTAAAGGCTGGGGAAAGGAAGAAAAAAAAAAAAAAAACAAGCAGAGAGAGAAAGGTATTGCACCTGTTGAATGCCAGCAGTTACCAAGACAATATTTACCATGGCTAGTCTGTTTGTAGTGTAAGGTGTTGGGTTTGCTTTGTTGGGATTTTTTTTTCCTTTTTGAAGAAGATGATTCTATGATTGAGCATGGCCTCTCATTTTGTTATGCAGCCTTCCAGAACAATGAGGCCCCATGAGCTACAATGCTGAATATAATAAATAGCTTTAATTAAATAGAAGCTGTGGGGAGTTTTGTTTTTGGTTTATTGTTGTTTTGTTTTTTAAAGCCAAATTGCTACTCCCAGGATATTTTAGTCAGCTCTACAGAAATGTAGACATACTAGAATCCATGAGAAACCAAGGAAAGTATTAAGAAGCTGAAGAGTGAGTACAGCTGGGGAAAATATTGGAAGGAGTAACTGCTGTGTGTAAAGTTTAGCTGAGCAATGACTGAGAGGACATATGTTAACCGGCTATGATCATCTATTAGAAATAAACAGCTAGCAGAATAATAACAAGTTAGGATAGTAAAAAAGAAACGGCTAGAAATCATGACAACACTAAGAAAGGCAAACTTTAGTCTAAACATCAAATATTTTTGTACCATAACAAGCCCTAGGAAGAGGAATATTCCAGGGGACCTGTGTGAAATACCTTTGCTTAGTACATGCAGTTTCATCTTCATATTTTAAAGTCAGTCAGTATGGTGGACAAAACTGTCAATCTCAGAAACCAGAGTGTGTTTCTCTCTACGAGCATTATCTTCCAGATAAAGGACCTGCTGGTTGCAGGGAAGATCATTCATTGCAGAAATCACTACTAGAAATTATCTGTTCCTTATGCAAGATGATTAAAAAAAAAAAAAAAAAAAAAAAACCCAAACATTAAATGCCTTGTTCATCAAAATGCTAAAGCTGGAGTAATTTGGTAAAATTTCTGCCCTCTTTCTTTGGGCAGAATCTTTTTTTTTTTCTTGGAACAAAATTAAAAATACAGGCCATTTTACCCCAAATCCCAGGATATTTTAGCAACAGTATTCATCTGTCTGAAAATTTTCCCGTCTCAGGGCTCTTGAGCTGGTACCTCTTCTGTAATTGGTTCAGTAAAAACCAGGTGTATATCCTCTAGGGTCATCTCAGTGGATGTATATTCAGGAATGACAATTTCTGGATGATATTCAAACATTCCTCTGGATCCATGTCATCTTGGCAAACAGTTATAGATGCACATACTGACCTGTATCTCTTCATCTGCTCTGTGTTTTGTTCAGCCCTGTAACCACAGCCAGTATATGGATTTCATCACACAGAGGTGCCAAGTCTCTGCAGAATTAGAAAAGAGGAAAAGTGCGTGACTCATCCTGAAGAAGACCAGATGTAATGTTACCATTACCTGTTAAAGAGAACAGATTATCATTTTAAAACTGTCTTGATTTTCAGAGGTTACACTGACAGCTTCAGAGTTTTTGTTATCACTTTGAAGAATTGCTCCTCAAAAGGTCCTTTCTCCTACAGCGGATGCACAGAGAATGTAGCTTCAGCAGGTTTCAGCTTCAGCCCACCTTTTAAGTATACTCTTCAACAACTGCAGTGCCAAAGGGATTCTTCATGACTTTGTGAATCTTAATCAAAATGCTAAAAGATAAACACCATATCAGTGCTAGAACGTGCTGCTTGGCTTCCTACAGCACACAGAGACACAGAAAAGTAAACCGAGTCTCTCTCCAAAGGTTACATCTTTATGTTCAGCTTAGGCCAAGGAATAAGGCTGACTCTTCAAGTTGACTACTAAAGTGATTTATGTGACTCTGTCTTTACAAAAATCTTCCCTCTGCACCACCTCTCTCTGATGTGCCCAATTTGGTATAACTTACTGATGAGAGTACTTAGGAATGTTTAAGCAGTCCCTTCCATGCCACCATCTTTTCTGTAAGCTTACATTTTCCTCTTCTCTTATCTTGAAAACATAAAACATAGGATACCATCCTTCAGTAACTGCAGACAAATCATCTGCATTCCAAAATGCAGCAGTTGAATGCTTCAGTCATTTAAGAACTGCTGAGAGTTTAGACGTAACTTCCCTCAAAATAAATACCCACAAGGAAAAAATAAGGAAGAGAAATGTGTCTATCCAGTTACATATGCGCATTTGGTACATGATGCAATTCCCCATAAATTTTACTTCAGTGACTTACTCAAGGAATAAAAATTAAAATGAAGAGCTGAATTAGGTAGTGAAGAAACACTTTAGTCTGTAAGAAATTAAGTTGACAGTGCATTCAAAGTCCTCCACTAGTATTTACATAGTTAGTTTGATCTGTTCCGGAGACTGAAATCACAGGGTCAAGGTATGTGATCTGGTAAGCATTACTTATTATTCTGCCTGGAACACTGTTTCTTTTGGTACCATTACATGTTTGCAATAAACCAAGGATATCACTTTTCCGTGAGTTTGTGGGTACACTTGAAAGTGACCTTGTCTAGCAGAAAGCAAATCTCCACTTTGTTTATATTCATGCTTAACCACTACTGAGTCCAGGGCCCCCAGCCTATCCCCAGGCTGAGATCATAGAAATATTGCAGCTCACATCAAAGCTGACCAGAGGCCTGAGACAATCAACACAATGACCTCATGTTAGAGAGGGTCTGAGTTCAACAAGCTTCATCTGATGCCTTTACACAGAGTGCCAGCCCATCTGAGCTGGGATTTCAGCATTCCACCTCGCTGCTGCTCACCACAGCAGAACAGAAAAAAAAAAAAAAAAAAAAGAGAGAGAGAGAGAAATAGATGATTTTCATATAGAATGTCTACTAACAAAGCCAGGCAGGAATAGAATCATAGAATTGTAGAATCATTTACGCCACAAAAGACCTTTAAAATCATAATTTCTAAAGTCAAATAGTTTATACCCAATAGTTTCCCAAGCTGACATAAAAAGTTTTCTAAGTTGAAACCACACATACCACCTGGAGAAAAAGTGTTTTTGGAGAATGAATGAACCAGAGATAAGAAAAAACACATGCATTTCCCTTAGCCATCTTAATTTTTCTCTATTTATAATACATGACTGGCATGGAACAGTCAGTTTCTTGCTCTGCCAATTTCATTTTGGGACTGAGAGAAGAATTCTCGACATGGTTTGAGAGGAGTATGAACTCCTTTCAGCTTATATTAGCAAGAGCAGATAGGTCAGGGGACCTGATAGGAGGAAAAAGAGAGTAGGAATTTCCAGGGAAGCCCCTGTTGCTGATGAGGAAAAATTGTTTACATGTGAAGGCTGTTCCCACAGAGATATTTGAACAAGAGAAAAATACTCTGTTGTGGCTCAGGACAAAAGAGGTTTCTGTTCTCCTGAAATTTCTGTTACATCCTACTTGAGAAATTTCAAGTCCACCTCAACAATATTTCAGTATTTCTTCCACCCTAGTCGAAAGAGAGACAAAATAAAGAGAAGACAGCAGTGCAGAAACACACTCAAATTAAGTGTAATTTTAATACAAAGTAATGATGGAACCATTTTTAAGTTTGGAATAAATTATCATATATATGCATTTATGTAAAAATCAGTGTTCCAGGATGTTCTGAAATAATGGTTAAAGAAATCATCCATCTACAGACAGCGTAGTGGTACTTACTCATATGATGCCCCAAACTTCCCTTTATTAATACCCTCATTTAGTCTCTTTTTTTAAATACATTTTCCTAATGTTGGTCATTCAAGAAAACACTTCCCTTGACAGATAATTGATTTCAGATTCAAAAACAGTGGCAACCAATATATCCACTGAAATATTAGCCATTGTGAAGTTCCAGTGGTCTCTACTAGACAGGCAGTACTACACTCATGCTCTGGAAGAGCTATGTGAAACTCTGAAAGAGGAAGTTTTTAAATTACCTGAGCCAGAATTTCCTGGCATTGAATATGCTCATGAAAACTTGCTTAAACTTAGCTAAGTTATCCAATCTGGGAAAGGAAGACTTGGGGCAAAAGGAAGTCACCAGGTATCTCTGGGTGCCCTGAAACAGGATTTAGTGGGTATGCATCATGATTCTTTAAAAAGAGAGAGGAGAACAAATCCACTAAACTGATACTCTTCTCTTGAAGTGCATATGAAGAAAGGCTACTGTAAAATCAAGCCCTCAAAAGCAAGGACAGAATATAATCAAGAATGCAGCTCATAGACCAGGAATTACTTATGCTGCAGTGTGGTCCAAAGAGTGACATTTCTGCCCCTTGGACTTGACTGAATTTGCTTGGAAGTGAGAAGACACAAGGAGTCCAAGCCTACAGGCCACTTATTTAAAGCAAACTTTGAAAAAAAACCCAATTTCAAGGGTACCTAAGCACTTACAGATGCTGACTTATGCTCCCTGACATCATGAGTTATTAGTCACTTCATCCAACAAGGTGTTTTGAAAAATCCAGGCAGACATCTAAGTACCTTTGAAAATCACATCTGCATGGGTTCAATATTACTTTTGTATTAATAATGTGGTGATCAGCTTATTAAGAAAAACAAGTTTTAACTGCTTTCATTCAACTGGACAAAACCAATAATAAAATAAATGGGTGATCTAGATTTAAAAAAAAATTATACTTTTTATTTAGTTAGTATATTGAAGGTCATTTTACTGAACAAACAAAATCTCTCTCAGACACTCTACAAATTTTTAATCAAACTTCCATTTGCATCCAAAGTCAATCAACTGGAACACACATCTCTTTACAGAGAGCAGCATAAAAAATAAAAACCAATCAAAATCAAAATTTAAATCCATTGTTTATGCCTTGACTTCTTATTCAGGTGAGAGTTCAGTGAAAAATACTACTGTAGGCGTTCCTAGGGACCAAACCATGAAGTATCATATAAAGAGTTCCTAAGAAGCTTAAATAAAGCCATTTCCTAACATTTTAAATTTTAGTTAACCCTATTAGCTATTTGCTAACCCTACTGCATTCTTGTATGATAACAGAACAAGTGAAAAGAAAATATTGTCTGAAGAAGCATTTCTATGTTAACACCTTTCCAAAAACTCCAGCAGAACAAATCTGTAATACTTTAATTTAAACATCCACCGAGCATAATAAACCTTCCTAGTCCAGCCATAACTGTCTATGATGGTAAAAATCTCCCTGTTAGTAAAATGTTGTTTTGAGGCCACAAAATCTATTGTCTTTTGAATCAATACAAGAAAAGTATCCAATCCACTTAGGAGACTTGAAGAGGAGAAAGAAGGGTATATTTGTTCTTTTAATAGCCGCTATCACAGTAGAAAGGTTTGTGACTGCCCTGGAGATTTGGAAGAAAGAGCATCTTTGGAACAGAGGAGGCGATGTTTTCTCCATATAGCACTTGCTAGTTCCCAAGAGTATCCACAATTTTCTGACTACACTGTCTTAAAGTCAGAGACAAACCCACTGGCAGTCACTCTACTGTCTTCAGCAGACTTTGGAGGAGCAGCTAAATGAATAATGATTTATTTAAGTGAAATTCTTTACTGCATCCCCTTTTTCTATACTTCCACAACAACACAAATCATCACCTATAGATGATGATTCAGCCAGAGGTTGAGAAGTTGAGCACTGGAAACCCATCAGTCCTATTTTTTCAGCTACAAGATTAAATTTTCCTGTGACAGATGCTGCCTGGAGAAGTTCTACACTTGCAGCTCCACCAACACTTGCATCCCTAATTTCTATGACTACCATCAGCTTCTTTTGACACCTCCAAATGGAGACCTCTTAAATGAGAATGGTTCTTCAGCAGCCCCTATTTGAAAGCACAATTAATTGTGAATCTAACAGAGTGATAGTTATACATAAATCTGATTTTACCTCATCAGACATCTAATCTATAAGTGTAAGTAGGCTGATAACTGGCTCTTCTCTCCTGTGGCGGGGATTTGAGCTGATAGCCCCATAACAGAAGATTTCTTGCCATTCTACTTCTTGTTACTATGTAAAGAAGCAGGGCTTGCTAATGAAAACTACTTTTTTGTGCCATTTTCAATTATAAGAAGATTTGTGAAGGGGTTTCGGATATGTTGTGCTTATTCCTTGCCTCCCTACTACCTCCTGTATTCACCTTTTTATTTTGCCTTTCATCTCCTTTCTGATGCTCCACATCCCATCATGCCACGCTGCACTGGTTAAATAAACCCCTAAATCTAGCTTTTGTCCAGCCCTAATCCTTTTATTTCCTAAATCTTATTTAATCTGAAGGGCTTCCTTTCATCTCTTTAAATGTCAGTTGGGTCACTACTGTTTCCTATCATCAGCTCCTGCAAATCCTGTATGGAGTTAAAAAGCTTTCAAGTGTTTCTATGATTCTCATTAGATTCTGCTCTCCCCAACACCTGCAAAACACCATATTGCTGCTGTTCACGCCCTCTTGCCTCCCCCCTTCCCAAGACAGCTCACACTTCACAAGAACAATAATCACATTAGAAAGGGTTTCCCATTTTTTTCTGGACAACTCCCTGCCCTAGTTCCGGCTCAGAGATTAGCAAGGCTTGGTTAAATATTGTTGTTTAATACAGTGCAGGAAAAAGAAAAGTTTTTACATGGAAAGGATCGGTGAGAGGGTCACAAAAGCAGCCTTCCGCAGTGCCACAGAAAAGTGGTTATCAGCTGGTTTTTCATGCACTAACTCACTGCTTATAGGGAAAGTTGGCTGCATTTCGCTTTTGTGCTACTGCCTCTCCTCTTGAATCCCCTCACTGGCCAGTGGAGCAAATCCGGATCAATGGAGTGTGGGGGGGAGAAGTAGTTTTCAAAAGTCTCTCTGTAAGGAGCACCCATTTGTTAACACCCAGCAGGTATCTGCAACAAGGTCCTGCCTTCCCACAACAAGATATTTCACAGTGAGTCCTTCTGCTGGATGAGACATTGAGCAGAAGTTCCTCTGAGAGGACAACTTAGTTCTCACACTGCTGACTTGCAGACCATGCATGCCAGCTCTCTGTTCCATCTCACAGGGAGATGGTACAAACTCCTTATGTGTTTCCTGCTCCTCACACTCATCCACAGCATGGGTAGCAGCAGTAAAAGCCACAGCTCAGAGCTGGCAAGCTTAGGAATACCATCCTTTCCAAATGGAGATAATTCTGCTGTTGCCACACTGTGGAGGGAGAGGAGTGCTTATCAAGATGTCCAGCCTTCCTTCAGGCACCTTCTCACCTTGTCCTGCCCACTCACCTCCCTCTAAAAGCTCTCAGTGATTTTAAAGAGTCATTTAGTGTTTCACAATTTTAAAATAAAATACATGGAACTTATTTGCATTTTTTCCCTATCAGGCGGTGTCAAGTGAGATTATGAACCCTCAAATGACACCATGGTCAGTACACTTACCAAGTGACGCACACCCTGATTTCTTACCAACAGATACCATGTACTGAGAGAAGGACCATTCAAAGCCACCACTCAACAGAATCCTGGGGTCATAGCTGTCAGGTAGAGAAGAGCAAGTTCCCATAGCCCTCCATGCACAACCCCCTATGACTGTAACAGGGGACAGGCAAACGCCAGTGTTATTGTGCCAGTCCACACCCTCTGTAGCCAACTCCAAGCCCTGCATTTCACCAGCTCATTAGCATTTTTTCCTCATTGTTCATGCACTGAAAGCTAACCATTTATACCACTTGGACAACATCCATATCTTCAGATAAATTGGATTTTTGGATGAAGCACAGAGAGAAACGGATACTGGCAGCACACCACAGCCAAGTCTCTCCCTCCCATCATAGGTCTGCCCCTACTCCACCCTGCAGCCCTGGGAGCTGAAGCCTGCTGCTGCCAGAGACCTTACTCCTGAAAAGCCTCAGTGTGCAGGATGGCACCCTCACCCTCAGCTGGGGTGAAGCAGCCAAGTCAGTTACTTGAAACACAGTGTGAATAGTTTTCTTGAATTCTTATGTTAAATCGTGCTCCAAAGGTGAAAGCTAATCTTCATCTCACTTCTGTTTTGTCTGGTGTATTTCCACCTTTGCTTCTGGATCATACTCATCTTTCCCTCAGCTCCCAAACACTACCTCCTAAACCCTACTAAGAATGTCAGACATTGGATTTCATGCTGAATGCTACCACTTGGATCTACTGCATGTAACCAGTCGAACTGGCTAGGGCACCACTGCAGTCCACAGCTGCTCCTATTTACACTTAGAAGCAAGTTGTTATTTGCTTTCTTTTGCACAACACAAGCCTTTTCTCTCTGCAGGCATGCAGTAGCGTGTCTGCACCCTTGTGCTACTATATTCAAGTCTTAGACAGGATATTCCAAGTCGGGCTACAGAGGTATTTAGCTATGCTGAAATATTATCTAAGAATTCAATAGCAGGATGAATGGGACTGTGAAACTAGCATGGAAACAAATGAATTTTAAATTTCTCCTCAATGATCTCTGTCTTATAATTCTCATACAACATCCTCTAATGCTTTTAATTAGATTTTGCTGAGTGTGAGTTCAGTATTTTACTCTTAATTATATTCTAACAAAGTTAACCAAGAGCTACAAAATTAAAAAGAATGTTTTAAAACCACAAATGCCTTATACAGAATGTTGAACAGCTTGCATCAGGATTCAGAATCCAGCCTTACCTCCAACACAGATACCAAATACTCCTACCCTGAGGGCCATGCACCACCCTTGAAATCCCTTGCTCCAGTGTGTATTAATAACAGGAGCCAACCCAGCCAACCCTCCCAGAGGCAATTTTCCAGCATCATTCTGGATACTGCAGTCAGCCAGGAGTGATCACAATAAGCAGGAGGGACCATCCTGCTTTGGTGGGAGATGAGATAAGCTACGTAGATGCAAACTATGATTGTTCCCCTCCATTCCTGGGACCTGGCTGGGTGACCAAGCCTGGTTGTTGCATTTACTTGGTACTGACAAAAGCAGTAAAGATCAAAATGTTTTACATCTCACCAGTCATTTATAATGCCACTTCATCATCCACCAAAGAGTATGTCGTTTCATCTACCAAATAAGACAAGTTATTCATGAAAGGGGAGTCCTCTCAGAAAAATGCAAATGAAATTCTGTGCTTTCCTGGATGGGAATACAAATATCTGAGAGAGAAAAGACCAGCAAAAACGGGGGTTGGGGGGGAAGGTAAGAAAAAAAAAAAGTCTGACACATGACAAACTAAACAAGTCTAGAATATTACCCCAAAAATACTCAAAATCCACAACCCAAACCTTTTATGCATAAAAAGGATAATCATGCAGTTTTCAAGATAAAGCATATTTCATCTAGCAGTGAAGGTCCTGTTATCCCGAGTCAATAAAAGATAATGAGATCTTATTTTCCCGTGAAGGCAACAACCAAAGGAGGAAGCTTCCAATGCAGCCAAAACCTAAATTTAGCACCACTAGTTTAAAATCAAACTTCCATTTTGTAGGGCTGCAATACAAAGAATGTTAGATGAGTGTAATTTGAACATGGAAGTTTAAAGCTGGAGAGCAAACAGTCCTGCCACACTCTGAGCCTGACAGAGTAGATCTGTTGAAATACCACTATGAAAGAAACACCGTAACTGATCTGTGGGATGAATGTGTTGCTGTGAGATGGTCTTGGTCAGTCCAATATGAAGTTACATGGGAGAATAAAACTGTGTTAATATTAGGAATGCATGAATGTTCCAATTTTATAAAGATTCAGCATGTCCAGTAACAAAAAGGACAGCAGTGTAGCCCATCGGTTCTTCAAAGTAATGTGGAGACCAATTTTTAATCAGGAAGTCTGCTATGGTATATACCTCATAGGCTGCATTCAGGACTACTCATCCCATGTGCATATGAAACATTCCAATGTATCAGCCAAGTTCCTAACTGAGAGAAGCAGCAGTGCATTTCCCAGTACTTAAAAAAATACAAAGCATACAGAAATGCTAGCAATAGGAGGTATAACTGGTAGACCACCATTGGTGGTTCTGGTATTTTTAGTGTAATATTTAAAAAAAAAAAAAAAAAAAAAGACAAGGGACGAACAATACTGAACACAAGGTTCAAAATATGCCTAAAAATTTCTAACATATCATGTGATCATCTATGCACATAGGCAAGGTTTCTGTTGCATGTTTGCTACTTCTTCCAGGGCCCCAGTTCAGAAAGCACACAGAAACAAGAAACACCTAGGCATATTCCACACTGGTAAGTTGGAGAGAAATATAAAAGCAAATTGCTCAAATCCTTTTTTTTTTCATCTGGATACGCTTTAGAATCTTTCATATCCCGAGATCATCCTTCTCCAGGAATTACATGACTTGCCCTTTACCAGAGTAGGTCACAAATAGTAAATATGTCTCATAATAGAAAGCTGGAAGCTACGGAAAATAATCGCAGTTGGGTCTTGAATTTCTTTTCCATTTTTCATGAAACATTCAAAATTATTTCTCCAACTCATTTTTTCTAAATTACAATAACTCTAACTTCAGGTCATCAATTTGACATGATCAAGACCAGGTAAGCAGGACACAGACACCTTATCTGGAACATCTCTGGAACATCTGGCCCACATTATGAAGAATGACTAAATTTGCTGAGGCAAAAAAAGGTACTAATGTAAATTTCCACCAAGTCTCTCAGAAAAATGAGGATTTACACATTTGTGATGACTTTGTCTCTCTTTTTTTTTTTTTGTCTATGTTGAACTTTCTGATGGAGCACGTTCACTCAATTTTCCATTACACTTGGCAGGCCCAGGACAGTCATGTAGCCCACATGGGGTTGTGGAAGGATTTTATCTGCTTGCCCACTGCACTGCCACACATAGAGCACACTGGATCATGACCATCAGTACCTTCTCATCAGGTGGAGAAATAGGAAAGCATGATCTGAGAAAGCATCTGTAATTCTGGTTCCCATCATAAACCCTGTCACTAACAATGACATAGGTACTTGTATATTAATTCAGTATTTATGCAGGTAGCTAGATTTGTAACCCCAGAGCATGAAACCTCTTCTCTATCCAAAACAGGAGCAGGGGTAGTAGACATGTCTAAGCAGAGCCTCCTAGTGATGCAGGGAATATCAAAACAGCAAGTTGTGTGCGTCTGTCTTAAACAGCATTAGACATCAGCGGCCTGAACAGTTCTCCCACTAGGCTTCAAGCTCTCTGGAGTGTATCTGGTCATCTTACCAAGGATGTGACCATTTAAAGTAGTTTTGGGAACAGAGAGCTTCTTATAAGCCTCCTGTGTCAGATTCTCTTTACATGCACCATTAAAACTGTTTGAAAGAAAACTGAGTGTAACAGTGATCATAGATTATGAGTGTAAAGAAAAGTATGACTCTAACTGCCATGTACATGGGTCACAATGTGGACAAGTGCATCTCACTTCAGCTGGCTGAACAGTTTTACATTAAGACTTTTAGAAAACTCTCAGCATTGTATGCACGTAACAGTTGAAAATGCTCAAGAGTTTATAGGCTGCGATATACACTGTGTTGTTCGGTGGTAAATATAACCTTTACTAAACACAAGTTAGAAAAGCTTTCCCTTGTAAACACAACTTCTTTTGTAGAGTTCATGATTACTATTGCTGCCATATTCACCATCAAATTATATGTATTATTCAGCCAAGGAAATGCTGAGTAAGGTCATCAAGTTGCTGTAGTTAAAAGAGAATAAAGGCAGAAAGGGTAAGTAATATCACAGAAAGGAACCAAAAATGATCCTTATCACAGAGAAAATTAAATCCTTTCCTCCACTCACACTGCCAAGCAAATGTTTGGGTTTATCTGTCTTTTGTGCTGTCCTGAATGCGGGGGAAGGCCAAGTCAATTCTGAGGTTGTCCGGGCAGCTCAGCCCAGCCTCATCAAAGCAGTCTGACAGAGAGATGTAGCTTTTGCCTGGGAGTACAAGACTGTTTCACATCTCCCTGTGAACAAGCTCAATTGCAGCACTGTCTACTTTAATCAGGCCTCTCTCCCAAAGCATCTGGATGGAGCCTCACAAAAGAGATGCTCAGAAAAGGAGCTGGCTGCTTGCCCTGCTGCAGCTGAAGAATTTGAGTGGGATGGAGGGGATGGTAGGGGTGGGGGATGCATTATTTCCAGTGGAGGAAGATATGCAGCCAAAAGATATCCCAGATTTGAAGAAACTATCAGCTTACAGAACCAATATGTTTTCTTACAGGAGTAAGAGTAGGAGTGGATGGGATAGATTGGCTGGGGTTTGAATGGTCCTACCCCATCTCCAAATCCCATGGCTAAATCTAGTCAAATCTAGGCATAATTTCTTCTCTTGCACTGTAATAATTCATGGAATTAATAGTAACAGAATCAAACCCAAACCAGGCCCAGTCCTCTGCCAAGGTTATTTTCATTGTGCAGTCATTCACAGGGACAGAGGGTACAGAGATGTCATGTACAGATTGCCTGTCAGGCTTTTAAATCCAGTCTGCACAAATGCAAGCAAAACAAAGTACAAAACAGTTATGAATAGTTTCTAGTATCATAGGCTGTCGAGTTGTGATGTTATCATAAAACCTGGGGACACGAGCAGACATCACACTGACAAAAAAGTTCCTACATGACAGATCAAGCATCAATTTACCTGAGAGACAGAGGTAGAGGTCAATATTCTAAGGTGGCTGTAACCCACAAATTAGCACTCCCTGGAGCAGTCCTTTCTCTCTCACATCATATAACCAACATGTAGTCACATGCAATTGCAATGACATTTAGTGTGCACTGAGGGTGGACAGTGTCCTGGCTGGTCAACCACCACAGTCACAAAGGGCATCTGTTCTAGGGCACATGTATGGCAACAGAAATCTCTCCAGCCTAGATGTTTTCCTCTCTCATGGAAGCAGTGGGTTGCAGCAACATGTCTCAGCTCTGAGCAAGATCATATGGAGAAGCAGGATAACATCTCTGCACAAAAGACAGCAAATTATCTTTCTCTTTATGTTCTTGTACATTATTTTGAAGGAGCATTACAAGTCATATGTTTGCCAAAATTTATATCCCTAGCATTTGGAAATGGGACTGCAATAATTAGGCACAGCCATATCTTTTTACACAGAAGGTAAAACAAACAGCAATATTTGCAGTAATGTGGCCATTGCATGTACTGAAGATTCTTCTGAGCTCTGGAAAACCCTGAAACTTGTTGTTTTGATACTAGCTCACTGTTCAGTAATCACCCAAGCTTGTGGTGGTCAAAAGAGCTAGACCAGGACAGCTCATCTCCTTGCTCCCTTTCACTCACAGCTTCTGTGTTTGCTGCCAAACACTGAAAATCACCCTACTGCAGCCTGCTAAGCCTTTGGGACCACAGGAGTAGAGCAGTCAAGGCACTTGCTCTTAGTAACTACCCCAGTGCTGTGGGAGAGAGGCAGAAAGTCCTTTTGGAAAATTGAATACATGTAAGAATCAAGAGGAAAAATATCTGACCTTTTAAGTTTTACAGAGTGCAGGTTGCTACCTGTTTGCCTCTCTTCATTAAAGAGCAAAACAGAAAACCTTGAGTCTCCCTGTGTCACATCCACAGCTTTAACCAGAAACTTCAGCCTTGTTTAGTAACACAAACTGCAGAGCCCTACCTGAGCTGCTGTCAGGAGCAGGTCTCTGCTGCAACACTAGCTCTGAGCACTGGCAAGTTATTAACTATGCACCTCTTTTTCCTGCTGAGTAAAGCCTGGGATGATGAGCTCCAATAGTGGACATGTAGGGAGTGGGCTATGTGGGAAATGGGGTACTATCTATGGAGAAAGGAGGACTTACCCTCCCTTGAAGCTGGTATTTGCCTAGAGGGCAAACAGATATAAGAGCCTCAGAAATTCCCCTTCTTTGCTCTCATGCACATGAGTCAGCTGATACCTCAGCTAGAGGCAGGAGCACCAGTGCTCCAGGTGCCCTCTCTTCCCTCCTTGCATGTACTGGAGGTAGGAAAATTGTTCTTGGCAGAAATTCAGTGTGTATCTCTGCCTGCAAAGGTCTTCATTGCAGAAGAAGTGAGAGAGCTCCTGGGAGCCTTAAAGATCCTCAGGACTTTGGTAAATAACAAACTTTTTCAACACAAGATTTAGTAGCACCTCAGAGAACTTAAACCAACTCTGCTTCTAAATATTTGCTCCATCAAACCCAGTAAAGCTGCTACAGTCTTTGCATCTACTGAGAACGAGGCAGAGGTGGATTCAGCAATCCTGCATGCTTCCTGCTCTGGTGGTGATTTTTACCAGAGTCACTTCAGTCACAGGTAGCAGTGGAAGCATTCCTTTCAGGCCATTTTATTGACACAGATGTTTTATACATTTTTTGCCTCCACTGCAGTAGACAGTACCTGGTTAGACTTTGGAACTGCACACCAGCTACACTTGGTCAGCAGAGCAGAGATAACCTTACCTCTTAGAAAAAGCCAGTCTTCTAAGCTCTGTAAACCTCCAAAACCCAGTCCTTTTCCATAAATCCTTTGTATGAGGGTCTTGGAAAGGCAGCACAAAAGAGAGAGATTCTCCAGTACTGTTACAGAAAATAAGCTAGAGACCAAATTATTTCCAAGGCAGTAGAATCTAAAAGACAGCCTCAGGTAGGTAAACTACGTAAAATACCGACTCAGTAGCTGAATTGGAGACTCTTGGGAAACAACCATTTTCTCAGTTTCCTAGAGTTCTCACTTCCCTTTGCACCAGCACTCAGCCCCTCTGTCCATTGGCTGCCCTGGCTTGTTTTGGGGAGCTAGCAGAGAAGTCACAGTACTTTAGCAGTGAGGCAGCAAGAGGGACAGTTTTGTACCAGTTTCCCTCCCTGATGTAGCTCAGGAGGTGGGAAGCAGTGCAAAGGTGTTGTTGGGGGAAAGAGACATGATTAGCCATGAGGAATAGAGCTATGGCAGCAAGCCTCACCTGTAGAAATCAAAGGTAAAATGTTTCTCTGTTTTGTGTCTTGCACTTTAACATCACCAGTTTCCAGGTTTTACTCCTCAGGTTTGCTCTTTGTGCTCCTTAGCAGCCACAAACTCTGACAGGCTTTTAACAAGGTTGCACTGCACAAGACCCTGTTCAGTCCTGCAACAGACACTGTCTCCTCGACCTCTGCTGAGCAAACCAAGGCAGGGTGCAAACACCATTGCCCTTTCCACTGACATCAGTTTTGTTTTCAGGAGCAGGTGGTGTTTTACATTCATAGAATTATAGAACAGCCTGGGTTGGAAGGGACCTTAAAGATCATCCAGTTCCAACCCCCCTGCCATGGGCAGGGACACTTGACACCAGACCAGGCTGCCTAAGGCTCATCCAGCCTGGCTTGAACACCTCCAGGGATGGGGCAGCCACAACTTCCCTAGACAACTTGTGCCACTGCCTCATTGTTCTTACGGTGAAGAGTTTCTTCCTTGTGTCAAGCCTAAATTTGCCCCTTTCCAGTTTATATACATTGTCCCTCATCCTATCACTACAAGCCTTTGTGAACATTCAAGGAGTAGAAACATGGAAGGGTTTAACTATAAACTAGGTACAGTAGATTGCATGAGAATCTTAATGTTTTATGAACTACACACCCAACAGTTAAGGGTGCATTCGGTAGCTAAACAGTAGATGGACGTACCCCTCCATCACTCCTCAGGGCTCTCAACTGTGTAAATGAAACTCAGAAGTGCTGAATTCATGTAAATGTCATTAAAAATTCAAAAGCTGAGCTGAATCCCAGCCAAGCAAACCAAGTCTCTGTGGCTTTGCTTTGGGGAGAGGTGGAAAACAAAATATAGTAGGGAGGCTTTTCAGAAAAGATTCTCCCAGAAAGTTTGTTACAATTTCAATCTTCAGCTGGGAAATTACGCCTACAAAAAAGGACCTCTATCCCTCAATCTCAGCATTTGTTTTCAAAGAAAAAGAGACAAATATTTTCTGCCATCATCATAAATTACTAACATATATGTCCTGTAAGAAGAGGGTATGTTTGAGCAGGACAGCATTTTTTCATTCATAATAAAACAGTGGAACATGTTCAAACCTCATGGAAGAGTCTGTTCTGAATGGGCTCAATTATTGGACAAAGATTAAGATAAATCTTTGCTACAGCCAAGCCTGCACTTGAGGATTTGAGTTCTGTGTGGTTTAACGCCATAATCCACCTCCATCTCTTTCCTCTGTCTTACAGTTTCTGTCCTTCAAAGTGCACAGTCTCCCATCCTTCACACAGCAGCCAGCAGTCCCTTAATATGCTCCAGCTCACCAGGCTTTTTACTCACGTGCCTGTATAGAAAGAGAGTCAGCTGCTTGTGCTGCTCCAAAATGAGGTACTTTTCCTGCCCAAACTTCTTGCCCAAGAAAGTACTGACGTCAGCATATTCATGGGGCTCTCTGTGCTTGGTACGTTGACAGGGAACTCACATATGCCACATGAGAGCCCAAGCACCACCAGCAGTGAAGTTGGATCAGAGCTTGAACTGTTACAATGCACAAGCTGCCAGCTGCAGCATTTCTGCTGATAACAGAATATTCACTCTGTATGTATGTACAGTTGATTTAAATTTCAGCAAGCAGGTCAGCCCCCAGGGCTCATCAAATCTTGGCCACCTGGAACAGTTAGCAGAGCTGGAGTGGGCATGAACTATTTTCCATCTACCTCTTCTCCTTTCCTTAACAGAGAAACATTCTTGACCAAGGCTCTTCCCAAACTTGTATATTTGCCCAACGCTGATGCTTCCTTCCCTTTGCAGGATGTTCAGAGAAAGGCGTTGGCACAGGTACACGTGTACACCTATGTTCACATACACACATTAACCACCTCTACTTCTTCACTGCTTTAGACACTGTGTGTGAGACTGTCAGGTTTCATATCTTACATGTGACATTTTCATGCAGGCTCCATCAATACACCTTTTACACCACAACAAAACATCATGGTTTTCAACATCATGGAAGATTAGGACACTCAAAAAAGACTCTGGGTACAGTCCCTAATCTGTAGCCCAGTGAATTTAACAGCCAACCACCGCCCACTGCAGGGCCCTGGGAAAAGATAAGCCTTTGAAACTCACCAGGAATACTATAAAACTCAACAGGAAAATGACAAACAGCCTTAAGGCTTCCTGTCTTGGGAAAGAGCATTTGCTTGGTCAACTCTGCCAGTCCCCACAGAAGCAGCAACATAGAGGGTAACAGAGCAATCTTTCAGGTAATTAGATCTCAGACTATTCACATGTCCAAGCTAAAACATGGAATTTCATTTCATACATTGATAAAGCACATCAAAACCTCAGCAACTGATATCATGCAAAAATCCAAATAAGCAGACTGAAGCCATAGATGCTGCTGGAAAAAAACAGTGGTCATCTTTAAGATCATATTTATTTTGGGGGATTAGGACAAGGGAGGAAGAAAACAACTAAGCAACAGTATAGGTGGTCAATGCTTTAAAATAATATTATTACTAACAACACGTCAGGTTTTTTTCAGAGAAACTATGTTTCCTAGCAAACTACTTCTTAGTGAGCTTTTGAAACAGAAAGGGAAGGACAGCCACTGATCGACATCCCACCACCCTCTGGAATACTGCAGAATGAGAAGTATTGTTGTTCAAGGCCTGGGGAAAGGGAAGACTTCATAATCTTTTCCTCCCATCTTAACCTACAGCATCAGGTAGCTCCTCATCCACTGCTGCTGATCCTCCACACTACAAGTACTCAACATCCAGCTGAGCACTGGTAACTCCTAGTTCCCTCTCCAGAAATCTCTTCTTCCAGAAAAAGAGTTCTTCAGATTAAAAAGAGAAATATATAAATAAGCAACAGGACCCAAGAGATAAAAAGCTGGTTTGGCTAACAGGAGTCACAGTATCCTATTCAGGGATGTATTTCAGGTACTAGTGAAAAATAATTAGTTTTTCTGAGCAGTTAGCCACATTGGCAAGAAGAAATGCTAGCAAGGGAAGTTAAAACATCTTTGCTGGGCTTCAGTAGCTTCATTTAATTTGGGTGTATAATTTTGATTTAATTTATGTAGGGACACATAAGTTTTAAAAGCAGCTAGAGTATCAAAAGGGGCTAAGATGCTCTGTTTAAGATATTCTTATTTTCTTTTTATATATCACAGCCAAAAATTTCATTGTCATGAAATTGTAAAGAAAAATAAACAACCAATTGTCAGTATAAGAATTCTTTTAAGGATAATATCAAAATATCAAAGCAGCAGTATAAAAGTGTTTCTAAGGTTCTACTGAACTCAAGTCAAATCAGCTTCAGCAGCTGACAATGGGACGACATTGTTCTACCATGTTAAGATGCAAAGTGAATGTCTTTCTCTGTACACATTTCCCTTACAGGGCTTGGATTTCAACAGCAAGATTTTCATACATATGTATATATTTTCATACTGTTTCCACAAACCCTTCCATCCAGCTTTAAACGTCAGGGTTTTTTCCTGTTAATATTCAAGCAAATCCACTGCAAACCCTGAACAGACATGTTTATTCGGGTTGTATTCACAATAACTCAAACGTAAAAGAGAATTGTTACCTGTGGAAGTAAGTAGGAACATCAGTACTGTAGCCCCTAAAATACACATCAGAGCTGTCTGCAGGTAAGGAATCCACTAAAAAGTCAATGAATAATATTGAGACTAATAATGATGTTAATTTTTGCAGGATTTTCAAAGCATAGAAAAGATGTCTGGAGCAACCACCTGAGTCAGAATGGAAGATAAATAATCAGGATCAATGCAAGGAAAAGTCAGTTTCACTGTGAAATGGCAAATCTCCTCAGAATAATTGATTTTCTTGTGTATATATAAGATACATTAAGTAGCCATCTCAAGGCTTTAATGGAAAAAGTCATATCCTTATTTATTCAAACACTGAACAAATCTAAGCCTCCTGACATTGTGCAACTAATAATTTTGGTGGAAAAAAAATAATTTAGCAAGTTAGCTAATGGCATGGCTTCATTTTTCAACGATTATCAGCAGGAAAAAAAAATACATTCATGCAAGAACAAAGAAGCCTCTGAATGGAAGTTGTTTCTCAAGCTGTACATTCCTGTGTTAAGGATACACTACCATTACAGCAAGGAGTTCAAAGCAGAATTTCATTATATTAATGAGTTTATGAAGCAGTTGGTGCCTCTGGAACCACTCATTTCTCTTTGTGCTGTTGTCCTTTGTTGTTCAATTACCACACTTCTTTAATTACCTGCTAACAGATTACTTAAAAAAGAAAAAAAAAACCAACAAGACTCCTAGTTTATGATTATAGGGAAAAATTTCAGATGTCAGCTCCTTCTCTGCCTCCTACTACAGAAATGTTATGTTAAAGAAACCTGGGACTGGTGGGAAGCCTCCAGTCCTGAGTAGCTTTGTGGTGGGCCCTCAATGGAGACATCAGTCCTGATGGTCTCAGGTCAGAGAAAGGTGGGATCCACCCATGCCCATCCCAGCATTATCGTCTCCAGCATATGGTCAAGCCAGGCACGTTCACCAGTCCACCTGGGGAGGCTGCCTGCCTAAAATGCCCAACAACGTCAAAAATTTCCCCTGATGAAGGTCTTGCAATTTTACCACTCCCTGGGAGCCCAGCAGCCACCTCTGCCCTCACCTAACTCTGCTTCAATGTGGGACTTCATTACAGAGCCTGTTAGGGGCACAACTCCCCTCCTGCTCTCCTCATGGAGGGAGGCTGCAAAACAGGGAGGTTTCAGCATGGAAAAATTGTTTATATCCTTGTGCAAGGGAAATCTGGGATTATTTATGGAAATTCAGATGCTGCTAAATAACAAATGCTCTTCTGAGAGGAAAATTTGTTTAGGTTTGGGAGGATGAGGGGATTTATTTTAATGCAGTTTAGGAAAGACAGCTGAATGTTTGCTCCAGAATACAGAGGAACTACATTGAAATAAATCAAGTGTTCCTTGGTTCATGTGTTTCATGCAGTATCTACCATTATTGGAAAAGGTGGGCACCCCAACAAAATCTGAGAATAACAAGATCTCCATCTTAATTGTCAAAAAAAAACCCCAAAAGTTAATAAGGACTTTATTACCTGTCTGATCTGTGTCCTGTAGAGAAAAACTGCTCTCTTTCATGCCATTGTCCTGCTAAGCGTGGCAGAAGAAAGGGACATGCACAAAATAATCCAAGATTCAAAACTGTACTGAAATGAAAAACTTCATATTTAAAACTTTAACAATAATGTTCAGCAGAAGATGGAAAGCCCAGATAATTCCTTCTGCTAGGCCATACCAACTTGCCCTATTCACGATCAATACGATTCTTCTCCAAGTTTACTATATAAACACATATATCACAGCTCTGACTTTTTCTTCTTGCTCATGGTGGAGGTTTCAGACAAATGTCTTTTGTTGGATACCATATTGCACCCTGGTACAGTTAAAAAGGAATTGATATTACAGTGATTTTAATGTAAATGCCCTGGTTTTTCATATGATACTCCGAAAATCTGTTCCCCATGGAAAAAAATTTCCTCAGAGAACATGCAATTGTCTCAGTTCAAATTTTACCTTTAACTGTTGTTTTTTTCTTGTAAATGCAATATAGTTGATCAGATCATCTCCTGCTGGAAAAAGTTCTCTCTTTTTTTCCCAGGATATAACACTGGAGCAAACAACATACTCAGAGTAAACATTAGTAATGCAATAAGCTGGCTTGTGACATATTTTAAAGAACATTTTGAATGACTCTCAAATCATAAGACTAATTTTTATCAAAAGAGTTTCTATTTGTATTATTTTTAAAACAAATTTCCCCGCATGACCTCAAACATCTATCCATATGTCAGAAAGAACCCACAAAAAATAAATCATGAGGAGTATGAAGAATAAAGAAATGCCTTTGTTGCTCTACAAAGCATCTCTCTTGACTCTATAAAGTGACAAGATTTTCCCTTCATTTTGGATGTGATACATTTACCATGGATGATAACGTGTCACAGAACACTGACAGAGGGAGGGCCAGAGTGCATGTAACCATGGGTTATGCACTGAGCACTGCAGTAAATAAACAAAGAGAGTCATACACACTGTGGTGCACAGACTACCCTGAGCGCTCTTGGCTCAGCTTCATAGCACCAGGAGGTTGGATGGGGACGCTGAGGTTGAAGGCTTTCTCCCCATCACCTTCCTACCATCTCTTTCAGTGGCTGCAGAAACACTTTCTGGCATCATTTCTGGAAGAAAATGCAGACAGCAGCACTGGCTTAAGGAACTAGAGTAAACCCAGGTAGAGAGTGTTAAGTGGCCCATACTCTGTGGAAAATTTGGTGGCCACACAGGTGTTCATCATGGAGGTTGAAGTTTCAGTCTGGAAAAGCTAGATCACAGTTGATCAGAAAACTGTTGTTTCAAGGTCATCTTTGCTCCTTTGACAACAAAAGGTAGAGATTTCACTAAATAGTAGAGGTATTGCAAATTCATATACGCAAGACTTTTTAATCCTTTAATACGTAGGCAAGAAATAGGGGAAAAGGTAGCAACTAGACACACTCTTCATCAGCACCTATCTTGGAGTATCCAGAAATACTCAAATAATTATTTTTGCATGTGTTTTTCAACCTCTCCTTTCATGGAAGTTTAATTTGTTTTATTTTTTCTATGATTTGAAATTCTACCCATTGTATCACCACTAAACAAATGCAGAAGCATACTGTAAAGCAAGAATCCCTAATTCTTCCAGAAGCAAGAGTACGAGCATATGTCAAACCCAAAGGCAAGAAGCCACACTGAAACATATCTTCATCATACTTGTAAGGCTGTAATGCCTGGATCTGATCAGCCTGAAGCAAACAATCAGTTTTAGTGACTATAATTAGAAATATTTTATAAACAGAAAATATCAGGTAATCTTCAAACTAACTCCCTACCCAACACAAACATTTGAGCAAAGCTAAGGATGGTAAGTGTGGAAAAATACATGGATCAGCTTTGAAAAAAATGCAGCTAATTCCCTCCAACATTCTCATGTGGGGTTTTTTAGGAGACACGCAGTGGCATCTTCTCTAAACACCTTTTTTGCTTTTAAATTATCTTCATTACAAAATCAGCACTTTATAGTGGAATATGCATTGATTTTGTAGGTGGTTTTGATTTCAGGAATAGTCAACGAATGAAACCATCAGTCTAGGACTTGGAACACTCCGATCTTAAAATTCATCTGCTCCATCTTAGATTTCTAGAGTGACAAAAACACATCTAGGACTACTTTATAGTGTCTCCAGACTAAGCCTATTCACCTGAAGCTCCCCTCCCTGCACCCTAAGATGCTCATATACAAAGTTCCTGCACAGCAGTGTGTGGAAGGCACAGACTGAGCCATAGTGGGACGTTTGGATACCTCACACTAGCATCTCTGCTGATTGTCACCTTGTTTCAACACCACTTTTCCCACATGGCTGCATCAACCATCTCCAGAAGTCTGAGCCATGCAACCGTTGTTCATTCATTCATTCGTTCCCCTTGTCATGTGTGAGAGCAAATATACTAACAGACGCAAAGCACCAGACCTTATGGTATGCATAAAGGGTTGTGTAAGGAAACAAGGAGATTTGGGAACCCAGATGAACTTTCAAATCATACTCCAAGAATATTACGTCTTTTTTCCTGTGGTGTTTTTTTCTTGTGATTTTTTTTCTCCAGTATTGAAAATCCAGCAGTTTTCTCTAAGTACAATGTCTTTTTCAGACCGTCAAAACCCCAGCCAGTAGGGATGCTATACAGATCTCTCAACATGACACATTAGCATTCTCCATCTAAGCCAGATATTTTTTTTCTCCTTTCTTTTTTTTTTTAATAAATCATGATGATCATCACCCACCCCATTTAATCATGTACCACAATCATTGTGTCATCGACACTCATTTTGGCAGTGTGGGACATAACCCATAACAAGAGGCTGAATTACTCAGACTTCATTGCAGCAAATACAGAAGAAACACAATAAGGAAGAATTCTGCCCAGCATCACCATCTGTAAAAGTTACAGGGCTGTTTTTAAAACAAAACATGAATTCAAGTGATTTCTCAGCTATATATTCTCAGCTATTGCTCAACTCTCAATGTTTTTGTAAAGTAGGTGTCATGTGAAGGTATAGACCTTCTCTGATAGAGGTGATGGCTTTAAAGGGTAGAAGACTGGGGAAATAGTATGTTACAGTATGTTGTTACATACATAAAAATAAAAAGCAACACACAAGGACAATTGCATAGACTCACCCATCCATCCTAAAAAGGTTGAAGCATTAATGCCTCTGATTTTAAACTTTGTCAGAACCCTAAATACACCAAAGCATTTCTAAGTCTGCAGCTAGCAAATGTTAGGTAAATAAGAAAACGCCTCAAGCTAATCAAAATGCATTGGGATGCTTAATGAGGTGTTTTCAGGAATGGTTCATGTTAAAGTGGGATAACAAAGTACAGCTTGACCTATACATATGTTCTGTCTCTTAAATTGTGCATCTGAGGTCTTAGTGCTACAACGTGCGCTGAAACTCAAGGATGGTAGGAGTTCTTGAAATACATGATGGTTATCAGGAAATAAATAGCACCAGCTCTTGCAGGCATATTGTTTTCTGTTAATACAAAGTGTCCTGGTCCCAGCAAATATTGGCCGATTGTTGTAAACATGGCTTCATCACTGAAAAAAAATCATCTTAAATTAAAATACAATAGGTATATTAAGAAATCTCTCTTAGTAGCAAGAAATTAGGAACATCAGATCCTGCCGGCTCTTACATATGTACTTCATTGTAAACTCATCAGTAATCCCAAATTAAGCACATGCAGAAGTGTTGAAAAGATTGGGGCCATCAGACAGTCATATTTCAAGTACTGACAATCCAGAATAATAAGTTAGCATTAGCTAAACTACTCAGAATTGTAAGATGGACCGTAGAAGTGAGGCAACTCAAGCATCAGACCCAGTTTAGGGCTGAATACTGACACTCTTATAGCTAAAACGTAAGATTACTGAATAGTGTCCTTGGTACTTTCCAACCAAACGTATAAGTGCATGCTTAACTTCAAGAATTTAGATAGTCTTGATTCCCTTAGAGCAAGTTGCAGACTTAATTTTTATAACAGACAAATTTTTTTTAGTGAAAAGGGACTGTATATAGACTATACACAGAGTGAAGTACTACATCTTGTGAGTGGTAGGACCTAGATTCAAAGGAATGGGTGGACAAGGTGCTAAGGGGCATGGTTTAGTGTTTGACAGGAATGACTGGACTCGATGATCCGGTGGGTCTTTTCCAACCTGGTTATTCTATGATTCTATGAATTGTTTTCCATCTAAGTACAAAGCATTAGTACAAATTGTCATTTTTAATACAGATCATTTTAATAAGGAACAAGCAAAAAGGTATTGCCTTTAATAGCATGGTACTGTCTAAAACACAGAACAAGGAATAGTTCCCATCTCTGCAAGCTATGGATTATATAAGAGCAGAGGAAAGTAAAAAACAATAATGCCTTATGGTTGGATGTGGAACAGCTAAAGTAATTGAATTTAGAATTAGGTATTATATTTAGAGTAAGACACCTAATGAAAAACTAATTGTATTAGTGGGAAGAATACTTGGATTTAAGATAACATGTCATCGATTTTTTGCTATAAACCTGTGAAATATGCCAGTCTGCAAACTGGAATCTCTAAATTGTTCTGAACCTAAAAATAAGCATAAAATAAACCAAAAAAGAAGGTATTTAAGAGGTTTTTACTTCTAAACTGAGCATGAGGCAATTGCATACTACTTCAATATTCTAGAAGAGTTTCATTTATTGGTTCCTTTTCCTTAAGTCCACTTAAATATGCAAGTATTTGTCTTTAGTTTTTATTCAGTACAGTGCCATGGAGCCAGTGACATGTGTATCTACTTAGGCCAAGATGACATTTTGTATTGTTACAGGATGAGAAAAACTAAACAGACACCCCTTAGATCTTTGTCCCTTACTGTGAGAGAAAAATCCCACAACAGCCATCAAAGCACAATGCAGACCTAAAAATAACAAGTTAGTAATCAAAGCTATCCAACACATTCATCTTCAAAATGATCACTGCATGCACAACGTCCCCACAGAGGCAGAGGATCAGGGGGTTGATTATGATGGAGGCCTAAGAACATGCGTTGAGTGAAAATTTGTTAAAGAAGTGAGCAAGGGTAGATTACTCAGTCACAGAGACAGGGTTTTCTTTTGCTGCACAAGCATTTGAATGAGATAATTCCTGAGGGACCCCTACCTATAGAATTAGAATCACATAAAGAAATGTTTGCGGCTTTGAATAACAAAAGGCAGGTTTGCTACTTGATAAGAACATAGTGTTGCTTAAATGAGTCTTAGTCCACAAAAGGTCAATCACACTGGAAACTCCATTTAACTTGTCTGCCATGCTTTTTAATGTCTGAACAGGATGAGATTTTCAAGAACATTTATGACTCAGTTGCTCCCACTGTGACACTGGAAAATACAAAAAAGTCTTTGTTCCTTACATATTAACAGTCTAGTTTCTGTCAAGGAGAGGGGAATTTCAGATATCTTCACAATTGTGTCAGGAAATAAGAACAGGTAGATATGAAGGTATCACAACAGCAGACTTTAAATTAAATAATGCTTGATCGCCTTCTAATTTACCAATAGCAAATTTTCCTCTCTTTTCAAACAGCACTGTCTCGGTATCATTTTTCTACAGAAATGATAACTCTGCACCCTCACTGAAGAACACAATAAGCAGGGAAATGCATCTTCAACTACAGGATAAGAGAATATTTCCTAGACTAAAGAGCTCGTGATCCAGGTTTATAAAAGAGCCAAAACAATAATAAATAAATGGAGTGGGATGGCAGAAGCATTTATAAAGCACGGTAAGAGAGGCAGATGTTCACTTCCCTTCTAGATGATACCACTTAGAATATAACAACCAGGCTTAGCTTTTGGGGCAGATGTGCTCTTTGAATCCTTACATGTTAGACCAAGGTAGACTACAGGAAAACATCATAGGTCCCATAGGGCCCTCCTGAGAACAAGCCACTAGTGGACAGCAGGTCTCACAGGGGAGACCAGTAGCATACAAGTCAACAATGAAATGTACTCAAAACCAATGAATGACAGAGGTCTGCTTCAAGCAGCTCAAAACTACTCCTTTCCTACTGGTACCCACTTTTTAGGACCTTGTGAGTAAAATAATCCCTCCCACAACCACCAGCAGACTACACATAACTCAGTTAATCTACAGTGAATTTAAGACATCCTAGCCCATGGATACAGAGAACAGAGAGTATTTCTACCAAGCCCAGGCAAGTCCTTGCCAAACATATCATAAGGCAACGTCATGCAAAGTGCATGTCAGACTTTTCTCCCACTGTGGAGCCCTCCACACCAAATCACCAGTGTTGCTCTGGAGTCTCACCTGATTGATTTAGGCAGTTTATGATATGTCCCTCCAGAAATGCCTGCATGATGTGCAGTCTGTTTTCAGCCCTATGGAAATAAAATGCCAACTCCATTGGAAAAGGGATTATAGTCTTTTTCACTAGGGAAAAAAGAACCTTAGGAAGCCTTAATAGGTACATCACTATAAAGGGAGGGTGAAAGGGGATAAAAGGATTAACTTAATGAATATGTTCTGAGATGTTAAGAATAGAGCAGAACAAGGAGCAAACAACTCACAGAGGTGGTGATAGAGAGATAACCCAGAAAGTATGAAACAAATCTATAACAGGCTACAAGAGAAATACACTATATCAGTGTATGTGTAGGAAACAAGAAGGTGGAAAAGATCATTCTCCTACTAGGCATCCTTATGAAATTGTTCTACCTCAACCTAGCAACCTGCTGTTGCCTCTGGCTGATTGCTACAGCCAAAGCTCCTCCAGAGTTTATAGGGAGGCTGCTGTAAATAAATGCTTTTCCACTAAAACCTATATAAACAAGCCATTTGCTAACACACTCACCCTTCCAACAATTGTACACTGTCAAATGATATGTTAGTTACAAAAAGTTACTCATACTCAAAAGCAAGCAGTTGCTTTGCCTATCCCCTTCCAACTTCATTTTGTGAATTAAATCAGTTTCGCCTGCCCCAGGGCAGGTCAGAGCTTACTCAAGTCCAGAGACTTTTGTTGGCACACAGGACAATGACCATTCTCACAACAGGGAGAAAATACCTACAGCCACTGGAAAACTAACACAGCAAATGCAGCACTTCTTAAGCTACTAAGATGGAATAGTAATACATTCATATAGCTATTCTACAGTATTCATTGCTTCTGTTAATACATGTAGATATGGAGCCACAGACTTTTCAGACTGAAGCAATATAAGCAATTATGCCTAGATGAGTTAAAACAAAGAAAAATAATATAGTGGCATTCCATTAAATCTAAATCTAATTGGAACAGAAGAAAAATATATCAGAGAGAGAAACTTCATCTGAATCTCAAGGTCATACCTAGAGGCTGCTGTTTTTTCTTCTGTAGTAACCCCACACCTGAAGAAGGAAAAAGATCTTTTCCTGAGTGTTGACATTAAATCATGATCTAGTCAAAAGTCCCTGAATAAAAGGCACATATTAGAGGACCCTTCCATCAACTGTATTAACACATCTGTCAGCAATCAAAGTATTGCTAGTCCCCAAACCCTGTTGGCAGCCTTGGGAGAACCTGTTGACTAGGGTTTTCTTCAGCTGTTGAAAAAGCCAAAACCAATGCCTTCATCTGTAAGGAAATCACCAATACTCCATGTCATGTGCAGATCAGTCAGAAGATGCCACACATTTATTATGTGTGCTTCAGTATTGAAATGCATTTTGTACTTGGCTCATATCGCGCTTTTCAAGATTATACTCTTATCGGAACTGCAATTTCTAAGCTAGAATTGATCCATATTTAACTAAACTGGCTATGTTTCTTAAAATACCTACTTAACTCCAGGGATAGGCATTTCAGTACAGTAATAAAGGGCTATGTTGAAAGTTGGTTATGCTTTCTAAGACAGCGGAGCCACAATGACTGAGAAAACAGTCTCAAATGGTACTTCAGGAGATTATTGGATTCACCTTCTGTCCCTGAGACTGACATTTGCTCCAGACCTTATTCTAGTACTCCCCAGGCAATTAATTCTAGTACTTCACTGTACTATCTGTAAGAAAGGTTTTTTTGATATCAAGACTGCACCTTTGTTGCTGCAGTTTTAAACTGTTTGTATCTCACCCCTATCCACTGGAGACCTGGAGGAAAAGGTATTTCTTTCTCTTTTGAGGTAGTCACTTAAACACTTCAAAACTGTAATCCTACCTCCTCTCAGTCTCCATTTCTTTAAATTAAGTAACCCCAGTGTTTGAATGTCTTTTGTAGTTCCTGTATTACAGTAACTTTTTTTAATACTGTCTTTTTCTTCCTTTTTTTCTGAACCCCTGTCATTTTCACTTAGGTGAAATGTCCAAAGCCAGACACAGCACTCTAGCTGAATACTAACCATCTGGGAACAGAGCAGGAACTTTCTTCACGCTTCTTGCAGGCAAAAACTAGTTTATAAATCAAAGTTCAAAGTCCATCTTTTTTGAAAAAAAACATGGCAATCAAAATGTTCTATTCAAATTGTCACACAAAACAACCCTTACACAGTTTTCTGCAAGAATTGCTATCAAACCAGTTGTTCTTGTCCTGTTTCTGTAGCTGTTGCTTAACTAAACTACCACAGACTTATAACAGCAACTACTACTATACTACTGAATTTGAAGGTAATTAATTCAATCCCATTACCTCAGGACATTTCTCTAAGCCTGCTCTCCAAGCATCCTCTAGGTTAACCCAATCACTCCTTCACATTTTTACCTCCAATCAGAAAAAGAGTTCTACAGTCTTATACATTCAAAATAATGGCAGAAGCTTCCCAGATACAAATAACAGTTATTATAGAGTTTTTACTACAATAAGGAAATATAATAAAACCAAAAAAAAGAAGAAAAATTAATGAGAAGGAAGATAAGAAACTTATGGGTAGCTGGCCTTTTTCACAGACCGACACTCCTTCCAAACGTCTGGTGACATGGAACATGGCATGCTAGTTTAAGAAATATAACATTAAATCCTCAAGAATAAGTGCCATAGGCACAGACAACAGGGATGAAAATTCTATCCCTCTCCAGGAAGGATAAGAAAAGAATAATCCCATCTCTGGATTGCAAAGAAGAAAAATGCGCTTTTTTCTAAATGTCTTGCATATTCCAACCATGAAGCAATAGAAATCAGACAGTTGTCAATATGACCACCCAAGTATGGAGGAATAACCTGGCAGCAGACAAAGACAAAGACAAAGACATGAACCACTTTGTTTATTCCTGAGACAACTGTTCCACTGCATAGTTACAAAGAATTAAGTTATCCAGATTAATGTTCCGGACAATGTCAAATAAAGACAAAGAAATTTAAGATCTGAAAGTCATCAGAGGATCTTTTTTTTTTGTCATAGGTCAGCCACCATCTGGAAATGCTCGTGTTACGATCAGCTTGTGGAACTGTCAGAAAACCTTGAGACTCTTACTGGGCAAAAGCCTGCAATCCCATGACTCTGAATAGGGCCTTTCTCAAACATGGTCATTTGACAGGAGATATCTGAGCAGTATAGGGAATGCCTGAAGCTAAAAGCAAAACTCAGCCATGACCAGTAGTTTTAAACTAGTTATATCATGGGCAGAAAGATGAGCAATGCATGATTGCATCTTTTGAGTTCTCATTGAGTCCACTATGCAAGGTCCACTAGAAACTTTTCTCATCACTGGAGATTTCAAGACACCTTTACATGTCAATGCTAACATTTCTCTCTCCTCCATCTATCCAAACTTCCAGAAATGTAAAAGCTTCCTGACTATTACTGACTTTTCAAGTTTGGTTGAAACTTGCCGATGGGTTCAAGGGAGTGGGAATGTTAAAGGAACATACAAGAGTATTGCCAAACTATGTAGATAACAATTGCTTGGGTTTGGTGAGTGCTTTCTGAGCTGCCCAACCTGAACTGCATTGGTATCAGCAAGAAGTTTGCTGAAGGATGTTATCTCCCAGGCTCTGTAACTAATAATTTCCTATTCAGTGTTTGTTTTCTTTATCATATTAGATTTGCACAGAACTGGATAGTTGTTAGCCTTTAATTTAATAAATATATGTGAGCATATTGGTTATTATAGGAATGTTTGAAGATGTGAGGATCTCTAAGTCCCTTCCTAAGACCAGAATGAACTTGCCTATTCCTGGTTCCCTGACTGGGGCATTATTCTGCTTCATGATTCTGAGATTTGCCATCTAATTTAAAATAAGACAGTCAGTCTTATTTTGGCAAATACCAGGCAGAAAACCTTGTCTATAACTAAAAGGGGGAAATTATTTGGACAATTGAAGGCCTTTGAACTCCAAAATTTCATCCATGGTTTTAGCACACACTTTGAAGGATAAAAATAAATAAAAGACATGGAAGAAGGTGGGAAAATAAGAATATTAAGTAAGATGGGTTTACCAAAGGTTGAACTTTTCATTATAATAAATTTTCAAATTAAAGAAATGAACCATTTCTCATATATCTGGACTTCATTAAAGTTCTTGCTATGGTGTCTTATGGGAAAAGCTATGCTGTAGAAAATGGGAATTGAATTCAACAATTGTAAGATGGTAAGAAGCTGGTTACAGGGAAGGATGTGTTGACAGCAAAACAATTGGTCCTGAGAGGGAGGTTGTTTTGGAGTTCTTCAATAAATTATATATTTTTGTTCATGCCTCTGGCTTAAAAAGCAATATCAGAAGGACGGTACTATTAATGAAGAGGACAGCCAGAATGTCAAAAAGTGGGGTACATAAAATTGTGTGTTGTGCACTACCTTTGATGTGTATATTTCAGAAGATAATGTGTGGTTTGGCATGCCACTACAAGCTGACAATAAATGTAAGGTAGGTCTACTGGATATCCACCACTACTACTGAAGTTGCTGTCACTTTTTGGTGGCAGGGGACAGAGGGAGGGCAGTTCCTAGTTTCTCTGTCTGGACATTGAGAAGAACCAGATGACCCTGAAGAATGAAGCTCTGGAAGGCAGTTAGTATCCAGCAGTGCCAAGCAAAGGCCAGATGGCAAGAAGTCCCTAAGATTTTATGTCACAGGCTGGCATTTCATTAGTTTGACAAGGAGTAGAAAAAAGAATGAGTCAATCAGCAACAGGAGGAGCAAGAACCATGCCTATGACATATCTGTGAAAGAAAATTGTGCTCCTGATATGTATGGAGGTGATTTTTTCCCTGTCCGGTAGGAATATAACACATTTGTGAAACCTCCTCTATAATATCATACAGTCCCAGCCATGCATGAAAATACATACTGGAAAAAGTGTGGATTGCTAGGCTGGATAGGGCTAAGACAATGTAACTTATATACCCTACAATAAGGAGGTTGAAAGCAGATGTAAATGCCCAATGTAAAAAACAGCAGGGTACATCAAATACAGATACTGATAGAAGTTACTTAAGCTTCAAGCAAGATCAGTATAAGAGCAAAATGTATCAAATAATAGTGAATGCTGTAGAATAAAAGTATTTTTCTCAAAAACAGAGAAACAGTATTCTGACCCTAACCTCAGAACTACGATAATTCATTGCAAGATGCACTCAGTGACTCAGAAAGTCCATTGTCATCCAGTACTTTCATATTCTTCCTAGTAAATAGGCATCCTAGCCTTCTACATGCTGAGAAAAAGATAGGTACACCCAGTAAGTTATAAAATTGGCAAATTAAATTGAGTAAGTTGCCAAACTGAGGTATACCTCAGGCTAAATTAAGAAAAAAAAATCTGTCCACATTATGTGGTGTATTATGTGTAAGGGAGATATGTAATCTATACAATTAGTTTTCTGTGTTACTTGCCAGGAATTTTTCTTGACTTAAGACTTTCAGGCTCAGATCTTCAATCACTGATCTTTCAAAGTGACCAGTTTCAGTCAGAATTAGATGCATACTAGGTCAGCAACCTGAATTAATTTAAAAAAAAAAAAAAACAGCAGACTCTTATTCAAACATGATCAAGACTCTCTCTGTGAAGCCCCAGTGGTAGGCTGTGCTAGGAGGAATTTTCCACTTTTTAACTTCAGTTTGAATAAGTAAATTTAAAATGCATTTCTATAGTGTCCACATGGTAATAAATAACAATTTGAAAAAATAAAAATCATGAGGCAATCGAATTCCACAGCACTTTAGATGAAGCCACATAAGTTCATGCTGTATTCTGAACTAAAATCCATGTTAAAGGACAATTGTATCCAGAAGTCGAAATGTGGAAAAAGTTAAGTGTTTTGTAACAGGGGATTATTCCCGGAAACAATTACCCTGCTTTGGTGCCATAGTCATTTAAACAACTTCTCTTCGAGCAGTCTCTATTTGTTTATTTATAGATCTTTTATCTAATAATATTCTTTTCCATCAACCCAAAAGACATCTTCCCTATAGAGTCAGAAGGGCATACAATGCAAGAATGGGACATATTGAAGATGGTAAAGTATATGTTTTCCAAGAATAAAAGTTCATTTCTTATAAATGGTTTCCTATCCAACTAAGGCCAAAAAGAATTACTCATGAACTCCTTAGGAGTCCTCACTCCTACAAATAAACACAGGAGTTGGAAAAGAATGCATATACAAAGGTTTGTTTGAGAACTTGGAAAGTGCTGTCATGTTACGTGAATGCTCTGGCATCCAACAAGAGATGACAACTAGTGTAGGGTAATGTACCTAACTGCTTTTGTAGTGTTTATGGTGCACATGGCACCAGACTTCATTGCTTATATAGCATTTGTGACAGCAAAGTCTGCAGAAGGAAAAACAGTTACTACCACAGAATCAGAGATTGTAAATGCCTGTGGCAAATTCAGGTATCGCTAGGGAGGAACTAACTGTTGCAGCCTTTCAGCACTTAAAAGGGTTTAAAAGAAAAATGGAGGAGTTTTTACCAAGGCCTGTAATGATAATACAAAGGATGATGGTTTTAAACTGAAAAAGGCTAGATTAACACTAGATGTTACGAAGAAATTCTTTACTGTGAGGGTGGTGAGATTTTGGAACAGGTTACCCAGAGAAGCTGCACATGCACTATCCCTGGAATTGTTCAAAAATTGGTTGGATGGTGCATTTCAGTAGCCTGGTCTAGTGGAAGATATTCCTGTCCACAGCAGGGGAGTTGGAATAGGTGTTCTTTAAATGTCCTTTCTGACTCAAACTATTCTATGATTTTTTGATTCTATAAGCATTCAAATGAAACATGCACGTTTCAAAACTAAGAAGCTGCATATGTTGCCACAAATTATCAGAAAATTGCATTTCTGTTACTAAAGTAAAGGATACTCAATGACTCTAAAAGCCTATAAAGACTAATACAGAAAGTGAATCTTACTGTAATTCAATTTCATGTCTTTGTCTGTTATAGTCAAGGGTTTTTTCACAGTTTTCTAAGTTTAAATGGGAAAAAAATCATCAGAATCTGGTTACTAATTTAACAGATATTTCATTCTTACTTATCTTTCCTATAGAATAAAGAGTTCTAGTTTTGCCATATAAAAGGATATCAATATTATTCCAGCGAAACACCCCATCAGCAAATATGAAAATCTCATACTCTCCACAGAGAGTTAATGCAGTCTATTAACCATATAAAACAGGGAGGGAGGTGGGAACAATTCTCTAGAAAGAATTGATCTCCAAGATCTCTGCCAAGAAGCCCTGAGAAAAGACACGATAAAATTTACCTTTACATTTTCCCATGGGTGCTTCCGTTGCAAAGTAAAACCCAGTGCTTGCAGAAGTGCATGTTTGAACTCGATACAGATAAGACACCTTCAGTCAGATCAGGGAGTAAAACCTACTTGTTTAGAGACCTTTACAGAGATCCAAAGTCAGCCAGACTTATGCTCAAACCTGTATTTCAGATTCCCCTTACTGTACTGGGTTTCAGATTCATTTTGCCAACTAAGGCCTAAACAAAGGACTCCAGGGTCAAAACAGTGACAACTTTAATCCTCTTTGAGCCTCTGACCCCTGGCATGATTTTGGGCCTAACTTTTAACTTTCTTACACCTCAGTCAGCTCAGCTGGAAAACTAGGTAGGAAAACAGTTTCACAGAAAAACCAGATGCTCCATCTAAGACAAATTCCACAGAAAAATAAGAGAACATAAACTTTTCTTAGAGCAATGAGCGCAGTCAATAAAATGTGCTAGGAGAAATGTAAATACAGTCTCCCACAGAATATAAATCATAGATTATGGTTTTTTATGAAACAGAAACAACACAAACAGGACATATACAAAAATATTAGGTTCCATAGAATAAAGGCAGCACTTAGGTATGGATTCTGCAAATGTGCATACTTACCTGTATGGCTTTAACCATATGAGGCATTTTGAAATCATTGGGATTAGTTGTATACATAAACAAAAAAAAAAAAGGGAGGGGGGGTGTTGATACGTATATTTCCATAAGTGTGAAAGCCAGGTGTTTTCTATGTGCTGTAAATTTAGTATCAGATTTATTCTATCTTTCCTAGTTGATTCACCAAGCAACAGCAAGAAAACAAATTGCATCATACCTACCTGTACTGTTCAAAGTGCAAGCTGATATATCAAATACTGTGCATATCATTCTTTCTCACTACTTTAAACCACTCAGCTTACTTTTTTTTTCTGCTTATACCATTTCCACATGGGCTTGTGCATCCTTGGCACAGAGACCATTTTCACACTTGTCAAGGAAGTCTCTGAGGTATCAAATACACAGAGTCTTCTTAGTGTAGTCTATATTTTACCCAGGTCCACAGAAAAAGCAAAGCCAAATACAGATTATGCTTTAAGGGAGTCAATAAGTCTTGGAAATTTTATTTACTTTGGTTAGACTTTTTTTCCCAAAAAAACAACAGTAAATCAATTCAAGATGCCCCTTTTTAATTATCACAGGTATGGAAGTAATGAAACAAAAAAAACCAGTAACCATTTTTAATTTTGTCAAGTTTTTCCTATTTCTTCGGGAAGTCTCTGCAGGAAACAACCCAGGAAACATTAGATATTGCAAGTTCATTCTGCAAGACTTAAGACTCCCCTGAAGTCTTCTTACATTTCTTAGCTAGTATTTCAGCACTGTCCTTATTACCAGTCTTTACTTCCCTTAAAGCCTAATGATTATTTACATTCTATACAAAAAATTATTTTAAAAAAAATTAAAAAAACCAAAGTCTTGATGGAATGTATTCATGAGTAACAGGACTCCAGTCTTCAGCTCTTTAGGTCTTAGTTCCAGCAAGGCTGCTGTATAACCAACACAACCAAAACAGTAATATTCACAATATTGTACTCCCACTCCCTATCTAAAAGCAATGGTGAATCAAACTTAAAAACAGGAAAAGTGTTATTTGCTTTACACACATAGAAATTCACCAGCTTCCTTTGCATAAAAATGTGATTTCCTCTGTGTCATCAGTACTTGAAAGGAAAGTCACTAAATTTTACTGCTGTGGGACTTCCTGTGCAGAGCTCTATTTGTGAATTGGTGAAAATTATTCTGAATAATAGAATTAGGGGGACACAGAAATAATGGCAATATGACAGAAAGAACTCACACAGTTTTGTAGAGGGAAGTCACATCACTATGCCAGTAGCTCCTGGAGGAATTCAACAAGTATGTGGAACAGGGCAGATCAAATGGATTTGGTTGTTTCGGACATCCAAAAAGTCTCTCATCAAAGGCTTAAAAAAAAAGTTATCTAAACTGGATAACCAAGGTAAGAAAAGACATATGTCCATAGAAAAGTAACTGAAAGGAAAGGAGGAAGCTGTGGCAGGTGCAACCACTCTGATTAGAAGATTAGAACCTGACAAACACTTCAAAAAGATCAGGACCTGGCAAATACTGGTCATGCCAAAGACACAAAAGACTGGAGTTTTCCAGCTGTTGAAGCCTCAGTTCTTCTTCCCCAACACTCCTCAAGCAGGGGAGGAGGTAGAGTACTGTTTCCAGGCTCACAGTCCTAGAAGATGTGGATCCTTGGCCAAATAGAATGACTGGAGATGAAACTCAACATAAATGGAGTCCCACTGGAGACCCTCTCTGAGCCAGTTTCTCCTGAGACTTGTGGGCCTCCAATGAATACCCTCCCCTTGGATCAGGACACCATCCAAGGAAACTCCTTGAGACTGGGTGCCTTTACCCACGTTTTTGCTGAGTGATTCTTTCTTTTGGATATATCCTTGAGTGAGCCTTCACCCATTTGGGCAAGTAATTTTATCTTCTGTAACCTTGACAGAGAATTTTCCTTTTGTGAGTGAGTGATTGTACATGTTTTGGGTCATCCTTCTAAAGGGTTGCTTGCAAAACTTAGGAATTATTGAAGCCGTTGTGTAGTATTATTCTCAACTGACATCAAACTTGCGGTTCACTCCATTTCTGGGGTGCTAAGTAAATTCTCATAGGAATGAATCTTCATTTTGGTTTACTGATTGTCTGTTTGGTGGGTGTCACCATGACAGAAGCACAACATAGGAATAAGCTACCAGTTTCTCAGTTTCCTGCTGGAGGTTCTGTCTATATTGCTCAGCATATCCACCAACATATTTATGACCCTGTAAAAGGAATGACACTACAGTTCCAAAAATATTCAGAGCAAAGGTGAGGCTGATAGCAAGGAGCTGCACAAGAGTTTCATAAAGCTGGCTAAGTGACAGAATATCAAATGAAATTCAGCTTAAACAAATGTACACAGGCAAAACAAATCCTAACCACATAGAGGCAACATTTTAGGGTCCCTCTAGATAATTCTATTCACCTGACTGCCCTGTAGCCATCAAAAAATGCAAATTGAATAAATGTCAGAAACTGTTATGTGAGGAGCAAACATCAAAGTAAAACGTATTGTTATATAATTGTGTGAGTCTCTGTGCACCTACATGTTGAATACCAAATACAGTTTTCATCTTATCATCACAAAATGGACATAATAAAGCTAGAAAAAAGCCCACAAAAAGCCAACAAGTATGACAAAAAGCATGAAGCAACATCTGCACAAAAATTATTTAAAAGTACTATGAATGTTCATCTCAGAAAAGAGACAAATGATGAAATTTCAAGTGGCAAGAAGGATGTGAGCAGAGATTTTGCTATTTCTAATAACTGTAAATAAAGTCATGAAAAGAAGTTGTCAGGTGGTAGTTTTGAAGTAGACGAAGAAAAGTTATCCTTTAAAGTATTACATGCTTAAACAGGGCAATCAAAGTCAGATAGTATTGTGGGTTCCAAAGTTGACATTGTTCAAAGATGTTATTAGATCAAGTCATGGAAGGAAAACTCTTTCACAAGCCATCAGTGTAGAGACACTAATCACTGACTCAGAAAACCCCTGAACTGCATTTCACTGAAGCTTGAACAGCATCCCAGGGAAGTATCATTACAAGTCGTCCAGTAGGTTGCACTTAGCACTGAAGTCAGACTGTTAGTTATGTCAACAGGAGGAACAGCTGTATGCTCCCACAAGGCAATTTAGGACCCTGCTTTGTAACTAGACAAGGTTGAATTTGAAATGCCAACATCTTAATCAAGGAGAACAGCAAAGGATTTTTGGTGTCTTTGACAGAGCACTGCTCTCCCACCTATGACTACTTTTCTTTTTTTTGTTCTGTGTACATCTCCACAGACTTTTTTCCAAAGGACTGTGCTGACAGGAACAAAAATGCATTCATTTTGCTGACACTTCCCAAGGGAAAGCATGCCCTAAACAAAAACAATTTCAGCAGCTTTCTGTGTGAGCAGGCGATAAGATGGCTCCCAGGAGAATGCATACGAGTGTCCCCTCAGTAGCTGTCTTCGCTCCTACAGAGCACAACTTGTTGGAATTGCACACACAGCCCCAAGAATTGTTTTTACTCCACCCACACAGTGCCAGGAGTTTTTTCAGATTTCACACGTGCTGTTTCTAGGACAACCATTGATCTCAGATTTCAAACATTACCAGAGCTACATATCCTCTTGCTAGTCTCTCTTCCTTTTGGAAAAAAAAAAAAAAAAAAAGAAAGATACCTGCAAGTACATTTTGTCGTAAAAAAGACTCCATGCTACACACCCCACTGGGGCTCTAACAAACCTTTTTACTTAGTGCCTGAGGATTCCTTTTGGTCTTTTATCTTATACAGTACATATGTACCAGGGAGCTATAAAACACCACCAATCTGATATGCCTTGAGGTAAGTGAATCCTCAATTCTTCTTAACCTCAAAAAAACCCTAGAGCATCTAGGTTTTATGGGGTGGTCCTTCCAGTACAAGGAAATATATACTGTCGTTAAACCTCTTTCTGCTGCTTTCCACACCATTACTGTTTGGGAAAGCTAAGAGACTACAAAGAATAGCCATCAAGGGAAACTCTAAATTCATTGCATATGTACTTGAAAGACAAGAGACAGGGACCCAGCAAGGTTTCCAGGGGCTCCAGGGGAGAGAAAGGAAGCAAGCACAACAAAGAGACACAATAATACTACATACAGAGATGTCCATATGTACTCCACTGCCTCTCCAGATGGGGAGCCCAGGAACAATATTTCCAGGAAGTGCAAGCCATGGTGACCTGGTGCTTCAACTTCTTGCTGGGCATCCCCACAGCTCCTGCTCCCCACTGAGAAAAGGGCAGGATTGGCCATTTGAGCCTGGCTGGGGGAGGGGAGGGTGGGGGTGGGGGAGGTTATGAGACCAGTAAACAGGGATGCCTATAGCTCACCTAGACCTGAAAGTCAGTATCCTCAAAAGATCCTCCTCAAGCACATAGTTAAGGACACAAACTTTAAAAGTCCTGCTAATGCAAAAATACCTTGATGATTTCCACCCTAAACACTCTGGAGATAGGAGACAAAAAGCAGCCTTCTTTATCATTCCCTTTTAAACTAGCTACATTATTTCTGGGCTGTACAGAAATACAGATGTCTCATTGATTTCCCTGTCACAAAGAATTCATTCTTTTCATGTCTTGTGGCAGATGTTCCTTCAGATGCACAGCTTCAACTTCAAACAGGATCTTTACCTCATGGAATAACTTTTTCCTGAACTGATTTAAAAATATCTATTAGCAAACCAAAGCCAGCCTCATTGTGTTTCTTGAGCAAAGGATGAGGAGAAATGACCTCTTGACAAAACTGTGCAAAACATCATTGTCATTTGGCAATTTTGTCTCATATAGCCCTGATCACAATAGAACATGACAGGTGCCTGATTAAGGAGTATTTCCTTCTCTTTTTTCCCCCAATCTCATTATCAGCCCTGAAAGAGTAAGCCCCAGACACATCTATATTTCATTTCAATTACCCTTCCTTCATTAACAAGGCAAAAATTAGTATACTGCTTTAGTAGGGTTCTGCTTCTTTCACAGTCCCTGAAAAAACCTTTAAAGGAAAGGAACAGGGGGAAGGGGTAGAAAATACAGAAGTACATAAAGTATGTTTTGTGCTTTGGAAGTAAAATGCTTCATGCCAAGGTAAAGGAAAACTAGAGGAGTAAATTTTTTATTTACTGAAGTGCAAGAAGGGCATTATTTTATACACCATTCAGTTTTTCAGCTTAGAGAGGGACACGAGACTAGAAAGACTACTGTTTTAGGTTATTGTGGCAAGGTTTTGGTAGCCAGGGGCTTCAGAAGTGGCTTTGGTGAGCAGCTGCTGGAAGGTTCCCCTGTGTCCAATAGAGCCAATGACAGCTGGTTCCAAATGAATCCATTGCTGGCCAAGGCAGAGCCCATCAGACACTCTGGAAGCACCTCTGGGGTAACATATTTAAGAAGGGGAAAAAATACTGTGCAACTACAGCCAAAGAGAGGAGAGCAAATATGTGAGAGACACAACTCTGCAGACACCAGCCTCAGTGAAGAAGGAGGGAAAGGAGGTGCTCCAAGCACTGGAACAGAGATTCCCTTCAGCTTGTGATGAGAGTCATGGTGAGGCAGGCTGTCTCCCTGCAGCCCATGGAGGACCCCACATCAGAGCAGTTGGATGCTCCTGAAAGAGGCTGTGACCCTGTGGGAAGCCTGCACTGGAGCAGGGTCCTGGAAGGATCTGTGACACTGTGGAGAGAGGAGTCCATGATGGAGCAGACTGACTGATAGGACTCATGACCCCTTGGGGGACCCATGCTAGAACAATCTGTTCCTGAAGGACTGCACCTTGTGGAAGGGACCCACACTGGAGCAGTTTGTAAAGAACTGCAGTCTGTCAGAAAGTCAAGCATCGAAGAAGTTAATGGAGAACTGTTTCCCATGGGAGTGACCCCTCACTGGCGCAGGAGGAAGCGTGTGAGGAGCCCTTCCCCCAAGGAGGATAGAGTGGCAGAAACAATGTGTGATGAACTGACCACAACCCCTATTCCTCATCCCCCTGCACTGCTTGGGGGGAGGAGATAGAGAAAGTTATGAGTGAGGTTATACCCAAGAAGAAGGGATGGGTGAGAGGAAGTTGTTTTTAATATCTGGCTTTATTTCTCTTCGATCTGCTCTGATTTGATTGTTAATAAATTAAACTGATTTCCCAAACTCAAGTCTGTTTCATCCATGATGCAAATTAGTGAATTACCTTTCCCTGTCCTTATCTCAACCCATGAGACTTTCATTACATTCTCTCTTTCCTGTCCAGTTGAGGATGGAAGTGATAGAGTGGCTTTGGTGGGCACCTGTTGTCCAGCCAGGGTCAACCCATCACAGCTGCCTTCATCTTTTCCTTTTAATTCTTTGCCACACAAACCCCTCATACTCCTTAAACTCACTATAAAGAGGGAATAAAGCTCTCCTATGAGCTACTTAATTTAACAGTCTGAGGCAGGGGGTAAAAGCTTAATTACAATTTAAACATGAGTTTTGATACAGCCAGAAGAATTTGTAATACTATTCTTTCCAGCAGAACCTTTTTTCTCAAGAGGTTACATCCAAAGGAAAGAGCAGCCGATACATCTTACTATGAATATGATATGAATAACTACACACATCAACAAACTTCACAGGCTGCTTCTATCTGACCAGAGCCCACCTGAGTACCTCTTTATTCTGTATATGGTTGCAGTGGCTGCTGTTTTCCTGTTAAACTGTACTTCAATAGGTCTCATACAGGGGACCAAAAATACACTCACAAAATCACTTTACTAAATCAACATCAAGTTTATGAACACCTTTTTCCGTAGAAATTTAATTTAGGAGAAGATCCAGGTTTATGATTTAGGATAAGTGCAAATATGAGAATTTGAAATGCCAAAACTTAGCCTCCACAAGGCTTTCTTGCATGTATTGCTCATCTTCATCACAGGTCATTATATCTAATGACATGCCCGCTTCTTTTTTTTTTTTCAGATAGTACAATATAATATAAGATGAAGAGTGGTCTTGGGGATTGGAAAGTCATATTATGAACTCTGGATTTTCTGTTTGTTTGTGCCATTGTGTATGCATACTGATGAACAATCTGTTGACATACCTGTGTATACAGAGCAGCAAAATAAGAACATTTTCAAACAGAATAAAAGCATAATTCAAAGGTCAGAACAGCAAGTTTCTCTGCCCTGGAAATCTGAAACAGCACAACTTATTCAAAAATTCTCTAACTGAAAAAAAAGAAGCCGTTATCTCAAGCATTTCTAAAAACTTACCCTTGTCACAAAAATTCTGTTCAAGCAGAAAATATTCTTAAAAGAAAATATCAGTCACATAGAAAAAGAGAAATCTTATTCTGTGACTCATCCTTTAGGAGCAAGGGCAGCAGGTATCTCCTTCTGTTTTGCTCTGTTTTAAAGTCCCCATGGTTCCTAGCAGAGTAACATAGCCCTTTGCTTGCTTTTTATATGTACGAGTATGGCACTCCAATAAACACATGGATGTAGCTGCAGGATCCATACATCATGACAACAGGGTTATATGCACGTTTGGTGGGTAACATCCACCTGTGGCCACAACTGCTTTTGTGCAGGAGCATGCATGCAGATATCAGTAGCCTTGGTGCTCCAGCAACACTGGCTGTATTATCCCTCAATCCACACTAGCAAACTAGCTATTTTAGGCACTGCAGGAGCACACACATAAAAACAAACATGTGGGGTGACATCCTCTCCACATGAAAAGACGAGTTTGTAATCTCTGTGGGTGTCAATTTAGCATAATCTGCACAGAAAGGTTTAGCTTGCTTTAAAATACACAGATGATGTATTTAAGAAGGGCCTATTCATTTCAGGTCCAAAATACATAAACATGCCTTGAGTAATAAAGAAAAGTAGTACTTTTTGCTGATGTGTTGTGGTTTAGGATTTCTGAGGAGATGAAGTATGGAGCTTAGTTGTTGTTTTCATTTTTTGAGGGGCTTTTATTATTATTAAGTTCTAATTTAGTTTGGCTCAATCTTTATTTTGTAGGTATGTAAATACAGGCAATCCAGAGCCAATAACTAGAGCAATAATTCTGGTCAAAATGAAACACAGAGCTTTTGGCTATAAACTGAAAACAAAAATCAAAGTATTTAAATTAAATCTGACATGGCAACTCATTAAATTCAAGACTGTCCACGATATTTTATTAAATATCGTTTAAGTGCATCTTTAAATAAGATGAATGCAAGTTCAGGAAATGAAACAGTCATTGGTTAAATATTTAACATGCCCAAGACAAAGGAAATACATCGCTGTTGAATGAATTGAGAGGAATAGCTCCAGCCACTCTATGGCCTTATCTTCAAGAACTGTCCATACCAGTATCTCCATAGGCATTTATCTCCTTTCTAGAGTGCACTCTAAAACCAGTCTTAAGATTAGATGACTGAAGTGAGTGCAGTATTCCCAATGACACCACATCTCTGTGAAGACATGAGATCATTTAATTGCTTGGCATCCTGTCTCTTACATATTCAGCCAATATTTTTTATTTTGAGTTCATTTTTCCATATGTTGCACACAAAATTTCACAATGACACCCAAGTACTGATTTTCAGGATATAAAAATTGCCATATTGGGTAAGAGTCAAAGTCTCAGCCCAGAGCCCTGTTTCCAATAATGTCTAGGTAATTCAGTGGAAAACATACAAGACCTGCAGCAAGTAACTGCAACAAGTAAGTTCTCCCTCATCCCATCCCAGAGATCTTATTGTTGCTGTTTGGCATTAGTTTAAAATCTTTTTCTGTCATGATGGGGTTAATTTAGAATCCCAAATGTTTCTTCCAAAAGCATTTCTTGACTCTTATGTCAGTCACCCAAATCAGTTAAGTCCATCTTAATGTTCTCCCCAGTCACACTCATTGAAAGAATTTTGCGCTCTTATATGGCTGTTTTTCCATCTCTTTTTGCATATCATTAACAAATAAAGTAACTTCTAATCCAGGGTATTATTTCAGGTCCTTCTTTGTAAATATTTTGTTGTAATAGTCTTGGAGTTTGACTACCTCGTAGGGGTGTTGACATTCCTGTTTTCTCAAAATGCTTTGTTTCACACACCATGACTGTCTAAAACTTTGTGGCGGCTTTTTACAAAGACAAGCAATTAAACTAAATATATCAATTGACTTTCCTGTATCTTTTATTTTATTATGAATGAAGTTAAGTTCATTAATAAATTGCAAAAAACTGTGCCAGCTACAATCGAGTATATAATTTTAGTAAAAATTTCTTTCTTTCACTTTCAGTGTTGTTCTTAAGCAAGAAGAATCACTTGATGTAGATACTGCTGCTCCATAATCACTCAAATTGCCTTTTGTCATTTTAAAAGATATAGATCCACACAGTGAATGAACTAAAACAGGTAAATTAAACCAATAAGAATTTTAAAGTAATACTGTCCTTAGAAACTTAGCTACTACCCTAAGCATATAATGTTAAGAAAATGCTCTGTTCCTGCATATATGTAAATAATTAGGATGTAGATGAAGGTACAATGAAGTTTTTTCAAAACTAAGTAGTCCCATTCCTGGCATTTTTAGAGCTAGCATAATGTATGCTGATCTGCATTACAAACAGTCCTACCATTCACCTCACTGCTAAGACATATATACATTGTGTGGCAATTTAAAACAGATTTTCTCAATCCACCAAATCAAGTCCTCAGTCCCCAGAGGATTAAAAGTAGTTAAAAATAGGGTAACTTAAGTAGCTGCCAAAATACATCTGAGTGTGGTCATTCTCCTCAACCTCTCCTGCTTTAAACAGGTTGTGAAAAATTGGGTTGTTGTACCATACATCTCAGGCCATGGCCACACTTTACTGTTGTCAGAGCTCTGCAAGCTGCCTGTGGTGAGTGTGCAATCTGCTTCTCAGAGGATTTAAGATTGCTACAGAGATTATTTTGTCAAAGTTATCACAGGGAACATGTTAAAATCACAAAGTTTCTCAGAAATGTTTTAAAAGAAAAAGAAGGTTGAGGGAGAAAAGTACTTAAGAAAGCTTACCAACTGGAAGAAAGATCAATTCACAAAATGCCTGTATTAGAACTACAGAACTATTGCTCTGCCAGATTCAAAAGATCAGTTTCCAAGAAGTACTCCTTTGGAGCAGTGTGGCAGCTGTTATGCATGTTTACCATATAGATGAAGCAATACTCTTCATTTCATGAGGAAAATTATTAATGACCATTTAACCAGAAAGGAAGGGGGCTTCTCTGCATTAATCTTCATCATCTTGTTGAGTCTAAGTTTTCCATCTATCCAGAGCAGCCAGAGAGCTTCCACTTACCACTGGGAGCTAATTTCTTGGTTGCTTATACTGCACTGGCCTTGGACCACTATGAGTACATCTGAACCGACACTTGTCTGCCCCTCCACGCAGCCTGCTTTCCACATTTTTGTGGCTTGATGCACCCAACATGACATATAACCCTGTATGCTCTGGCCAGTTTTTCAAACATTGCAACAGGTGCAAATCTCCCACGTGTGGTAACATCATGCCATTATACTTCACCACTCATACTGTGACCCAACAACCTCCTCGGGGCAACAGACCTCAGCACCACCCAGGAAAAGCAAAACCCCTGTTCATCTAGAGAGGATGTTGCAGCCACAGCATGAGTGGTGTGAAACATAACCCAGAGGACAGCAGAGGGACACAGAGAAAAGGGAACTTCTAGGCCTGAGAACTTCTTCAGAGGGCAGTGGCAAAACAATCACATGACTGTAGGAGTTTCCTCCAAAGAACATGCCACCAATGGACTGAGTCCAATATCCATGAGCTCTTTGATCTGAACTGTGAAAATAAATTATTTATGGGCTTAGATGGTATCTTTAGGAGTCCTAGTAGTATTGTCTTTACATTTCCTTTAGCTGTGCATAGCAGATGGGCAATGTAGTAGTCTTATTTGCAGGCAGTCTTCACAAAACAACAGAAATGGCAGGGAAACAGCCTGTTTACTTTTGACATGAAGGACTTCTCTTGGAAAAAGCTCTGCTGGGAGGTTATGAGAGACTTTTTTTTTTTAATTGTTTTGCATTATCATTTTGGGCTTAAACATCTATCCCACAGCTCTATTGTTCTCCCCTGGAAACTCTTAATCAAAGTTTAAACATTAATCAAAAAGGAAATAAAACTAAAATTACCTCTAAACAACACTAAGTTATGTCTTGGCAACTGTATCATTTTGACCCAGCTACCACTTTGATGAATCCAGCCTATTGTGTTGTGTAGTAAATTGCTGGCTTGCACGAGTTACAGGCTGCCAAGTAGTGTACTGACTGGTTTGTAGATGCCTCTATTAACAAAGCCTCTGAGTGTGTATAGGCAATGTCATAGACTGGTTGAAACCAAACCACTAAATAAAACTAACATCCAGGCGACAACTCCCATTCATCAAACAGAGGTCTGAGAGCAACTTGAGCTTTGTACCATCTCATGAAGACCAGCAGCCTTGAGTTCTCCCAGATCTATGGGGATGAAAAGTTACAGAGATAGTAGATTTCATTAAAAATAATGGGTTGGGATCTACAATTAGAAGCTCTACCATTAGTTCATTGTAATCCATTAATACTAACAACCCCCACTCTTTATACTAACAATCCACTCATTTCCCTTGTCTTGGCAAGACAAGTAGCAGTTCAAAAGGTCTTCATCCAATCTGAATAAGGAATCAAAAATCTTTTATTACAATAGCCTTGGTGTCAAGTCATCACACATAAATCTGTACCAACATCTTCAGCTGCATTCACAAGCAGAGATTTCACGCTGGAGAACAGATATATTCTGTCTTCCTCTAGCAAACCACTGGGCCCGTACACTGTAATCAGGGTTTTATGTGCAAAAGAGACCTCAGGTGTGGTGACTTAGGAAACCCAGAACATTCTGCCATTGTTCTGTGGACCTTATCCATGCCATGTCAGTGTTCAGCCATTCTCATTGTCTCTGGTGTAGCTTGATGTTTTGCACTACACCCACACTGGGTCACGTAGGCAGTAAGACTAATAAAATTCTGTCAAGATCTAGATCTAGCAGTAGGCTGCAATTATCATCAGAAAAGATGCTTTTCTAATGATATCATTTCAATGTCATCAGAGCTGCCTGAAACAAATACTTCATTGTTTTACTGCATAAAAATCTTTCTAGGTCATGGTTGCCTTGATGAACTTTGTCTATGCCATCAGAAGATGGAAGATGGCAGAGAGTGTGTCAGCTCTGCAAACCCACTGTTTCCCGGTTCAACAGCTAACTGAACTGCATCCACACATCATTGCTAGGAAGCCGGCTCTTTCCCAAAAGAAAAATGTACTGTATCATTGTGGGGCAGCTCCAGCACACTAAATAGGATCACATGCTATCACTTCATAAGCAAAACCTGCTGCTGAGGGGAAAAAAGGTTATGTTTGGTTTTGAGGCTTTTAAAAGCATTTTTTTCTTTCTGCTTTTTTTCTCTTAACCCAAAAGGAACCAAACCAGAAGTACCGTCCTGCCTGAAATACTTAAAATCAGGACATTTGTGGCCTCAGTCTCCTTTCAGTCATATTGAGTTAAGTTAGACATACCTCCAGTAAGCCACCAGAGCTACTTTAGTGAAAAGCCAGGGTGAGGGAGACAAGAATCCACACCACGCTAATGAAGTCATAATGGCAGCAGCCCTCCAGAGCAGCATCAGCATTTTCAAACCAAAATGATGTTGACCTTTCAGATGCAACGCACAAGATTTTGAAGCTCATTCAAGTACTCTGCACCAAAATATTCAGTTCCTTTCCAGCATCATTTTATTGTAGTCAATAACGTGGGTCTGTAGCCTGTTGAGGCCAAGAAAAACAGCAATGACTTCATATTTCTTTTTTTTTGCTTAACAGTTTTTAATCCAAAGGAAAGAGATTAACTAGAATAAGCAACAGCAATGGGTAAGTAGCCCTTGCAGGTGCCACTGGGTGTGACATTCTTTAAAGCATCCTGAGACTTTATAACAAGAGGGACTGTTGTGGTCACAGCCTATGGCATAGAGACCACAGAAGTCATTCAGCAATTCCTGCAGTCAGACCACAAACCTTGGGTGACTAGGAAGGTCTAGATTTGATGGGTACGGATGTTGGGAATTAGTTTGAATATTTGCCTCAAGCAAGGAGAAGGAACTACTACAGTGTGTCTCAGATGTTTTTCTGTTTAAAGCAGGTTATCTTCATAAAATCTACAAAAACAAGGATCTCAGAGGATCCTGTCTGTGACAAATAAAACTCCTTTGTTAGAAGAAAAACAAGTGCAGCCTCCAAGCTTAGTCACTGTAAGAATGTGAGACCTGGGACAAAGTCAGAGTTTCTTGTCATAGTTAATCCACCACAAGTTGACTCTGCCACGAAGGATATTTATGTTTTCAGCATAAAGCACTCTTTATCTGCTCACTCATTGCTTTGGCCATTGAACCTCACTTTTAATTCTCAATTTAGCTCTTGAATATTCTTCAGAGACTTCTGATTTGACCTTTGCTAATTTTCTTCTTCCTAACCTTGCCATGCTTGTCTTACATTGCTTACATATTATCTCATCTACAATCCCAGAATCTGCTCTGCAGTTTAGGGTCCGTAATCTTCTGGTTAAGCCTCTGAGGACCTTCTTGACCAGATCTTCTGGCTAAATGCAGCCTGTTTCCCAGATTCTAACTGACTGCAGTGCCTTTATCCGATCTTCAAATCTGGTTCCAGTTTGCCTCTTATCATGGGGCCTGATTACCCACATGCTACTCTGTTGATTTCACATCCAAGGGCAGAGGAACGTGGCAGAGTAGCTCATGAGTCATTTGTTTGTGATGGCTACCCATATCCAGCCTACATTCACTGCTAAGTCACCCCATCTCTTTCACATGAAAAAAAATCTCACTTTTAAAGGAGAATTTTGGGGTTGAAATTGTTAGCATTTGTTTTTACATTCCTACATGTAAGCATTTGAATCTACCAAAGGCCTTGTACTATCAATAGATGTCCCAGACCCACACTTCAAGTAAAAGATGTCTTTTTCCATGTTTTATAAGAAAAAGCACTCCTACTCTAGCAATGGACAGCACCAGTCCAAAGCAATGCTAACAGTTCCGATGTCCAAGTTTCATGTTACTCTTCCAGTCTCATCACATATTTTGTGATACTCTCTTATGTTACCTTACCTATCCTTCTCACCTCCATCCTGATCTTCCTAGCGCAACAAGCTAACCAAGAGAAGAATCTTACAGGGTTATTGATGCCATCTTGTACAGCATATGGTCCCTGTCACACAGCTGAATATTTGGCAATATCACAGAGCAGCTGCACATCACGTAGCCGTGAGAGCATTGCCCTTTCTTTTGTCTGCCTCTCCTGAACTGAAATTGCCTATTCTCCACCTGAACTATTCCTTCTTCTGCAAGATAAGCCAACCTGCACTGACAAATGCCACTCCCCTGTATACACCCTGACGGGATCTGTTGGTTCTTTCCAGTGGCAATGGATGGAGAAGGTGGGATGCTTCCTCTCTGCATGCCCAAGATCTTTGGAAGTCTGGGTGCCACAACACATCCAAATAGTTCAAATTAGACAACACTGTAAATTGGAGATAGGACTGGTTGTCCTCTTCCATGCCACCAAACTCAGAATTATCTCAAAGCTACTAACTCAAAATTAAGTTTAACTGCTCTTGGTAAAGTCCTGACTATTCAGAATAAATTTCCCATACATGATGTACTCAAAAATAGGTATAAAATTACTCTGACTAGGACTAGGAAACTCAATAAAAATAAGAGAGATATTATGAACAGATTCTTGACCGGGTTGCACAAAGATATACCTTTTTAAAGTCACAGGAAACTTTTAATAAGTTCTAGGGCCTATACTAGATCCTTCCTTTAATCTTCTACTGTCTGTGAAGTGGTGCAATCCATAAAGTTGTTTGCCTCTACAGTAAATAATGTAGGGCTGGGTGGATGATCACAAATCTAACAGCAAGAAGTGGTGTGTTTTTTCTGCTTATCCATCAAATATATTTACAGACTGACTTTTTCTTACCTTTCTGGGATAATAATCTAATGTTTATGCCCTGGCACGCTGATGAGTCTTTGACTTTCTCCCTAGCTACTCTCCTGACAGCCTGCACAAGAAACTACATAGGTGAAGGTTTAATATTTTATTACTGCTACAGATTTATTCTGAGATGTTTCTAAAGAAGGAAACTGACCTCTTCCTGGATATGAATGAACTGTCAACTTTCTCTAGCCAGCTTCTTCGTAACACATGAAAAGCATTCCTCAAAGGCAGGCTTGTTAGTTTTGCTCCAGCTGCAAAAGGGGAGTGAAAAGAAAGCAAACGGGTTGGATGAGAAGCATGCCTCAAATCCTTCCCTTGAACTCCTCCTCATATTCACCAGAAACAGGTAGGAACTTGGTATGTGTAACAGTTCTCATTCTTTGTTCACACTTTCTGGATTTGGGAAGTATTTGAGCAAGAAGGCAGGTAGTGTATCAGCTTCCACCAAAGCATAGGGTCTTAGACAGGACCCTTACTGCACATCAAAGTATCCAAAATACTTTGGATGTGTTTTGTTCCCAAAGATATAATCAAGAGATTCTTTAATGTCTTTAAGTCCTTGCAATTTCAGTTCTTTGCTTCACACATGTATCTGGAAATGTTCTTTGCTAAATTATAAATGCTCTGATTCGCTGTATCCCAGCAGGAAACATGGGACATACACTAACAATATCAAAGCCTGCCAATACCCTGAAACACACATCACCAGGTAAAGCACCTGACCTGACAATTCATAGGTTAATTTTTATATTTTTATTTTCCCTCCAATAAACCTGCAGGCAGCTATATACTCTCAAAAAGTCCCTGGAGGACAGTTTGGTCCTCCCTGCCTTAAGGGAGGGTTTGATTTCAATGGTTCTCTAATCTGGGCTGGGATCATGAACCAGGCTTGAACTATTGACCCACCTCGTTCAACTTCTGGGAGGTAATTCAGACAAATTCATGTCCGAAATCTGATGTCTTAGCAAGGTAGGTATTCATAACAGCTGGGCCAGCTCAGATGGTACCTTTAGCAGGATTAAGACACCAAGCCACTCGTGGCTTAGACAAGGTAATAGCTGTTAAACAAGAAGAGTAAAGACACAGTTCCTGTGATGTGCTTTTGAGTCTTCATATATAAGAAAAAGACTAGGAAAAGTCCCTCCTGTACAGTCATTTGGCTCAGAGGCCAAAAACGTGTGTAATGCAGGGGGTAAATAAAAGCCAGGTTTAGTGCAGAAAGAGGAGGTTAAAATAGATCACATCCATGGGAGAGCAAGACAGATGCCTGAAATGTTTCAAGACAACAGCAGATGAAGCTTCAGAAGAAAGAAGACAAAAATACCCATAGAAACAGCCCAGGGGCACAGCACTGTACCCTTTTTAGGACCCAGGGAAAGAGCCTTTTGCAGTATTTATCCCAGTTGTTGGTGGTGGTAATTTTCAGTTCTGATACTAGGATAAGAGAAGAGGCAGTTGCTACAGGAAGGAAGCTGGACCTCACCACAGTGGAAGGAAGCTGGACCTCACCACAGTAGAAGGAAGAAAAGGCTAACAGAGAAGCTTGAGAGAAAAGCAAGCCGTAGGTCTGAGCTTAAGACACCAATCACTAACAGCTCCAGCAAGCTGCCATGCTGCAAGGGTGGCAGTGCTAAAGGACCAAGGATCATGTGACAGGGTCATGGGCTGATGGCCTGAGATAAATTTGACTGCAGGATCCCATGTTAAGGAGCAGAAGAATTTCAGAATCATGTAACTTTCTCGCAGATAAAAGAATATTTCCTTCTGTTCTCCGTCCAGTCCTCTGGTTCACTAGATGCTCTGTGGAGGCATCAACAGCCCAATGGCTTGTCAACCCATGCTATCAGCTAAGATAACAATTTGTCTGTAGTGCACTCTAGCCCTCCTGGCATCAATCCATGATTTTGGTTAATTTTCAGTGTAGAGAATTCACTAGCCAGAGCTGCTGCTCTTCCCCAGGAAGCAAGGAGAGAGAAAAATACCAAGAAACCATACAACTGTCAGAAACAGCCTTTCCATAGTCAGCAGGAAACAACAATCAGCAAGAGGCATTTTGCTTCCTCCACTAGAGAAAGAGAACATATTAATGAACGCTTTTCCCTGGATTTTTCATGTGTTTTGAGTGGTCCTTCTGTCATCATCTCACTGTCCTGCTCCAAGGTTTAGTTTGGTTTAGTATTTGATAGGAATGGCTGGACTCGATGATCAAACGGGTCTTTTCCAACCTGATGATTCTATGAGAGGCTTTATGCAAGGTTTGGAATAATGCCAAAAAGGATGAAGGAAGCTGAGAAATGCCATGTCAGATACCCACATTTCAGGGCATTGTTCTTGCCCCATGTTTCCCCAGAACTAGTCTCCAGTCCTAAAACAGCAGGACATAGAAAGGTAGACAGGTCTAGATCCATCAGTATCACCTCCCTGGCACATCAACACAGCAGCAGGTCACTACTCATACTCTTTGAGTGAAAGGCTGTTTACACAGGAAAAATAACAACAACAGAAAAGGTAGAATAAATCTCCTTGGGCTTTTTTCCCCCAGCTGTGACACTTTGATGCAGTTCTATATCCTGTTGTTTTCCTTTGAACTATGCCATTCAGAAGGACTTCTGCAAAATCCCTTTCCAAGCATCTCACCACAACCTTCAAATACACAATCAAACATACTAGTCTCAACATCGTTCATGAAACTAGAGGTAAAAAACTGTCCTACCAATCCACTAGCAAATAATTCTTCTTAAAAAAATAGGAAAAAAATCAACAAACAAAACCAGAGTACCAGTACACAGACATTTCAGTTCAAAACAGTTATTCCTCCAAATGCATCAAGTATGGGTAGTTGGGAAAACACAAGTCAAGCTCAAAACAACTTCAGGACCTGCCCAGTTCTCACCAACCTCCTTGATGCAATTCATTCCACCTTCTGCTCTGAATTGAGGGCCTGACGCAGCAGTGCACTGAGCACATGCTTAATGAGAAGCGTGGTTACTGCCCAGTGGTGTCAATACACCAATACACCTTGAGCTGCTTGTCACAGTCAGGATCTAAGAAGGTAGGAGCTCTTCCTTCACAGGCACACTACCCTCTCCAGTGAGCTGTCTTGGCTTTCCAGCATGAAGCCATGCCTGCCTGAAAGATTTATTTCTCCCCTTTCCCTCATTCTCCTGGTACCAGTATTGTTTCAGTCTTGCACTTGTATTTCCTGCAGTGATCTCACCCTGACCTTTGACTGGCTCCACACAGTTAAGTTTGGCTTCAAAATGCTTCATTTCTAGTGGGGTTTTAATTTTACCTATTCCCTTTTCCCCTCCACTGCAGCATACCGCTCTTCAAGGGAGACAAATCCCATTTTCAGGTGAAAGTCTAGAGGTTTTTTTCATTGATCTAAATTAAACTCCATATTTGCATTGACCTCAGAATTTAGTCCTAGGACTTTCAAGTCCTGCCAAATTCATAGAAAAGGAGAGCAGCATGCTTAGAAGTCTACCTCCACTCATTAAAGTATTTTAATTAAACAATATTTATAGTACAATTGGACATATGCATGTGTATTTTGAGTGAATACTAATATTTTAAATTATGCATTTAAATGAACCATGAAAATAAATTAGATGCCTATACTCAGGAAGTCAGCAAGTGCAGGAACAGAAACAATTTCTCCTCTTTCACCTGCTTAAGAAAGAGTTGAAAGTATGTATGTTAATGCTAGAAGGTGGTTCTTGAATTAAACTATCGCAGGGCCCTCAAAAAAGAATAAAGGGCTAGGTAAGAATGATTAATGTGCTTTTACGCAAAGAATGATACTTTTTATATATCTTTGACTTTCTAAGGTCAAAGGGATTATAGGACTGCTTGAAGCTGGGGAGGAGCTGAGCATAGGAACAAGAGGGCTTTTCACAGGATGATGAGAAACTGCGGCTTATGTTTGAAGAGCAGAAAGTCAATTTTTAACTCCTTCTTTCTCAGGTAAGAAATGTTTTTAACAGAAGAAAACAAAACAAGTATGCAAATGTGAAAAAAATCTTCCAATTTGCTCTGCAAATGTGCAGACCTAAACTTGAAGTTCAACAGAACCAGTAGAACCAGAGTGGTCATCCATTAGAGGGAGGTCACTTAAAGCAGCATAGCAAGGCATTATCAGCAGTTAAACTAACATTTCTCACTGCACTTTTGCAAATTTCTTTAGGACAACTGTTCAGATCCTGCAGTAGTCATAGTATATTTTTATCTTAGATTTTTGTTTAAACTTCTGAAGAGTATGTTTTGTACATTTCTGTGCATGTGTCAGGGCAGTTATTTCAGCATGCAAATAATAGCAAATATAGTGTGTGGACTAGAGAAAGGAGTACAGCATAAGGACTCAAGGATAGATTAGGTAATTTATGATCAGTGAGTATTTTATTTGCTGAAAAACACTTTGCAGGGGGCACAGAAGGACAGGTTAAATTTAATTTAAAATTCTGGTAGTGAGATCTCAGAAAGATTAATGAAATGGCAAAGTAGGGGGGTTGATATTTTCAGTACTTTTCTTCTTGTTTTAAAATGGTATTTTTTTACTTTTAAATTGTCCATTTACTTCAAAGAGTTTTTAAAAGGCCTTAAAATCCCACAAAGGAAACTGAATATTTGACTTTGAGTCAAATGAAAGGTTTTGATTAATCTTAAATTATTTGGGGGTTTGTAGTATAATTACAAAAGGGTATGTGCCTTTTAGCATGAATATTAATATTTTGTAAACACATGCAGTCCTATCAAATATAAAGTAAATTATGTGTATTTACTTTTTCAACCACAGTGGTAAAGTGTGGAGAGCATTCGCTTCTTTATTTGTTCTGAAATGTGCTTAAATTTTGTACTTTAATGCCACAAGAATGTTCTGATGTTGAGTACTTGCAAAACAGGGGGAAAAAAATCACTTCTGGTCACCATTATAGCAAGAGTCCATTCCAATGTCCTCAATACAGCTACCGAACCAAAAATTCAGTGGAGATCTGTTATGGAATACTTGGGTCGGGGCTGGCTTCTCCTTTTCATTGTTGTTGCTTAAGTTCTCCACAGTTTTATGGAAAAAAAATGAAATTTTTTCACTTTTCCAAAATTTTCATCTTCCACCTCTAGCAAAAAACTGTAGTCAAAAAAAACTCATCTCACTCTCTCTTTTCACTTACACTCAAATTATGAACTGTAGCACTTGACTGCTGTTAACATAGCCTGCTTACCTTGCATTAGACTTTCTGAGAATATGCTGAAGTTGCCAACAGAATTTCTCCATCTGTATATATAAAAACACTTACACAAGTATCACTTCCTACAAAAAAAAAAAAAGAGTTATTCTCAAGTATGAACCCTTAAAATGGAATTGGAAATAGCTTGCAAGCCTCCACAGTTTAAAGGATGAATAACCTACTTCCATGCAGAGCATGAGGTTTGATCTCAGCCTTTTTGTTTGCTTGCATCAAGAAAACACAGGAATTTTCCACTTTTATGAAGATGCTACCACAGAGAAGTACAATTCTGGAAAATACTTTCAATCATAAAACAAGCTTCTCTGAGCTCATCCTCTTTGGTAGTGTAGTTTAAAATTGTTGTTTCCTATTATTCTCCTTTCATACTCTCTCCATGGACACATAAATGCAAAAGGCAACTTCAACACAGCTTATTCAGTCAAGATTGTAGACCAAGTACAAAATTATGACTAGAGGTTATAATATATACCCTATAAAATCTACAATTCAACGTCCTTCATTATTTATGGACTACTCGGCCATAGCTCTATTTGTGTTGGGAGAAACGTCACTTATAGTCTTGATATCTAGACCTTTCTGTAAGCAAAGATGAATTTTACCTTAAAGGCTACATTCGACCCACTGTTTACCCTGGACTCGTACTGTAAATCCACAGGTGTTTAAGGACAATTTTTATTTGGTGGAATATTTGCTGTGTAATATGTGTAGCAAAGGTCAAATTTACCAAATCACTTTGGCTTGAAGATAAATTTTAAAAGACAGGATCATGAACTGATTAATTGTGGTATTCTTTTAACTAATATTATAGCAGTTGGAGAACTCGCATGGATGTAACAAAACATGAGTTTCCTTCCTCTACCAGAGGAGATGCAACCAATAGCTCTTACCTCCCAAAAGTTCACCCATAAAATCAACACTTTTTGTGTATTTAGGGCAGGTCATATGCCTGATGATTTCCTTAGTAAGGAAGGAACTTAAGAAACTAATATATTGCAAGTTTCCCACTTTTCAGTTGATGATCCTATCCATTAGGGTAGGGGGTCCCACTCGTTTGCTCTAATTGTCTCAATTTCCAAAAATTCCATAAAGGGTAGAAGAGCTTCAACAGAAGTGACTGAGAAACTATCACTAAAACCTGACAGTCTGAATGCTTACTACAGAGATCTAACTTAAAATTCACTGCTTTGTGATTCCAGGGCTTAGTAGCACAGGCAAGTTGAGCTGTACATGTCAGAAGTGTTTAGGCTACACCGGGGCAAGGAGGCATGCATAAACTCACCCATTTTCTTTAGCAGAATGAGGATTGGAGTGAAGGTGCTGCCTTCTGGTCTACTTTTTGTCAAATATCTTTTAAATAAGTAGTCTGCAAGTTGAAACACTCCTCTGGGCTCATTTCTGGGCTCATTTCTATGTTCCAATAAATATTTATGCAAAGCTGAAAAGTGACAACTCAGGAGACTTGTCTGGCAATAGGTTAAAAGGATTTATCCAACTCCTCCTTTTCATTTTCCAGTTTTGTGAATCTATCCCTTCATTTCCTTTGCTTTTCTTGCAAATGCTTGGGAAACAAGATGTTTCATTTTGGGTTGAGCAGAATATTTCATTCAACATTAAATGTAATTTGGGGAGTTTTCATTCTTTCTCAAGGATAAAAAAAAAAGTAAACAAATCTAGATTCATTTTAAAGCAAACCAAAATCTTGATTTATTGATTTTTTAATTCAGTTACCAGAGTGAAAAAAATCAATTTTTTACATAACCTTAACAATACATTGATAGATCTCACTTGTTAAGCTGCTGTAAGCACTCCAGGCTACAAAAACAAATGGTTGCAACAGGAAAATGTGTGCCAAGCACATCTAAGTGGAGACAATATGATTATTGTAAGATAGGTGAAAAAGGGAAGGGAAGGGAAGGGAAGGGAAGGGAAGGGAAGGGAAGGGAAGGGAAGGGAAGGGAAGGGAAGGGAAGGGAAGGGAAGGGAAGGGAAGGGAAGGGAAGGGAAGGGAAGGGAAGGGAAGGGAAGGGAAGGGAAGGGAAGGGAAGGGAAGGGAAGGGAAGGGAAGGGAAGGGAAGGGAAGGGAAGGGAAGGGAAGGGAAGGGAAGGGAAGGGAAGGGAAGGGAAGGGAAGGGAAGGGAAGGGAAGGGAAGGGAAGGGAAGGGAAGGGAAGGGAAGGGAAGGGAAGGGAAGGGAAGGGAAGGGAGTAACTGTCTGATGCTGTGTTCAACAAGTCCCATTGACAGCCACAGTTATTCTGATTTGAAGAAAAGTGAAAGACAGGCAAGTAATGTGGTTGTGGAGAGGAGGGAGCTGGCCTCTTCTCCCAAGTGCCAGGGGACAGGACGAGAGGGAATGGCCTCAAGCTCCGCCAGGGTAGATTTAGGCTGGAGATTAGGAGGAGGTTTTTCATGCAGAGGGTCATTGGGCATTGGAATAGGCTGCCCAGGGAGGTGGTTGAGTCACCTTCCCTGAAGGTGTTTAAGACACGGGTGGATGAGGTATTGAGGGACTTGGTTTAGTGTTAGATAGGAATGGTTGGACTAGAAGATCTGATGGGTCCCTTCCAACCTGGTTGTTCTGTGATTCTGTGATTCTGTAATGGGAAAGTTGGACCCACTGCCCTTTAACATTGATAAAAAGAATTAGAAATAAAACACAGTCTGAACTCCTACAATTCAACACTCCCCTGCATGCAAAACCAGGTGAGTCTACGCCAATTCCTCCCAGCTTGTGTGTTGAGACTTGGCTGATGCCACATTCCACAAATAATTCCTCTTCTCTGTGCCTGCAAGATATTTCAGTGTAGGAATGGGAACACAACCCAACACTTTCAATTAAAATAATATTCAAAATTGGCAAACTCTGAGATACTCCTATTGTTTCTTGCTTAAAAGTTGGCATTAGAACTTTCAGAGATATGAAGAGGAATTTTGAATACAGATCAAGTGCAGTTCTAAGGAAATCCTGCATCTCACTGCTCCTGAAGACCATAAAACCCTCTCTGAGGCCCCATTATACAGGGACATTGTTAATACATATAGATAAGTATCTTCATTGCATGTGCATGAAAATTTTCCTAATTAAAAATTTCCTAATAAAAATTCCTGTTTATCCGTAAATATTGTGCAGTAAAAGGACTATCATGTAAAATTATTCTATTGCTTGCATAGAACAATGCACCGTCTCCCTTTCTAATATTTTAATATTAATTAAACATCTCATCACCTTTTCTATATGTTTCACATTAGTTTTCTATAACCCTGGTTCCAAAGAAAAATATGAGAAATTACTCTATTTAAATTGAGAACAACTAGCCTTCTTCTGGATTCATGAGAATGGCACATATAAATAAACAGCTTTTTTAAATTACAAATAGCTTTTAAGTCTCACTTCCTATACATGATCATTCTCAGGGAAGCTAGTCTGGTGCTACAAGACTATGTGATTTAAGCTCCGCTATTTTGTGTATGTATATGCATTATAGCCTTGCTGAGGCAAGTTCTATTCTTTGACTCTAAATGTCTCCCCTGTGGCTCAACCTTTTCCTGTTGCTTTAATGAAAATGAGAAATAGTCCTTGATCACAAAGTTCCCAGGTTTTTCCTCACATTTTCACAGAAGATTGTAGTTAGCTTGCTGGCAAGTTTTTTGAACTGTGACAAAGAAATAGGATTCAAGTGAATATTCTTATCAATCAGGAAGGGATTTTTTAATTATCCTATGTAGAAGCATAAAGGACACAGTGATGGCAGCACGATGGAAGCCAATGGTGACTATGCAATAAACACAGTTCTTAGAGTAGTTTCTCAAATTTTTCCACTCATGACCTCACTTCCCAGTGCACTTCCAGGCTCATGATCCCATTTCTGATTGCAAGCCCTACTCCTGCAATCAAGTTCCCATCAAACCATCTCTGAAGTCTTGTGATCTCTTGTTTGTAAATCCGTGTACTAAGGGTCTGGTAAAGAGGTAATTTCCTTGTGGTTCTCCAAGCACACCCACTGCAACCAAATGGCAGATATCTCTGGCTGCCTGCCTATATACTGCCTTCCTCACAGCAGAGATGAAGATATTTCTACCCAAGATTTTGTCTTGGAGAGAAATGGTCCTAAATTGTCCTAAAACTACAGAAATAAGATGTTTAAATCCTTAAAATGCATGTAGGACAAGACTCCTTTACGGTCTTCCCCTGGCCAGCCTGCACTCCTGGTCTGTGACTCCTCAGGATTGAAGGGACACTCCCACTGACCACTCGGAACTTCATGTAGAGGAGTGAAGAGCTGAGTGTAGCCACAAAGAGCACGTGAAACCACACATTGCCATGATTCTTTCACAATCACTTCACCCACAATTCACAATGTTACTTGTGTCACTGTTAGAGAGAAGGGGAAACCAAGCCACCCTAGTAAGCCTCTCTTCATTTCCGATCCTTCCTCACAAATCAGTTCCTCTGTTCCTGACTCTGTAGCCTTTCATCTCTGGCTTTCCTCCATTTTACCACTGAAGCTGGAGAGTTTTGAATCCTACAGTCTTTCTCAGAGGGACTCTTTGAAGTAGAATACACACCTAATCACAAAAGAAGCCTGGCCAGCCTGATCTAGAAGGATGTGACCCTGCCCATGGCAGGGGCATTGAAACTAGATGATCGTTCAAGTCCCTTCCAACCCTAACTATTCTATGTTTCTATCAGTCTACGATTCTGTGATTCTAAGAACTATAGACTTGAGTCACAATTTAGGACTGAAACTGATGCCTAATGAGCCTCACACATGCTCTTCTCTTCTTGGTATCTCCTCTTCTGAATTATCCAAAACCACGCTATGTTCCATTTGTCAGACTGCATAGGCCACTGCAGATCTTCACACCTATGCACAAGAGCACAGAAGCATGGATTGATTTTTTTTTTTTTCCACTTCTATGAACACACTTGCCAGAACGCAAGCCAACTTCAATCGGCACTGCCGCTGTGGGTGGTTTGAGGCTGGTGCACCCATCCCTCTGGGAGAACAGATGTTGCCACTGATTCACTTTGCAAGCATGTGAGTCTGCGACAACTTACAGTAAAGAATTGTGAGCAGCTGCAGAGCAAAAAGCACAGATTGAAAAGTCAATCAAGATGTAAGGTAAGATAATGCATCAACCCTGAAAACTAATAAATGGAATCCATTTGACACAAGCTGCGGTAAATCTGCCTGAGCAGAAGAAAGAAATCAAATGAAAGAAAAGAGAGATAGACAACATTTCACTGAGTACCCCATGCACAATCCACAGTGCCTGCTCTCTGCCTCCTCCCACACTAAAAACAGCTGAAAGGGGTTTGCACGTTACTGCAAGACTTCTGATAAACTTGTGATCCAAATCCTGCAGTTTTCTGCACCTTCTCCCCATACCCCCCCAACCCAGCAAAGCAGTCAGAGTGTCTCACTTAAGTGCAGCCCCTTGTCATTTGCAGTCACAACAAGATCCAGGATGTTCAGAAAGTGTTGATTTAAGTCTGCTGGTCAAATTCAATTTTTACCATTTATTTTGCCCCTTTGATACAATATTGATGCTATCAAAACTAAGGGAGGTTGCTTCAAATTGATATGCTCTGCCTACTCCACAATACAGGCAAGAGTAGTTCAGATGAGAGCAATGTAACCTTGAATTTAACTGTTTGTAAAAGGGGTTAGAATTCTCTAGTTGAAAAGTATTCTCTGCTTAAAGAAATAAAGTTACCTCCATGCCTAAACAGGAGAGTGAATGCTGGCAGAAAATCAAGAAAAAAAAAAAGCAAATATTTGATCATCTTTCTAAACAAGTATTTCCCACCTGGTTTTTTGCTCTTTTTGCTTTGGGGTTTTTTTTCTGGATATTTATGGTTTGGGGTTTTACTAGCTCCAACATTTGTAGAAGGCAGAAATACACAAGGTTGCATGTTAAGGAAAAACAAATTTTAAATGTGCTTTATCCCCTAATTCTACAAGAAGCAGGACTGTATTTTACACTGCTAGACAAATAATACAAACAATTCCATGAGTCTGAAGTAAACTAAGCCTGTGATGTGAGAACTATCTCAAACTTACTGGTAGTGTTGATACACCAAAAGTTATCTTTATAATCTTCAAACTTACAATGATAATTAACCTTAGTTAGTTAAAGTGGGGGATTTTGCCAGTCAGAACGCTTTTCTAGCAGTTACCAAGACTATAATTTTGCAAATGGAAGCAGCATCTTCAAAATAATGTTCTTTATGAAAATTTTATCTTTCAAACCTGTGTAGTTCAGGGACTACTTAAAAAGGAGTGATTTGACTACCTGAATAGTTTCTATCTCTTGTGCGAGTAGGACTTTCCCTACTACATATGTTATTTGTAGCAACTTAATAGTTATATGCTGAGCACACATTTTCCACTTTTTTTTCTTGAATCCCTGTAACATAGGACTAGCTATAGTGTGCATTTGCACTGCATTTATGTTTTATTTTTTATAACTATTACTGCATTTATAAATTGCATTTAGCAATACTGAACTTTATTCGCTACTAGTAGTTCATTTATATAGATTTCTTAAGGCTCACCAAATTTCTCCCAGACTGTCTCCTATCGACTTCTTTCACCTTGAATAACTTTAATTATTTGGGGGCCATCTGCCGACATACTGTGTCTAGACTCATCCTCACTTTCAAGTTATCACTGCATACACTAAACAACAGCCCTAATATTGAAACTTGTCAGATTCTGCTATTCAGATATCACAATAATGAAAACTGATCACTGATGGAAACTGACTCCACTTTTTCTGTGATTACAACTCTTTAACATGCAGCCAGTGACTACTTTGTTTTTTAATAGCTGCTGTCAAAGGTCTTTCAAAGTCTAAATAAATTTTAGGAACACTTTATCCACTAACCACTTAATTGACATGGTCAAAGAATTTCAAGAATTTGCCCAGCACAATCTCCCAGTGCAAACACACATTATGATCTTCCAGATTAATTTTATTTAATTAGTTCAAAGCCTTTTGCAAAGTCTGAATGTAAGGTTAATGGCCTAAAACCTCCTGCACCATCTGCAAACCAATATAATATTTATTTAAAAAATAAAGACAGAAAAATAAAGAAAACTTTCACACAAAACTTTTTCAAACAAAAGTTTGAAAAGAAAATTTGAGAGATTTGCCCAACTAAAAATGTTTATTTTTCACTCTGGACTTTAAAAAAATCATTCTATTCTGTTTTTCTTAAAACAAACTCTGTGTGTGTGTGTGTGTGTGTGTGTGTGTGTGTTACTACTGTTCAGCTAGCGTACCCTAGTCAGATCTAAAAATTATGGCCTCTAAGCTGCCTACCCCTCTAGAGTACAATCCTTTATGTGGATGTTCTCACATAAATACAGGTTTGGTATCAGTAAGCAAAATCAAACACTGGGGACTTTTAAAGAAAAGACCAAAGCTAATTGTTATTAGTATGCCACTGCATGAATTTCTCATGTGCCTGCACCTTGAATACCTTGCAAAGCTTTATTTTCTCTGAGCTCAGAAAGGATATATTTGAAACATGAAAGGTTCAGTGAAAGGTCACACGGGTGATCAAAGGTGTGGAACAGCATCTCAACAAGAAATCACTAAACAGAATAGGCTGGAATGACAGAGCAGGGATATGACAGAGGTCCATAAATCACACACGTGTGTCTCGGCGTTGGGGAGCAAGCTGGGCATAAAGGGAACATTGTCCCCTCCAGGGCAGGAATCAGGGGCATAGTGTGAATTGGAAAGGTGGCAGGTTGAACACAAGGGACAGGTAGTAGCTCTTCACACAACATGTTATTAAGCTCTGAAGTACTTTGCCTCAGGATGTTGTGGATAGCAGCAGTTTCAAAAAGTAACCAAATACATGAAACAAAGGTTCACAAGGGACTACTGCTTCCCCTATCTCAGAAGGTGATTGGGCTCCAAATCGCTAGCCAGGAGAGCACACCAGGCAAGTAGCACTAAGCAATAACCCCTGTTCTACTTTTACATAGACATCCTTGTCTCACCAACATTAGAGAAAGAACTTTAGGTTAGTCAGGCGTTTGCTGTGGCCAGCACTGCCATTCCTACATTTCTATTTTCATTACTTTTGCTAGTATCTAAACTGCCTCATATCCAAATTACCTGACAACTCTCTGCTTGTGATAACAGCAGCATGATATGGACACTCTTCTTCTAATATTTCTGTCCTTCGTCTTTACCACAGAAGAGGACTTTTCTGGAGGTAAGTCTTTTATGAAGTCATCTGAGGAACGGCACAGCCATTGATGAGGAACTGCGCCTATATTGAAGTCAAGGGGAACTGCACATGCTTGCTGATAGTCTTTGATATTTACACTGCAACATACAGAGGATGTGTGAAAAAGCAATAGATTAATGCACAGAATACCTGATTCCCCATGCTTTGGGCACTTAATCAGCAGCACATTTGAAGCAGAATGACCAAAAGATGGTTGGGCTGAACCAAACCTCAATCTTTAAAGCTAAAGACAAATGTTTCAATTAAAAAACACAAACCCAGGAAATAATCCTGCTATACTGCCATCCTGTATAAATAGCTGTATGATATTTCAAGAGTTATATTGGATATCTTATCTGCCAGGCTAAAGAAAAGTAATTTTAAAAAGTATCTCCTTGCAGAGATAATTTTAGAAATTACAGAGGAAATGGGTAAATTTATTTGATTGTCAAGATGAACTATGATATTTCCAAGCTTGTCTGAAAATTTGGTGCCTGAGAACATTTTGTCTCATAGACTTACATGTAAACATTCCCCCATTTGTTCAAAATAGATACATTTATTTATACACACTGAAAGCATACACACTCATACAGCAACAACAGAACATCCACCAACAATTCTGGTTGCTTAACTTACAGGGTCAAGCTAAAAATCCTGTGGAGATGCTTTATAAATATTCAGTCAAAAAAGGGTCAGTAATACTTATCCTGAACTCATCATGAACTTCAAATTTTCAGAAGACTTAAAATACACCTTCATGCTAGTGAGACATCCTGTGCTAAGAACTGGCTTTGCTTGAAAAAGAATGGGGCAAAGTGGCCTGTTTGACACGAAGAACTAAATTTTCTGGGTTTAATTTCTGGAACTGTCACCAAACCATTGCACAATTCAGTCAGCAGGATAGCAGGCATTTTTTCAATTAAAGAAGGTTTTCTTCTATCAAAAAACAGGATTTTTGTAAACACAGCATTTTGATGTTTGTGGCTTTTAAACAATCCCGATTGATTCTTTTTTATTATTTTTTAAAAACGCCAACATTTGTTACTTTAAAAGCAAAAGAAAATTCCTGACCTTCTCTTTACTATCTTTGGTTAAGGTTTTCTTTGCACTGGCAAGAAAAAGGTCATAAAAAGAGAGAAAAAAATATAATCAATATTTTTTTCTTTCTATGCTCAGCTCTGGAAAACTGATGAGAGGATAAAGACACCAAACAGAATTGTTTAAAATACAACTTAAATGATACATTTTTTTCAATTTAAGCAAGCAAAATATTGAACCTAAATCTTTCTCACTTCACTCATCACACATACAATATTCTGCAGCAGAAACAGACAAACAGCAATGCTGGCCACAGCTGTACATCTGTTTCACCTGGACCTCCTCACAGTTCTGGACATACGGCGCTCTGCATCCCTCATGCCTGCTTCCAAGAGAGGTGCTCCTTGGGATACAAACTAACCCTTGGCCAGTCCTTCCTAATGCTCCTGGTGCTGGCATCAACATCATCTCTTCATACTAAAATGTGACTGGGTTGGGTAACAGTTATTTTGGAGACAGATCAGTTCCTTTTCCCAGAGGCTCATGGTGGCCAGAAGCAGCTGGTCTTTCACATGGGAGCAAGCATCCAAAAGCAGAAAATCAGCTGAGTTCTTTCATCATCTAGTTTTTTATACTACAGAGCCAATCTCTGGGAATGTTGGCCTGAATTTCCCCTCTCCTGTTAGGAAGACAGGTTGGTCCTGGCCCCAGAGACCAAGCTGTGGCGGTGCAGAGGACAGGCAGTCTCCAACTGAGTTCCCCAGCAGGTTGCCCAGGGGGAACTGCTTGTGCCTCCTGCAGACAGCACAGCTCTGCCTTTTCCACCATCACATAGTGTTCCAGCTTCCTGGAAGCCCAAAAGCCCTGTAAATAAAGTCAAATCCATCCTTCCATGAGAGTGTAGCTGATACTAAATCCTCCGTGTGCATGTGCTGCATGTCCAAGTATGCATTATGTAAGAAAAGTTTATGCCAGAAACTGATGAAATTGTGTATAATGTTAGGGCCTTCCTGAAAGGAAACAGTAATGTTTACAAATATGTAAGATGACATTTAACAGAAATAAAACTGTGGCTATGAGATCTTGCTATATTCCACATAAAAAGTCATGTATATTACACTGTTGGATCCAATAAACTTTATCATAGACAGGAAATAGACATTAGTCACAATTAATGACAGAGTATATGCATGAAAATATATGGTGTGACTCATCTTTGCCTGTACAATAATGCTTATCTACTCTTTAAGGTTAATACACAAATGTTTAAATCTGATTTAATTTAATTCATTCTTTCACTGTCACTTACCTACAGTTCAAGCAGTGAAATGGATGCATCAGTTCAGTTTGCGTAGTAGGGTTTTTCACATAAAGCCGTGCCTTCTAGACATAAGTACAGGCATTTCCCATACATGTAAGATTATCCAACATTAGCAAATGCAAGAACGGAACCAAAAATTAGTCTGTGGTATCTGACCAGTGCATTAGTATTTACTGGACACTGATACTTATTATTTATTGGCTGTCCTTTTTAATTCTTTTTCTTTAATAGCCTGCTTTCTTTTTCCACATTGGTCTACCATTTCATGGAATAATGTGCCTTTTCTGAAAGGAATCACAGGTTATTTTTTTATTATTATTTGTTTCCCTTTAGTATTGTACCGCTATCTTTTAACACTTCAAATAAAAGCATGACTGGAATAAAACAGTTAAATTACATCCACATGGATACCAACAAGCAGTCTCTGAAGTCTTAGCCGGTTGCCTAACTAAAACATGAAGCATATGGGAGAGAAGGGGGCCTAACTTTAAAAACCAGGAATTCTCTACCTAGACTGTTTAGTCTGCATAGTTGAAGGAATGTGAGTATAGAGTATAGGGACAGGAGGGCAAGCGATGGAAGCCTAGTGCAATTATACTGATGTGTAATGATGCTGAAGGACCCCCACCTATACATGTAGATCAACATGGTATACATTTAGGTCTCTACTCCTCTAAAACTTCTATTCTTTTTTTGCTCTCTCTGTATCTGTACATCTAGAAGGACCAGGGCCTGGTCCACTGGTGTTGCATCCAGTGCCTTGTGTGGAAGACTGAGTGGCCTTAGTCCTTCAGCTTAGATCTTCACTAACAGCTTGGAGCTGCTCAGAAATCATCATCTTTCCAAGGCCCAAAGGTGGGGTGTAACGAACAGTGTGCACAATGACATGCACATAGTGGAAATAGCTGCAAGAGTCCCTCAGCTTGACTGAGCAAAAGCCAAAAGGCACACTGAATTGCCACCCAGCCTGCTCCCTGCCAAGCTCCATGCTGAAACAACCATAGAATTGGATCAGTCACGCTTCCCAATTTGTGGATTTTACTAAAGGATACTACAGCTGGAAAATGTGAAATTTCTCGCAATGGCAATTTGCTATTTCCTGATATTATTTCTACTCAGACAGATAGAGTAAAAAAAAAAATTATTTTTCCGAGTCCGGATTTCTTTGCTCTACACAGATTCAAGTCCATTAATGAAAAGATTACAGTTTTCTCTGTTTCCCTCAGAACAAGTATTCAAATCTGAGCTATCTTATCTGAGAAGAATCCAGAAAGGACTGAGAAATTATGATGTAACATGGAGTGATCTGATTTCCAGAGGAGAAATAGACCTCCACCTGCTGTGTTTTTCGATTACTGCTCATCAGTACACCAGGAAGCCAATCTATATTATCAGCACTAAGAAAGTATGGCAATTATTTTTCCCTGGTAGATCATTAAGTGATTGTCCCACATAGGTAAATATACACTCTGTTCACCAGGAAACACCAACGAGAATCTGGAATCCTTTCCATCTGAGAAGAGATGATGTGTTGTAGACAAAATGGTGCTGTGCATCTCAGAAAGCTGGATACCAAGACTAAACTGTAAAACTTGGTATAAATTAGGTAGATTTTTTTTAAATGAGCACTGATTTTGGACACCTAGAAGAAGTTATCTTTTCCAGTATGCTTAATAAATGTTTTTAAAGATGCATAATTTCCTTTTACAAGAGGTCAGATTCCTCAGAGTCCCAGGTCTCTTCACTAGGTTCAAAGACGGCATTCTCTGTCAAGTAGGAAGAACATTTCCTCTTTCTTTTCTCAGAGGTGATGACAAATTAATAGTTTCTTGCTGAAGACTTTGAAAATACATTTCATCTTAAAATAATGACCTGGCTAAGAAGCTCAGAAACCTACCAGACAGTGAAAACAACAGATTAACATAGAGAACATTACAGTAACTTAATAACTGCAGTTCAAGAGAAGCATTTGCTTATGTTTAACAGCTTCTTCAGCCTCAGTTTCTGAATGTATGTAATAACATTACTTGAGTTGAAATAAGTCTAAAAATTTATGTGTGTTCATTGAATGCAGATATTATCTGTAAATATTTTTTACAATGCCAAGGCCTCTCCAAACAGACACACAATTTAGGGTTTAGATATAAATGGATTTGGCATATATATACATGTGTATATATATATATATATATGTTTGTGTACATGTATGTATATATACATATATGAACAGGCATATACTTAAGATATGCTTAAGTATTTTAACACTAGTATTCATATGTAGAAGAGAAATAGTAACAGGAGAATATAAGGTAGTTGGGTATGATAAACTGTACCCCATTCTGCTTAGTGTTTCTTCAGCTGCAAATATTTACCAAGTGTCCTTCAGCAGAAGATAAATATTTCTTTACAAAAAGCTTATAAAACTTCTCTTGTGAGCATGTCTCTCTAAGTGTTAGCTGTCATTGTACCTCTGAGGGTATATCTTTCCTGTATCATTATAACAAAATACTTTTCTGCCTCTGAGTGTTTTGAATTGTCTCTGTTGTGCCGAAGTATCTGAAACTGCTTAGCCAAGTCATGTTTTCTTTGACTGCAGCAACAAGTGACCATACTATTAGTTAAAAGCTTTCTGTTAAGTAAGAGCTCAGGCCTGATCAAGGGTCCTTCCATGTCATCATCAATGAGAGCTAAAAAAAATCCAAAGCTGTTATTACAGAAAGTCGAGGAATCATAGAATCATAGAATGGTTTGGGTTGGAAGGGACCTTAAAGATCATCCAGTTCAAACCCCCCCTGCCATGGGTAGAGACACCTCCCACTGGATCAGGTTGCTTATAGCCTCATCCAACCTGGCCTTGAACACCTCCAGGGATGGGGCATCCACAAGATCTCTAGGCAATCTGTCCAGTGCCTCACCACCCTCATGGTAAAAAACTTCTTCCTAATATCTAACTTAAATCTATACTCTTTCAGGTACTAAAGTAAAGGACCAATATGGGTTCCATCCACTCTTAAAATCCATGCTGCATGCTTCAATACAGGCAAATTTTCTTGAAACTTAAGAGTGTGGAATGTTTCTCCATTCCCACCCTTATTATTCACACCTTCTTTGAGGCAAGGTGCAAAGAATGCTTTAAAATGTAGGACTTTGAAAATGAATACTTAAAGCCATTTCAGACCCAAAACATCTCCTGGTCAACATCAGGGAGTTAAGGATACCCAACTGTCCACTTAACACAAAGGATTAAACTGTTGACAATTATTTGTTCCATGTCAAATTTGACAACTTTTAAATGGAGCCCATTACAAGCCAGTCTCAAGCCTCAACCAATGCCACTTCTCCTCCAATAGAAGCAAACATTTTCAACTCTTGATCACATAAGGAAACACCACAGCAACAACAATGAAAAAGAGAAAGTTGAGGACAGGGACTATTTCTACTGCAAACAAACACCGCAAGAGTATTTCTTTGCTATTCTAGTATATAAGGCATGATCAAAAATTTCTACAACAGCCTCAGGGAACATCTCCTTCTTTCCTTTCAGTGAGAATGAATTTCCTTTTTTATTTGTAAATTATTTTAGAAACATTTAATTGTGGTAATCTAAATTTTTTATAAGTACACCTTTCAAAGTGAGAGTCTGAAAAGATTTGCAAGAAATAACTATGCCTGTGAGATTTATAATAGATCCAAAGCCAACAGAAATAAAATTAGATAATCAGCATAATGCTAGTTCATGGTTGAGCTAGTACTGGAACTTGAGAGTCCTGCTTCTGAGTTCTCTGATGTTGGATTGTATGGATTTGAAAAGATAGATATCTTGGACTCCCAGAGGAAAGTGCTCCAGACAAAATAAATCACTGTCAGAAGCAGGTAAGATTCCACTGAAGTCATGCCAGGGGTGAGTTAAGCAATTCATCTTCAAAGAAGTTCATTGTGTCTATCTCCAGGAAGATATTAATGATATTAATGGCACATTTACGCAATATAAGTTTCAACATGCAAATTATCTTTATTAAGATATTTCTTTTAGTTGTTTGCACTTGCTTTCAAACGGAACAGTAAAGGATTTGTCACCTGCCCTGCAACCTATCCCATTTCTGTTGAAATCAAATATGAAACTATCATTGACTGCGATAGGAAACAATTGAACCAAGTAAACTTGGACAAAACATGGAACAATGTAATTAGTGCTAAAGGTGTGCTTGAAAATTGAAAAAGCAAGTAAAGGGATAAATATTTTCATCATCATCATCAGGGTTGATAAAAAGCAGGCTAATAGCCATCCTTTAAGGACCACTGTGCACCTCTCTGTTCCTGGGCTACAAATTATCCTGCCTATCATGCCATAAATCATTCCCAGTGCTCACATCTAGGGCATATCATCAGTGAAAAATGAATACAAAGCTCTTTAGAGTAAATTCCCATACTGTTAAGGTGCCCAAAACCAAGTGCAAGCAAGTAAAAGTAAGTTGAGGGAACTCATAAATAGCTACAGACTCATTGTCAGACAGGAATATGAGTAATAGCAGTTTGGTAATGGCTGACCATGAAAGCATTTAAGCAATTAAATTGCACTTCTCTCTCATTATTGATTTCCCAATATTGATGTTCAAGAGAGGACAGAGTCTGTGAGCAGTGAAGCATGTTGCAGAGGGCCCTTTATACTCAGCCACCCCTATTCCTCTTCCCAATATTCCTTGGTCCATAGGAATGTGGACCCTGTCGTGGTGGCATCATCAGAAAATAGTAGCCATGCTACTGTCATATATTCATAATTACAGAAACAGAGAGCAGACAGAAAGGCACGCTGTTTTACATTCTGTGAGTGAAATGTTAGTTCCTATTCACTGCTTGGATGTCTCTGTGCCCACCATGGAAACACTAAAATCCACAGCTCCTATCTGGTCCAACCTGAGGAATTTGTATGTACTTCACCCTTTCCTTTTCCTTCCAAACAGCTCCTTTCAATGCAGGCAGCTCACTCCCTTTTCATACACAACTATGCTCAGAAGAAAAATCTGCTCTCCACACGTGTGTCAATTCAGAGTAACTGACTGGCCACTTGCTCTGACCACATTAGCTCCCTCCTGATCTGAGAGGAGAGACCAAAGTGAAGAAGCAGCTGCAGCTGTCTGCCCTTGATTCACAGTGGAGGCAACCTCTGCAAAACTCTCCATTAGAAATATCTCAGGGAGTTTACCACCCCTGCATAATGAGCAGAGCGCTCTATGTGTAGACTCCTTCACATCAGACAGTTACTACCAAATGTTACTTTTTCTTTTTGTGATGTGATGGGGAACAGTTCAGTAATTAAAAGAGTAGGCTGAAGGGGATATTTTTAGTAACTTGATAGCTTGAGTAAGTCGCACACACGTGTGGCTATAACTGAAGTAGTTGACGTTATTCCGATGGGAAAACAGTTCCATGGGTTGTCCATGTGTGCAGTGTTTATTTGTGTGCGTGTGTGCAACAGAAGAAGAGTGGTGCAAGAGTCAGAATGCCTTTGCTGTTCTCTCTGCAATCCGTATCTCTGTCCTGTTTTCCTTATGGGGCATTACACGCACAGAGCTTATTACCACCTAAGGCAATAGAGGTGCAAGTATGTCCCTTTTGCCAGATGTTTTTCATAAACCTTGACAGGTAAGTGGTCCTTGCTGGTGCAAGGCCAGGCTGCAGTATAAAGGAAAATGGCTGAGAAGAGGGCTGGGAAGGGGCTGCCAGAGCTCCCAGGGTCACAGCCGGTGGATGGGATAAGGATAAGGGACTTTTGCACAGCTATTCATTCCTTCCACATTAGCAGGAAAAGCTCCTGTTTGACACAAGTTGATTCTAACTTCATCTGGACTAAAAAAAAAAAAAAATGTGACTGCTCAGCAGTTCTCTACAATACACAAAGATGCAAAAAGGGATAGAGCAGCCCTTTGTTACTCAAGGCAGTTACTCGCTAGCTATTTTCCAGTCTCAACAATTCTGTGTTTCTGTGATTTCTCTTGCTTAAAGCCATATTAATGCTATTCTATCTGTGTGTGAACTCCTAAGTTACAGCTCATATTGTACATGCATAGCTTTCAAGCCATTAAGTTATGTACATAGTTGTACATATTTTACTGCAGATGGGGAAATTGAGGCCCTGAGAAACTAAGTGACTTGCACTAGTCTTGCACAACAAGGCAGAGCAAAGGCTTGCCCTGGGCCTATGCTCCACCCTGGCTGCCAAGACAAGAAATAGGAACCCTCCAAGACTTCTTCTTGTTTGAGTTTTTTTAACCCTCCTCCTTATTTTCAAGCTACGTAAGAAAATATATGGAATCATGGAACAGAATCATAGAATCATTCAGGTTTGAAGGGACCTTAAAGATCATCCAGTTCCAACCTCCCTACCATAAGCAGGGACACCTCTCACAAAACCAGGTTGCACAAGGCCCCATAAAGCCTGGCCTTGAACACCTCCAGAGATGGGGAATCTACATACTTCCCTGGGCAACCTGTTCCAGTGCCTCGCCACCCTCACAGTGAAGAATCTCCTCCAACTTAAAGCCATTGCCCCTCATCCTATCACTGCATAACCTTGTAAAACATCCCTCCTCAGCTTTCTTGGAGCCCCACTTCAGGTACTGGAAGATCATCATACAGTCTCCCTGGAGTCTTCTCTTCTCCAGGTTGAACAACCCCGACTCTCTCAGCCTGTCCTGATAGCAGAGGTGCTCCAGCCCTCTGATCATCTTCACAGTCTCCCTCTGGAACCATTCCAACAGTTCCACATCCTTCTTATGTTGGAGATTCCAGAAGTGGACACGGTACTTCAGGAGGGGGTCTCATGAGAGTGGAGCAGAGAGGGAGAATCACCTCCCTTGACCTGCTGGCCACACTTCTTTAGATGAAGCCCAGGATATGGTTGACCTTCTGAGCTGTGAGTGCACACTGCCAGCTCGTGTCGAGTTTCTCATCAACCAGCACCCCTAAGTCCTTCTCTGCAGGGCTGTTCTCCATCACACTGCCCCCCATCCTGTACCAAAACCACAAATTGCCCCAACCCAGGCCTAAGACCTTGCACTTGGTCTTGTTGAACCTCATGAGATTCACACAGGTCCACTTCTCCATCTTGTCCAGGTCCCTCTGGATGATATCCTGTCCTTCCGGAGTGGCAACTCCACCACTCAGCCTGGTGTCATCAGCAAACATGCTGAGGGTGCACTCGATCTTGCTGGCTGCATCATCAGTGAAAATATTAAACAGCACTAGTTCCCTTGCGGACCCCTGATGGACACCACTTGTCATGGATCTCCATGTGGACATCGAGCCCTTACCCACTACTCTCTGAATGTGACCATCCAGCCAATTCATTATCCACTGAACAGCACACCCAACAAATCCATCTCTCCAATTTAAAGAGAAGGATGTTGTGAGGGATTGTGTCAAAGGCTTTACAGAAGTCCAGATAGATTACATCTACTGCTTTTCCCATGTCCACTAATGTGGTTTACCCCATCATAGAAAGCCACTAGGTTGGTCAGCCAGACCTTGCCTTTGGTAAAGCCATGCTGGCTGTCTTGAATCACCTCCCTGTCCTCCATGTCCTTTATCATAGCTCCCACCACTTTTATCATAGCCAACTGTGCTAGCAGTAACCATGATTACACCTTGATGATGTCTTTTGAAAGTGTGCAGAAGTGGTAACCCTTTGCTGAAAGACACTGGTTAGCCCCCTGCAGGAACAAGCTTTGATAATATGCACTTGTGGTGGAATATACAAGTGATTTTGAGAGCAGGACCCTGAGTTTAAGATTCAGTGAATGTTTTGAACAAGGGTCAGCTTTGAATGAATGAAATAAAAATGCCTACTCTTGGGTACATTTGAGATATCTGCAGACCTCCAAGACTCTGATACTTGCAACTGGAGTTCAGGACTGAAAGTGGCTGCTTAGAAATAAACAACCTTAGTACAAGAATGAGACTGGATACTAGGCAGTCAAAGGTCCACTACAAAAGTCCGAAGTACAAAGTCCAGAGACATTGTACTTTCAATGTACAATGAAAGTACTTTCATTCTTGTACTAAGAACAAGTACTTTCAACTTGTTCTTGGCTATTTGTGTACCTAAGGCACATTACAAGGAACCCATCACCAAATACAAGCACTGAACAAAACCATGAAAGAAAATATCCCACCTGCTCCCTCAAGGGTCAACTCAGGATTCCCCCAGTTCAGCTGACCACTCGGGGCAGCTACAGACAGAAGGGCAGAACTTCCTCATCTCATTGCTGAAGTATTGCTCTATCTTTAACAGGACTGTCTGGAATAGGTTTGATTTCCCACTCTGTCTCTCCTCTATGTGTTTCCCTTGCTGCAGAAATCTGCAAGTAGAAGAAAGACCACAGGCAGTGCTCTGCAAAAGATGAAAAATCATTTTCCCAAGGATGTTATTAACCTGGAGGGGCATTGGCCTCATAAGGAATACGAGAAGAATATAAACAAAGAAAGTAGCTCCAAGGTGCATTAGCTGCTACTTGACACTCTCAAAGAAGCTTGGCAGATCACATTAATCTATTTTTCAGTTTGGAAATTAAATCTACTTCTTTGGATAGTTTATAAAAAATTGCCAGAACTTCCATTTTCTCTGAGAAATTAATCAAAATCAAAGTTTAATTTTACTTTGAGAAAATATAAGCAGCAATGAACAATACGGTACACGTATTCAAATTGTTCCAGAAGTTTTCTTTTGTCTTCAGTGATGGAAATCATCATCATTTCAGCTGGTTGCACAGTGTTGCAGAGCAAGAAGATATACAGAGGGCATTTTTACCCAGAGTGCAACAGATTTTCAATCTGCTGGTTTGGCTGCGTGGGGTGGATTGGGTTTTATTGAGTCACATCGGAAAGCCACTGTGCAAACAATGGAAGGCATAAACAACATTTATGAAGGTATTTTCACCATATTAATTTTCATGGTATTTGAATGCTATGAACGAACAAAACCAGCAGCACTGTAGACGGTTAGAATGGCTGTTCGTACATATGTTGGATGATGAAATACCTTTGGCTCTTGTTTGCTGTGCTTCTGCATGAATGCTGTCAGTATACAACAAGCACTTGCTGTTCCAGCTGGTGTTTCCAACAGCCTCATCCAGGGCCTGATCCAGCCCTTGCCATGATCAATGGCAAGATCCCTACCGAGTTCACTGGGAGCTGGAGCAGGTTGCAACAACAGCACCATGAAAATGTCCATGCCCTTAGTAAAGCAATTCTACACAGAGAAGTTTCTCTTTGACTCTGAGCAATCAAATCACAACCACATTTCAAATGCCAGAAACATGTGGAAAAAAGAGAAAGCTTATTTTATGGAAAGCCATTTGCTCTGTGTGTGTGTGCGTGTGTGTGTGCACGTGCACGCATGTATCTGAAAAACACAGAGGAAAAGCAGCCTATATTGACAACAGCCACAAGACCTTCATTTTAACTATCTTTGGTCTCTATTTTCAATGCCTGTTACCAGGTAGCAGTGCATCAACATGTGTACTGTGTCTTAGATCACTAAAATAAATTCATTAGCAAAATATACTTCTCAGACTAGTTATCTACCTGAACAAGGAAGAACAAGGAAGAAGAGACTTCTCTGGTAACCCGTACTACTTCAGACCCACAGTTTGCAGGTGAGCGTTATCATTGGTACATGCTTGAGAAAGTTAAACTCAGATTCAGCATCCCTCAAAATAATGATAAAATTCCACTGGCTTCAGTGGCTGCATTGAAGATCAGGTCTCCAGTGAGGGAAGGTGAACTATTCTGCAGAACTTGGTGAGCTGAAAATCTAGAAAATATTGCTAAAGGTTCTCTCAGTTACTTTTGCTAACAAATAAGAGAAAAAACAGCAGCTCAAACGCCTTACTCTAAAAACATAAAACTGATAGATGTAGTAACTAAAAAACCCTGCTGTACTCCATAAACTACAGCATTTTCAGTCCAAACTGAAAGCAGAAACAAACCAAATGCCATTTGTTTACATTGTAAACATCTCCCTCAAACTACTGAAGTCAAAGTAAGAAGCCACATAGTGTGTATTTCTATGTATCAGACAAGCTTCAGGCTGGTCTTGCAGACTGTGACTCAAGCTGCACACATAGGAAGATTTCTCTCCAAGTCTTCACTTATTTTCATTAATTTGTCATGGACAATTCACAAATAGAAATCTGACAGGCACTTGACTCTCTGCAAAATAGTTGCTCCACTCCTTTCAAATAAATCTTTATGTCACTTCTTTGACTTATTCAAGAGAACATATTGTCTTTTTAAAAACATACTATAGTCATTAGCAAATCATAGCTGTGACACTGCCAAAGCATTACCGAGTCAAAGAGTGCTGCCCCATCCCATTCTTCTCCATAGCATGGTGTCCCACATGCTCGCTGCTTCCATTCTTTCCCACCCTCTCTCTTTTAAATATCTTTCACCACCAGATTGGCATTGGCAGCCAGCCAACCAGCCAGCACTTTAGCTAGACAGGTGCTATGCTGATATGCCTAGACCTTTGAAGTGTCACACAACAAGTCCAACAAGTTCATTTTCTTCCTATTTTCATACTTTTTGCAGAGGGCCCCAGCCAAAAAATACATTTCCCATCAGGTTTTTTTTTTTCTCAAAACAGTTCCTTTTTGTGCAAACTTCTGCTGATAACTCCCATTTTGAATGCTTTGACCCCTGTGATATTCTTGAGAATATGCCCAAGAGATGCCTTTGTAAATGATATTACGTTATACCTACATTAGGTATATACCCTGTCCCAGGAGCCCAAGTTCCAAAAGTCACAGTCAGGCTGATGAACAGCTTTCAGCGAGCACTGAAGTGATGTACTGCTTAGAACAAAGCGCAAAGAGCTGTTATTTGCCACTGCTTCCCTCCACAGCACATTCTGAGCGGGGGCACAGTAATAAAACAAGTGTGACTGGGCATATTTAAAAAAACAATGTTGTGTATCAGGCTCAAAAAAACCCACAACCTTAAAACAATGCAAAATAAAAAATAGACGAGTAAGAGATAAGTAAAGTTTGTGCTGTTTTGGGAAAGTTCTCCTGTGTCTGAGCCCATTGGGTATTGGTTTCATTTTATTTCATTGCCACATCTGAAGCTGCACTGATAAGAAAATCACAAGCATATCCTAAGTTACCAAGTTGGCCAATGGAGTAGTAAAGTCACTGCCCTCTCCTCTTCTGAAAAGCTGTTAGTGCTGCTGCCATGAGGAGCTGTCACTTCCCAGGAAGAAACTGCGAGCTTCTGGAATAACTGACTTCTGAGATAAATGACTTTTTGGTGGCAATTCTCAGTCTCATCTTTTTACAGATAATTATGTTGCTTGATCTGGGGACGGTAATTCAGGTTTTGTATATAGAGAAAGCCTCTCCTTTCAGTTGTTGCTGGTTTTATATAGTTACACTTCAAAACTGCTAGTCCTTCCTTACTGCTCATGGAGAAGCTGGCCTGCCTTTTACATTTAGTTGTATCGCAGGTGACTTACATTAAAAGCTTTCCTACATGCCATATTATATGTACACCTGCCAAATGTCAGATTCTCCAAGCTGTCTTTTTGAACCAGGCAGGAACCCTTCGTAATAATCTGGTGCTCATGGCAGACAATGGGGCAGTCCGCTTCCCACAGATGTTGCCTTTCACTTATTCTATCACCCATTTAAACACCCAGCAGGAACAAATCACCATGGCAGGAACTTCTTTTAGGAGAGGTAACAGTCACACACAGATCTAAAGTGCATCACTGGTCCCCACAACTCAGAAATACAGATGCTTGTACTGCACTTAAGCAAACACAGTTCTTTCTCCTTGCTCACTCAATGTGCTTCACAGACAGAACCTGCAGGTAAAGAAAAACTACCTGGGTGCCTCTGCCAACGCAGGATTGTTAAAAGTGGTAAAATAAGAATTTTGCTCTATATTAGTCCTGAAAATAGTGAAATGGGTACATGAGGCTTCCCAAACAATTTTTCCACACACACTGCACCCAGAGCAAGCATCACCTCCCTCCACGCACACTTCTGTGGCAACCACTGGAATGGGCTGAAGATGAGCAAGCAGTATTGGGTAACAGTATTTTTACAGCCTTAGTCAGTGTCACTCACTCATGTTCATGGACATTTTTTTCTCGAAGGACTTTGCTTTTTTGCTTTTCTCTGTGCTTCTCTCTCCAGGTCACTGAGATATCTGACCAATGAAGGCTTGTACAGACCGCCACCAAGTGCTCTGTAAACCATCCTTTCTGGCTTAAAAAACATTTGTGTGAAGGCATAAGCATAACCCTGAGAATCCATGGCACTGGAGCACTAATTCTGACTCATCACTTAACTTCTTGCTGTTTCAGTTTCCCCACTGCATGAGTAAGGAAGATTAACTTGATTATTCCTTCTCAAGGGAGTTGCAAGGAATCATCGCTAGTATTTTTTAAGCATGCAGCATATAAATAGCTTGTAGAATCATAGAATAGTTTAGGTTGGAAGGGACCTTAACGATCATCCAGTTCCAATCCCCTTGCAAAGAGCAGGGACATGTCCCACTAGATCAGGCTGCCCAAGGCCCCATCCAACCTGGCCTTGATCCTAGCAACCGGAGATGCTAGTCCCATTCCACCCTAAGTAAGATTTGGGCTACTATTATATTGAAAAGTGCCAACATCTCTCTTTGGGGCTGCTTCTAAGACCAAATCATCATTGTTGTTCCCTTGATAAAATTAGTTCAACAAAGTTTGTGAGAAGTCATGAGCATTAAGAACTCATAACAAAGCAGAGAATAAAAATAAAACATTTTAAAAAAATAATAAAAAGCAAACCCAAAGCAGTGAGACTATGGAGCCTTTAAAAAAATAGAAATAAGATAAAAAGCCCAGTCAATCAAACCAGCCAGAAAGAGAAGCAATATCTCAGTGGACATTGATATTAAACATGGACCACGCAGGCTTTTTCTCTCTCCCTCTCTCATTAGCAGTGTAGTAAGCCCTGATTAATTTGTTATGCATCTTTAAGAACTAGTTGATAAAAATTATGTCTTGTGAAATTGGCAGATGGGAGCTGATAGCTATAACTTGGGGCAAATCCAGGATATCCTCGGCCATTGCAACAAAATTCAGGTAACCCAAAATTCCCATGGGTAGCATTAAAGCATCCACTGTATACAGTAATCCATGTGCCCCTCCTCTCATCTCTGCTGGAAACATCCCTTCTTTAGGCTGTGCTTTCTTACGTTCTACCCTTGGAGAATCTGGCAAGTGTGGCATCACCATACATCATATAGTTTAGCTCGGTTAAGTGGGTCAGAACTCACTTACGTCATTTTTTTCCCCAAAATTGTTACACGTTCTTTGCCATGAGGCCCTACAGGTGAGCCCAGGAGCCCAAAGGCAGACAGGAACACGCAATGTCTCTGTCGAGAGGACGTGACAACCAAAAGCCTCATGCTCAAACTCGAGCAGGCAAGCCACTCACACACGTATTAAGCGCACATGTAAGGGCTTTGCAGGACAGGAGCCCAAGACTAGACTGAAAAAGCAACATCAATCACCAGCAGACAAAAGGGAGCACACAACGGAGAGCGCAGCATCAAGGATCATAGAATCACTAGGCTGGAAGAGACCCACCAGATCATTGAATCCAACCATTCCTATCAAACACTAAACCATGGCCCTCAGTAACGCGTCCACACTTCTTTTAAACACCTACAGGGATGGTGACTCAACCACCTCCCTGGGCAGCCTGTTCCAATGCCCAGTGACCCTTTCCATGAAAAATTATTTCCTGATGTCCAGCCTGAACCTCTCCTGGCAGTGCTTGAGGCCATTCCCTCTCGTCCCGTCCCCTGTCACTTGGGAGAAGAGGCCAGATCCCTCCTCTCCATAACCTCCTTCCAGGTAGTTGTAGAGAGCAATGAGGTCTCCTCTCAACCTCCTCTTCTCCAGGTTAAAACAACCCCAGCTCTCTCAGCCGTTCCTCATAAGGCTTGTTCTCCAGCCCCTTCACCAGCTTTGTTGCTCTTCTCTGGACTCACTCCAGAGCCTCAACATCCTTCTTGTGCTGAGGGGCCCAGAAATGAACACAGGATTCGAGGTGCAGCCTCACCAGTGCCGAGTACAGAGGGAGAATAACCTCCCTGGACCTGCTGGTCACACCATTTCTGATACAAGCCAAGATGCCATTGGCCTTCTTGGCCACCTGGGCACACTGCTGGCTCATGTTCAGTCGCTGTCAACCAACACCCCCAGGTCCTTCTCCTCCAGGCAGCTTTCCAGCCAGGCTTCTCCTAGTCTATAGCTCTGCATAGGGTTGTTGTGCCCCAAGTGCAGGACCCGGCATTTGGCCTTGTTAAACTTCATGCCACTAGTTTCAGGGCGAAAGTAGCACCTATTTTTCGTCTTTCAAAACTCCCGCCTGCGTGGAAGGCCACAGTCCAGCAAACATTTCTCCTCGAGGCAAGGGCACGGGAGAGCCTCCCTTCCCCGTGGGCCAGCGAGGTCCGGCTCGGGCACCGCCCCTCTCCCCGCTGCCCCGCCCTGCGCCGCCCGGCCCCGCCTCCTCCTCCGCCTGCGAGGGGAAATATGAAGCGGAGCCGGCGCGGCGCCGAGCGGAGTCGGCGAGGGGCACCGAGCGGTGGGGCAGGCAGTCCCGGGCACCAAGCTGCGGGCGGAGCGCGGCTCTGCGGCTGCCCGGCGAGATGCCCGGAATGATGCCCGGCAGCCTGGTGAGGTACCTGTTCTCAGCCTTGCTGCTGCACGGTGAGTGCGGGGCGAGGCGACGGGGGGTCTGGGGGGTGTCGATGTAGAGGTGTATGCGCGCAGGTACAATGTCCGTATGGGTATGAACGTACCTGTGTGTCTGTATAGGCAGACATGTGTTTGTGTGCGTGTATAATATTCACGTATAGATGTGTGTGTATATATGTGTTTGTGTGTGTGTGTTTATATATGGACATGCATGTGTGTGTGTGAGTGTCTATGCATGTGTGTGTGTGAGTGTTTCTGTATGCATATGTATGTATGTGATTATATATATGTGCCTGATTATCACAGAACAACCAAGTTGGAAGGGACCCATCGGATCTTCTAGTCCAACCATTCCTATCAAACACTAAACCATGCCCCTCAAGACCTCATCCACCCGTGCCTTAAACACCTCCAGGGAAGGTGAATCAACCACCCCCCTGGGCAACCTATTCCAATGCCCAATGACCCTTTCTGTGAAAAACCTCCTCCTAATCTCCAGCCTAAATCTCCCCTGGTGGAGCTTGAGGCCATTATGTATGCACGTGTATAGATATGCATGTCTGTATGTGTATATATGTGTGTGTCTATATATGCATGGATAGTGCATGTGTATGTATATACATGCATGTGTATGTATATATGTATGCATGGGTATATATTGATATGTATGTATGTGTGTTTATATGCATGTATATATATGTGTATATATATGCATGTATGTACAGACACTAAATATATATAAATGCACGTGTATATATGTATACATATGTGCCTGCGCTTCTGGTGTGCTTAAAAACCCAGCAAAGGGGCCGCATAACCTCGCTGGTGTGGAGAAAGGGTTGCATGTGGTTGCGCTTGCCCACCCGTCCTGGGTGTGGGTGTTGCACCCTGCTGCTCTGCTGAGCTCAGGCAGAGGAAAGATCCATCTGGGTGCTGAAGCAGGCAAAGACCTTGTTCGGTCTGCCTGAACCCTGCTGTTAGCAGCTCCAGTCTCCTAAACGCATGCAGAAAGCAGGAGGCAGCCGCTGTGGGCAAAACTGGGTAGGAACATCCCAACTCCGAAGTTCACGTTGGTGGTATTAGCGTTGTATGCCTGTGACTGCTTAGATGGAGCAGCTGGTCAAGACGCCTCACACAAAGATGATTTATCCATCTCTGGGCAAAGGTCTGGTTCTACCAGACTCTGGGGAACTTGGCCGAGATGTCCCACGGGACCCGTGTTTCACCTGCAGGCAAAGAAGAGGATTTTGATGTGGAGGTGTTTACTGTGAAGCCTCAGGCAGCCAAGTTTGCCAGCACTGTGTCGTGTACCCAACAAAAAAATGTTTTGTTGCAGAGCATAGAGATTCTGGGTGTTATTACACACAGTCCTGCTCTGACACTGTCTCAGCTGAGCCCTAGATTGACATTTCTCTGAAACTGCACAGTAGGTGAAATTGTACTGAGAAAAGCCAGCATATTTTAAATTTAACTTACGACTTCAGCTTTTAAATCCCTATTTAGACACCTATCTATTTAACTCATCTTTTCAGAAAACCTGTGTTCTTCAAGAGCAATTTCTGAAAAGGAGGCTGTTTAATGAGCTGCTGAGCTATGTCTAACATTTGGCAGCCAGATTTGAAAAATCTGGGTGCAATATTGTTCTAAAAGAGTAACTCAACTTACTCGGTTACAGCGTCATTGTGAAGAGTGTTCCTCATTCTGAGGTACTTTGTAGCATCAAAACTTCTTCAGCTAAATTTCTTAGGACCCCAAGCTTACTTGTAAAAAGAGGATTATTTTTTTTTTTTAACCTGTTACATTGTAAGTGACCTTCATGGATTCAATGGGGGATCCCTGAGCTGGGGTGAGAATTTCAAAGCTGTTCCTGGAGTTGATTTTGTGGAGCAGAGATTGTCTCTCTCTGTGTTTGTACAAGTGCTAAGAACACAGATGGTACTCAATAAATAATAAAGAGCATGGGCTTCTGATTGTGTGTTTTGTTTTAAGACAGAAAGAGCAGGAGACCCTGTTCCCCAGGAGGGGATTTTATACTCTTCTCACAGCTTAGCTATGAAATCCGGAAAGCATAGAAACGTGTTTAGCTGAGCCAGGCTTGCCGGAACGCCAGAGGTGTTCTTTAAAAGTCTGTGATCTGAGATATAAAAGTCAAAATGGGAGGTTTGAAGTTAGAGGGTAAGGAAGGGAGGTGTAATTACAGGGTTGGACTCCCTGGCTCATCTGCTTGGAATTACAGAGCAGAGCTGAACTCGGCTAGAGCAGGAAACATTTAAATCGGGGCCAGCGATCAGATCAAAACAGCAGCTGCCAAAAAAGGATGAAGGAATAAAATCATCCATTTCTTCCATCTGTAGTTATATTTCACCAAATAATAGATACCTAAGTTCTTGTAGAAAGCTGTAGTTCAGCAGCTTGTATATAAAGATACACACCTTGGTAATGTGGGAGGGCACAGTTTGGCTCTAAGCTTCAAGCAGTGGGAAACTACTGCCCTCTCACAAACTTGAAAGTTACATTGGTGGCAGATGATGTGCTGAAATGCAGCCTGTCTAAATGTATTTACCCTCTTAGCTTTAACTTGGCCTAGAGCTTTTCCCTCTGTGCTATAGTGTCAATAGGAAATCCTATGGTCAGCAGCTAACCTAAACTGCTCCTGTGTAAGAATAACTAGCAATCCGAGGGGATTGCAGTTTTAAGCATCTTTATAGCAGATGATGTGGTTTTTTTAGTATTTCTATTGCATGTGGCAATTTAAGGGTTAAAAGTGGGGGGGTGGGGAGGGGGTGGTGAATGGTTGAGGATTTTTAGGGCTCAAAGCTTTATGGCACAGGTTAAAATGTCCTGTAAGGCTCTACTATCATTACAATAAGAAATGCCTACTCTAACATCAGAAAAAAATTTTTTTGGAAGATCTTGTATTCATAAAACCTGCACAACGTCAAAAAAAGAAAGGTCTGCAGCTGGAAGATGTCCATTTTCACTGTTTTCTTTGCTTAGACAAAAAGCCACAGAAGTTTCAGATGTCAAGTGCTAGGATCATTCAGCTCTAGAAGACCTGATTAATAAGAGCTGTGCTCAAGTGGATTCAAAACAGCTTTGGCTAATTTCTTTTGTAAATGTAAACTTTTTTTACAAATACAGGTGCTAAGAAGAAACCTTACTGTATATCTGGTTATGTTAGCATTAGAGTAATGAATTAGTAACTTTAAGTAAAACGATTTGTTGGTAACATCATGGAAATAGTACTAATAAAGGTGAGGACAGGATTGCTAGGCTTTTCAGAGCAAAACTGTTTATGCTTTTAGAAGATCTCTGGCAATGTTGCTTAAATTAGTTACATAAGTGTTTCATTTCAAAACCTGTTCAGGAAAATAAGCTGACTGTATTAGAAAATGTGAATACCCTTATCGATAAAATGGACAAATATTGTGCTGTATACTAGAGGCATGCGTGATCTGTTCTCTCAGCAAAGTATTGCTTTTGGAAATATGGATAACAACAAAAAAAAAAAGAAGGGAAGACATGCTGCATAGTGTAAGACTTGCAAAACTTGCAGGGAGTTAGAAGGTGGACTCAATTTTATTCACAATTTCATCCGGGTAAATTCAATTTCATTCATCTCTGTAGCTTGACTATGGGACAATAGCAGTCATAGGTGTCATGAACAGTAAGGACAATTTTTGTGCCCTGTAGTGTATCTGTAGGAGATGGACTCCCACGCAATGAAGCCCAAAACTGGCCTCAACCATGCTGAAGGCAAACACTTTCAGCTATTCAGGGTGTGCAGGCTGCACAGCAGATGTCTCTGACAGAGAGCAGATGTTTCCATCCAAGAGGGCAAGGCCAAACTACTTTTGATACTGAATTACACTGAACAGCCCAGTGCTGCACCCACTCAAGCCAGTGGCAGAGTTCCTGCTGCCCTGAAGGGAGGTGGGTTTTAACCCTTCAGGGCTTCATAAAGAAGGCATTTCACCTTGCATAAGTAGCAGCTGTCACCCCAATTAAGAGCCAAACTTCAACCTAGCAGAGGTTATCGGCTGTGTAACTGCTTGGCGCTTAGTTCTCTGACTTCTTCCAAGATGGGACATGAGGTAAGGACCCAGTTGCAGAATAACGGAGGACCTCAGTGCTGGGACAGTCACCCTCGGGGAGGTTTCTTTTTAGCTGTTCCACCTAAACATGCTTCAGATCTCTCTGCAGGATCTTCCACACTCTGAAACATTCATTTTGCATCTCTTTGAAAGCTGTACCTGGAACCTCTGTATGCACAGGAAAGGCAACAGATATATGTGAAAGGAAATCATTGTCCTGTCTGCTTCCATGACCATAAACCCAGCTTTGCTTTCCCAACCCTTTTGTTTGTAGTAGCTAATTTAGGTCCCAATCCTACAAGAACTCTTTGAAGTTTCAAGTGCAGAGAAAACACTGGAAAACAGAGCCCACAGCTTGGTAACAGGATGTTTTATTCTCTGTAGCAATTACGTAAGTTTGCACTGTAGCTAAAAGCCTGTCATGGGCATTATCTAACACTATCCCACATCAAGAAAGAGTGTAATCCAAATGTCTATTTATTTAATTGTGCAGGGCAACTGCCCAGATAAGGAGAGCCATAAACTTAATCCGGCCAATTACTCTTTATCTGTTGGAAGGTTCTTCAAGTTTCAAACAAGTTCTAACTTGAAAGCAGTTTGCTGCAGAAATAAAGAACGAATGTTAAAATGCTTCTGTTGGAGACCAAGACACATCTTGAATTTGTAGTATCACTTGAGGTTATTTTAATTCATAATAGAATTATACTTTTCTGGATTTACATTGCTATAAATGAAAGAAAAAGTGAAGTGGGTCCTGATGAGTAATCCCAATCTAAGACCAGGTTTGAATCCTACTTTCAGGTAATGTTTTTTAATCCTGTTTAGCAAAGGATGAACCTGCTGAACACCTAATAGCTTTGAGTCTGGTTAGAAGCCATGGTTGAAATTCTGGTAAAGGTATTAATTAAACTGATTAAATCTAAACAGTTTAAGATTATTTGCATTATACTTTTGCAATCTGGCATAGCTGAGAATATAATTTGGCCAGGGTGTTTAAGCTTGAATTAAATTGTAAGAAATTGTATTCAAGCATAATTCTATTTATCGTTATCTGTGTTGCAGTTGTACATTATTTGCATGCTATTTTCCAGAAAATTAAAACATTTATTCTAGTAGCTCATATGGGGTTTTTTTGTAGAACTGTTGGAGAGCCTTGTGATAGTCATTTTTGGAACATGTTTGGGTAACAGCCTGCCAACAGATTGCCCTTTTAACATTTGTATTTTACTCACAGCTATGTGCAGAAGTCTTTGAAGAACTTGAAAGTATCCTATCTTCTCTTAACAATTACTTTTATCTTGATTAGTTGTTCCCACATCAGATACAGGTTTATAACCTGAGAGCCTGAAGTCTCCTGCCTGGTGTAGTACGTGCTCCTGTCTATGTCTTCCTGGAATAGCAGCTGTACAGACCTCCACTTTCCCATTCAGATGGATGTTGCATCTGTCTGTCAAGTGTGAATTGTGAGGGGCTGGGAAGAGATTCCCAACTAGCAGTAGCACCTCTTATTCTATTTTTAATTAGTTTGTTGCTAAAGAGGTAATCTATGCCGCTATGGCTTGATTATGAGAGAGAAGTTGGATATTAGCTCATCAGAAAATGTATTTGGTTTGCTTTGGTTTTCTAGCTGCCATTTCTGATAGACTCTGGAATTTTCCTTTTCTTTCTGGACTTGCTTCTTTGAGTGATACGCTATTATGAACTGTGGTTGTATTGTAGCTAAAGTGAAAACCAGCCAGAGACTTCACAAAATTATTGCTATGAGTCTCATGCAAAGATTGGTTGCTTTTGTCTGAAGTCTGCCACACTTTTGAGTGATACTAAGGTGGATTTTGTTTATTTGTTTATTTTTCACAAGTGGTTAAGACTCCTTCATAACACAAAAATTCAGAAGTCAGTCAGAGAGAGTCTGAGATACTTACATGGATTTGTCATGGAGTCTACCGTCTGTCTGTGCTGTAGTGAACAGCAGACTTGGATCTCTTTGAATGAAAGTAGTGGCTCCAACTATGGTGCAACTGCATCTAGGCTCTCAAGTGGGCTTGTAAAGAGCCATGAAAGCCTTTTCCCAGTTTCATGAAAGCGCATTAACCTTGAGCCTTCCAGAAATGTCCTATTTAAAAAGGCCAAATGGATCTTTTAAAATTAGTGATGTCATCCCTGCAGGACCTCAGTTTTGTAGAACACCTTGTTGTACACTGCCAGGCGTAGAGCAAGGGGCACTGGGCTGTCACTGAGCACCTGCTGCAAGGAAAAGCACAGGAAGATGGTGTCCAGTTTAATGCCTTGCATGGGGCATCTCACTAGTCTTATGTTTGATCTTAAGAAGGAACTAGGGGAAGTTGTGGCACCTTTGTGCGTGATATATATGTGCAGGCATATGTCAGTAAATATAAAGACATTGAATTAAGGACTTGGTAAGAAAAGAGCCTGTGCTAAACTATATCCTTGCCCCAGTAATACACACATAGGTAAAGGTCCCATTGCTGCCTTTTGATTTTATACTATAAATCATATCCTGATAGTCATGTCCTGTTTATGTTGTATAGCATGTGTGTGTTTTCTGGAACCCTTCCTCTGTCTCTGCAGACTTTGTTATGTTCTCATGCATGTCTTGATTACCTAAACTCATTCCTGCTCTCATTTATGACACTTCAATAGGTAAGAGTCCCAAACAAATTACCTCTTCACAGGTACAGATCTTTAGGGGTATCCCTATAAATCTCCTTTTCGTCCACTGGTTACAGCTTATTGTTTGCAAGCTGCAGATGATAGGGAGAGCTGGGACCACATTGCTTTTGAGCTATGTCAAAGAAAAGACATTGTATAATGCCACATAAAGTCTGACCTCTTTTCAAAACACCCTTCTTTTTATTTTGTGCTCCAGGGAATACTTGGGAATGTATAATGTGGTTACTGCATTTTCTCCTTTGATATGTGCACATACAAGATTGTATCCTCCCGCAGAAGGATTTTTGCTTGGAGAAATTAAATGCCCAAGTGTGTTTAAATGAATAAATCATTCACTTTTAAGCACGTCTATATTCATGAATCATATGACATGAGCCAGGCAAAATGCAGCTGCTTAAAAGCAAATAATATAATAAATATGCCTTGGAAGTAGTTACTTGAACTATTTCAAAACCTCCTCCTGATGGCAGATTTCAAACACTTAACTTCAAATGGAAATGTAAATTTTCGGAGACTTAGTCACTGGGAGATAATTAATTTGCAGGAGCCACCCAAACAGCTATGTTTCTATTGAAACAGTTAGTACTGATGGCAACTGCCTCTACCAGGAACCTTGCAGGTAGTATCACTTCAGCCCCAAAAGATGCTCTGAGCCCATGGACAGGAATGCTCACTACATTTTAGAATAAGGTGCTGACTTAGTAATGACTCTTTTTGAGTGTGTAGAGATAGAGAAGGCTGTTAGAAGGCAAATTCTTAGTAGCTGTGATTCGTAATGACAGAAATAAATATACTAGTAAGTACCTTGCTGAACTTGTTTTCCAGACAGTGTGCAGCCTGCGCTATCTACCCCATATGCACAAGGTTTCAGATAAACCCAAGTTTTTGAATATGAAGTGATTTTCCAGGTGCGGTGGGTTGCAAATGTGGCACAGAACAGAGCTGCTGTGCTGAGGTGCTGACTTTAGCCCAGGCAACTGTACCACTGTGCACAGGAAGCAGTGACCCTGTCTAGTAATTCCTGCCTCTCCAAAGATGCAGTTAGCCTAAACAAAGTGTCACCCTGACATGAACATCTGAAGTGACAATACTGTTTGTGGCTGCAGAACAGTTGTTGTTTGATGCTAGCATGAATGACTCTGCTTACCAATATAGAAATACCTGAGAAAGCTCAATTTCCAGGAAGGGAGAAGTACTGACCCTCTGAAAATCAGGCTCCTTTAAGGGCATCTCAGATGGTGTGCTCAAATATCAAAGCATCCCTAGTATTTATTACCTTTTAGAAAGTAAGGCCATAAATTCTCATTCAGATGGAAGAATTAATTGTAACCTGCAACAAAGCTACCAGCTTTTCCAGTAAGGACTTTGTGAGGTTGTGCTCATTAATCTTATGATATCTTGAGATCATTGAGTGGTGAAAACTGTTTACATTCAAGTATTTATTGTATTCTTTTTGATCATAATTTACCCTGCCTAGTGGGTAAGTCCTTGCCTTTGTTTAGCTTAGGAATTGCCGGTTTTAAGTGGTTGATGTGTATTTATATTTTTAGCAATGCCATTTTCCCAGGTGTTACTTAAGTTTCTTCCAGAAGATCTAAGACTTAGCTAACATAATGAATCACTGACACAATTTTCTCTTTTTTCAATAGGAAATGGCAAAAACTTGTAATGGTGTCTTCCTAGAAACAAACTATACTGATTTATTTTTTTTTTTAATTTCTGTGGGGATGCTGTGTGCTTCCCAAGCATGTGTCTAACTAAGATGGTGCCTCAGGAATAAAGTGTAGGCTCCTGTGTTAGGCACTTTGGTGTGGTAGAGGGTCCCGAAGAGCCCAGTTCTTGAGCCAGGTGGGCACCAGAAAAGATGGAAGTGAACCCCAGGCCCTGCCCCTGGGAGCATGTGTTAGAGAGACTTCCCACTCCTGAGACAGATGCTCTGACTTCCTGAGCATGCAGCCAGTCTCTCCACCTCACCCCATATTTGTTTTCTAGCCTGCTGGTTCTTAAATTCCTTCTGGCAAAGTAATACAGTTTCCAACCCATTATGTAAGGTTCATGTTTTTCACCTCTTGACCTCTAAATGTGCATTTTTCTTTTGATCCATGTTTTCTAACGTATCTAAGAGTAGTCTATGCCTAAAAGAGTAGAGAGACATTCCTTCTGAAGCTATGTATCCATTTTGTTTAATTAATATTGTGTAGAGAGAGCACTGGTGGGTTTTGTATGTATACATTAGCAGAAACCAAAATTACTATTCACTGGACATAAAATTAGGTTTTGAAATTCTTTTTCCCCTTTAAAATAAAAATAGCAGAATCTGCCTTTAACTGACCCGTGTTAGTCGTCACAGAGGCTTCCTGTGTGCTGAGGCTTTGCTTTTAATATCTGTTTTCCCTTGGCTTTAAAGAGTAGTCTTTATTTGCAAGTTTATTATAGAACCATTCAAATTAGAGGTGGGCTGAAACTGCAGAGTGTTTTTCCGGATCCGGGTTTTTGATTGTCCTGACCACATCACCTAGGTGTGGAAACACCACACTTTGGTTAAAGTCCTCTCCTTAGTATATTTTGTAAAGGAAGTTTATGCAGTGGATTATTAGTGGGCTAACAGAGAGGATAAGCTCCTTGTAAAGGGCCCTTCTATACAAAAAAGATGTTGAGTTGCTGGAGTGTGTCCAGAGAAGGGCAATGAGACTGGTGAAGGGTCTGGAGCATAAGTCTTACAAGGAGCAGCTGAGGGAACTGGGATTGTTTAGCATAGAGAAAAGTAGGCTGAGGGAGACCTTATCACTCTTTACAACTACCTAAAATGAAGTTGTAGTAGGGTGGATGCTTGTCTCTTCAACCAAGTAACAAGTGATAGGATGAGAGGAAATGGCCTCAAGTTGCAATACAAAAGTTTAAGTTGGATATTAGGAAAAATTGCTTTAGGGAAGGAGTGGTGGAGCATCAGAACAAGCTGCTCGGGGAAGTGGTTGAGTCGCCATTGGTCAAAAAATGTGTAGATGTAGTACTCCAGAAAATAGTCTAGTAGGCACGTTGCTATTGAGTTGATGGTTGGTCTTGATGATCTTAGAGGTCTTTTCCAACCTTAATGATTCTATGATTCTGCATTTGTTGGAGTTTTTTTAAGGCAAGACAAGAAATTTAAACAATTCTTTGCTGCCACATAACACTGCAAACAAGAGTCATTCAGTACATGATATTCTCAACCTCCTTTATCATGTTGAAGTGTTTCTCACCGGGGCCTCTTGATGATTTATACTCTTTTTCTATGACAGGGCTGGGAGAAGGTTCTGCTCTTCTTCACCCGGACAGCAGATCCCATCCTCGGTCCTTGGAGAAGAGTGCGTGGAGGGCTTTCAAGGAGTCACAGTGTCATCATATGCTGAAACACCTTCACAATGGAGCCCGGATCACTGTGCAGATGCCTCCTAGTATTGAGGGACACTGGGTCTCTACCGGGTAAGGAAAGATAAAACAGTGTGTTTGAGTGTTATAGGTGGAAGAGAAGAGATGAAGGAAGCAGAGAGAGAAGGAAGAATATTCCCATTTTAAGCAGCCGGGGAAATATTTGCTTTAATATAGTGATGGTCTAAATTCCAGATGCTTGCTGTATGTTTATGTATAAAAGGAGAAGAAGCAGCATTATGTGCATCAGAATAGCATGCTATTAAGCTGTCTCAATGAATCAATTTATAGTCTAGATTTGAAACAGCGTGCTGTGAAATATCTTTAAATCTCTCTTTGAATAGGAAGGAGCCCAGCAAGTTGCCAAAATGGATGCTTATTCAAACATAACATTGTACTATCTTTGAGTACATGCTTTAGATCCATTGAATGAGTCCTTATATTCAGAGCGTGTGTCTAGCACAGGGTTTATTAGCAAAAGAAATTAAGAAGCTGTATTTCACCAGCTTTGTTACTCTCTGTACATGATGACTTTTAATTCAGAGAGCTATTTTGCTTTCTGTAGCTCAGCAGGCAATATTCCCATGCTTATTTGAAATGTCTCGTAGTAGGAGAGACTGGGATTTTTAATAGAAAGGATTATATTTATGTTAAGCATGGATGTGACGGGGGCACAAGTTTGAAAGCATAAAAGTGAGATTTAACTACTACTTAGTAGTAGGGGTTTTTTTTACTACTTAAAAAATCAAAAAGAAAAAAACAAAAAAAAAACCAGAAAACCTGAATATTGCATGCTCCGCATTCAAGCCATATAGAAGAATTGCATTAACAGTCAGCAGTTTGCATTAACTGCCCTCTTGAGAGTCTGAGTGGAAGAGCTGAGGACACGATCCTGCACATCGGCTGCAGAGCAGAACCGGTGGAGCTCCACTGAGAAGATTGTACAGCACCATAGAAGCCAGTTCTTTGTGCTATTATGTGGATGTTTGGTACTTTGCTTTCTGTTATTATCAGTCCTTTTGCTAAATCTACCATGTAAAAGAGAAGAATAGATATTTAATAAGCTGTTAATTTTTTTCAGATAAATTGTTGTTTAACTGGCAGGCTACAGATGCCAAGTTTCTATTTACCTCCATTTATGTTAGAGGGGCATGAGCACCTGCGTGTCTCTGTGGACCTATGTGGGTTTACTCAGTCTTGTTACCTGAAGTGTACAAGGTGTGTCACCTTGCTAAAATTGTTTCCATCACTTTCTGTCTTCCCCACAGCTGTGAAGTTAGAGCAGGCCCGGAGTTCATCACAAGATCTTACAGGTTCTACCACAATAATACATTTAAGGCGTATCAGTTTTACTATGGTGGCAATCGCTGCACTAACCCTATCTACACATTAGTTATACGTGGCAAAATACGTCTCCGTCAAGCATCCTGGATCATCCGAGGGGGCACTGAAGCTGATTATCAACTACGCAGCATACAGATCATATGCCACAATGAAGCAGTAGCCAAAAAGTTAAGTGAGTTGGTGAACGATACGTGTCCTGGATTTATACCAGCAGACAGTCCCTGGGAGCAGGATGTGAGCTATGATTTGCTGAGAGAAGAGAATGGCTGTGAATGCACCAAAGCTCTGAATTTTGCCATGCATGAACTCCAGCTGATCCGTGTGGAGAAGCAGTACCTGCACCACAATTTAGACCTCCTTGTGGAAGAGCTGTTTCTTGGAGACATTCATACCGATGCTACTCAAAGGAGGTTCTATCGGCCTTCTAGTTACCAAGCTCCTCTTCAAAATGCCAAGGTACGTGTGAGTATATATGCCCTCTTTTTAAGTTGCCAGCAACAAAGGCCACATTATTCAGCTCTTATGAGTCAGTGCACTAGTGTAACCTAAAATGTAGGTGGGGCTCAAAAATACGAGGTGGATTGCACACTTAGATGATGCAGCCAATTACAAAATGGTCATAGAGCATATATCTTGAGAATAGTAACTCTTCTGTTGTCTATGAGAGTGCATCAAATGTGCAAGTAGTCTGACAAACTAACATCAATTAAAGGCCACTCTGAAGATGGAATCAAAGATTTGTATGCAAATGGAAGTGTTTGGCTGGGACCATGGCTGTAGGCCAGGATTGAAACAGAACAAAAGAATCAAGCATCAGTGGATTCTCGTGTAGCTGCGGGAATGCCAGGGAGAGAGGAAATCAAATTCTATCAGCATATGGAAAATGAGTGATCCATAACCCAAAGAGAAAAAGAGGAAATTGAAAGGTAGACACATGAAAGGGGCAGCATAAAGGGAATGAAACTGATGGGCTGTGCAGGTCATGGATCCAGACACAGGCATATGCATAAATTAAATGAAAAACAGGTGAATTTTGAATGAGGCTCTGATTCCATTTGATAATTCAGTTTTCAAAGGGGCCTCAAAATGCCCTCAGCTTTATTGGGTGCTGATCAACCCATAGTAAGCTAAATAAAAGTCAAGTAGGAAGAGTAGACACTGATGGCATGTAGCAGGAGGTCCGTATATATATCTTTCCCAGTGACGTTTCAAAGGCAGGCGACAATTGGAACCACATTGTCAGCTTCTGCTGCCGCTGTGCTCCATCTGGGTGTTGCTGCAGCATCACTTCCAGCTAATGGGTTATCACCATTTTTAATCATCTCATCACAACTGATTCAAAATCAGCTACAGCTTATCAGCAGAAGGAGGAAACAACAACGGGGAAGGGAGAGTTTGAGGAGAAAGCCTTGACTTTCCTTTCTGTGTGAAACCATCTGCCCTGGGTTACATCTGCCTCCTCTGAACAGCAAATTTCAATGGTTTAGGACTTTACATGATCTGCCTTTATTTGTTTTAATAGCCTGGCCTAGGGATAATTTTAATCCACAGTCCACTATGTCTCTGTATGAAAGCTGCTGTCATTTCTGCCATTCTTATGCACTCTCAAGTGATCAGGAACAAATTTCAATTTTCTTTTTGAACATGTTTTCCCAAAACGGAGGCTTTTAGAAGCAGCATATGAACAATAGCACATTACTCATCCAAATTTTATTTTTCTTTAATTTAAACAAGTACATTGACTTTTTTTTTTCTTATTTGGGAGTGAGGGCTCTTTAAGTCTCTTCTTTGCATGTATCTGTAGGTACAGATTATCTTGCACCAGCTATCTGTTCTATCTGTTCTAGAAAATAAGGTAGATCTTTTTCTGACCATGTAAAACAGAGGCAAAATCTTGATTTAATTCACTGTAGCTAATTATTTTTTCTAGTCAAATCTAGTTGTCCTATTATGGACTGATAGATAACATAGTAAATGCTAGTACATCTACCTTGTAGTAATTTCATAACAGTCAGAGTCATCAGGTGTACTGTCAAACAGCTTTATTAAAAATAAGATTTTTTTTTTGTCCAGATCTGCTGCAATCTTTGAACACACTGGTGGTAATTTTCTTGTTTGTCTCTTCTGCTGCTTTACCATCATGCTTTGCCTCTAAATTGCAATGCCTCCAAAACATAATACTTATGCAAGATCCGATCCCTTAAATATAAGAAGCATCTTTTGAGCCAAGTTAGCGCAATAAACCATGAGAGCAGTGGAATGAACCAATCCATTCTGACCTGAGTGCATGACATCTTTGTGTAGAAAATAAGAGCAGCCACAGGCTGCATTCCAGGGTCACCCTGTATACTGTTATCCTGTAGTCCCGCTTGTACTGATGGACAGGTCCTGCCTGGGGGTACGCAGGCAAACAAGCCAACTAGTTACTTGTTGGTATTCTTCAAATCTGGGGCTTTCAAATAAGATGTTTGGTAACCAGGTTCTTGACAGGGGCTGAGTCTGGAGGCTGGATTTATGACACTGGAAGCCCATTCATAAAAGTACTATTGGCTATAGGAAGTCTTATTACTATGGAAAGCACAGGTTAATGCTGAGTACACCAGAATGCATACAGATCCCAACTCACCATGATCAAACTGCTGTTGTGTGATAAATGGGGGCATCAAGTCTTCATGTGCAGGCCACTGCTGAACTCCCAGTTTGGTCAGTTATGAGGTTTGGAGAGTTTTTCTTCTCTAACCATCGGCTGCAAGACCTGCTTGACTCCCACTGTGTGTGTGTGTGTGTGTGTGTGTGTGTGCGCGTGTGTATTTTTCTGTGGATTGCTGGGACTTCAGTCTCAGATGGAGCCTTCGGCAGCAAAAGATATGGAGGTTTAACATAAGTTTAAAGTGTGCAACACAGTTTCTCTTTGTGCTTTGTGGTAGGTTCCTCTTGCCCAGATTTGATGTGAGATTTCTTTTTTCTCGAGAGCTACTGATATTAGGCTTTTAGTACAATACAAATAATAGTACCCCTAAAAATTGGATTTTCGCTTCAGCTGCCATGAAAGACTTAAGAGTGTTGGTTTGTACCTAACTGTGAAGTTCTCCATACCAACAGGTTCACAACCCAACCATCTGACCTAGTGTTAGTTTAATGTAGGAAGAATAGTAACGGAGGGACTGGTTTTTTTCTTCAAAAAAAAAAAAGTCCAAACATACTCCTGAAAGGTTATAACCTTTCTTCTTTGAACTCTTTTCCTTTTCTAATTGTTACTCCACTGGGACCCAGCTGAAAATGAGTTTAAATGCTAAATTGAGTTTAAAACTACAAGTCACAGACTCCTCTGGAAACTGGACACCATGAATAAATGGAAACATTAAATCAACTTGTTTTTTTAAGGTTTCTACAGTCATACCAAGAGGTTGAGGAGGCCAGGAAATTGCTTCTGAAGTGAATCAGGTGTATTGTGTGGGATCTTTCATTTAAGACTTTTTTTTCATTTCCTTTTTATTTATTTTTATTTTAAACTTATACGGGCCTGCCTAAAATAAGTTAATAGGATTCACATTTTGAGTTAAATTTATAGTTAAGCCTCTATGTAGAAGAAAGTTCCACCCAGCTCAGGAGTTTACACAGCCTGTAAGTTGGATGTGGTAGCCACGTTCATTACTTATGTGGTTGAAATGAATGATAATTAAAAGCAAATGATTGCTGGATATGTTAGGAATGCCAAAGCCACACGATCAGGACTTTAAACAAATAGAATTGGACCTTCTCCAGATTCCTGCAGTGATTTCACCACAGGATGGTAAATCAAAACGGCTGTCCAAAAACCAGACAGTTTTATGCTGAGCTACAAATCTGAATAAATTCACAGATTACCATATCTCAAGTGTTCATATAAAATCAGGGAGCTTTTAAAAATATATATGTCATCTCTTAAGGCTTTACAAATTCTCTTAGATAAGAGCATACCTTAAACAAATCCCTCCTGTAAAATATATGGAAATTCTTGAGTGCAGCTGTCGAATAGGTTGCTGTATAGATTTATGTTAGCGGTCCTCTAGCCTAGCTTGAGATGTCAGGTAAGACTTGCTGATAAATAGGGCTTGAACATCTTTGTCTCTTGATGTTGCAAAGTTGATCAAGCAGTTCAAGCTGCACATGCAGCTTCTTTAGCCAGGGTGAGAGAGCACATGGTTGGAAAGAGCAGGACAGGGGAACTGCTTGGCCATCATTATGGATATTATACAAAATATTCTTGATTATGACAAAGCTAAGGAGCCTGGCTGATTGGTCACAAACTGACACCTTATTTAAGAATGCATACAGTAAATTGTAGTGCAAAGGAAGGCTTGAATGTAGTATTCATCCTCTATGTGGAAGGACAGAAGATGTTTTCAGAGGCATCTTCTCTCAGATTAGAGGAAATGTGTACAACAGCAGTACTAGAACACTTATTTCACATGTAATTGCCTCAGCAGTCGTGCTTTGTATATAAAGAATGCCTTGTACTGGTTTACCATCTGACAGAGTAATGGGAAAGATGAAAGAAGGGCTGCAGTGACCCATCATTCAAGTTAGATCCTTATTTAAGAATAAGGCTGGAGTGGTCTCAAGCATCAAAAGATGCCTAAAACATAACGTACTAGGATAACCTTCCTCCTGCCTTTGCTGTGCTCAAACATTGGCTTGAAACACAGTTCCAATGGATAGATTCTCTATTACAAGTTTATTTGCTGCTGGGAGCTGACTTCTAGGAGAACCTAGTATTTGCAGCTAATACAGATTCAATGTATGGAGTCTGACACTTGGGGGGCTGCTTCAGCCAAGCAGAGAAAGAATAAAGCATGCTTTTGAAAGTTTGATTCTTCATCTTTTTGAAACTTGGTGACTTCATCCTTAGGGGAATGCACTTGAGAAGCTCCTAGGGAAACGTGAGCATAAGTTAATAAATAGATGTTAAACATGTGAAGTGCCTCAGAGAAATATGCAAAACATTATCTCAACCAAAAAGTGTAATTTTGGAAGACAAAACTTCATAGAATCATAGAACAACCAGGTTGGAAGAGACCCACCGGATCATCGAGTCCAACCATTCCTACCAAACACCAAACCATGACCCTCAGCACCCCGTCCACCCGTGCCTCAAACACCTCCAGGGAAGGTGAATCAACCACCTCCCTGGGTAGCCTCCGCCAGTGCCCAATGACCCTTTCTGTGAACACCCCTTTCCTAATGTCCAGCCCAAACCTCCTCCGGTGCAGCTGGAGGTGATTTCCTCCTGTCCTGTCCCCCGTCACCTGGGAGAAGAGGCCATCACCCTCCTCTCCACAACCTCCCCTCAGTTAGTTATAGAGAGCGCAATTCTTTGTTGGCTAGAGTAGTGCCACTAGACTTCTAGACCAAGCTAACACTTGAAGGGTTTATTTTGTTCATTATTACTTGCAAAAGACTCATGATTAGGGAAATTATGAGTGGAGCATAGAAAGAACATTCAGAAGAATGTTCAAGTAGGTTAATTCCAGGCTTATGAACAATAACAGCATGTGTGATGCACTGCAGAGATAAGAAGAAGCAAGCAGCTTATAGCTGAGGCCAGTCCAGCAGTGCTGTTGGCTGTGGCCTTGCACAGAAGAGTGTTCCTTTGAAGGTGCCACTCTGCAGTTACTGTCTACACCAGTATTAGTGCTAGGCAAGGGCTGAAGCAAAAGGTTGCTTTTCACTCTCTGTGTGAGCCTTCAAAAGCTACATGCCACTTTTAAAACCCTATTCATCTTTGTTAACCTAACTATCACTGTGTTCTGCAGCTGCAGTAAAAGTCTGTCCCAACTCAAATACAGTACCAGGGATCAAAATTAGCTATACAGTCTAGCAAAATGAAACATGGGCCTTCAGATCAACTCAGTGTATATATCTAAACTACTGACACCTTCCTTGTTGTTGTCATCTAATCACAATTGTTTCATCTTTTGTAGAAGAGGAGAGAGAACTCACTGGTAATATTGCTACATGATTCAGAGGGCTGTATAGGTTGTTATTTAAAGGCATAATAAACATATAAGGCAGCTTCATTTTTGAATACTCTGTTCCTGAAGATGGACATTCAAATTGTCCCTTTGGGTTTACCAGGAAATTTTTTTTTGAGGCTTCCCAGAATATTCATGTCATCATAAATGAGGATAATTTTAATGGGACAGATGACTTGAAAGCACGTTCATTTGAGAAAAAGGCCAGATTTCTCTTTGTTCTTGTCGTTTGCTCATGCTGAAGTAGATTATATCAGAAAAGAACAACCAGAAGACTTTTGCATTTCAAGTCAGTTGTGTTTATTTCAGTTTTATGCCGGGTTGTGCAACAGAATCAACATCACAGATCAGACAGTTGTGTAATGATAGTGCCTTCAGATTCCTTTGCTATCTTTCCCTTCGTGGGAGCAGTTAATAAAAAACGTTCCTCAATATCTTAAAATATATGACACACATTTGCAGATAAATCTGGACAGATCTCCACCCTCTTTCCTGTTTGCAGCTCAGTTCCCCATCAAAAAAAAAATCCCAAGCAGACAGCCCTGCAAAGGAGTTACCATGCTCTCCAGCATTTCACTTGCTTCAGAATTTTTAATTAAAGTTTTAAATCTTTGTTATTCTTCATTCTGTTTGGCAGGCTGAATTCTAACTGTGTCAGCCGTGCTTGTCAACTCCCCAGAGCCAGCCTAATACATATTAGCCAACTCAGCTTCATATGAGGTCATGGAAAGCCTGCAAATTATCACTTTTGTGGTGGAGGGAGAGATTGTAACCATTTGTTAAAGAGATGTCTTGGTCTGCAGTTATCTAGAACAGTGGAGGAGAAGAGCATGATATTATACTGAGCAATTCATAAAAGTGTCCTTTCTCTGGACTCGACTCCTTGGCAATGTGAGGCAAACCTGTCCAGCTTCTTTTGTTGAGTTGCAAGTGTTTCGCTGAATTGGAATTGATGTTCTCCCAAGGGCTTCCATTTGCACTCATCCTGGGAATACTCAGTTATGAACATTAAAGCCTGGCACCTGACTTTCTTGGGTGGTGACGTTTAAAGCACCCTGACCATATATGCCTCATTCCATTCCCGTCTAGCCTTGCCATGACACATGCTATTTGGGAAGGTGTGAGAGATTGTTGTTAAGCGCAGCATTTCTTTCCCCTCTTCTTTAGTGCTTTCCTTCATGGTAACATGTGTATTCTTGTGGCAGGAGTTTCTTAACCTGTTTAGACAAGCTGACGACAGGATCCATGCTGAAAGGGAAGCCCTTGATGCAAAAGCAACAGAACCTTGTGAACAACCAGAGCTTGGGCTGCCTTGTGTGAGCTCCACAGCTTGGTCAGAAGCATCTTTCCCACTGGTGGAAGGGTACAGAAGGGATCCAGGTTGAGCACTGGGGCTTTTGCTAGCCCTTGCTTCTTTTTTTGCATATAGGTGCAAGCTGTCCTCCTTCTCCAACCGTGAATGAGACCTAGTTCTTACTACACACTGGTAACCAGTGCAAATAGGGCAGTTTTATATGAATTGAGGACCTGGCTCTTCCAGACAAGCTACCTACACTGCAGCCATCAACACACACATGGGGGCTCAGGCAGTTGTAGCAGAATGTTGTAGGAATGTTAGTCATTTCAGTACATACTTGATAAGGCATGATATTGCTACAGAAATTTGAAACAAGTTACTTCAGCATAGTGTTACTGTAACTGAGCACTAATTGGTGGGGGCAGCAGCCCTTGAGGAGAGACCAGACCCAGCTGACAGGGAGTAGGAATGATTTGACTTGATGATTCAGTGGGTCTTTTCCAATCTAGTGATTCTGTGACTCTATGACAGTGGTGTGGGTGACAGGGAGGGAAGGATGTACTTAGAGTAGCTGCATTGACTGTCTGGGTTTGAATAAAATATGAAAGTTTAAAGGCCTGAGCCCCAAGGGGGGCATTACAGAAAGAAGCCACTGCTCTGCAAAGGGTTTTGGGTTGGGTTTTGTGTTGACACTGGCATTGCTGGGAGGGAAGAGGAGAGTGGGGAGAAGTCTGAAGGCAGCCCAGCTGATTGCAAAGAGTGCATGCTTTTCTATCTTGCTGAGGCAGAACTGATACCTGACTCTCTTTACCAGATAATATTATGGGAAGGATGTGTCTGCTGTGCAGTGGCTCCAGATAGAAAGAGAAGGAGAGATATTTCGCATATTATTTGGGAAACTGTTGTGTAATTTCAACCAAGTTTAAAGGCTTTGCAGGTATAAAACAAATATCTACTTAGAAAACTAATCAAGTTCACCAATTCTCCAAGTTGTCTGCTGCTTTTCCTTAGCAGGGACATTCTCCAAACAGCAGCAGTCCCATGTCTGCCCCAAATCCAGCCTCCTATACTGGGAGTTGCCATATTTTTGCATGGTTTAGGAGCTTACTACACATCACTACCATCTGCTTTTGTCTCCCTAATGTGTCTGGTCTGGAAAATACCAACTATTTGCAACTATAAAAGATGACATAGAGCCTGTCAGACAATGGTCAAAATTCTCGATTAAAAATACAAAAAAAAAAAAATCCCCTAAAAATCCTTTTTCTAATTTTTTGAAGAGAAACATTGGTCTTCTAGAGAAAAATTGAATACCAGGAAACAAGTTCTACTTTGTATCGCTCTTGCTCCAGACTGTGTATACACAGTTAAAAATTTCCCATGACCTTTTTAAAATAAGCATCTTAATAAAAGCATCACTTTAATTTTTCAGTTTGTTCTGCTAAGAATGCACTGCATCTCTCAGGTTCACAAGTGTTCTGAGCAATGAATCTTCCCTTAGAAAACAGTAAGTTATAGTTGAGATAATGTTAATTTTCCATTATGCAAGTAGCCAAATATCAGGATATTTACCTATTGTAATTCTGCAAGAGAAGGGTTGAGTCACAATTTGAGCCATTTCAGGCAAATAGTGGTTTGAAATTTTTGGATTGAGATTACAGAAACATTTTTCAGGATATAAAGAATAAATTGACACAGAAGAGAACAAATATGTTTGAACAAGGTGTAACTATATCTTCAGCCTCATCTGTACTACTTTACTTTAATCCTTGTTTGGTCTGCCCCTAATTAAAATTTGCAGTATATTTTGTTGGTCCTTTCCTTGATATTAAGCATTGATTTCAATGATCTGCTTGACCCATAAGAAAAGAGTAGATTTTCTCTGTATTTTTTAAAGTTTTTGGTTCATAGATATCTTTCTTACTCTGTAACAGCAGTATTGAAATACAAAAGTGTTCAAAGAAAACTAGACCAGCTTTCAAAAAATATCTTTCTAGGTGTTATTTGAAGCTCATTTCAGCATTGCTCATTGAGCATCCCAGATGCATGATAGTTGTTTGGCCTGGGCCATAAAATACACTGTGAATTGAATAGAGGCAAATTAGTCCTAGGCAGCTATAGAATCCCATAGTTCTTAAGAGAAAATTAAACTATGCTGAGAGGGTTTATGTTTCTGACTATTCACAGCAATTGGGAAAAAGATCAAGGAAGCTCAGCCTTGTTTGCTGTTTTTATTAAAAACCTCCGTGCTTGGCTTCCAGAGCTCTCTGGCCCTGTTACCACTTCAGCTGAGGCAGCAGAGGGAGGGATAAGGAAAACTGTTGGTGGAAATTTTCAGATCACAAATTATCTTCTCCCCAAGTACAAGAACTGAGTTTCCAGCCAGGGATTCAGGCTTATTTCAGCTCACGTGGCCTTCAGAAATTGGTTTTAAGGAAACACCCAGGAAGGCGAGGAGTTGGGGCACCATCAATTTGGCATTGCAGAGCTGCAAGGAGGCAACCACCTTTCATGGGAAGGGATCTTCTACTTACAGGGGAGCAGCCATTTCAAGGGCTGGTCCTTATAGCAAGACCTCATTATTAAGAGTATTGCATTGTACACCTAAGATTATCAAAACATAGAACAGATGTTCATCCTGTCCACTGCTCATTTTATTGCTTTTTAGTTTATGTCATGCACAAATGAGCTTTTTATTAGAAAAATAAAAATAATAAGAAAGGACTTAATCGTGTTTGGACTCAAATGTCCTCTGCTTCTGTTCCCTATTTTATTTGAACATGGGTTTTAGAAAATAATCTTTCCCTAAGACACACAGAAGGAGAGTGGTTTGCCGCTTACGAGCCAAGAGGAACAAACCTGAAAAAGCAACAATGAAAAATGCAGTCAATTGTTAAATATAAACTACTCTATAATTGCCTCATAACAAAAATAGATCTTTCTCTTATCTATTATTGGACAAAAATCATAGTGAGGGAGTTGACATGTGGCATATTCTTCAACTAAAAAGGTCTTAATTCTGTGAAAAACAGTATTACAGAAAAAAAAAAAAAAAAAGAAAATTTTAAGTAGGCTTAGATACAAATGTTGGTCTCAGGGAAGGATGCAGTAAGGGTACATCTGTATAAGGTACCCGAGCCAGCCTATGAAAAGGATGCTTCTGCTTCCCTCCTCACCATCCCAACCTCTTCCTGTCCCACTCCCTGTTTGTTACAGAAAGTGTCTATTCACCTCAGCCCCTTCATCAGGGCATATCAGTAGTAATTAGAAAACAGACAGGCTGGACATTTCTTAGCAAGCTTTCAGGGCCAGCGTAAAGCCTTTGGAATTAGAAGAACTGCACAGAGTTACAGTAGTTCAAGATATGGACTACAGAGATCAGAGTCAAATGAGCTACAGACAAGTGTTTATACTACTGAACTTCACTTGAGTTTCTGTGAGTTAATTTGGACCTTCCTTAAGTTTGGCCAAGGAATTACCTTCACTATCAGTGTAAAGGCAGCCAGCATGGTCACACTGCATGAGGTGTATAAGTTTGGGGGAATAACTCCTCCTTATGCCTTAAAAATTAAGCCCACCCCTGATAAGGAGTAAAGGCCTGCTTGTAATTAAGAATTTTTTTCTACCATGGAGCTCTATGGACCTTTTGCCCATTCTGCTGCTGGCCATAGCCAAGGAGATAAGCAGCTGTGAGTGTCACCAGTCTGCACCAGTCTACTTCCAGTACGATGGAGAAGACACCGAACAATGATAATGCTCCCTGCCCAGCATCAGAGCCTTAACTCATAATACCTGTGGGAAATTGTGGAGGAGAGAACATACCTAAATCACTGCTAGAAAAATGGCAAAAAGAACATTTATGTTTGATAGTCCTTCTTGGTCAAAAAAAAAGTTTAAAAAAGTACCATCTCTCCAAATGGGACTGATTCCAGATCTCCTTCTTGTCCGTTCACTAGACCTGAGAAACAACAGAGGAATCCCACAAACAAACAGTCAAGGGTAACTGAGAAGAAAACAGGCTGAGTTTCTGTTTGGTTTTCTTCAAATTTTGAACAAGGGCAAAGGAATCACTGGTTCCCAGGTTAAATTGTCTTGGTTCACAAACCAGTTGTGGAGGATGGGCTCCTGAGAGGGAAATGTGAATACAAACCAAACCATCCTGGCTGGCCCATGCTGTTCTGCCAGGACCTCCTCTGGGAGGTCACAGGAGCTTTCAGCTTCCCTTCAAGAGAAACAGAAATTGTCTCCTACTATTGACCAATTCAGCTTGCATAAACTATGTTTACTTTTATAACACAGTCTTTTCTTCACTTTCTTGTTTCACTTTGTGCAAGTGGGGCAATCACAGCATTAGTTACTGTCATCAGTGTAGTTTTATTAGCCCTTACTTTGTTAGTGACACCAGTCTGTCCCATGGTGGGACGGTCACACTGGAGAAATGATCTTCCACAGAGAAACCCCTTGTCCAGCATCACTCTAAGTGTCTGTGGAAAGCAGTGACAGCACCTTTGGGATGTCGATATCCAACAAGACAAAATGTTACTTCTCTTACACTTCAAAAGTGTGTCTTTCTTCAGTGCATTGAACAAGGTGAACAGAATAGCACACGTCATACAACAGTTTTCTTGCTCACCAGCAGCACTGTCCAGGGTGGACGCTCAGCTTTTGGCATCCACGTTCATGGGTGGAGCAAAATGGAAATGGGGTAACTTTGCTGCTTCTCAATATGTGCTACAGCAGTGTTCACCTTCCCCCAGCACCAACTTATTTCCTAGCTATTTACAAGTCATCTGCCTCCCAGCAATTCTGAGCCACATACCACCCAATAAATCGGATCACTTTCCAGAGAAAATGCCTGATGTCCTCTGAAGAGAAATAGGGGATCAACAGACTATTTTTGTAAGTCCCAAACAAACTTGCAGATGAAACCTAGTGAGATTTTATTGCAGAGGAAGGTGGACACTGGGCTTAACGTCAGATGGTATTTGAAAGTGTGTTCCGGGAATAGAGCTACATGCATTCTTTATGACAATTATTACTATTTTATTTTTAATTATATCTAGATCCTTAAAACTTCTATCTGCTTTTTGACAGCTCTGTTTTTATTTAGTCTTCTATCAGTCCTGTCTCAAACAGAAGAGCTGTAATAGTCTGTGTTTCTGTGAAATGGGGTCAAGTCACACAGGAAGGTCACACAAGAAATCTAGAGCAAAATAGGAAATGTAACTGGGTCTTCATTCCTCTTTGACCATGAGAAAATCCAATTTGAAATTTGCAATTTCAGAAAATTACTTAGTTTCACAGTCCTTATGTGTATCTGTGTTTTCAATGTTCAGGAGGACCAGATATTTTGTGCCAGCCTCTGCTGACAGTTATGATGGCACAAATCTGTGATAACTTCAACAGTTGCAGTTGAATTACTCGATTAAATGATCTTTGTATTTTCCCTAAGATACTAATGGCCCTTGCACCTGCTTGCAGAATTTAGCTGGAAAATCTATCTTAAAATTAATTAAGCTCCACAGTGGGAAAAAACTGCATCTACTTAATAGAATATTGACATGCAGTTCCTGGGAGACGTGTTTTGGGATGGAAAGACCCTCTGGAGGTCACCAGGTCCAACTTCTTCCCTCCTTAAAGTGTGGCTGCTGGCCAGCACTGGTTCAGATGTTGCACATAGATCATTATTCTACATTCCAGGGATGTAAAACAGCAGGCTTTTCATGGATTTCACTGACTTCTAAGTGTCTGTCTGGTCTGGTGTGGGGGCAAAATATGTAAATCCTGTTTAGTATGTGTGAAGGGGATATGTTGTGAGAACTGTATGTTGATTCTTTGAAGCTACATGCGGTCATATTATTGGAGAAACTCAGGACACGTAGACTGTAAATGACACCCATAATGTGCTATGAACTGAAGGAGAGTGAGTGAGTGAGTGAGTGAGTGAGTGAGTGAGTGAGTGAGTGAAGAAATGCTGGCTCTATAGCAGCTCACATGGGCTTTAGAATATGAGCAATAAGAGCATTTACATAACAGAGGGAGCCCAGATTGTTCTCAGAAAACAGGGCTGGAAAGAGGCACGAAGAAAAAGTTTTTGTGTGAGTCTCTCTTCTTGATGGCTGCATGGGGAGCTTCAGCTCTTAACTTAGAGCATTCTGAATTGCACCCCAGGAAAACACCTTACCATTTGAACAAAGTGGATGTGAGTGTCCCACCTAGTGCATCCTCTTCTCTCCAGGAAGGATCAAGTGTCCTTGAAAGGTGAAGGGACAAGCCATCTGTGTGGTCCTTGCCTTTCACTCTGAGTATAAGCCTACTTACAGCTCAGATTACAGCCGCACCACACATGACCAGCTGACTAGACATCCCGAGATGTAAACACACAGCACATGGTCAACCCAAAGCAGGCACTAGCAAAAAATAAAACATTGCTTTTATCTGGCAGGGGAGCATTTATTCTTCTTGATCTAATAATTTTTCATAAATGAAGCGAGCTAAAATATTAGGTTTGCAATCCTTTATCAGTCCATAAAATTTATGTAAGGTTTAGCAAAGCAGAGACAAACAGTACTGCTGCTGTCTGTCATAGAATCATAGAATCACCAGGTTGGAAGAGACCTATCGGATCATCGAGTCCAACCATTCCTATCAAACACTAAACCATGTCCCTCAGGACCTTGTCTACCCATGCCTTAAACACCTCCAGTGAAGGTGAAATCTATCTTGCAATAGAAAAGGTGAAAAAAAAAAGTTAAAAAAAAAAGTTTAAGGAGAGAATACTTAGACCGAATTCTTTTTTCAACATGAGTAAACCTTGTAAAGACAGACAGGTCTCTGGTATCAGTTTCTTATATCAGGAGGTGGTATCCTCAGTGTGAAATTCCCTCCCCTCCTGCCTGCGCACCACTCATAAGACACCGCTAAGTGTTCATGGTTTAGGCTGGGGGTACCCAGATGCTTAAGGCTGGTGCTTAGCTCACAGCAATGAGCCACCATGAAGTCCAGCAGGTACCACAGCCCCTGTTCCTGCTGGAGAGGCACATTAAGCTTTTGCTGTGTCTCATGGCAGTTAGCCGTAGTGTACATTTCACAAGCTTACAGTAAGGCTCAAAAAAAGCTGAGAAGGTTTAAAATAGCTGGTTACTGTTCTCTCAGGCTGCCACCCAACTGAAACATGTACTTAGGACACCCATGTCCATCTATGGTACCCAAATTAACAACTAAAAGGAAGACAAATGCAAAATAAGAGCTCAACAAATGTGCTCATTTCTAACACAGGAGTTGTGAAGTTCCAACCATAGTAAATTATCATCTGCCAGCTTCTTGTATGATTTGAAGTATCTAATAAAAAGCTCAAGTAAAATGTTTATTTCAGAGAAATGCAGATGAGGGAATTAATCTAACTCCACTATGCAGTCTTATACATGCAAAACCAAATAGTGCCATGTTTCAGGTGCTTAGAGGGGTAAGAATCTGCAGGAAAACATTAAAAAAGATAGGAAATAACAAACTATTCCTTAAAATGTTGAGCTGGCATTACTTTAACATGAAATGGAGAGCCTGACTCATTGCTCTCTATCACAGAAAATGCCTAATGAGGATTTCTTTCTGCTTTATTTCAGAACCATGACCGCACATGCATCGCATGCAGAATCATCTACCGGTCAGATGAGCACCATCCTCCCATCTTACCTCCAAAGGCAGATTTGACTATAGGGCTACATGGAGAGTGGGTGAGCCAGCGCTGCGAGGTGCGACCGGAGGTCCTCTTCCTCACCCGGCACTTCATCTTCCACGACAACAACAACACCTGGGAAGGTCACTACTACCACTACTCTGACCCTATCTGCAAGCACCCCACCTTCACCATCTATGCCAAGGGACGGTACAGCCGAGGAGTGCACTCATCCAAAGTGATGGGTGGAACGGAGTTTGTGTTCAAAGGTAGAGTGGTTTGCTAAACTGGGAGTGGAGGTGGTCGCATAGTTACAGACTAGAAAAGAGTTTGCTCATAACAGTTTGATTGCCGGTTATTTTATTCTGTCATTTTCAGGAGTTAGTCATTTCTTGGGAAGTTCTCAGGCACTGTGTTAATGCCCAGCCAAACTATATAGCTGTGTGGTATTTCACACCACTGAAGCAATACTCACTTGAGGCAGAGATCTTTAAATACAGCACAAGAGAGTAAGTTTTTGCATCACTACATCTTGGAGGCCAGTGGCCAGGCTTCCAGCATGTAAACAAAGTGCCTGAGATTAGATCTGTGTCCTAGGGCTCCTTCTGTAGAAAGACAAAAGCACCTTCAGAAGGCGTTTCAGGTCATATGTGGTATAAAATGTTTTCTGCTGAAGACAGAAATAGCAACATCACGTTTCTTTTCATCAGCTTCCAAGGGAGCCCAGAGCAAATACTGATCTCCCTCAAAACAGCTTTGATTAATCCCACCAGAGTGATAACTAGATGTATCTAACCAAAACCCCTGGAGTACTTTGGGAAGGAGCACTCACTGGTAACACCACCCAGGTCCCTGCGGCTGAGAAGCCTTCCTGTGAAAACAGCCCCATAGCACCCTGCTTAGAAAGAGCTCAGTGGCTTTAACCACTCACACAAACATCTCCAAAACATGATATCCTGCCATGGTGCCAGCCCCATTGGTGCTTCTGGAAGCCCCAAGCACTCTATGGGCTCTTCTTTGTTTTAGTTACCATGTGAGAAACATATGTCTTCTTGCATGGATTCCAGTTTAGCAAAGCATCCAACTATAACAAGTAATTTACTAATCTGTGATTTTCATAGGAGGTGGGAGATAGCCTTGCCTGTCAGAGCTTTTGCTCTTTACAAATGTATGTAGCATGTCCCAGCTCAGTTCCTGGGATGAAATCCAGTTTTTGTTTGAATTTCTGCTTTATAGTTTGCCAGCTTACCTCGCTGCAAGGTCATTCATTTGGTTTTGTCAAAACTTTTAGGTTTGCTTTTTATAGTTTACCTTTTATACCAGCTAGGACAATTAATGTGAACTGTAGAAACACTGAGTTGAATATCTGTTTATAAAACTCCAGAATACAATTTCCAACAAATCTTACTATAGAAAGACATATATGCTGTTAATGACCCACAAGAGAATTCAGGATTTTGGTGTGTTGGGAGGTATGAAGGCTGGTTACTTGCTTTAGTTTAGGTCAGCATTGATCCATTCAGCTCCCCCTTTTCTTGATATGCAGTGTCAAGAACACACCATGAATACTCTCTATTCAGCTCATTCAATTTAGCTTTTCCAAACTTCAGACTTGGCTGAAAAATAAAACTTTATATGCCCTAAGCTCCTTTGAAATAGTGGCAGCTTGGAACTGCAGAAGGTGCAGCACTTCTATGTTTAATAATGCAAGCTGCAGCCACTGTTCAGATATGAGAAAAAGCATCTCTCTCTAGTTCAGGGATATGTTATAATTCATAGAAAAAGGGACAGGTAATAAATGAAGATAATGCAGCTGTATTACTTAGCAAAATTTCCAACTGGAAATAATTATTTCATTAGCTTTACAGGGTAATGTGCTAAAATAATGAAAAATACATATCAACAGCCCTGCTTGTGGATTAACATGGATGATAATAAAACATGAGTAAAGTTTTAGGTTTTCTTCTTTTAGCTGTCTGCTAGTATAACCAAACAGTCTTTATCAGTAAAGGATTGTCTGGAATTTATGAAAAGCTGTGCTTAATCTCTGGCTTAGATATGTTGCCATCAGGTTTTCTTCTACTAAGTTTGTGTTTTCTGTGCAAGAAATAATTATGTCAAAGATGTAAATTGATGCAAATAGATTCACTAGCCACATTTGCAATATAGAAAAAGATGATTTCAGAATGAACAAGGAGAGACAATTCAGATTTCAGAAGTACACCCCAATCTGCACATTGTCTTTGTTTTGTGTTTGTTGCTCTGCTGAGAGCTTCTCTCTTCCTTTGTCACAGTGAACCACATGAAGGTCACTCCCATGGATATATCCACAGCCTCTCTCCTCAACGTCTTCAATGGAAATGAGTGTGGAGCGCAGGGGTCCTGGCAAGTTGGGGTTCAGCAAGATGTCACCCACACAAATGGCTGCATCGCACTTGGCATACGCCTACCTCATACCGAGTACGAAATCTTCAAAATGGAGCAGGACGCCCAGGGCAGGTACTTGCTGTACAATGGTCAGAGACCAAGCGATGGGTCCAGCCCTGACCGACCGGAGAAGAGGGCCACTTCTTACCAGATGCCTTTAATTCAGTGTGCTTCATCAGTACTCAGATCTGAAGAGTCACCAGAGGAGAATAAAATAAGGCTCTACAACAGCAGGGCACCGGAGAAATATCCCAGCATTCCAGCCCTTACTTTGGTGTTGTTTATTTGTACTGTGTCATATTGGGCCATTCTCAGCTAGAAGTGAAAAAAAACTTATTTTTCATGACTACAAAGGCAGGATTCCACCAGACTGGGGGTTATTTTTCTTACAAAAGAAAGAGACATTTATTTTCTTGATGCACTTGAATGCCCGAGAAATGTTGTTCTTTTCCTTAATTCCCCCCTCCTCCTTGAATCCTGAACAGCACTCGTTTGATGTTTGTGCTTTGAACTTCATCCAGTCTGATCCCTGGCCTGACATGACTGCACAAAAGTAATTGCACTTTAGGACTGCAGACTTCTGGGGGGAGGGAGGGAGCCTCTTTTTTTTTCTTTTAACTGCTGGGTAGAACACTACTATCCTGCCTCAGTCGTCTCTGCCATCTTACAATTGTGGTACTCTTCTCCCCAGTGCTTGGTGTCTCATCAGACTTTAGGTCTGGGGAAGGGTTCAGTGTCGTGCCAGTACTGGGATAGTGGATTACCCTTCAGACTTCACAGCTCTGTTGCAGATATGTAAATAAGGAGGAAAACCACAAAGATTTATCTAGCCTTTATCTCACAACTTCTAACACAAAAAAGGAACACCAAATCAACGGCCCTCTGTTCAGATAGTGCTAAACAGTTGATACCTCTAAATAAAAAAAAAACACTCTAAGTAATTTAAGCTATGTTTATGATCATTAAGTTGTAAAAATAACCAGCAGTTTACTATTTTCTTGTTCCATTCCCTTAGCTAGGTAATTACTTTGAGGACCCCCTTTGTATCTAGCAAGTAGTTACAACTAAGTCCCCTTGAAGCCAGACAGAAGCAGCATTTTTCTGTCAGATGCAAACAGTACAGGTAAGTCACCGATAAGTAACGCTGCTGTTTTCCTGAGGCCTTTTGTACTCCATATGCAGTATTTGTGCCTTGGATTTTGTGTCAGCCAGGTGGACAAAGTAAAGAAGCAAATGGGGTCTAACATATTCTGCAACCCTATTTAAAAGCATATTTCGAGTAATGCGACCTCACACAGGGACAAGTCAAAGGTTTCAGCAGCAAGCATGCTTTGGCACCTAGTAGAGCAAGAAAGCTGGACACAGACCTGCATCCATCTGATGGAGGAGACTCACCCAGTCTTACCGTGGGGAGGATCAGGAGTTGCTGAAGTGAAGTCACATCTTCCTTTTTCTCTTTGCTGGACTGTACCAACACATACCATGGTTTCACCAAACTTAAATCATCATTGGTTTGGGGAAGACACTACTGGAAAAGCGTATAGGCACAGCCCTCAGAAAGTATTCTTCAACAAGAACCTGCTCTGGAAGCCCTCAGGTTTCCTGCAGTGGGAAATACATCCTGTGTGCACATCAGTGTGAATCAGCAGACTTTGGAGAGGCAGCAAGGAGTTACAAGTTGATGGGTGAACCATGCTCCCCTGCTTTAGAGGAAAGTAAGCTGAGGGCACTTCTTAGCCTTGTGGCATTTGTGCAGTGGCTTTTATTGATGTACAGATGAGTTTTGGCTCACAGAAGGATCAGGAACCCATGTAAGATACATAAGGATTAAGGTCATACCATTTCTTCATCAGTATGAGGAGCTTCTAGTTGCCCAGTTAAACACTATCAGGAAAAGAGGCCTTTAATACATTATTTTCAGCATCACAGGAAAAGTACGTCTTGAATAACTCTTCCAGCTTTACGTAGGTGAGTCTCCAATACTGTCTGCTATAGCAAAAGCACTATTTGAAAACATAGCGACAACAGGGACTTTGCTAGCAAAAACAGCAAGAAAAAGCCATTCGAGTAGCAAACGGCTATGCTTAGGCTCACTTCCTCCTCAAAGTCCATGCTTCCCTGACAGGTTTTCCAAGTTGGTATCAGCATTGGACACACATTTCCTCAGAGTGGGAACAAAGCTAGTTTGCCTGGGTTTGAGACAGCCAGGTCAAATCACATATTTCATGGTTTTTCCTCAGACAGATGAAAAGTCACAGAAAACTCACTATGAGTGGATGTGGGCCCCTCACCACAAGAAGGATGTTGAGGCTCTGGAGTGAGTCCAGAGAAGAGCAACGAAGCTGGTGAAGGGGCTGGAGAACAGGCCTTATGAGGAATGGCTGAGAGAGCTGGGGTTGTTTAGCCTAGAGAAGAGGAGGCTGAGAGGAGACCTCATTACTCTACAACTACCTGAAAGGAGGTCGTAGAGAGGAGGGAGCTGGCCTCTTCTCCCTAGTGACAAGGGACAGGGCAAGAGGGAATGGCCTCAAGATCCACCAGGGGGGATTTAGGCTAGAGATTAGGAGGAAGTTTTTCACGGAAAGGGTCATTGGGCATTGGAATAGGTTACCCAGGGAGGTGGTTGATTCACATTCCCTGGAGGTGTTTAAGGCATGGGTAGACAAGGTCCTGAGGGGCATGGTTTACTGATTGATAGGAATGGTTGGACTCGATGATCTGATGGGTCTCTTCCAACCTGGTTGTTCTATGATTCTATGAGTCAGGAACGGAGCTCAGGATGGCTCAGTAATCACCAGTGACAGTGTTCATTCATCCACCTGACATTAGATCCTCCTTCAGCCTACTGAAAGGAGCAGAAAGCCAACTTGCCACAAAGAATCAAGCCCCATGAACAACAGCTGCTTTGATCAGCACTTCTTGAAGGTTTTCTGCTGCACACAGTCAAACCTACTTGAAGAGTCAGTTCTGGATCAGTTGCTGGTAGAGAGGAAGCAGGAACACAATTTTAACTAGTGCGTCAAAAAACAAGGCACAATGCCTCTGAAAGACAAGCTAGGAACCCGGACAGAGTTTGATTTTCTCTAGCTAGATTTGAGTTTTGTATTCAGCAGATTGACACCAACGTTAACTCCAAATGAGTTACTGAGCTATAACAAGATAGTTAAACAAGTCCTTTCAAATGCTGGCTTTGTTTCTTGCTTGTGTTCAAAACACAGGGGCATGAGTGAATTCATTTTAATCTTTATTTATGAGGACGAGTATGGGATGATGGTCCTTAGATCACATGAAACAAGCTTCTTCCACCACCATCAACCATCTCCACATTAGGTCATCTCATCTCTGGAAAAAAAATATCAATAGGTGGGAGTTGTCAGATCTTGTTCCTTCTCTATGCAAGTGCCCTACACAACTCTGTCCAGGCTGAACCTGCCCATGCTTATGGGGCAGGACTGAAGCCAAGAGTAAAGAAACTGTACTGCAGCACAATGATCAGTACTCATCAGGCCAATGATCTACAATTTCCTAGTGTTTTGTGGCTCCTTTGGAAATTTCTTTATGTCAAAAGTATTAGATCAGTCTCAAGAGAAAGACCTGTCTGGTTCTTACCTCTAGAAAGCACAATCATGTCTCAACTGTATTTTGAATCACAGACTTGCAAATATCTACTTTTTCTGTGGTTTACCGTTACACTATATGCAAACATGACAAATGTAAAAATTGTACAAGAACTCCTTTTTCTGTTACCTGGTGATAGTTTAAACAGATGCATTTGAAAGAGATCTTCATAATGCATTGTCAGAAATCTGATTTGGGACTTATCTGGTTTATTTGTAGTGTTAATCAAAAAAACCCATAATGTTATGTTCTGGGTTCACATATGCTGTACCAGCTTCCCTCCTTGTGCCTACATTTTTTATCTTTTTTTTTTTCAATTAGCCTATAGAAGCCAAGTTGAACAAAGTTGTAAGACTGCAGTTTATTTGCCAATCCATGTTCTCTGCAAGGCTTCTCTTTTGGTTTCATCAGGCACTAAATTAACTGTTGCACAGCACTATATACATTCATGATGCAACTTATTCCATTAATTTTATTTCTCCAACCTGACCTCATGTGCTGGCAGCCGTGGCTGCTAAAAAAGTTAAACCACAAGTGGTTTAGCAGCAGATAGCCCACAAACAGAGGGATTTGTTCTATACAGAAATACAGTAGTTTTAAAGAGAAGCAATTAATGTCAGTACCTTCAATAGCTGCCAGTGTTGAAAGGTGAAAAGTCTTTCCCTCAGCACCACTGTAACACCCTACTCAAGGAGCCACCTGACAGAAGCGGTAACCTGAAGAAGTTCTTGGGCAAATTGTTTTAACAGGTTCTGTTTAAGAAAAAGGAGAAAAGGGATCACAAAAATCAAACAAGTGTTCTTACTCTGTTTCTATACCGTTTACATATTGTGCCTGCTGCCCTGGGGTAGAAAGTAATTTTTATGAACAGAAGTCTGTATTTTAAGAAATAATGTCTATCTTGCTTAAGTTGGAGTGTGCTTGCTTGAAGTGCAGGATTTTTTTTAAAAAAAAATCATTTTATTTTTGTAAAGTTATAGAAGGTATTTTTCTTTTCAACTATGTTCCAGATTAAACTGCTGGGGAAGTTTAAGCACCTGTTAAACTATTGATTGAAATAAAAAAGCCTAAGTGAGAAAGTAAGAATTTCTTTGCCTCCTGTATGTGTTACTTTTCTGTTCTCTTGACTTTCTACCTATTAAAACAAACAAAAAAAAGGATACCCCCAATTTATCAGATCTCAGAAAGCGATAACCAAAAATCCTGCTGTTATAACTTGTGCACAGAAAAGTTTGATTCTTACTGTCTTCAGAAGAAAACATTTTTGCTTGGGAACTCATCAGTAGAAACGGCTCTGATGGACACCACTGGGATTTGGGTTTCACAGGACATCTTCAGGTTCTCTGAGTAAAACAAAGGCTGGAAGAGCCCAGCAAGTGATGAGAGCTTTGGCTTGCACAGAGAGTAGGGTCAGAGCATATGTGTCAAGACAAAGGGTGGGGTTCAAGAGAAAAATCTTTTTTCATAAATATGAGATGTAAGCAAACCAACCAGCACTACTGCTGTATTATTTGATCTCACTTGCTTTAAGGGCTCCATGCTGAGGGAGGGTGTGGGAAGGGATTAAAAAGGACACTTCTCTTTTAAAAAAGGAAGAAAAACCTGAAACGAACTGAGAAGGGAAAGCAAGCCATAGGATAAGAAAAGCATCTTTCCTCCATGTACTGCTGTTTCATTCCTGCCTCACTTGCACACAGAACAGAGGTGAAAGCAGTCAATGAGACTTCCACCACCGTCCAAAGCTTTCAAGTTGACTGATTATTGAGTTTTCAGAAATGACTCAGGAGATCCCTGAAAGATGAGCTTGATTTTCAGGAACCGTGCCCTAAATACATGGCATTCCAAATGCAGTAGCCACAGCCTGTAAAGAAGTGGCCTCCCTTTCACACAAAGCAGCAGATGTGGATGAATTCAGGCGTAAATAGATTCTGCGTGGCATAATTTACTCACTCCTGACACAACAGGGATACTAAGTAATGAAAAGAAGCACCACTCATTCTGAATGTTATATTTTCACTTATTTTCCATAAATTTCCCTCATACTACAAGTATTTGCCAAGAACTCTTTCCTTCTAGTGTTCTCTCGTGCAATCACTGCTTCA